>OY804584.1:63991593-65191593 GCA_963680875.1 Bathymodiolus brooksi
GCACGCACGCACGCACTCACGCACGCACGCACGCACGCACTCACGCACGCATATGTAAATAAATCATATAAATTGCTGACATTGTAAAATGTGTGACGAATGTCAACAACATATGCGCATCTACGCAGATGTTTCAATGAATAATTGGAATCACGTTCCTCGTTATTTAACAAATAACTATTCGGAAATATTGGAAAGAGGCAAATTTGATACCCTGGCACACATTTACGTGACCTCTCACTTTCCGGAATTTGTACATACACTTCAATAACAAGTGGTGGTGTTAAGCTAGCTCTACAATCGCGTATATATGTGTGTTAGGGTAGATTATCCACTTTGATTCTTTCTACAATTTTCCAATTTAGATTTTGCATGTGTTCCGAAAATGTGACATTTATTTTATATTGTTTTTCATTTTATTTCATAAATAATGGATAACGCTGCTTTATTATTTATTGCAAATTAATGACCCTACCACAGCAATTATTTTACTACACTATTTAGTGTAAGAAGAGTTTGATAATATCAAATGTGTAATCAAAATCCTTAAATCGAAGGACAGACAAAACAATGATTAAAAGAAAAAGCACAAAAGGACAAACAACGATCTGCAAAACACTAAGCATAAAACTAAAGATCAAGCATAACGCTGACCCTACTAAAACCGAGCATGAACTCAAGTTCCTGCTCCACTAGTGGCACCCGTCATGTTACTCTAGTTACAAACCCGGTGATAAATCATGTACCAAGAAAGAACCGATATGCACTTACAACAAGTGGAACATAACAGTGGTCATTTGTGACACAGAGATTTCGTAACGGTTAACAAAAACACAACATTACAAAGTCATGATGGGGACCGTAAAACGTTTCAAGTGATGACTTCAACTTAACCAGTAGGAACTCTGGATTTAGTAGCTTCCTTGTTAGCAGCAATTAAGCCCACGTGACACTCGGACAAAGACCACGCAGAATACAGTACGTCTTAGAAGTTCTAATAAACACAGCAGAAACTTGCATTAAATTTGAAAATAAATCTCGCTTTCCAGTTCATATTACGACCAAGTTAAGATTTCACCACGTTTACCACGTTCGTTGTAGGTTATTACTACGTGCTGGATCAAGTTCTAAGTACGTGCATCACATTTTCGCTACGTCCTCAATACGACCATACAATTCGCATTACGACCTTAGTACGTTCCTATCACGTTAAAGTTAAATTACACTAAATTAATTTGTTTCCCTTAAATACGTGTAAGGGAAAGCAGTTCCTGCTCCACTAGTGGTACCCGTCGTGCCACTCTAGTTACAAACCCGTTGATAAGTCATGCATGAGGAAAGAACCGATATGCGCTTACGACAAGTGGAGCATAGCAGTGGTCATTTGTGACACAGAGATTTCGTAACGGTCTATGATAGCAAAAAATTGTCAATGCGCAATATAAAAAGAGAGCTTCACAAATACAAAATTGTCTAATATGTACGTGAACGGATTTCGCTTTACAGTTGCGGTATTTTGGACGCAGGACTAACCTAATGATTTCTACTTCCCACGATTTATTGAAATTGCAGGCAACAATCAGTTTTGTTATGCTGCTACTCTTTGCCCGTTTCCATCGTTAAGTGGTAATGGTACTGCTGTCCGTACCGAATATTTACATTTCAAAATCAGTTTAAAGGAAATAAAAAAAAAGCTAAACAATTAGTGACCCCACCACAGCAATTTTTTTTCTACAGTATTTAGTGTAAGAAGAGTTTGATAATATTAAATGGGTAATCAAAATCCTTAAATCAAAGGACAGACAACACAATGACTAACAGAAAAAGCACAAAAGGACAAACAACGATCTACAAAACACTAAGCATAAAACTAAAGATCGAGCATAACGGACCCTACTAAAACCGAGCGTTAACTCATGTGTAAGGGTAAGCAGTTCCTGCTCCACTAGTGGCACCCATCGTGTTACTCTAGTTACAAACCCGGTGATTAGTCATGAACGAGGAAAGGACCGATATGAGCTTACATCAAGTGGAACATAACCATGGTCATATATGACACAGAGATTTCGTAACGGTTAACAAAAACACAACATTACAAAGTCATGATGGGGACCGTACAATGTTTGAAGTGATTACTTCAACTTAACCAATAGGAACTCTAGATTTAGTAATCTCCTTGTTAGCAGTAATTAAACAAATATGACTCAATAAATGATTTACATATAGTCTAAACATAGTGTTTGTGGTACTTCAGTAATTAGATAGCCTTTTAAAGGAAGTCATTTGATCATGCAATATTGATTATCCACTTTGTCTATGATCTAAAAAAAATATCGATATATCTGATTTTTTTTCATCAAAGAACAAAACATTCTAACCAGGAAGTCGTTCTAATTGATTGAAACTGTTGTGCAAATTTAGATAATATGCCAAAACATATTAATTATAAAAGCATGACACGCAGCTCTTGAGACTATATAACAAAATTATAAATGGAAAGCAAAGCAGTGTTTGAGACTACATAGTCAATACAAATACGAGTAAAGTGATAGACGTGTCTAAAATGTTCGTGTTTGTTATACATATGCTACTGTTATATCAACTGGATTTAATTGTATCTCAGACTGGTACTTAAAATGAAAAAAAGAAAGAAATATTGAATCTAACACCGGAGGGGGGGGGGGGGGGGGGGGGGGGGGGTACAAGAGAGGGAAATCTCCGACACCCGAGGATAAGAATTCAATCGTTCTCTTACAAGGCTTGCAGAGTTAGAGAACGATTGAAATCTTACCCAAGGGTGTCGGAGATTACTCTATCTTGTACTTTTTCCGGTGGTTGATTTTATTTCTCACTAAGCACTTAATTGTTTTGTTTACATTCCATTGAGCGTTTTTCCGCAATTTTTTTTCCTATTGCTGAAGTAAATATTCGATTTATCCATATGCATCCGTGTCTTGGTAGTATTTTAAATGTAGTTCATAATAAAATACAATGTATTGAATGAATGTATTATAAATGTTTACTACAACAGCGATAAATACCTGTAAACAAAATAGTTGAATTTGGTCAGAGGGAGGTAATTTCTTTCTTTACGTTAGTTACTAACAAGGGAGAGCACTCTATTATTTACTCAAAGTAAACACACATTGACTGGAATAGAGGCTAAAATAAGAGTCAAACACCGTGATAGGTGCACGACAAGAATATCTTCCACCGCTAAAAATAGGAACTGGCTTATCTTTTTAGTGAGAATTAGTATTGTTCGTTGAAAAATATCCATAATTGTTTTTAGTTTAACTTATATTGAAATCTGTACATTTGTTGAAAATGGAAACAGTACCGGAGACCGTTAGTAAGCATATACAATTAATACTATTGTCATCGGGCGTTGGCCTCGAGCAAAACTATACATTTATTTAATGGGAGGGCAGGCAATATATTAAAGTATTTTTTCCAAATACCGAGGGAAGAATTTTTTGATTTATTGCCTGCACTCCCATTATATAACTGTGTTATTACCTAATACGGTTGTTTCGAATCATGTCAATTCCGACCACGTTCCGTCTTTTTCGTGTCTTGACGTCTGAAATGTTCGGCAGGTGACTTCCGGTATGTACGCTATTACTGTGATAACGTCAGCATATCATAGTCGTAGATGCGTTAGATTATAAGTAATTATAATATGGAGACGCCAAGGAAACTATCTGTCTGATATCAAAAAATATAAAGGCAGATCATTTTCTTTTCATGACCATGATGCTGACAGCCGCACATAAAGAAAGAAAACTAATTTAATTTTAAAGAAGTAATTGTCCTTGCATTGAAGTCTTTGATACAAATAAAATAATTTAATTGATTTCTGTCTTTTACCGAAAATTTTAAGATTTTTTAAAGTTGAGGATCGAACGTTAAAGCGGCACATATCGATTGGAGTTTTTGTTGTGTACATTGACACCGGAAGTTCAGTGTCTAACATTCCATCGAAATCACTTGATCTGTCGGACGAAAATAACAACATTCTGACGGAATGGAAATGATTCGAAACAACCGTATTATATAATATATTCCCCGCGGTACTTGGAAAAACCAAAGTGTTCTATTGCCCTTTATTTTTGTTTTAATGGGTAGATATCATGATGTAAAGAGTGGAAGATTGGGATTACATTAACCAGTTAAAGCCTCATTGATATGCTGGGTATTGGAAAAGGTTCCCAGGGTTGAAACCCACAAATCTGCTCAATGCCTCTCCAATTGGTGGATAATGAGTACCCACCCGATAGAGGGTTGACAGTTTATGATAGGAAAGCCTGGATGTAGACAATATTGAGTAACGTGTGTCTTATACCTCTTTGGTAGATATAGGAAAAAGAGTTGATGCAGTGTTGCCGCTACAACAGGTTAAAATTTGGCGACCCTAGGCAACTCCTTATCTCTCCTGTGGCAGTCAACAGTCGTTGATCCATCCTTTCCCTCATTTCTATATAGTTGTCATATATTGTTGGACCTGTTCTTGTCCTGAATACCACCCGCTGGAAGTTGAGCAGTAATCAATTAATAGAAAATCAATGCTATAGTAACGTTTACTAATATTAATTTTTAGATCCATGTAATAGTATTAACCACAAAAGGATGGAAGAAGTTAAAAGATCTGCTGGATATAGCCTTGACCTCGATAATTTTGAGATAGCTATCAGTGATGACCGACTGGAGCCAGGATGGTACAGAATTATCAGTGCTGCTGGGACAGAAATGCCTACCGAGGCACCAGGAACTTTTAGATGTAAAACGTGGTATCCAATCTGGCTAAATGGTATAGACAATTATTCTTTATATGTTTGCATGATTTCAAGCATGTGTCTAGGCTGGGAGGGTCGTGGATATTGCAAATGTAATATACAGATTTGAACAAAAATACCCGTTTCTAGCAGAGAAATTTAAAACCTATTGCAACCGTACGAAATTAGACACCAGTTTTCGTGCGAGAAATCTGCTATTTCGCACTGTTGTGAATTACACGCTCCATAACTATTGGTTTTCCGACAAGTTATAAATTCCATGGGTATTTTATCCAGTTCAGTTATTCGAGCATGACATTATCTTTTGCCTTATTTTTTTTCTCGAATTTATTGATTAGATGTCACATTTCGATATAGTTGTCAAAAGTTCAATAATCGGAAACCTTCCAGATGGACTCTTTGCTCAATATCTTGAGTTCAAATCAAAGACCAAAGCATTGTTATTTGCTGTTACGCCGATAAGCAGAAAACATTAATGAGAAAGGAATTATTATTATTTAGCACTATGTGAGCCATTTGTCACCTCCAACATGGACAGAACAAGTTATAATTTGTTGATATGATGATGAGGTCTACTTTTTACTAATCCAAACCTATGTCTTGTGAAGTGTATTACTCCATCATGTTCATCTAATTAACAATCCACAGATAGGCATATGAACCCACTCGCATTCATTATCTTGTCTCTGAACCAATCAATTGTTTTGCATTTACTCATTGGTAGTGTACTTTGCGCTTAGCGGAGCAGCAAACAAATATCGAACTGATGGTATTTGGCTTGATTGAGGTGAATCCATGACCTTTCTTTCGCACTTCGCTCTCGAGACAAGTATGCTAGCAAAGCATAACTTGAAAAGGGTTTCTAAATATTTTCATTCGTGACAAGACAAGACCTATAACAAAAAGTTCGTCTCATCCGTAAGAGGTCTTAGCGTGATTTGGGGTATTTGAGACATCCAAATAGATATCCTCTATTGATCTGCTCCGACATACTTGTAGCACTCTTTGAATATTGGAGCCAATGTCATTCTTGATCGTTGAATATCGATTGAATAATTAATTGGAAAAAAAGAGTGGGTTCTCTACTTGCTTTGCTCCACGTTAACAGGAAACAGTCGAAGCTGTCACTACAAAATGGAAGAATGAATGAGTGAGTGATTGTTGCTTAACGCCAATTGTTCAGAAAATATCATTGTAAAAACAAGTAAATTTTCAATGAGATGATGATGAGGTTCGCTTTGTACTAGACCAACACGCTTAATTGGATTTTAGCTCACTGTATTAACATGTCGCCCCACTCGAACACATTATCCTGATTCCGTGCAAACAAGTCGTTGCTCCTTTTCCTTAATGCTGCGTGCTTTGCAACAAATACCTATTTTATGATCTACCACAATCGAGGTGAGCACGCGAATTACTACATCAAAGATGCGGTTACTACAAAATGAACGATAACTGACTTTGAACATGAATTGTTAAAGATGTACCGGTTGGTGTAATGCTTATTAATGCGATTGATCTAGTATCACTGCTGGTATTTGTTCGAGCTTGAATTTTTCGATCCATTGTTCGTTTTATCTATGTACTTGTACTGTTGTTGACTTGGTACCGGTTTATGTAAAGAGTAACAGGATGGTCGCCACTAATGGAGAAGGAACAGCTTTCCTGCCTGAGCACCTGAGTTCACGCCCACTTTTCATATGGGGTTCATGTTTCTCAATCTTTAATATTCTTTGTAGTATTATATCGATAATTGTTTGTCTTTTTTTCTTCATTTCTCTTGGCCACTGCGCTGTCTGTCCTTGTTCGAATTACGCTTCGTGTTCCACCTTTGATATCATTGTTACGTTCTGCTGACTGGGTCGGAAAATACCAAATGAACATGGTGGTAAGAATTTGTATATCAACGTATATCCAGAATCATTTTAGAAAACACTATGAGGGGAGTTTTCGGGCCTTAAGATGATGTTAAGCTGTTTGTTTTAGCGGGGTTAACATCCACATTGTTGGTACACTGCAGCGTCAATTTGCTACGCAAAAAGGCGGACCATTTCGCCCACATTGCCAATTCCACATTATACAAATATTTCTGCATTAAGCGAGGGGATGCATTGTCACGCTATGTCAAACTAAAAACCATTAGTATACCTGTGTGTAATCGTGTGTTTATGGTATATATAAATGTATGTTTTATTAATTTGTCAGCTTCATTTTAAATTATGTATTATATAGGATATATATTTCGTATGTTGTAGTCACAGGAAATACATATTACAATCCTCTTTAACCATGTTTCCCAATAGAATATATAATGTATATTTATATATCTGTAGGTAAAATGTGCTGTTCGTGCAAGACTTAATGCTTCCTCTGTTCCTGGACCATACCATCCCAGTAGTCCATTTGAGGCTGGTGTTAAGGTATATTTAAGTTTTTAATTTGAAGATAGTCTTACATGTAGAACATTATGAAAGAATCGAATACAATCTTTGACAGTTTTATTAGCTAGTTAAAAGTGGTGACTGGAGTACAGTTCGTATAAAAATGTTCTTCCGTCGATGCCTTTCCCACCTTATAAACTACAAAAATTACATTCAATATTTTATTTGTCTTAAGATTCTACATTTCCAACTGTTGCCATTGGGCGTACTTATTAGTTTTCATGACGCTCCAAAATAGTTCTCAGAAGTGGGCGTGGTTAAATTTCTTTACGCTTCATTGACTGATGAAATTTAAAATCCGAAGTCACGTGTCAACCTTTTGTCCAATGATACGAGGTTTTCCAAATGAAATGAACAATGAAGTTACCATTTAAGCTTGTCAATATTAAAAAAACATCTCCTGTTTGATATCAATCACTTTTAGGTATGCAAAACCTTCATTATTTTAAATGCACCTTTTATGGCACTGTAACAATAATCTTATCCCGTAATAGGAATACACACGAACGTATATTTGAGCTAGTTGATTTATCATAGTCGGTAAACAATTGTGTAGTGATACGTGGATGTCAATACATATGAGGAGAAAAACATTATATTACACTTAGACACAAAATGATATTGAAGAATACAATTGGTTGTTTAACATCTTACAAGTTCAGTAAGGTATGTACTGTTTATCATCTCTGGGTGGAATTGCCATCACCATGCAATTCAACATTACTAAATAACTAATTGAAATAAATCGACACATTAGGCCAAATAAAACTTGTTTAACCCCACCACCTTGTACAAAGCCAGGAACGTGTGCGGTGTGTTGGGGTATGAATGTTTACCTTTTTTGTACTATTTTGATATTGTTCTATTTAGGAACTATTCCAACAATATGGTATTTTGTTTTGTATTTTCATTGTCTTTCATTTGGACATCTTTGTCATTATAAATATATATTGTTTTGCAAAGCCCGAAAAGACTGTATACGAGGTATTGGAAGGAAACGAAATAGACATATAGACATCTCAATTACGACATCTGTTCCCGTGTAGGATCTAATGCTGAAATTATAAAACTGTGTACCCAAACATTAAAGATAGCCCAACCAGTATACCAAGGCAATCCATCAGATAAATGTGTAAACAACATACAAGAGGACTCTATGGTATTTAAAATGGAAAATTGTGGAGTCACATTTTCAACCAATAACTGGCAAATGCCAATTAATTTGACGGTAACAGGATATGTTGACAATGTCTACAACATTCATCATGATAGGACGAGCCATATTCGACTGAAGACAAACAAAGACACTGGCATTGGTTCGTCTGGTGTTTGGGATAATGTTAATATACCTGATATACAGGTTAGACTTTATAGGTTTTTTTCTAAGATCAAACCGAAACCAAATTGTACAGAATTGGAAACGCATCTTCCACACTCAAGCGACAAAACTAGCCATATCATCACTCAATGTCTAGTTTATTCACCCTGAGTGTGGAAGATCGTTGATTCGATCCAGGTCATTGTAAACCATAGGCCATATTGAGATAGATGTCTATAAATTGCCAGATTGCATAAGTGTCACATGAGCATATTAAAATGCATTTCTATAAATTTATATTTTCATGTACCGCATACGATAGCATGTGGGGGGTATATATTTTTGTGGTTTTTCCGTTCGTTCGCTCCTACATGATTGTAGGATGATTAGTCATGATGTACAGTTGGTTATATTATCCCGTCAATTTTTACTTTATAATTTCTGTAGGAGATATGGGACATTATCATTTTCATACATTTTTAAAATAGTTAGTGTAATAGCTTTCATATTTGGTAGGACGATTGGTGATAATATATAGCTGGTTATATAATTCCGCCATTGTGATTCAATAATTATTGCAACAGGAATGGGACGTTTTCATCCATTTTCAATATAGTTATGCATGCATTTGTGAATGGAACACCTCTGATGTTTTTGTCCAATAGCTACCATATATATCCTGATATATAGTCGACCATTTTACTTTTCATCAATTCACTAAGAGGGGATATCTGTGCTCATAAAATTTGTTTAACCCCGCCACTGTTTTTAATATTGAAGTGCCTGTGCCAAACCAGGAAAGTGATCGATCTTGCACTTGAATTTTAGTTTATAATTATTTTATTTGATCAATGATACAAAGAGGATCAGACACAAGTTTTACCAACTTATGGAGTCTTCTCCTATATATACAATCATTATTACATTATATTGAGGATGCACAAGAAAAGAAGAAAAATACAATTTTATCATATAATATAGCTGAAAATAGTAAACGAGTAAAAAGAAATGAAGAAAAAGTATGTGTGTGTGTGTGTGTATGGATGCTGGATGATGTTTGGTTAGTACATTAAACGATTAGAAATCGCTTAGACCTTTTTATGAATCGGAAGACTGAATCAAAAATAAAGCAATTATCTGCATAGCTTACGGTTTCACTTCCTGAAGTGAGAAGTGAAGTATTGATCGATTGAGACAAATCGCTTATGCTGAGAAACAGTTCATTTCTTATTTCAGAATATTTGGTACAAACAAAAAAGAAGTGGTTCGCATCTTCTTGGGGGGCACCGCAGCTACACGCTGGGCTAGATAAAATATGAACCTTATTTAGATCATGGTTGAGTGTTATAGGTAATGCTTTTGCCTCTTTGTACGATTTTTTTTATTGGAATTTGGTATGTTTTCTTCATTTCATCACTGTTTCTTTGGAATATGCAATAACTCTGTTATTTTATTTTTTATTATGTCTTATTATCAAATTATTTATCTTTGTGCAGTGACAAATTCGCAGAAAAAATGAAATAGACAATACTTATATTTGTACATTGTAGATCGTTGTGTCGGATGGGGATTCGGCCTTTACATCTAGATTATGTAGAACGTGGAATGACCCTCTATACACGACAGCAGATGGTAAAATTTTTACCTATGATGAAACTGGAGAGCATATCCTATACAGACACAAAAGATACCCATACTGGGTAAGGCAAATCCGTCACACGTGTATAAATGTATCAGAAATCGAAATTGGTTGTAATAAAAGCGTAAATATCGAATATAGTGCGCACGAAGCATTTCTGATACCCTCATATTCAAAAGCTAAGGTGTTCATGTTGCATAGGAGTTCAACGCCACCTTTTTAGTTTTTCCTGAACTCATGTAGAAATAATTTCCATATATAAAGTGTAACAGAATTCTATCAAATGTCTTTTCAATGTAGTAGCGGATATTGTAGTATACTATATTTCAATTACATATATTCTATTGAATATACATTGTACCTTTAGCATTCGATATCTACCTTTTTAGTACGTCATTCTGCAATAAAAAAAATCATCTACGTATATCATACACGTTTTACAGTAAATTCTCATTTCAACCATAATACATTAGAATGTGAAATGTGACAGAAGAATGAAGATACCAAAGGGAAATCAGAATCTGTAAATCGATGAAGAGAAAACAAAATTACCAAAATTTGAAAAGGATAAAAGGACAAACAACTATCTACAAAACACTACACACAAAACTAAAGACGAACAACAATAAAACGGTGGTTGAGCTCAGAAGCTCTGGAAGAGTAAGTCGTTCCTGCTCCACTAGTGGCACATGCCGTGTTATTCTACTTACAGAGCAGTTGATAAGTCATGAAATAGGAAAGGACCGGGAAGTGCGTCCGCCAAGTGGAGACTATCCGTGGTCATTTGGGACACATATATTCCGTAACGGTTAACCAAGTGGTGGTGAACTAATACGAAACAAATAAAAATTGACTGTTTGAAGTTTCTCTGTCCATTATTATTACATATACGTCAATAGTTTAAATCACACATTTCACAAACCGGATCGATGGCGTAATGGTTAGCGTGCTCGCCGGTCGGGTCAAACCAAAGACTGTACAATTTGTATTTGTTGCTTCCCCGCTAAGCACACAGGATTAAGGAGAAAGAACAAACACTGGTTAGCTCGGAATCATAATAGTCCATATCAGCGTGTTTTACAATAAATGTACATGTAATGTTTATCTATCTATAGATACAACCCAAATGTTTTGACCTTTACCTTACAATGACAATTGCGCTTATGCGTTAAATACTAATGTCATATGTTCATGTGACCCGTGATGGGGTTTCGAGAATTCTGCAACTCTGTGTGACATATCAGTGAAAGGGAGCAGGTGAGAGACCTTATTTTAATCACATTGCAAATATTTCAGTTTGTACATAAATCTATACACCTGAACTACATTCTCGTTTTCGTATTGAGTTCATATATTAAGAAAAGTTTGAAGATACCGATTGAATAATAAGAAGCCGTAAAAAGAAGGATAGACAATGCAATGGCCAATAGAAAAGGGACAAATGGGCCAACACTGATCAGCAAAACACTACGCAGAAACCTAAAAACAGCTTGGGAGAACTGAGCGGCTGCTAAAGGGTAAGCAGTTCCTGCTCTAATAGCGTCACCCGTCGTGTTACTATGGCTACAAACCCGATGATTGTTGTTATTCTTCACTTGTTTGGACGGAACTAAGACCAAAAGTTGAAAAATCTTATCAGATTTATATATCACACATACCGGTATATTATATTATACTTTTGTTCATGACTTGATATTCCCATTCCTCCTTCTCTACACTTTAAAATAAGGTAAATATATATGGCGTATAGCAATTGTTACCTATCATCGGGCAACATGACGGGTGCCACTAGTGGAACAGGGGTTGCTTGCTCTTCCGTGTCATTTGAGTCCACCCAGGATTTTTCTGTAATTTGTGTTTTTGTCAATTTGTCAAACTTCAGTTTTCTATGAAATGTTTTGTAGATCATTGTTTGTCTTTTTTTCCTTTTTCTTTTGGCTATTGCATATTCTATCCTTCTTCGATTTACCACTTCTGATTATTCCTATGGTAACTTGAAGCATCTGTTGAATAAACGATTTAGTATTTTATTACATTGTCTTTAAGGTGCATACTTTAACAACACTTTGTTGGACAGGAGGACCAACATGTAACTGTGGTATAGCTATACGGAGTCATGACTCACTGTTTGTTGTACGAACGTGTGACGTTATTTCAACTCAGCTTTATGTATCTGGAAGACGCTACCCTAGCATAACGTATTCAATGTGTGACAATAAACACATGGTTATTGAGAAAATATCAGATATCCAATACAAGGTTAGAATCTGTGTCAGGGTAACAATTTAATTGTCTATTGCATTGATTTGATTCATTGTGTTTGACGTCACTTTCAGCAATATTTCAGCTATATCTTGGCGACCAGTTTTAGTGGTGGAGGCAGCCGGAGAGAACCACCGACCATGGGGAAGCAACTGGTAATTTTTATTACTTGCGGCTGCGAGTCGAGTGCACCTTTTTGTAATTTACAAAGCAGGGGATGAACCGACACCGTATTGGTGATAGGCTTGAATGAGTTACTATGTAATCCAACTACCTAAGTCATTGAGCCACCCGGGTCCCTTGTCTTTTGCAATGTTCAATGGCTGATAAATTATAGTTCTCTTACCCTACTATTAAATACAACTATATATAAGCTTCAATAAACTCTGAATGATTTTCTTTTAAATTATATGTAATCGTATGAAATTGATGCTTTAACGGACTTGATGAATCGACATGTTTTTGCTTTGTACTGTTTTCCTTTAAATATTGTGTTTTCTTTATTACATAATAGGTGACGCTTCCCACTGGCACAATTATAATATTTCATATTGATCGCAACCGTATTTCACCTATAACTATCAAGCCATCTGTCCTAGATATAGAACAAACAGAAGGACTATGTGGATATATCAGCAAAACAAAAGACATGTCTGATGATTTTATGCCAAGAGGTTCCAATTCTACTACATCAGCAAAAGATTTTGCAAAATCATGGAGGTATATATGAAGCTATATAGTAGTAATGGATTTGATTTTTGAGGGCACTAACTGGTGAGGGATAGAATCGTATTGAGGGAAGAACAAAAATGTTGGATTGAATATTAGACGTTTACATAAAACTATTTAGGGCATCTCCCCACCATTTATTTTCACACTTTTATTAAAATGCTAAACAGGGACAAATCTTAATATTTTTGCTGCATGTGCCAGATGGGCTCCCTACAATAACATTTTCGTAGTCCTGTTGTGCATGAAATGTTCAAAATGTTACTCGCTATGTGGGCTAGTGTCGGAAAGTTTTCTGGGACCCATACCAAGTTTTAGTGGCCTTGGGTTACTGATCTCCTGTTACATTTTATCCTTGCTAGATAATGCATTTAAAATCAAGGATTAAAATACATAAATATTCAAAGAAGGGGACGAGCTCGAGTGACACGAATATTACTTTTAAAGAAATTGAATGTTCATTGTCAGTATTCAGTGAGCCGTAAAAATAATAAAATGCATACATTCAACAAATTTTCGAGTTCATGTATAGATATATTAAATATAAATGCCTTTATTTTACTTGTTCATTTGATATGTTTATAATACATTTTATTAGAGTAAAGAGGAATTCTGGTGAAGAACTATTTTTACCCTTACCCACATTCCCCACAGAAGATCTCTTTTTAAAGGAATATTGTCTTTGTGCGGAAGAGTCAGGAGCGACTGACGACATTTCAGAGTACACAAACGTGCACTGCAATCTGACACAACCAATGGTGCAATGTAGAAATACTAGGACGTCTCTCGCTACAAGCTTGAACCAGGAATGCCATACAAATAGGAGACGTAAAAGAGCAGTAGACAATGATGACGTATTTGAAGACACACCATTGGCGTACGATTCTAACTACGATCCAGATTATCTCCCGCCGGTGAGCTTAACTAAGCTATATATATATATAGTATATCAGCAGTTATGAAGGTCGAGCCAAATGTTATCGCAAGTATCACAACGAGTCCGGTAGGACAAGTTGTTAAAATATATGCCGAGACTTTCTAAACTGACCTTATTGTTTTTATCTGTAACTTCATTATGTGGTTGATGTCACACTCACCGATTATGTTCAATATCATGGCCGTAGATACAATATCACACGGAGAACTGTTTTTAAAATGGCATTTAAAAGGTCTTTGAGATAATACTCAAAAAATTTAAACACCACATATATTACAGTCAAGCCTGTATTAAAAGGTCGCATAAGAGACCATGGAAAATTGACGTCATATGACAGATGACCTCTTTAAAAAGGTTAAATTCATATGCCATTTTCTATGTTAGGACAAGAAAGTTTGACCTTAAAACAGAGGTGACTGCTTAATAGAGGTGACGCGTAGGCATATTTGACTACATTTACAATACATTAAACATAAGAAAATTCGAAATTGATTACTTACTTATTCTGCTTCCACACACACACACACACACACATACACACACACACGTACCTTCAGTGCCGTAATAAGATAAATCGAGGGCCTATGCTATTGCACTTGTGAGGCCTCTCCCAATTCCCCTACTTCAAGACTGGATGAAGACGAAGTGTGTTTCATCAATTTCAATAAAGACGAAGATGATGAGGGGTGTCTAAAATTCTCCAATATTCTGAAATGGAGTGCAACTGTGTAAGAAAAACTACTGAAGAGTTGTTTAGAAAGTACAATAAGTTAGGGAAGCATAAGTGTGAAAGTCCAATAACAGTGTTAAAATATAATACACCTTGGCCCGCTCAATTTTGAGGCCCTAGTCTTCAGCCTGTCGAGCCTATGTGTAAATTCGGCACTGTGTACCTTACTAGTTTATCTAATGTTTGCACTTCATTGAGAACTGCAACTTGATCAAATAAGAATATATAAAGAGTTATATTTGTGCTGAATGATAAGTAAGCAAAACAAGGATTACCATGAGACATCTTTGTGCACATTTATTTCAATTAACCGAAAACAAACAAATGAAATAATTTCTTCAAACTAAAAAATAAAATGACAAACAAACAATATCACACTATCGGAACAATTGCAAAATGCAATCGTAAAAATGAAATATTGTTGAAAGTGTCGTTAAACACCATAATCCGAACCCTTAACCAATCATAAAATATTTTGAAATACAATAATTTTATGTATAAACCAGAATGGAAAAATGGATGGATAGAAGATTCGGCAAGACAGGCGTGTACAGAGGGACTCTCACAAATGACGGCTCTGGAATTATGTCAAGCATATGCCCATATTGATCTATAATGTAACGTTTAAAACAATTTAGAATTTCATCACATTAAGTCGTCTATCGTTCATCATACGTCATAAGCGTTTCACAATTAAACCATCTCCTCTAAAACGACTAAGCCATGTTACACCAGGACTGGCTGGGGTGGTTTTCTTTGAAAATTGTGTCTGACAGACCCGCCTTCCTTTACTAACAATAGAGATGTGATGATTCAATTTATACAACTGAGCAAAAATCAAAACGAAAGTCTTGTAATATTTGAAAAAAACAATATTATGAATAACAATGATGCATGTGTCAAACGATTATTTTAGGAATTGGGGACATAACAACCCTCAACATGTTATTAACGAGCAGTGTCCATATATTACATAACCAATATATCATATTATGGTCTAAATAGATTTCTGCGGCACTATGACTATCGCTTCTTAGGTCGCACTTGCTCTTAGTATTAATATTATAAAGTATGCAATTTATTGTATTGATTTTGGAGAATTTATTTAAGAATAAAGTATTAACGGTTGCGGTATGTAAAACCTTTCTGAAAGAACAAATCTAATTTGTGAACTGAATTAGCTATCAATTATTGAATAAATTGCACTCCATTGACCAGGAAAATTCCAAGTTATAGTTATATCTGAGTATAATAATACGAATAATCTACAGTTGGTTAAAGTAATGAAAACGTAGACATCAAATTATGGGCGCATGACTGCGTTTTTGGAATAACCTTTCCAACGGGTACGCTCAAAGTCTAATAATTGGACAGCCATATAATCTAACAAATTTTGGGAGCAATAAAACCAAAGGTCCTAAAAGGGATAGCCAAAATCGGCTAATGTCATCTAAAACTGAAGGAGGAGAAGCTTAGCTTTAGTGATAATTACATAAATAAGGAACTGTTAATTTCAATAATAAATATATCTAATAAAGCATGTCAGTGCCTAAACACTGATTACAGGTCAGATGATACCCTCGGGGACTAATATTCCACTAATTATTCATGTTCGTTTAAACGATAATCGCTGGTATAATTGACATGATTTGTATGTTCACTCTGTGGATATTTTTGTTTAACAGTGGTCGCTTCCACTGTGGTAGATCGTGGGGTCAAGACCCTGATTAGTCAAATCCACGACCGTAATAGTTGTACCTGTTGTTTCACCGCTAAGCATACATCACTAAGGAGTACGAACAAATACTGAATGGCTCGGAATCAGCATAATGTGCCCCAGTGGAATGAAATGTCTGCCCGCGTGATGCTGCTTCAGTGAGTAAGCACTGTGAAAATCAAACTCGGTGTGTTGGTCTAGTACGAAGCGCACGTCATCATTTCATCATAAATTAACTTATTCTCCTCACCATATAGCTGGGTGGAATGCTAATTTTGGCGCTAAGCAAGAATCATTCATTCAATCTGTTTTAGGTTCACATAGAACCCTCTAGATATGTACACTATTGTTTTCTTTTAAACTAGATTGCTGGGAGCACTGAATTTTTAAAATATACAATATGGTTGATGGAGGATGAATGCAGGCTGGAAGTATCAAAAAATGAAAGCCTTATTTCGCAGTAATTCAGGCAGTGGTGGACCCTCGGTGTTAGATATGTTACAGAACCAGTTATGTCCATCCAACTGCAGTAATACTGCCTACTGCAATATGAGTATGTACGATAACTTGATCCCAATCTTTATTGAAGAATAAATACATTCCTTTAGTATTATGAAAAGAAGTCTACGCAGTGATGTTCAAATATTTAATCCATATAAACACAGCAAAATATTACAGCACAGCTCAATTCATTGAATAAAGAAAGCTTCATGACATATGACGTTGAAATGCCTGTCTTAGCTTGGCGCAGGCATAACTATGTGGCGTGGGTAAGCTGGTTGTTTTTGTAATAATGAGCAAAGAATACATACAATCTAGTACATTCTTGACTATTATATCAGTTTTATTCTACTCCACTAAAATAGAAAATATCTTATCCTCCTGATAAATCAAGGGTTATGTGTTTTACTCAAATTTATGAAATACAATTGCACCATTCGAACAGCTCAACTACAGGCTATCGACATTTTCATACTCATTTAAATTATGCTTATTATTGAATATGCTACCGTTTCTGTGAAATGTAGAACATAGCAAACGTGGTTCTATTACTTTAACTATAATATGAGTATGAGTTTAATTAAAACGTGTATATCATATTAAGTGCACACGATGCGTTTCTGAAATTACGTTCATCAGGTACACTCAAAATCGAAAGATTGGAAAATCAAAGAATAAAGCAATCCCTGGGAGCAATACAACCGAAGGGCCTAAATAAGATATCCATAACCAGCCAAGGTCACCTATGTACAGTTGGATAGTCTTTCATGTTCATTTAAATCCAGCTCATATCTTATTAAATATTCATTATTTCAAGCAGTTGGAGGAAGAAGGATCATACTATTTTATAATCAGATAAGACATTCAATAGAAAACACATGTCAATGATGTTTACGCAAATGTCAATAAAGTCATCACTTTCTTATAAATCTTAAGAAAGTTTGAAGATACCAAAGCAGTAGTCACAAACCGTAAATCGAAGAATGACGGACAATACAATGGTAAAAAGCAAAATGACAAAATGACAAACAATGTTCTATTAAACACTAGATAGAAAGCAAAACATCGAGAAACACAAACCCTGCTAAAAACCGGTGGTGGACTCAAGTGCTCCGGAAGGGTCAGCATTCCCTCAAACATTTGTCACTCGTCGGTATCACTCCTGTTAAAAGCCCGGTGATAAGTCATGAACTAGGAAATGATTACGACAACCGTACATGCCGGGGTCATTTGTTACACATATATGCCCTAGTGATTTATCAGATCATGGTGACGACCGTAAAACTTTCGAAATGATAACTTCAACTTTAACGTTAGTTCAATGTCGATCAAAACCACAACTGAATTATATTTGCCATATGCAGTATTGAATAGTAAGGGCTCCACTGAAAAGGGAGAGAGCGCATGTGCTCCTTAAAGGTTAAGCAGTATACAGTTATTTCATGCCTGTTCAGGGAACAGTCAATACTATTGATCCGAGGTGCTGGAGATAACTTGAGAACTGTTGCTTGAGGCCGAAGGTAGAAGTTCCCAAGTCATCTCCAGTACCGAGGGACAATAGTTTTGACTGTTCCCTGAACAGGCATGAACTAACTGTTTTATTATTCTATATACATGCACATAACCACAAATCCACTGAAGATGATCATGTCAACGAACTGAATGGTCACTGATGTGCTTGACAGGAATGATGCACTGCGCATCGTTCTCGGGCATGGAACAGTTCGGATCCGGAAACAGGGCAACAGTCAACTGTTTCACTCCGCCGGCTATTTTTAAATTTTTCTTGTAATCAGCTAAAAATATGCAATATGAAAAATATATGCTATAGGTTAATAATTCCTGCTACACTTGCGGCAACAGTCATTTGTTACAGTTTAATTTCACCGTCAATGTATATGATATGATTAAGGAATGATACAATTACTAATATTAAAGAATGGTGCCTTATTTTCATTGAGCGTAATATATCATTATCAGGAAAAGTTTGAAGATGCCAGAGGGATAATCAAAAACATAAATTGAAGGACAGATACTACAATGGCCAACAAAATAAGGTCAAATGGACAAACAAAGATCTACAAAACACTACACTGAAAACGTAAGATCAAGCAATCTTCACATAGATTTGATCTATGATAATAACGATATTTCATTAAAAAATAATTTTGGTTTTAGGCGTGTGTGTCTGTAAAACTGGATTTATTGGGTTTGACTGTTCTGTGACATTGTCTGAGGCTCCTACAGAACTGACCATTCCAAACAAAGGGTTGTGTCCTACAAAGACAAGGCTATGTCAAAAGACAAACATCTGCAGCATATTTTATTCAGAGAAAGTGTACTGCAAATTTCAACACTTCACTGTAAGTCAATTAAAGCAAATATATTTTCGGATTTGATTCTGGGGATGTTCTGACGAAGTTCCAGCTTATTTATTTATTCAGCCATTTATTTATTTTCGTATTGTATCTAACTGATGTTTGTTGGCTACATTGTGTAAGTTGTCATGAATATAGCGTATTCACTAGGTCATATTTCTATAACACAGATAGACGGAATTGATTGATTGGTGTTTAATGTCAAATTTGGAAGTATTTCAGCTATATCATATATTGCAAATCAGCCTTTAGATGTAAGAAACAACCAATTTAATGGTGGTTTGATTTCGATAGGTAATGTGAAAGAAAAGATCATTAAAAGGGTAAGAAAATGATTGTTGGCAAAGTATTGATATGCAGTTTCCGTATGTTCTCTGTTACAATATATTTTCAAAGAATATGATATTCAAGTACAAAAAGAGCTATGTTATGGTGAACTTAATGTTATAACCAGAGTCTGACTAAATATAGCAAAACATATATATAACATCGTAGTTCATATTTGCATGTACTTCTCTTATTGTTTGTTGAAACATTTGAACATAATAAGGGTAATAACAAAATTACCGAACTCCGAACAATCTTACAAAGGGAAAGTCAAAACTCATAATTATATAAACATATGTGATGTATTTTAGCGAGAGTTTTTTTTACCAATGTAAACACATATCGTTAAAGGTGTCAGAAAATGGAAAGCAACTAACTAATGACAGAGGCTCAACAGTGACAGAAGCTGTCTATCAGTACGAATATATGGTTTCCTGTGATATTCCAACTTCCCGAAAGAGGAGATCAACAGACAAGACCGTTGATGGTTATGACGTAGCATTGTCTTATGATGGTATTAATTATGGCGATTCTGTTTCTGTTATAATCTACGACGAAGACTGTTTTGCGTGCAATGCTACAACCGTCACATGTGTTAGGCTTGTAAGTTATGCGTTAATCTAGTATACAGTCAAATCTGCTTTAGGGGACACCTCTATTCAGCCATACCTTGTATTGCATTACCTTAATTTTAACTTCCCTTCAACACCAAATATAAGATACAATCAAACCTGCTTTGGTGACCACCTCTATGAAGCAATAACATTAATGCTTATTTCTTTTCACAGCGCATTTCATATTAATTAAACCTGCATTTAGCTACCAGCAGTCTTGTGTGACACTATTTCAATGTTACCTTGGAATGCCACAAAAGACATGTTTGACTGTATATTAGAATGAATGATATATCAAACTTTAATGTATTTAATAACTTTCAGATTGTTTTTTGTCATCTTTGACAAATAGTGACCTCTTCACGGTCCGGATTATCACCATATGATATATCATCCTGTATCAACCAGATATTCGTTTTCCGGGGTTATGCCTTGCTGAGCGGAAAATGGGTGATTACGGAGTTATCACCACATTGTAATCCTGGTTATTGAAATAGGCTTGCTTTCATTAAAAGTAGGGGACCGTCATGGCCGTGATCATATGGTAGTTGAATTTACAACTACATATGCAATCCGTCCCTATCATCACTAATGTTGTGAGTTTGAATCTCAATCAGGGCGAGGTGTACAACATTATGCAATGAAGTTTGTCAATGACTTGCGACAGGTTGGTGGTTTTCTCTGGGTCCTCCAGGTTCCTGTACCAATAAAACTGACCGCCAAGACATAGCTGAAATATTGTTGAAAGTGGCGTTAAACATCATAACCCTAACCTTCAAACAAACAAACAAACAATTCATTTAAGGCATAGTAAAACATATGGATGGATAATGTTTGAACACTTACAGTGGAACTTCATTATATTTATCCGACAAATATTAACGACTCTAAACTTTGACCGCATCTGTTAATCGTCAAAATTGGAAACTGTATATCGACCTTTGGCCTACATGTATTACCTTAAATATGGACTCCACGTCAAATGTCTGTACCTAAATCCTTAATATCTGAATAAAACGTAAACAGAAATAGATGGACCAAAAGATAAATCATTAAACATGTGCCCTATTCCTATTAGAGTTTACTTTATATTTAGAAAACACACGACAATCATATATTTGTGATACATGATAATTATAGATATCATATCGTACCTTGATTTTTAACACTCTAATTACAGAAAAAAATCAACATATAATGGCAAATAGGTAAACAATAGAGCTTTGATTACAATTTTGAATCATAGTAATAGCCATCGAAATGTTCATGATTTATACAGCACAACGAATACAAGAGTAACACGACGGGTACCACAAGTGGAGCAGGAACTGCCGACCTTTCTGGAGCACCTGTGTTCGGCCTTGTTTCTTGTGTGATGCGCGCTTTGTTTGAAATGTTGTGTGCAGACCATTGTTTGTCCTTTTTGTTTTGTCCATTTGTTGTCTGTCCTTCTTCGTTGAATGGATTCTAATTACCCATTTCTTATTTTCAAGCTCTTCTTGTTATATATCAAATGATACAATATTTTCAGGATACTTGTGACACGACAACGGTACCACCGGAACGGGAAACGGAAACAAATCAAAATAGTACGTATACTTATATTTGTAGTTTATCTATGGAATGTGTGAAAATAAAAATGAATAAATAAATAAATAAATAAATAAATAAATAAATAAATAAATAAATAAATAAATAAATAAATAAATAAAATGGTTTGTAAAACAACACCAAGTACACAAAACAAAGTGATTAAGAATTAAACACTTCTTTGAATTACAAAATGTTCATTTCACCTATGTCTAATGTGAAACCAATAAGTCGCCATATCGGTGTGACATTGGGGAGAGAGGTTATCTTGAAAGGCTAGTAGGCGAAGGTGTCTAAGATAAGATCGTTCGACTAAAATCGCTATGTTATTTGTGTCTAACACTACATTCAACAAAATGATTACATAAAATTGTATCGAGTACACCTCGCCTTGGTCGATTACGAACCCCATACTTTTATGGGGATAAACACTGAATACGGTACATGTAAATAAATGTGAGAGGATACTGAAGAGGTAATTATAAATAGACAATCCATAGAAACTGGCAACATAGGATACACAAAACGAAGAGAAGTAAAACAATAAAGCAACAATATGTGTTGGACACCATCATAAACAAACACAAATAATGTAAATAAGACATGAGCCTTACTACAAACAACTGGAGGTAAAGACCAAACATCGTTTTTATGCAAAATCGTAACGGACAGCTTACACGGAGCTCAGAACGTAAAGACATAATAGGACAACATAAAATATTAAAAGATGAGCAACACGGGGCCCACCAAAAACCGGGGGTGAAATCCAATTAAATAAAGGTAATAACAAAATTACCGAACTCCGAACAATCTTACAAAGGGAAAGTCAAAACTCATAATTATATAAACAGACAAAATCAGTCAACAACCGGAAAACTGTGAAAACCGTAATGACCCTGACTTGGTACAGGCATTTCTAAAGAAATGGTGGGTTGAATCAGATTTTAAGGCGCCAAACCTCCCGCTCTCATTACGGTTCAAAGGTAACGTCACGACAAATAAACTATCAATTCGGACCTATCGACTACATCTTGACAGGGACGGAAATCGAGCTCACCTGTAGACTATTTCAAGTTAATGTATAGTGTGTAAATATACACAATTACAATGTTTTCCTAGTCATATTATGTCTATGTTTAAGCAAGTAGTTAATTTTTCTTAAACATGAAGCTTGAATAAAAAGACAAATAAATGGAAAAAGAACATCAAGGTAGTTAATATTTTGTTAAATGTATATACATAGTAGACAATATTGTCGAATAGTATAACAGTTTACAATATTTGAAAGGACTTAATCAAATTTATTACAGGTCCAAAAAACGGATTGTCGCCATTAATTCTCGGAGCAGTAGGTGGAGCATGTGTATTCTTTGTGATAACGGTGGCAATTTGTATCGCCATGAAATATAAATCGAATAATGACAGGTAAATATATGTGTTGTCAATCCATACGGGAAATGTTCACGTGAACCGAATTGGTGGTGTAATGATTTTCGCGTCATGATATGGCTGAAATTAATGTTAATTTTAGCGTAACACAACATCACTCACTCTCGTGAAATGATACCAAATTCCAATAAAGTAATCCAACGCGGAGATTACAATGGTCAAAATAAAAAAGATGAAAGTATAAATAACGATCTATAAAACACTACAAAGAAAACTAAATATCGAACAACGCAATGTAACTTTTGCAACTAATATCAATGAAATATTGTTAATACAATTTGAATTTGAATGCATTACATTTTTAAATATGTTCAATTATATATTAAAGTTTTAAGAATTTCATTGAAAACAGCAAAAAATACACTATTGCGTATGTTTTTATTTTTACAGAAAGAATCTCGCAAATTATGAACAGCCCGGTGTTATGGAGAAACCAAATTATGAACAGCTCGGTTTTATGGGGAAACAAGGGATACCAGTCAATGCGCCACCTATCGGTACATCTTTACCTCCTGATTATAAACGTGGATTAAGTGACGTATCACTGGAATTGACAGACAACTCCCGGCCAAACACACCCGTTGATCTTTTCACTGTAAAGGGATATAACTGACATGTCTCACGAATCACACAGACTAGGAGCTTATTATTGCCCGGTTATAAAGAAATCATTGTCTCTTACATGTTTGTATCTAGTCAATGTCATTGAGGAGTTTTCCACAGCGGTTTTTCAAGATACTGCTTGCACCTTTTTTGTTTGTTTTTTTTCACTACAAAAACATATTAACACAAATGTACTTTTAAACTAATATCATGGAACAAATAAAGGAACCACCCATCCACTGTTTTTGTTGAATTACCTGTACCAACCCACTAAAGTGCGCGTCATGTATATATGTGTGAGGAGAATCGATTTTGTCTCTGTTTATTTGATTTTTTGATTGGATTGTGGAATTTTAGTTTTTCTATATTTTTTACGGCATGGGTCTTGATTGTCCAGTGTTGCGAGTGTCTCTAGATTGTCAATTCTGGATTGCAGCTTCGGTTTTCTCAAAAGTATTTAAATATATTCAAAATGTTCAAAATTATAGCGCTCTCCATAACAACGCTGTTCACCCATTTATATGTGAGGGTTGACATTTTACTCACAAGTGGAAAACACTTGAACGACCGCATCACTTCATTAAGAGTGGAGGCTTTGATTCATAAAGCTAGCTTAACCACGACACTTTTCACTGAAGTGCCTGTACCAAACCGTGAAAGTGAGCGGTGGTGTATTTGTGTGTAATTGATAACAATTTTGCCTCTTTCTGCGATTTTCTATTGAATTTTAGAACTGTTCCAACAATGTTGTATTTTTGGTTTTCATAGTATTACCAGCACGTATATTGCCTTTATATAACTGACCATACGCCTTATGTATACCCAACGCTTACAATTATATGTTACCATAGTTACGGAAAACTATGAATTTCTCCATTATTGTTTTTGTATTTCATTATCACTAATAAATATATGCAGGAGTAAAAATAATGAATTTAATGTATATAATTCATGAGAAATATTACAACTTAAAAGGAGGCTAATGGATTATGCTAATTCTACGAATGTCAAATCATGTCTTATTATATGTAATGTAGTCTCATTAACCATGCTTGGATTTAGTGTTGAAACAAATAGGTTTGCCGATTGTGAGAGTAGCATGCACTTCCGAAGTTAACGATCTGTATTGCCGTGGACCTTTGATACAGATAAAACAAAATGACTTAACAGGATTAACCTTGTATCTAGTTCATATTGTTATAATTGAGGGTTGACATTTTCCTCCCATGTAGACAACACTTGCTTTACCACCTCATTTAACTAAGAGGAGAGGCTTGTGCCCATTAAAACTGGTGTAGCGTCGCCACTTTTTTATGTGCCTGTAATGAACAAGGAAAGTGAACGGTCATGCATTTGTTTGAAAAAGGTGTCGATTTTTCTTTTACTACGGTTTGCGGAATGGATTTTGGTACTGCCATTAAGAAGAGTTTGAAGATACCAAAGGGGTATATCGAAGAAGGACTGACAGCACAATGGCCAAAAGAAAAAGTACAAAAGGACAATCATTGATCTACTAAACATTACACATAAAACTAAAGGTCGAGCAACACGAACCCCCATTTAATCCCGGGGGTGAACTCTGGTACTCCGAAAGGGTCTCAGTTCCTGCTCCAATAGTGGCACCCGTCGTGTTAATCTAGTTACAAACCGGATGATAAGTCATGTAAGGTGTCTGACATTTAATCATATATGAGTGGTACTTGTGCATTATGCATAAACTCGCTTATTTGTTCGTACTAATACGTACTGATATGCTTGTTAAAAAATATTACGGTCAACAATAACTTAAATTGTATGCTGTCAGAAATAATGAAAAGACATGTAGAATTTATTCGATAATGATAAGGGTTTCCAACGGAAATTAAGCATCATTTTAGGATATGAATCTTGAAATATATTTCTTTTTTTGGGTCAAGGTTAGGTCATCTAGTAAACAAAGGGTTCTTTGACTAAACTATCTCTATATATTTATATCTTGTCACATAATTGTTGGTCTTAATTTGAACTAAATCACACCAAAATATGTCTTCTGCACGATATCAGCTATACATGGTATATATTGAAACAATATTTTAATAAAACCATGAAGTTAAGAAACAGCAGTTACAAGAAATTGTTGAATAGGAGAAATTATGTCACTTGTGATATTCAATATTATAATGTAGTGTCCATGACTAAATAAACACGCTTTATCTTTTAATCAATGACGAAAATCTTGAAGATACAAAAGGAGTAATGAGAAGCCACAAATTGAAACAAAACAGACAATATAAAAGACAAACAATGATTTACAGAATAGTACACAGAAAAATAAACGTTGAGCAGCATGAACCTCAATAAACACCGATGATGAACTCGAGTGCTCCGGAAGGATCAGCAATGACTGCTCCACTAGTGACATCTGTCGTATTGCTGTTAATCCACACGAATATCATATGACACGGAAATCATGTTTGACACCGGTATATATAAATAACTAGAAATAACATTTATAAAACAAGAACCCCTACAGAACACATGGGAGTAAAGTCGAAGTGAGTGTCGATTTTACGTGGAAATCATAACATACACCACAATATGGAAGTAAAGACGTGCTTAACTATAACACAATGAAAACGTTATAAACAATTCAATGAGAAATTGAACGATAAAGGAGATAAATGGATGATTTTTGTTTTATGATCGCTTTATGTCGTTGTATTTGATGGAACATTCAGTTTCTGCTAATTGACTTATTTAGTTCATCTAGGCCTATAAAACTGCTTTAACACCGCCACGTTTTATTGAAGTGCCTGTACCTAACCACGAAAGTGAGCGGTTATTTATTTGTGTACTAGGGGTATTGATTTTGAATCTCTTTCTATGCTTGTGGAATTTGGAAATGTTCAAACAGTGTGGTATTCTTGCATCTAAATTAGTAGGGAGCCATGACACGATTGATGATCTGTCGAAATATTTTAGATTGCACTACAAGTAATTAAGGAATTTAGAATACTAATTTTCTGGAAAATAAATGAAGGCATTGCCACATTTCAAACCTCTAGAACTCCATGATGGTATTTAAGGTGTATACATTAAGAACAATTTGTCGGCACAAAAGAATCATGACTCATGACTCACTGTTTGTGGTACGAACGTTTAACGTTATTTCAACTGAGTTGTATGCGGCTGGAAGACATTACCCTAGTATGACGTATTCAATGTGTGACAATAAGCACATGATTATTGAGAAAATATCAGATATTCAATACAAGGTTATAATCTTTGTCAGGGTAACAATTTAATTGTCTTTTGCATTGATTTGATTTGATTTATTGTGTTTATCGCCACTTTCAGCAATATTTCAGTTATATCATGTCGACCAGTTTTAGTGGTGGAGGCAGCCGGAGAGAACCACCGACCATGGGAAAGCAACTTGTAAGCTTTATTACTTGTGTCTGCGCGTCGTGTGCACCGTTTTTCTAATTTACAAAGCAGGGGCCAACCCACACCGTATTGGTGATAGGCTTGTATGAGTTGTTAGGTAATCAAACTACCTAACCTATTGAGACACCCTTGCACTTTGTCTTTTGCAATGTACTGTTCAATGGCTGATACAATTAAAACAAAAAATATTGTTCTCTTATCCTGCTATTAAATAAAACTATATTTAAGCTTCAATAAACTTTGAACGATTTTCATTTAAAATATATGTAGTCGTATGAAATCGATGCTTTAACGAACTTGATGAACCGACATGTTTTTGTTTTGTACTGTTTCCCTCTAAATATTATGTTATCTTTATTTCATAATAAGTGACGCTTCCCATTGGCACAATTATAATATTTCATATCGATAACGGCTTTCTTACACCTATCACTATCAAGCCATCTGTCCTCGATATAGAACAAACAGAAGGACTATGTGGATATATCAACAAAAACAAAAGACATGTCTGGTGATTTTATGCCAAGAGGTTCCAATTCTTCTACATCAGCAAATAAGTTTGCCAAATCATGGAGGTATATATAAAGCAATATAGTAGTAGTGGATTTTATTATTGAGGGCACTAACTGGTGTGGGATGGAATCATGTTGAGGGAAGAACAAAAATGTTGGATTGAATATCAGACGTTTGCATACAACTATTTAGTGCAGCTCCCTACCTTTTATTTTCACACTTTTATGAAAATGCTAAACAGGGACAAATCTTAATATTTTTGCTGCATGTGTCAGATTGGCTCCCTACACTAACATGTTCTTAGTCCTGCAACTGGCGTTGTGCATGAAATGTTCAAAATGTTACTCGCTATGTGGGCTAGTGTCGGAAAGTTTTCTGGGACCCATACCAAGTTTTAGTGGCCTTGGGTTACTGATCTCCTGTTACATTTTATCCTTGCTAGATAATGCATTTAAAATCAAGGATTAAAATACATAAAAATGCGAAGAAGGGGACGAGAATATTTGTTTTTAAAGAAATTGAATTTGTGTTGTCAGTATTCAGTGAGCAGTAAAAATAATAAAATGCATACATTCAACAAATTTTCATGTATAAATATATCAAATATAAATACTTTTGTTTTACTTGTTCATTTGATATGCTTATTATGGATTTTACTAGAGTAGAGAGGAATTCGAGTGAAGAATTATTTCCATCCTATCCACATTCTCCACATAAGATATCTTTTTAAAGGAATATTGACTTTGTGCGAAAGAGGCAAATCAGACTGGCTACATTTCAGAGTTCACTGACGTGTACTGCAATCTGACACAACCAAAGCAATGTAAAACTACTAAGACGTCTCTCGCTACAAGCTTGTACAAGGAATGCCATGCAAATAGGAGACATAAAAGAGGAGTAGACAATGATGACGTATTTGAAGACACACCATTGACGTACGATTCTAACTACGATCCAGATTATCTCCCGTCGGTGAACTTAACTAAGCCATATATATATATATAGTATATCAGCAGTTATGAAGGTCTAGGCAAATATTATCGCAAGTATCAAAACGAATCCGGCAGGACGACTTGTGAAAATATATGCCGAAACTTTCTAAGCTGACGTTATTGTTTTTATCTGTAACTTCATAATGTGTTTGACATCATGGCCGTAGATAAAATATCACATGGATAATTGTTTTTAAAAAGGCATTTAAAAGGTCTTTGAGATAATACTCAAAAGATTTAAACATCACATATATTACAGTCAAACCTGTATTAAGAAGTTGCAGAAGAGACAATGAAAAGGTGACCTCTTTACAGAGGTTAAATTCATATGTCATTTTCTATGTTAGGACAAGAAAGTTTGACCTATGAAGAGAGGTGACTGCTTAATAGAGGTGATCACATGGGCAGATTTGACTACATTTACAATACATTTTACATGTGAAATTTCGAAATTGATTACTTATTTATTCTGCTTCCACACACACACACACACACACACACACTATTCCGCTTGTGAGGCCAATTCCCCTACTTCACGACTGGAAGTGTGTTTCATGAATTTCAATAAAGGCAAAGATGATGAGGGGTCTTTAAAATTCTGCAATTTTCTGAAATAGAGTGCAACTGTGTAAGAAAAACTACTGAAGAGTTGTTTAGAAAGTACAATATGCTATGGAAGTATATGTGTCCAATAACAGTGTTAAAAATGTAATACACCTTGGCCCGCTAAATTTTGAGGTTCTAGTTTTCAGCCTGTCGAGCCTATATGTAAATTCGGCACTGTGTACCTTACTAGTTTATCTAATGTCAGCACTTCATTGAGAACAACAACTTGATCAATTATGAATATATAAAGAGTTATTCTTGTATCATAAGTAAACAAAACAAGGATTCCCATGAGACATCTTTGTACACAATTATTTCTATTAACCGAAAACAAACAAATGAAATTATTTCTTCAAACTAAGAAATGAAATGAAAAACAAACAATACCACACTATCGAAACAGTTGCAAAAATCAATCGTAAAATGAAATATTGTTGAAAGTGTCATTAAACACCATAATCCGAACCCTTAACCAATCATAAAATTACATAAATAACTACATTTTACAAATATTATGTTGTTTATTATTCATTTGCATTGTTCCCTCATCGCATATTTTGAAATACAATAATTTTATGTAAGAACCAGAATGGAAAAATGGATGGACAGAAGATTCTGCAAGACAGGCGTGTACAGAGGGACTCTCATAAATGACGGCTCTGGAATTATGTCAAGCATATGTCCATATTGATCTATCAGTTTACATTAAGTCCTGCACAGCTGATATAAAGGTAATTAACACCTACAGGTAATGCATGTCGCTACTAATACAAATATACAAGTTATCAGTTATATGTTCCGTTTGTCGTAATCACTATTCGGTTCTTTCCTCATTCATGACTTTTCACTGGGATCGTATCAGGAGTAACACCACGTGTGTCACTAGTGGAACAGGAACTGTCTATCCTTTCGTGGCTCATAAGTGGGGATCGTGTTGCTCGATCTCCTGTCTTCTGTGCTTTGTTCATCATTGTTTATCTTTTTTTTATTTCTGTCATTGTATTGTCTATCATTCGTCGACTTGTGGCTTCTAATTACCCATTTGGTTTCTTCAAACTTTCTTTCAAATGTAACGTTTAAAACAATTTAGAATTTCATCACATTAAGTCGTCTATCGTTCTTGTTATTACCATTAATTAATCATCATACGTCATAAGCGTTTCACAATTAAACCATCTCCTCTAAAACGACTAAACCATGTTAAACCAGGACTGGCTGGGGTGGTTTTCTTTGAAAATTATGTTTGACAGACCCGTCTTTCTTTACTAACAATAGAGATGTGATAATTATTTAAACCATGTTAAACCAAGGACTGGCTGGGATTGTCCCTGTGTAGTATTTTTGAAAACAAATTCTGACAGAGCCGCCTTCCATATAAGATGGCGGCTGTTACTAGCAATAGAGATGTGATGATTCAATTTTGCAAATGGACAAAGATCAAAACGAATGTCTTATAATATTTCAAAAAGGAATACTATGCATAACAATGGATGTGTAAAACGACTATTATAGGAATTGGGGATACAACAACTCACAGCACGTTATTTATGAGCAGTGTCCATATATTACATAACCAATATATTAATTATGGTCTAAGTGGATTTCTGCGGAACTATTATAAAGTATGGAATTTATTGTATATGTTTTGGAGAATTTGTTTAAAATAAAGTATTAACTGTTGCGTGTGTTAAAGGCATTCCTGAAAGAACAAAACTAATTAGTGCAATAAATTAGCTATCCATTATTGACTAAATTGCAGTCCATTGACCAGAATAATTCCAAGCTATAATTATATATTAGTGTAATACGAATAATCCATATTTGGTTAAAGTAATAAAAACGTATGCATCAAATTCTGTGCGCATGACTACGTTTCTGGAATAACCTTTTCAAAAGGGACGCTGAAAGTCTAATAATTGGATAGCCAAATAATCTAACAAAATTTGGGAGCAATAAAACTAAAGGGCCTAAAAGAGATAGCCAAAATCGACTAATGTCATCTAAACCTGAAGGAGAAGCTTAGTTTTAATGATAATTACAAAAAGCATTTCAGTGCCTAAACACTGACAGCTAGTCGGATGATACCCTCGGGGACTAATATTCCACTAATAATTCATGTTCGTTTAAACGATAATCGCTGGTATAATTGACATGATTTGTATGTTCGCTCTGTGGATATTTTCGTTTAACAGTGGTCGCTTTGACTGTGGTAGATCGTGAGTCAAATCAACGTCGGTAACATTTGTACTTTTTGTTTCACCGCTAAGCATACAGCACTATGGAGTACGGACAAAGACTGAATGACTAGGAATCAGAATAATATGTCTGAGTGGAGTGAATTGTCTACCCGCACTATGAAAATCATACTCCGTGTGTTGGTCGAGTACAAAGCGGACGTCATCATTTCATCATAACCTAACTTATTCCCCTCACCATATAGCTGGGTGGAATGCTAATTTTGGCGCTAAGCAAGAATAATTCATTCAATCTGCTGTAGGTTCATATAGAACCCTCTAGATATGTACATTATTGTTTTCTTTGAAACTAGATTGCTGGGAGCACTGAATTTTTTAAATATACAATATGGTTGATGGAGGATGAATGCAGGCTGGAAGTATCAAAAAATGAAAGCCTATTTCGCAGTAATTCAAGCAGTGGTGGACTTTCGGTGTTAGATATATTACAGAACCAGTTATATCCATCCAACTGCAGTAATACTGGGTAATGCAATATGAGTATGTACGATAACTTGAACCCAATCTTTATTGAAGAATAAACACTTTCCTTTATTATTATGAAAAGAAGACTAAACAATGATGCTCAAATATTCAATCCATATCAACAAAGCAAAATATCACAGCACAGCTCAATTCATTGAATAAAGAAAGCCCCATGACATATGACGTCGAAAATCCAGATTTTAGCTTGGCGCAGGCACACATATGTGTCAGTGTTAAGTTGGTTGTTTTTGTAATATGTAGCAAATAATACCCAAAACCTAGTACATTCTTGACTATTATATCAGTTTTAATCTACTCCGCTAAAATAGAAAACATCATTTCCTCCTGATAAATCAAGGGTTATGTGTTTTACTCAAATTTTCAAATACAATTGAAACATTCGAACAGCTGAACTGCAGGCTATGGATCGTTTCATGCTCTTTCAGTTATGCTCATTATTGAATATGCTACCGTGTCTGCGAAATGTAGAACATAACAAACGCGGTTCTATTACTATAACTATTGTATGAGTATGAGTGTAATTAAAACGTATATATCATATTAAGTGCACACGATGCGTGTCGGAAATCATGTTCATCAGGTACATTCATAATCGATTGGAAACTCATATAATTAAAAAATCCCTGGGAGCAATACAACCGACGGACCTAAACAAGATGGGCAATATCAACCAAGGTCACCTATGTACAGTTGGATAATCTGTCATGTTCATTCAAATCGAGATCATATCTTATTAAATGGTCATTATTTCAAGCAGCTGGAGGACGAATAATCATACTATTTTATAATCAGATAAGACCTTCAATAGAAAATACATGTCAATGATGTGTGCGCAAATGTCAATAAAGTTATCACTTTCTTAGAAATCTTTAGAATAGTTTGAAGATACCAAAGCAGTAGTCACAAACCGTAAATACAATGGTAAAAGTAAAAAGACAAAATGACTAGATAGAAAACAAAACATCGAGCAACACGAACCCTGCTAAAAACCGGTGGTTAACTCAAGTGCTCTGGAAGGGTCAGTAGTCCCTCAACCATTTGTCACCCGTCGGAATCACTCTTGTTAAAAACCCGGTGATCAGTCATTAACGAGGAAAGGATCAGATTGTGACTACGACAACCGTAGATGCTCGGGGTCATTTGTGACACAAATATTCTCTAGTGGTTTATCAGATCATGGTGGCGACCATAACACTTTCGAAATGATAACTTCAACTTTAACGTTAGTTCAATGTCGATCAAAACCACCACTGAATTATGGAGGATTGAACATTAAGGGCCCCACTGAAAAGGGAGAGATCGCAGGTGCTCCCTAAAGGTTAAGCAGTTCCTGTTACACTAGCGACAACAGTCATTTGTTACAATTTAATTTCACCGACATGACGTATATGACATGATAAAGGAATAATACAATCACTAATACAAATGTATTACAGAATGGTGCCTTATTTTCATTCAGCGTAATATATTATAAATAGGAAAATTTGAAGATGCCAGAGGGATAATAAAAAACGACAGATACTACAATGGCCACCAAAATAAGCTCAAATGGACAAACAACGATCTACAAAACACTTAGCTGAAAACTTAAGATCAAGCAATCTTCACATATATTTGTTCTATGATAATAACGATATTTCATTAAAATATAATTTTCGTTTTAGGCGTGTGTGTCTGTAATGCTGGATTTATTGGGTTTGACTGTTCCGTGACATTGTCTGATGCTCCTACAGAACTAACCATTCCAAACAAAGGGTTGTGTTCTACAAAGTCTAGATTATGTCAAAAGACAAACATCTTCAGCATATTTTATTCAGAGAAAGTGTACTGCAAATTTCAACACTTCACTGTTAGTCAATTGAAACAAATATATTTTCGGATTTGATTCTGGAGATGTTCTGACGGTGTTTCAGCTTATTTATTTATTTATTCATTCATTTATTTATTTTCGTATTTTATCTAGCTGATGTTTGTTCGCTACATTGTGTAACTTATCATGAATATAGAGTATTCACTAGGTCATATTTTTATAACACAGATAGACGGAATTGATTGATTGGTGTTTAATGTCAAATTTGGAAGTATTTCAGCTATATCATATATTGCAAACCAGCCTTCAGATATAAGAAACAATCAATTTAATCGTGGTTTGATTTCGATACGTAATTTGAAAGAAAGGATCATTAAAAGGGTAGGAAAATGATTGTTTGCAAAGTATTGATATGCAGTTTCCGTATGTTCTCTGTTACAATATATTTTCAAAGAATATGATATTCAAGTACACAAAGAGCTATGTTATGGTGAACTTAATGTTATAACCAGAGTCCGACCAAATATAGCAAAACATATATATAACATCGTAGTTCATATTCGCATGTACTTCTCTTACTGTTTGTTGAAACATTTGAACATATATGATGTATTTTAGCGAGAGCTTTTTATACCAATATAAACACATATCGTTGAAGGCGTCGGAAAATGGAAAGCAACTAACTAATGACAGAGGCGCAACAGTGACAGAAGCTGTCTATCAGTACGAATATTTGGTTTCTTGTGATATTCCAACTTCCCGAAAGAGGAGATCAACAGACAAGAACGTTGATGGTTATGACGTAGCATTGTCTTATGATGGCATTAATTATGGCGATTATGTTTCTGTTATAATCTACGATGAAGACTGTTTTGCGTGTAATGCTACAACCGTCACGTGTGTTAGGCTGGTAAGTTATGCGTTAATCTAGTATATAGTTAAACCTGCTTTAGAAATAATTTGTATTGTGTTACCTTTATATTAACTTCAACATCAAATATAAGAAACAGTCAAACCTGTATGAAGCAATAACATTAATATTAATTTCATTTCACAGCGCATTTCATATTAATTAAACCTACATTTAGCTACCATCAGTCTTGTGTGACCCTATTTCAGTGTTACCTTGGAATTCCACAATAGACATGTTTGACTGTATATTAGAATGAATGATATATCAAACGTTAATATATCTAATAACTTTCAGATTGTTTTTCGTCATCTTTGACAAATAATGACCTCTTCACGGTTCGGATTATCACCATAAGATATATCATCCTGTATCGATGAGATATTCGTTTTCTGGAGTTAGGCCTTGCTGAACGGAAAATGTGTTATTACGGAGTTATCACCCCCACCACACTGTAATCCTGGTTATTGAAATAGGCTTGCTTTCATTAAAAGTAGGAGGCCGTCGTGGCCGCGATCGCATGGTAGTTGGATTTACAAATACATATGCAATCCGTGCCTATCATCACTGATGTGGTGAGTTCGAATATCAATCAGGGCGAGGTGTACAACATTATGTCATGAAGTTAGTCAGTGACTTGCGATAAGTCGGTGGTTTTCTCCGGGTCCTCCGGTTTCCTGTACCAATAAAACTGACCGCCACGATATAGCTGAAATATTGTTGAAAGTGGCGTTAAACATCATAACCCTAACTTTCAATCAAACAAACAAACAAACAATTAATTTAAGGTATAGTAAAACATATGGATGGATAATGTTTGAACACTTAAAATGGAACTTCATCATATTTAGCCGCCAAAAATTAACGACTCTAAACTTTGACCGCATCTGTTAATCGTCAAATTTGGCAACTGTATATCGACCTTTGGCCTACATGTATTACCTTAAAAATGGAATCCACGTCAAATATCTGAACCTAAATCCTTAATATCAGAATAAAACGCAAACAGAAATAGATGGACCAAAAGATAAATCATTAAACATGTGCCCTATTCCTATTAGAGTTTACCTTATATTTAGAAAACACATGACAATCATATATTTTTGATGCATGATAATTTGAGATATCATATCGTACCTTGATTTTTAACACTCTAATTACAGAAAAAAATCAAGCATATAATGGCAAATAGGAAAACAATAGTGCTTTGATTACAGGTTTTAATCATAGTAATAGCCATCGAAATGTTCATGATATATACAGTACAACGAATAGAAGAGTAACACGACGGATACCACTAGTGGAGCAGGAACTGCCGACCTTTCCGGAGCACCTATATGCGGTCCTGTTTCTTGCGTGATGCGCGTTTTGTTTTGAAATGTTGTGTGCAGACCATTGTTTGTCCTTTTTGCTTTGTCCATTTGTTGTCTGTCCTTCTTCGTTTAGCGGATTCTGATTACCCCTTTCGTATCTTCAAACTCTTCTTGCTATATATCAAATGATGCAATATTTTCAGGATACTTGTGACACGACAACGGTACCACCGGAAACGGAAACGGAAACAAATCAAAATAGTACGTATACTTATATTTTTAGTTTATCTATGGAATGTTTTGAAAACAAAAATAAAAAATAAGTAAATATATATATAAACGTCTAAAAACAAAACAAAGTGATTAAGAATTAAACACTTTATTGAATTGCAAAATATTCGTCTCGCCGAGAAATTTTATAATATTAATAAATTATTACATAAAGTTGTATCGAGTACACCTCGCCTTCGTCGATAGCGAACCCCATACCTTTGTGGGCATACACACTGAATACGGGTACATGTAAATAAATATTAGAGGATACCGAAGAGGTAATTTTAAATGGACAATCCATAGAAACTGGCAACATAGGATACACAAAACGAAGGGAAGTAAGAAAAACAAAAAAAAGCTACAACACAATATGTGTTGGACACGACTATAAACTAACACAAATAAGGAAATACGGAGCTCAGAACGTAAAGACATAATAGGACAACATACAATATTAAAAAGATGAGCAAAACGGGGCCCACCAAAAACCGGGGGTGAACTCAAATTAACGTCACGACAGATAAACTTTCAATTCGGATATATCGACTACCCCTTGACAGGAAAGGAAATCTAGCACACATCTAGATTATATCAAGTTAATGTATAGTGTGTAAATATACACAATTGCAGTGCTTTCGTAATCATATTATGTCTATGTTTAAGCAAGTATTTAATTTTGCTTAAACATGGAGCTTAAATAAATGGAAAAAGAACATCAAGGTAATGAATCTTTTGTTAAATGTACGTACATAGTAGACGTGTCTCGAATATGGACAATATTTTCGAATAGTACTACAGTTTATTATATTTGAAAGGACTTAATCAAATTTATTACAGGTCCACAAAACGGACTGTAACCATTAATAGTCGGTGCAGTAGCTGGATCATTCTTTGTGATAACGGTGGTGGCAATTTGTATCGGCATGAAATATAAATCGAGTAATGACAGGTAAACATATGTGTTGTCAATCCATACGTGCAATTTGCATGTGAACCGAATTGGTGGTGTAATGATTTTCGCGTCATGATATAGCTGACATTAATGTTCATTTTGGCATAAAACAACATCACTCACTCTCGTGAAATGATACCAAATTCCAATAAAATACTCCAAAATGGATATTACAATGATAAAAGAAAAGGTACAAATAACGATCTACAAAACACTACACAGAAAACAAAAGGTTGAACAACGTAATGTAACTTTTGCAACTAATATCAATGAAATATTGTTAATACAATTAGAATTTGAATGCATTACATTTTTAAATATGTTCAATTATATATTAAAGTTTTACGAATTTCATCGAAAACAGGAAAAATACACTATTGCTTATGTTCTTATTTTTGACAGAAAGAGTCGTAGAAATTGTGAACAGCCCGGTTTTATGGAGAAACAATGGATACCAATCAATGCGCCACCTATCGGTACATCTTTACCTCCTGAATATAGTCGTGGATTAAGTGACGTGTCATTGGAATAGACAGACAACTCCTGGCCAAACACACCCGTTGATCTTTCCACTGTAAAGGTTATAAAGAAATCTTTGTATTTTACATGTTTGTATCTAGTGATAAAAATTGCCATGTGCAACGTTATTTATTGTTTGTTACTTATTGTACATATGACGACAATTACATTCAATGTCATTGATGAGTTTTGCACCTTTTTTGTTTGTTTTATCACTAGAAAAACATATTAACACAAATGTACTTTTAAACTAATATCATGGAACAAATAAAGGAACCATCCATCCACTCTTTTTGTTGAATTACCTGTACCAACCCACGAAAGTGCGCGTCATGTATATATGTGTGAGGAGAATCAATTTTGTCTCTGTTTATTTGATTTTTTTTATTGGATTGTGGAATTTTAGTTTTTCTCTATTTTTTAAGGCATGGGTTTTGTTTTTCCAGTGTTGCGTTGCGAGTGTCTCTAGATTGTCAATTCTTGCACCTTTGGTTTTCTCTAACGTACTTAAATATATTCAAAATGTTCAAGATTATAGCGCTCTCCATAACAACGCTGTTCACCCGGTTATATGTGAGGGTTGATATTTAACTCACATGTGGAAAGCACATCATTAAGAGGGGAGGCTTGGACCCTCTAAAACTAGTTTAACCATGACACTTTTCACTGAAGTGCATGCGGTCGTGTATTTGTGTGTAATGGATAACAATTTTGCCTCATTCTACGATTTTCTATTGAATTTTGGAACTGTTCCGACAATGCTGTAATTTCCCCCATTGTATTACCAGCACATAGATTGCGTTTATATAACTGACCATACGCCTAATTTCTTATATAGCGCTAGCAATAATATGTTACCATAGTTACGGAAAACTAGGAATTTCTCCGTTATTGGTTTGATTTTTCATTATCACTAATGAATATTTTATGTAGGAGTAAAATTAAGAAATTTAATGTATATAATTTATCAGAAATATTAATGCTTAAAAGGACGCTAATAGATGATGCAAACTCTACTTTTGTCAAATCATGTCTTATTATATGTTATGTAGCCTAATTAATCGTGTTTGGATCTAGTATTGAAACAAATAATGTTGACGAGTGTGAGAGTAGCATGCACTTCTGAAGTTAATGATCTGTATTGACGTGGAACATTTGAAGCAGATAAAACAAAATGACATAACAGAACTAACCTTGTATCTAGTTCATTTTGTTAAACTTGAGGGTTGACATTTTCCTCCCATGTGGACAACACTTGCTTTACCTCCTCATTTAACTAAGAGGAGAGGTTTGTGCCCTTTAAAACTGGCTTAGCGCCGCCACTTTGTTTAAGCGCTTGTAACGAACAAGGAAAGTGAGCGGTCATGTATTTGTTTGCTAAGGGTGTCGATTTTTCTTTTTTCTACGGTTTTGGGAATAGATTTTGGTACTGTTCCTACAGTGTGGTATTGTTTGTACATGTTTTATTGCAATCAACATATTTTTATATTGTAAACAATGCTGTTATCAGAAATAATTTTCTTTAAGTTTGATGGAACAAATATTTATGAATAAATATTAACACATATTATACATTTATGCAAATTATTTAATGATCTCTGAAGCTATAAATTGTACCAAACAATTACTAGTGTACTCAGCATTATGTAATAAAGTTTGTTAAATACTTTCGCCAGCTTCGTAATATTATCCAGATATACCAGCTGCTACCCCTGCCATTAAGAAGAGTTTGAAAATACCACAGGGGTAATCAGAATCCGTATATCGAAGAAGGACAGACAACACAATGTCCAAAGGAAAAAGTACAAAAGGACAATTATTGATCTACAAAAGACTACGCATAAAATTAAATGTCGAGCAACATGAACCCACATTTTATCCCGGGGGTGAACTCTGGTGCTCCGGAAGGGTCTTAGTTCCTGCTCCACTAGTAGCACCCGTCGTGTTAATCTAGTTACAAACCGGGTGATAGGTTATGTAAGTTGTCTGACATTTAATCATATGTGAGTGGTACTTGTGATAACAGGTCATGAATCATTATGCATAAACTCGCTTATGTGTTCATACTAATACGTACTGATATGCTTGTTAAAAAAAATTACGTTCAACAATAACTTAAATTGTATGCTGTCAGAAATAATGAAAAGACATGTAGAATTTATTCGATAATGATAAGGGTTTCCAACGGAAATTAAGCATCAGTTTAGGATGTGTGACGAATGTCAGCAACCTATGCGCATCTACGCAGATGTTTCAATGAATAATTGGAATCACGTTCCTCGTTATTTAACAAATAACTATTCGGAAATCTTGGAAAGAGGCAAAATTTATACTCTGACACACATGTACGTGACCTCTCACTTTCCGGAATTTGTACATGCACTTCAATAACACGTGGTGGTGTTAAGCTAGCTCTACAATCGCGTATATATGTGTGTTAGGGTAAATTATCCACTTTGATTCTTTCTACAATTTTCCGAAAATGTGACATTTATTTTATATTGTTTTTCATTTCATTTCATAAATAATGGATAACGCTGATTTATTATTTATTGGAAATTAATGACCCTACCACAGCAATTGTTTTTCTACACTATTTAGTGTAAGAAGAGTTTGATAATATCAAATGGGTAATCAACATCCTTAAATAGAAGGACAGACAAAACAATGATTAAAAGAAAAAGCACAAAAGGACAAACAACGATCTACAAAATACTAAGCATAAAACTAAAGATCAAGCATAACGCTGACCCTACTAAAACCGAGCATGAACTCAAGTTCCTGCTCCACTTGTGGCACCCGTCATGTTACTCTAGTTACAAACCCGGTGATAAATCATGAACGAGGAAAGAACCGATATGCACTTACTACAAGTGGAACATAACAGTGGTCATTTGTGACACAGAGATTTCGTAACGGTTAACAAAAACACAACATTACAAAGTCATGATGGGGACCGTAAAACGTTTCAAGTGATGACTTCAACTTAACCAGTAGGAACTCTGGATTTAGTAGCTTCCTTGTTAGCAGCAATTAAGCCCCTGTGACACTCGGACAAAGACCACGCAGAATGCAGTACGTCCTAGAAGTTCTAATGAACGTAGCAGAAACCTGCTTAAATTTGAAAATAAATCTCGCTTTCCAGTTCATACTACGACCAAGTTAAGATTTTACCACGTTTACCACGTTCGTTGTAGGTTATTACTACGTGCTGGATCAAGTTCTAAGTACGTACATCACATTTTCGCTACGTCCTCAATACGACCATACAATTCGCACTACGACCTTAGTACGTTCTTGTCACGTCAAAGTTGAATTTCACTAAATTAATTTGTTTCCCTTAAATACGTGTGTCTGGACCCCCTTTTCCCGGTTGACTCCCCCCTTTTTCCACAAAGTTGAATTTCACAAAATTAATTTTTTTCCCTTAAATATGTGTAATTCAACTTTGTGGAAAAAGGGGGGTCAACCGGGAAAAAGGGGGTCCAGACGTCGAGTGCCTGTGTCCTTAACAATGAAATTGCAAGTTGTGCATCTAGAAGAGCTTACAAGTTGTCCTTGAAGTAGCAACTTATAAAGCATGTATTCGTGACTCATTTTTCAACGTTTTGATGAAAAATGGTTATCTGAATTCAGTTTTTATACAGAATACATGTCAATAGTACATAAGTACTGGGAACCTGTCGAAAACGTTGCATAAACGTATCAAGAACTTGGAGATCGTGATAGGGTCGTACTGCAGTCTTCTACTACGTACTACGAACGTATCACAGTCTTCGACAACGTAGTGTGAACTTACTACAGTCTTCGTAGAAACTTGGTATGGACGTAATGAAAACTTGATACACGTAGCACGAACGCAGTGGCAAAGTAATAAGAACGGCATCAAATCGTTTGCCGTCCGCGCTACGTCAAAGGGGACCGTGGCAGGTTTATGTTACGTATCCATCACGTCCTCTCGGTTTTTACTAGGTTCTCATCACGAATGTACTACGTCCTATCTGCGCTACGTCCTTGCTACGGATTTCTTAAACATGTTCAAAATTCTGTCACGTCCTTGAAGTCTTTTAAGACAATACTATGTCCATACCAGTTTGCACTATGGTTCCGCTGCGTTGTAGAGATATTAGGTAGGTTCACCTAATTTTCCGCAATTTTTAAGCAGTCCCCCCTAGTGGCACACATCGTATTTCTCTAGTTACATAACTCATGATAAGTCATGAACGAGGAAAGGACCGATATGCACTTACGACAAGTGGAACATAACCATGGTCATTTGTGACACAGAGATTACAAAATTACAAAGTCATGATGGGGATCGCAAAACGTTTTAAGCGATGACTTCAACTTAGCCAATAGGAACTCCGGATTTAGTAGCTTCCTTGTTAGCAGCAATTAAACAAATATTACTCAATAAATGATTTACATATATTCTAAGCATAGTGTTTGTGGTATTTCAGTAATTTGAGAGCCTTTAACAGAAAATCATTTGATTATACAATATTTATTATCCCCTTTGTCTATGATTTGAAAAGAATATTGATATATCTGGGGTTTTTTTTTATCAAAGAACTAAGCATTCTAACCAGGAAGTCGTTCTAATTGATTGGAACTGTTGTACAAATTTAGATAATATGCCAAAACATATTAATTATAAATGCTAGTCACGCAGCTCTTGAGATTATACAACAAAATTATAAATGGAAAGCAACGCAGTGTTTGAGACTACATATGCACTACAAATACGAGTAAAGTGATAGACGTGTTTAACTTGTCTAAAATGTTTGTGTTTGTTATACATATGCTACTGTTATATCAACTGGATTTAATTGTATCTCAGACTGGTACGTAAAATAAAAAAAAAATTATATAGAATCTAACACCGAGGGGGGGGGGGGGGGGGAGTACAAGAGAGGGAAATCTCCGACACCCGAGGATAATAATTCAATCGTTCTCTTACGAGACTTGCCGAGTTAGAGAACGATTGAAATCTTTCCCAAGGGTGTCGGAGATTTCCCTATCTTGTACTTTTTCCGGTGTTTGATTTTATTTCTCACTAAACACCTAATTGTTTTGTTTACATTCCATCGAGCGTTTTCCCGCTATTTTTGTTCCTATTGCTGAAGTAAATATTCGATTTATCAATATGTATCCATGTCTTGGTAGTATTTTAAATGTATTTCATAATAAAATACAATGTATTTAATGAATATATTATAAATGTTTACTACAACAGCGATAAATACCTGTAAAAAATTAGGTGAATTTGGTCTGAGGGAGGTAATTTCTTTCATTACGTTAGTTACTAACAAGGGAGAACACTCTATTAATTACTCAAAGTAAACAAACATTGACTGGAATAGAGGCTAAAAAAAGAGTCAAACACCGTGACAGGTGCACGACAAGAATATCTTCCACCGCTAAAAATAGGAACTGGCTTATTTTTTAGTGAGAATTAGTATTGTTCGTTCAAAAATATCCATAATTTTTATTCTTAATTTAACTTTTATTGAAATCTGTACATACCTCCGTTACGCAGACCGGAACCAATTACCCGTACAAAGCCTACATCGACACGCTACTGGAGACGGGTGCCAACGACAGAGTGTTACGGGACCTTGAAGCTATGGCCCAGCAAAAACGCATTTCGCCTGATGTCCGGCGAGGAAGGAGCCGCCTACGTAGTACAGATCCTGGACGCCAGTTTCAAGCTGTGTCTTCAGAAACCCAACGCCGGTGTGTTGATGGCCCACGGTAAACTATTGGCCAACGGGACGGCCATGTATCCGTAAGTCAGTACTCCTTCAACATCGCTTCCCTGTCTAAAGGAGAGTACAGCCACAGCGAGAGCAACCTGTTCCAGGGAGACGTCCCCTCGCAACTGATTGTGGGACTCGTCAGCAGCGAAGCCTTCAGTGGAAATTATAAGAAGTCGCCGTTCAATTTCCAACCGTTCGACTGTAATTTTCTGGCCCTGTACGTCGACGGGCAATCGTACCCAACCAAACCGTTACAACCGAACTTCACCGGAAAAAACTACGTGGAAGCCTACAGGTGGAGGATACGCAATTTACGTCCTGAACATGGACGACGACGTCGGCTTCAATACCAAACGCAGAGGAGATTGTCGCTTGGAAATTAGATTCGGTACGGCCCTACCGAAAAGCGTTACAGTTCTCATGTACGGCAAGTTTCCACGGATCGTACACGTGGATCAATCCCGCAGTGTCTTGCTGCAATGCACAATTTGGAACTGGAAAGACGATTGAAAGACTGCCCGTCAGAGTGAGCTGTGTGGACGAATTGCCCATCTCGATCGGGAAGAGACCCAGAACGTACGTCTTCAACACCAATCCGTGTTCGCTGCCTGGATCGCACTGGACCGTCTTCCATTTCCCTCGACTCAGACCTCCGGAATTTTTCGACTCAATGGGTGAGCGAGCGAAAACCTACAACTCACGCTTCGAATACGTCCTAGCCAACAACGGACCGGGATATCATTACACGCCCGACCAAATTCAACCGGAAGACAGCGATACCTGCAGAGCATACTGCATTCATTTCATTCGAGGGCGATATCGACACCGTTCTTTCCGCGACGTCTTGAAAGACGTCAGCAGAGAAATGTTGGAGGAAAGCGATAGAAAAGTGCTGAAATTCATAAGAGGAGAGAAGAGAATACAACGAGGAGGAAATCATGGATCGAGAGAGTAGCACGCACAGCGAACGATGGGACGTGATGGGAGGCAAACTACAGAAATCGGAAATCGTGTATTTCTGCCAGATGATAGTGGTCTACGTCATCATCGTCACGTCGATCGTCAACCTATCGCTACAGAACGGGAAAAACGAACTGTGGATCACCTTACTCAGCATTGCCATCGGATACGCCCTACCCAAACCCACGTTGAAAGTGGCCAAACCATAAGAAAAGAAGAAGGAGCGAGCCGATTCGAATCATGGTGTTTCCCTTCTTACCTTGCAGCAGTACGTGCGTGACTGGACAAACGGGAAGTGGAAAGACCCGGTTCGTCTTCCAATTATTGAAGACCGTCAATGACATGTACGTCGAAGACCTTCCGAACGAGATCCTGTACTGTTTCAGCATTCACCAACCGCTGTTCGAAGAAATGGAAAAGATCATCCCAAACATCACGTTTCACCAAGGACTACCGTCACCGGAAGTCATCGACGAATTCATGGCAGAGAGACGTCACCGACTGATCGTGTTGGACGATTTGATGCACCGAGTCGTACAGAACGTGGACATGGAATTGTTATTTACCCAGGGATGTCACCACCACAGACTGAGCGTCGTGTTCATCACACAGAACATTTTCTCCAGAGGAACGAAATCGAGAACCATCGCATTAAACACGACATATCTCGTCATGATGAAAAACGTAAAGGACGTGTCTCAGGTCGCCACGCTGGGGAACAACTCTTTCCCGGACGCTCCAAGATATTGAGGTCCGCTTTCGCCGACGCCACTTCGCTTCCGTTCGAATACCTGGTCGTGGACATGTCACCTCATTCGGAAGACACCTACAGACTGAGAACACACGTGTTCCCGGGAGAGGACCCGATAGTGTACGTTCCCAAACATTTATAAGAGGAAGAACTGGAGACGGACGAGAAAAAAATGAGCGGACTCCTGGAACAACAAGACCACTTCTTAGAGCTGTTACGCACCACTCGTAAACTTCAGAGACAAGCATTGTTGAGAACCATCGACAAGTCGCAGCTGAAAGCCCTAAGCGAAATCGCTCATAACGTAATCAAAGGAAGCGTCATCCTGTCTCCGTCCGATAAAAACAGACTGAAGAAGTACAAGAGGGTGCTAAGCGTCTTGGGAAGAAAGTCGACGAAAAGGCGGGATAAACTAAAAGCTCTACAAAGCAAGACCACCGCCATCGTTCATCTATTGAACGTCGTAAGCTCTTGACCATGGAGAAAATTATATTGATGCCTTACGAGAAATACCAACGTCTCACCTCCAAATCGACATCTCAACAAAACGCCATGGACGACGTCACAGAAGGTGGAGGATGCAAGACTCCTATCGAGGAAAACACGCAAATTGGGACCACCGGGAGCTCCGGTCAAGCCTTACGACAGACATCCGAAAACGAACACTTCCATCTGATCAGAGACAAAACCGACCTGGATCACTCTGTGACTTTTTACGGGTATTTTCAGAATATTGTGTATTGCTATATTGTATTTGTACGTTTTAAAAAAATGTGTAAGCTTAAAAAACCCATTGTATTTGTGTATATGGTCTATTGTGTAACTTCTCCATGAGCCTGATTTAATAAAATGTGTAAAAAGAGATACGAATTGTTGGTATTTAACTATACTTTCAACAAATTTCAGCTATATCGTGGCGATCAGTTTTAGTGGTGGAGGAAGCCGGAATACCCGGTGAGAACCACCGTCTCTGGGCAAACAACTGGTAAACTTTATCACTTGCGAAAAAGAAATACGATGGAGTATGTTGTTTATTCACACGAGAAATATACAAAATATATACAGTCAAATAATATATACACAATCCGAGTCATATTCACTTTTATCGTCCTATAAACACAATATATACTCAGAAAATAAGCTCAAACACATAAAATCATACATACAACATAAGACACAATAAAAAATAAGATGCGTAAAAATGTCATTGCAGAGGAAAAATATTCGAGTTCTACGTTATTTCCATAGGGTTTTGAACCACTAAAAATCCACGAATACACTTTTTTTCGTCGAAAAAATGTCTTAACCTTCGCTTTTTAATCGACTAAAATTTGATCCTCTCAGATTGTTATCGCTCAATTTTTATAATAGAAAACCACAGGTACTTGTGGACAGAACCCTATGTAGCTCCCTTTTTTTTCTTTTCTTTTTTTTTAAGATATAAGTTAGAAGGTAAGTCACTCTTCTTTGTTTACATTGGGATAATTGTTGTGCATTCATCTTAAATTTAGTGAATAAAAAAGGCCTACTTGTCTGGAAATTGGTTTATTCCTTCTCTGTATATATTATTCTCCCTGAAAACACACATCAATATGTATTTGCAGCAGCTGACAACTCTCCATGGAACATTTTCCACTCGCGATTTGCGATTTTCAGACGACATTTTTGAAAACTCGAATTAAACCTACGGAAGTGTGATATTAGCGACATCTGCTGGTCATTTCAAATATTGACGATACGGTAAATCGCGAGAGTTCGGGTAAGATTAAATTTTGCGCCAAATAATTCCCGAACTTTTTAAAAAAAAAGGGAGCAACATAGGGTCCTGTCCACCAGTACCTGTGTAGAAAACGTATGGAAACCGACAAAATTTACTTCACGTGTCATTTTTTGGACAATTGTTTTTCACTGTCGATCGATTTTAAGTAAACAAAAATCAGACACAATAAAAAAAAAAAAGGCGTAAAAATGTCATAATAGAGGAAAAATAATCGAGTTCTACGTTATTTCCATAGAGTTTTGAACCGGTAAAAATCCACGAATACACTTTTTTCGTCGATAAAATGTCTTAACCATCGCTTTTCAAGCGACTAAAATTTGACCCTCTCAGATTGTTATCGCTCAATTTTTATTATAGAAAACGTATGGGAAACGTTCAATAAGTACAACATGACCGATTTGTTCATCATAAATTGGACACGTAAAAATGTATTCGATACGAAAAAAAGATTCATAAGAAATCAAATGTTGCACACAAAAATATGCCCTATCTATGCTTTTTACATACATTTTGACGATGTAGATGGAAAACAAAGTAAAACACAATGAATACAATTCTAAAAATGTTACAGGGTAAACTGTCACTTTTCGTTTTCAAAGTTAGTTTTCAACAGATGAATAAGGTATTTATCGTTGTCGTCTAACACCACAGGAGTATCCACCTCCATCGACGTTTCAGTGTCGTTGACGTCCATGGGTTGTTCCTTTTCGTCCATCGGTTCTTTTTTGATCGGACACAGCTCTAGATCTAGGGGTACGGTGGAAACCCCATCGTCCAAGACTCTCCTCTTGCAATAGAAGTACGAGAACCCGTTTCTTTTCTGTTGGTATGTGGCTATGCCGTTGTTGCGGCTCGGAAACCTTTTAACGTACCCTGTCCGACACGTTGGGTGTTGGGAACGTGTCGAAAGGTGGTCATGGGAGCCTTGACCCGTCTCTTGGTGATTCCCTTGGAACTAAATTTCACTTCACGCACCTGTCGTGGACGATGGACGAGTCGTTTGACCGGGAGTTTCCTGGCACGTCTGAGGAATCGGAAGGCTGCCATCCTTGTGTTGGAAGTGGGAACGGTCTTGATCTTTTGAATTATATAACAGAGTCCAATCATGACGTCACCCTCGTATTCGAGTTCAAATAATCCGGGGGTTTTCTTTTCGTATTTGGCATGCTTTGTACAACAGGTGCGCGGAAGCCATTGTGGATCGACGTCGTCCCTGCAACATTCGGTCAGTGCTCGTTGGTATGAGTCTTTCATTTCATGTCGGACGACGGAAGCGAACGTGGGTCCCGACAGGGCCATGTATGCCGAGTCTGTATCCATCTCAAAGTACGCGAAATCAGCTCTGTCGACGAACACGTCCATGTAGTCATAATAAAATTGGGGCATGCGTAATTTCGCGTACTGTAAGATGAAGTAGCCTATCTGAATGGGTAGACTGATGTCCAATTTCTCTTTGGCTTTTTCCACTTCGAAGTATTTGTCTTGATCCAACAGAGTCGTCATTTTTTAAATTGCGGTTTGTTGGCTTATATCATGACCCTGCCCTCGCCCTGGACATAGGTGACGGACTGGAACTTTTCTTGGTCCATGATGGTTCCGCCGTATGCACTATTGCCTTCCACTTTTTTAGTGTCCCCTATGATGGCTTTATCGGGGTGCGCGTTACCTAGTCGACGACCGTCCGATACCTCTTTCACGAACTCTTGGAAACATCGGTGCGGTATAAATTCAACGACTTGATAGATCTTGGTCACCACCATGCCGTGTTCTAGATACCATTTCAGAAGTGGAGTTGCGATCAACATCTCTCGCCCCCGCATGTCTCCTACCAGCAGTCCTCGAGGTTTTTCCGATAATTCGAAACGTTGGACGTGATCTTGCATGTGTTCGCCGATGAGATCGAACGGTACGTCGGTGGTGCAGAAGAAAGGGGACATTTCTTCGAAGTATTGGTACGCGTCATGGTTGGATGTTGAAAGTAAGACGGCTATTTGTCGGGAACCCGGATGTCGCATTCCACCATACCGAAGAGTCGATCGCTAGCTACACCCTCTAAAATTTCGTTTTCGGTGACAGATCGTTGTGGTGTCTGTGGTTTCCCGGAGTCGCAGAAGAATTTTAACTTGTAATTGTTTCTTCTGATTTCATTTCGAAAATGACATTCCCACTTCTCGACGACATTGTATCTTTGAGCCTGGATTAAGGTGGTGGTCTTCACGGTCTTGTCGTACTTGCACTGACGGGTTTCACGCCATTTCTGATCCTTGACATTCTTGGTCATCCAACACTCGTGACCGTGCCAGTAGCCCCCGTGGAATTGGTAGACGGTGTTAGTATTGGCGTCGTAGCCGTCGACGGGATACGGACCGATCTTCTTTTTTTGCCAGTGTTTAATTTGTGTCGAATGTGGAGACCTTGTGAATGGTTGCGATAATCCATCCAGTCGTACATGAGGGTGAACTTGTCGCGTTTGTGTGGTTTAAAGTTGTCTGCCAGCCTACGTCGAACAAACGTACCCGTCGGCATCTCCTGATCGATGGACCAAAGATATAAAGCGTTAGCGTCGAAGCCAAGGATCTTTTGACACGGTCTGGTGAAATCGTTTCTGATGTAGGCCTGGCCCACTTCGTGGTATACGTTGAAAATGATGGAGGGTCCGGCAGTTAAATTCCGCTTGATGGTATCGTAGAGGTCGCTGTTGGCTTCGTCGAACAGGGCGAAGGAAGCTCCTGCCTGGCACCCCGTGTCGAAGAGCATCCGGCGTGCTAGTCCGGATACGGAGATGGAGGTATTGAAAACGTCGATATCACGGTCGAAATAAATCTTCTGTAAATGTTCGACGGCCTGGACGAAAGGCCCGACGTCGAGATTGCTGTACCATATCAGAAAATCTTGGAAGGTCGACATCCCGTAGTCGGACCAGACGTGTTGACAGAACTGGTATTCTTCCGGCGAGATGTTACAATCTTTCAACGAACTGTAGAAGTCTTCGTGGGATGGTAGATTTGGATGATTTAATTTGTCGACGTCGTCTAACCATTCGTACGGAAAGTATCCTTTATTTTCGGCAACTTCGAAAGCTTTAAGGAACTTGTCGTAACTAACCCCAGGACTCATATAGGAAGTAACATCTAACATCTTGAAGGTATCGTTGGCCAAGCAAGCATAGCTGTTGTTACGTTTGACGTTAAATGTTTCGCCTGGACCGTGCATGTCGAGTTGTTTGGCGAGATGTGCCTTGACGAGGTTCATGTCGTATTTCGCCGAGTTAATTCAAAGAACGATGGTTTGGCGACAGTAGGCGTCTAGTTCTTCTTTGAGCTTTTTGAAGACGTTCTTCTCCTCTTGGAGTTCGTCGTCGTCGAGGAAGGTGTTGAGTTTATAGTCATCGTCGTCGTCGTCTTCCAGGGGGGCCCGCATTGGATTGTTGATGTCAGCGTCGAGTTGGGCGAAAGCATCGGCAAATTTTTGTTGAGCCAGTTCGTACGACCTTAGGGCGAATCTGGTCATGTATTCCACCATCTTACGCACGGGCGTTTCGACTTCGGGTTCGACGATGCAGTGTGGCTCCGTGAATCCATCGACGTTGCTGCAGACAGAGACGGAGATGGGTTCGTGCCGTTGAGTCCACGTCAGTTTGGTCGAATTCGATTCTCGGATGGGGACGAGCATGACTTCGAAATCGTAGACGACGAACCAAGGGTAGACACGGTATTGGACGTGGATGCCGGGTTCTTCCAACTTGTCGAAGATCGTTTTCGGCTTGGAGTGAAATCCGCCCTTGAAATTGTAGACGATCTGACCGGTACATTTCAGTTGGTGACGTTTCATGTTGCGTATATTTTTAAAATGGCGATTGCATGTGCCGCACTGATATTTCTGTAGAGGGGACGTTCGAACAGGGATATATCTGTATTCGCCGGTTTCCGTATGTCTGAGGATGAGTCCAAACTCTAAGTTGAGGCGAAAGCGTGTCCCTAACGTCGTAAATGCGCTCGGCCTGTTCCATCATTTCAGGTACGTTGAAGTCGTTGGTGAGTGGAACGTTGTAGCTGGAGGATACTGAGCTTTCCTGGTGATTCTCCAGTATGATGGGTACGTTGGCCTCTTACACGTTCTTTAAGAGTGGGTCGTCTTCAAATTCCCATGGGGCTTGATCCTGTTCCCATGGCCGAGACTGTAGAATACCGCTACCGGTTTGGTAGTACTCCTGCATCGCGTGGAGGTAGAGTTGACGTCGGTCGGGGAAACGCTGGATATATCGCCGACATCTGTACTTGTTTTCGTCCTGGGTGATGGATGGTTCTGGTAATGAACTGGGTCCCGGTTGCGGAGATTGATTGGAAGGTTCCTGCAAAATAAGACGAAAAGAATTATACGTGGGAATGAACAATTTAAATCCCATGCGTCTTTTAAAGAATACCGCTCCACATTCTCATCCACGTCGGATTTTAGAATATTCCCATACACTACCTTCAAAACACTTTAAATTATGGGGATAATTAAATCCATTTCACTTACGTTTGTTTACGTGATAAATGGACGCTTTTGTTTAAACTAAGAAATAAATAAACGAAGGCTATTGATAATGTAAGACTATATATTTATTCATTTTAATGGGTGAAAAAATGCGATAAGATAACGCTATATGGGAGCTAACTCTTATCATCTTTGACATACATTTTATACATCCGATTAATAATTCTTTTCGTGAGATGATTTGCTATGAATCATCTTGATGTAAATTGCTTGTCATCAGATTTTATCAGTTGTGTGTGTAGCATAATGTGTAAATTCCTATGTGCGAATGACACGATATCTCGGTGTATAGATTAAGGAACCAATCGTAAATAAACTATAGTAAAACTGGATTGTTCTATTATTTTCAATTTATTTATTTATAAGAATTTGATTGTAAATATTTGATTAAATATATAAATATATTGTTCTATTATTTCCAATTTATTTATTTACTTATTTATAAGAATGTAATGGTAAATATTTTATTACATATTTAAATAAAAACCTATAATATGAAACTACAAGTTAAATAAGTACCCGCTAATTAAATTATATACAAAATTCTGATCTTTACGTCCCACAAGACTCCGAACAAAGAATCGAACTTCCCTGTCGCCCGTAAATGTGTATTTTTTGGAAGTACGTGACGTTGTTTACCATAGGCATAAGCCTAAAAATTAATAATTTATATATATATATATATATTTATATATATCTCTGTGTATTATTATGGATTTAGTATATTGGAATATTCATTCTTCCAGGTATTAATACGGAGTCGTGTAAAAGGAATCCGTCAATTCATTTTTTCCGCTATATATGATTAATTATTTTGAAAATAATTCTGAGGCGGGGGGGGGGGGGGGGGGGGGAGGGTATTAACACACTAAATATCTATTGACAATGTGTGATAATCTGATAAATTTTGTTAAATATGTCACAGCTAAAATAGTTTTATAGTCGTGTAAACCAATCCGTAAAATATATATTTGTATTGACGGATGCATTTTACACCACTCTTTATATAATTAATAATCGTCCGTAGGATGAAATCACTTACCGTGTTAGTACATTTTTGCTGGTGTTTCCTTAACTCCTGTTTTTGGGAATGTTCCTTTCCACATTCCGAACACATATACTTGTTGTCCGAATGTTGTGATTGTACATGGATGGATAAATCGCTTCCACTGTCAAATTCAGTGTCGCAGTATTTACATATTATGGAACAAGTACGTTCGTGTCTTACGTAAGCGTCCTTTCCGTTGAACGTTTTGAAGCATTTGTCACACGAAAAGGCTCCTGTGCCATGAACGAATTCTTTGTTTCTTTTCAAATCAGCGTTTCTGGAGATGTTCTTGGCACACACGTTGCATTGGAACTCCATCGTGAAAATGACTCGAAATGCCTCAGTATCAGTTAAGAAGAAAGGTAATTGTTTTATTGATATTGATGGAATTTATGATTATCACTGTTTTTAAAATTTCTTTTCATATCAACCAATGAAAATAATTGGTTTGTTGAAAGTGGATTTTTTGTTGGGGTTCATTGGATGGAATTTGTATCTCATGTGAAGTTCCATCAATTGCAGACACAACGTTAGGCATATCAGAACAATATATTTTCCTTTGCCACCAGACTGAGATGGTTGGCCACTGAATTTTATGGTTACACACTTTCTATAAGTCTACCCATGTTGAATTTAAAACTCTGTCAACAGTTGAAACACTGACACCAAAGCATAAATAAATAAATAAATAAATAAATATTGCACGGACCGTGCTATTTATCTCAGTGAATCTCATGATCATCGATGAGCTAAAACAATTGACAAAGGTGGTCCGTTACTGAGCATGAGCAGCATAAAGCTGGGCTCTTAAAAGAAAACGACAAGTAAAACAAAGTTGAAATATTTTAAAATAACATTACTATCATTTGAAATAAAGGGTATCCATATGTATAATATGTATAAAAGTGTAGAAAACTAGATGAATGGATTTGAATCTGAGGATCCCTAAAATTCACATCACATTTTTATAAATTATATAAAGTTTCCCCTTTTGCGCCCAAATTAAACTTCTAACTTTTATCAGTTCCATTCTCTTAAATCAATCTGCAATGGACAAATGATGGATCAAGAGTTTGTGTATGTAGTGCATTGAAAATGCGTTCTGTCATGTGCATAAGTTATTGTTTGCATGATTGACAGACAATATTCATCATATTGTTTTCTAGTTTCTGAACTGTCGATCGAGGAAAAAAAAAATTCTAGACAGGCAGCAAATAGCTAGTCAATGGGGTTTGCAATTAATATTTCGCATACACAATAGCGACCCCACACCACAAGGTGTGGACAATAGAAGTATTCCTCTGTGGTTTAAATGCGTATTAACTGCATTACATGTAAACTGTATGATTCTGTTTGATAAAGTCCTTTAACTAGAACAGGAAAAAAAATGTACACTTGAGTGAAATAGTGTTGTAATAAAAGATCGTGAACGTGATGTAGAAGGGTGAAAGAATGTCAAGATGTATTTTAAATGAGGTTGAAACAAGACACCATTTGATATTAATTTTGTTGTATTTCATTTTGACGATTTTAAATACGAAGATGATCACAACCATATTGTTTTTGATTGGATTAGAATTATAGCTGTATAATAATGTATAATATGTTATTATTATTAGAATCCTAACATGACTGCCAATTTGGCATAAATAAAATAACAAACGGTTTCCTCTAGGAAAACGCCGACTTTATGTGAAAGGGACACCAGACAGCTATGATGAACAATTTTAATACATCCTTTAGCGCGGGATGTAAAGAACACACTCCTTACACGTAAAAGACAACTTACAGCAGATTATGATAGCAGCAGTTTATTAGAAGTGTTGGTGTTGTTGTTTTATCGACATCTGAGGTGGGGCCGATTTTGGCCCTTATAGCTCCCAGTCCTTTGGAAAAAAAATAAAAAACAACATTGCAAGCACATTTTTAGTCAAATCATACAATCAATTGTTACACACTTAATTATAATTATGATTAATTTGATTTTTATTTGATTAAACATTAATTAATTTTAAAGAATTTGGTTTTAATTTACAAAGATTATTAAACCCTCAATGCTTTAATCTTAGTTTCCCCCAAAGAATATGGGCTTGGGTTGATAAAAAGAAAAAAAGAGCATGTACATAGTAATTAAGATATAATTAACCGATTGCAGTACATGGAATTTTGATAAATTCCATTGCGAAAACGAGTAAATTTCTTTGATCTTTGGTTCACAGACAATTAAAAAACATGGAGTTTGTTTTCATTCATTATCATTCTCACAATGGGGACAGACCACTGTGCAGATTGCTCCAGAAAAGTAAATTCAAGACAACACACACTTACACAATTACCTGATAATCAAATCATTTAATCTAATTAAAAGTGATTTGGATGTCATAGACCATTTAAAACACCAATAATTACTTGGCCAATTTGGTTTATTCATAAATCTAGAAAGTAATTATCACAAATAAGATAAGTTTAAAAAAAAAACAATCAACGCACAATAAAAAAAATATAAATAAAGATTCTTGCAATACATAATTTTTTCTGATAGTCCGTTTTGGTTATGGTCCGTTTTAGTGTAGTCCGTTCTGGTAATGGTGCGTTCTGTCATGTGCATAAGTTATTGTTTGCATGATTGACAGACAATATACATCATATTATTTTCTAGCTTCTGAACTGTCGATCGAGAAAAAAATAAAATATTCTAGACAGGCAGCAAATAGCCAGTCAATGGTGTTTGCAATTAATATTTCGCATGCCTGCGAATTTGACATCAATAAAATAACAAATGGCTTCCTCTAGGAAAACGCCGACTTTAAGTGAAAGGGACACCAGAAAGCTATGAGGAACGAATTTAAAACATCTCTTAGCGCGGGATGTAAAGGACACACTCCTTACATGCAAAAGACAACTTACAGCAGATTCTGATAGCAACAGTTTATTAGGAGTGTTGTTGTTGGTTTGTCACAAAGCAAAATAATATCTACCATCTCCTCTTTTTCTAGTGACAATCAAAACAATAATACATAGACTCATGGCAGCGACACACATTTTACCTACACGATTAATCACATGGTTGTAAACTTGTTCTCATCATCAATATATATGAAATACTTGATTGTAAAGCAATTATCTATCGACAACCACTTTCTATGGGATATCTGATTCCAAGGCTTGTTATCAGCTTATCAAAAAAAATAATTCTCGCAGGGTCCTAGTTAAAATCGTTACACAATAAACATTTTGCTTCACACCATTTCCCAAAATATTTCCATATTATAAAAAAAAAGCGATCTTTAAATATTGGACTTCTCTCTACCCGGACCTTGGCATTTTTATTTATAGATTTGTGATAGTTGTCCGTTAAAATGTACTGGAATATATTATCGTCTTGGTTGTCGTTAAGAATAAAGTACGTTTAAAAAAATGCTTAAAAAAATTTCAAATATGACAAAATTCTATTGTCCAAATAAATCTATCTATTACTTCACTCAGATTTATACCAAAATGTCGACCAGTTTTCGCCCCCACCCCCCCCCCCCCCCGCCTCCCCTAAAATTGGAAACAATATGATTTTTTGGCGCAAAATTGTGATTTTTCACACGAAATACCCCAACAATTTTCGCGCATCCCTCAGCTCGGCGCAATTTTTTTAACTGCGCCCCCCTAACTTGATATCTTGGATTCGCCCCTGATGACCTCAATATGTACATTATCAATGTGATAGCAGACGATGAATCCAAAATTGGTCTGTATGAGATATATTTTTTTAAATGATTAAAGCTTTGTTAAGGTGACGAAAAAATGAATTACGAAAAACTACAATTTGAACGTGAAATAATAGATGTGGTACGTAGTTCTTACATTTAAAGATGACATTTTTAGATCAGATTTCATGATATCATTCATGCAATTTCAGCATCATAATATAACCTCTGAAAAATTAAGCGATCAAAATAATGAGAGATGTTATCACATGAAACAAACCGTTGAAAACAGGAGACCGTCCAAAATGGGTGACGTTGCGACATTACTATTCGTTCACTTTAGTTTCATAATACAGCTTCGGAACGTGTTTTTATTCCTGAAATCAATCCACATTGCATATTAAGTCAAATTTATGCTTTGTTTGTTGAGTTTTATTATGCTTTGTTTTTGTTTTTGTTTTTTTAAAGATATGCATTATAATACAATGATACGGGGCACCTATAAAGTGCGAAACGAAATAGAAACGAAACGAACCGAAACAAAACGAAATCAACGAAAACGAAACGAAACGAAACGGAAACAGCAAAATCGAAACGAAACGAAACAAAATCAACGAAATAAAACGAACCCAACGAAAGCAAAACGAAATCAACGAAAACAAAACGAAATAGAAAATGGAAGAAAAAATAATAGGGGCCTAACAGAAATCAAACCTAGTTTCACAATTACGATGCTAGACTACTTCCCATACATGTCTGTCTTTCATCAGGAGAGGACAGGATTTGATCACCATTGAACAAGAATACTATGCATTTATTCAGCGGGAGTCTGTCCTTTTCACTTAGTGGCTTCTTTTAAATGTGGGAACCATAAGAGCAACGTCAAGTCTGTTGAAAGGAGAGGAATTAAAATAACAGAAGTGCAGTAGTTAAAGTTCACTAATTAATACCCCCGTCCGATCAAAATTTAAAAGTGTGTCGGAGAAACGAAAAAGTGTGACAACCGGACGGACAAACGAACGAACGGACAGCAGAAGTCCTATACACCCCAATCTTTTTCTGGCGGATGTATGCAAATCCTATCAAATATTAACTTTAGAAATTTAAAAAAAATCTACATGTCTTGTAAAAGTACCTTTTTTCCCTTTGATCCCTTTTCATATAACCCCCCCCCCCCCCAAATGACCCCCCTTACAAAAAAAATTCCGGTATTAATAAAATTTGATACGGCACATATTGCTATACCCCCCGCTATCCAGCGGGAGGGGTGTATATATTATATGTCAGTTTGCCCATGAGTGCTTCCCTCGCTGCCTATGCAATTCCTCCTTAACAACTTAATGGAATCGAATGAATCTTACAGGAAATCTTTAATACCATATGGCAAGGTTCATTAACTTCATGAATTCTTTAGTACCAAATGGCATTGTGCACCTTCTATTTTTGTTTTCCCATTTTAACAGTTCCTGCTAAAATTTCTTCACTTTTGGACTTTGTCATTTAAGGCTATGCAATTGTCATACAAGGCTATACAATAGAGAGAGGATAGTGTTGCGCTATCCATAACTCTTCCTAAACAACAGAATGGATTTCAATAAAACTTCCAGAATTTCTTTTGCTTAGTCTTTGCAAGCATTATTTTTTCCAGAAGTTCTTCTGTAAGGAAGGCGCTCACTGTACGTTCTGTTATGTTGCTGTTGGTTTTTTTTCTTAGTTCTTCAAAATAGAACAATAGGATTTGAGATAAAAGGTTTATAGTGTTGGGTCTTTTTGACACCTGTATATCTCGGAAAGAACAACGGTAAGACATTACGCCAGATCTGTTGGCACACTACCGAATAAAGGTGATAATAATGGTACCGTTCTCCAAGGCGCATTCAAAAGGGAAAGTTCACAAAAACAGACAAAACCGATAAGAAGCTCAACCATCTGAGTTTTCAATCAACGGAACAACTGAAAAACAACACATTCCTGACTTGGTACAGGAATTTTCCCAGGAAAATTGTGGGTTCTGATAGCAGATAGGCAGATGCCACTCGTCTAGCCCTAAGACCTTACCAAGTATAAAAATAATCGGTACATGTAAATTCTCTAATCCTAAGACATGACCGAATGTGAAACTAGAAAACAACTATCATATTCCCGACTTTTACAGGCATTTTCCAAGAAAATGGTGGGTCAAACCTTCCACTTGTATGACATGAGAGTCTCCGAAAGGTGATTTCTCATGGTCCTAAATTCAGAGAACCTCAACACATCAATTGGAAACATAATTTCAAGATAATTATGGATGCTGTTGAAGATTATGCCAGAAGGTGGATAAAGAGAGAAGTAGACCAAGATCCTGAGTTAGAGTCCTTGTCAGACTGGGTTAGAACAATTAGGTCTCTAGTACAAGGTCGGATTCACAAACTCAAAAATTGTGTTAATAGTCGACCTAAGTCTGTATTTAAAGACCAAGAAGCTGTTAAGTGTCTTTCCTCTCTTCATGACAAATATGTTATCGTTCCTGCTGACAAGGCTTCCAACAATATCGTGTTTGTATGTAAATCATATTACTTCGAATGCCTAATCAAGGAATTAGGCATAAATAGCAACACCTCTAGTAATATCACATACAAACCAACTTCGTTCGACAAAGATGAAATCCTAGCTAACCACAGATCATTCATGACCTCTTTAAACATTCCCTCTAGTAAAGAGTCTGAGGATTTACCCTACTTATATTGGATACCTAAACTCCATAAGACACCATACAAAGAAAGGTACATAGCGGGATCATCAACTTGTTCGACGAAAGAATTGTCTATTCACCTGACAAAGATTCTGTCTGCAGTAAAAGAGGGACAACAGAAATATTGTGAAACTGTTTACTCGCGTAGTGGCATAAATCACATGTGGATTTTGAAAAACTCTAAAGATCTTTTGGATAACCTGAAATCAAGATCTTTCTCTCAGGTATCCTCCATCAAAACATTTGATTTTTCAACTCTATTTACCACCCTACCGCATGACAAATTAAAAACCCGCTTAAAAGAAACAATTCATAAAGCTTTTAGTCATAGAAACTATGGCTCAAAATTTGTTGTGTTAGGCTACAATTCCACATATTTTTCAAACAAAATTCATAAAGGTAAAACATGCTACTCCGAGGAACAAGTGATCAGTATGCTGGAGTTCCTCATCGATAACATATTTGTCTCCTTTGGAGGGACACTGTTTCAGCAGGTCGTCGGCATACCAATGGGTACGAATTGTGCCCCTCTTCTAGCCGATTTATTTTTATACTCATATGAGTCGGAGTTTCTTCAAAAGCTTGTAAAAGATAAGAAGATTCATGAGGCTAGAGCCTTTAATTTCACATACAGGTATATTGATGACGTTTTATCTATCAATAATTCTAGATTTGCAGAATTTCTTCCATTGATATATCCTCCAGAGCTGGAAGTTAAAGAGACCACCGATACAGCTTCGTCCGCATCATTTTTGGACTTATACCTCGAATTTGACGACAGTGGTCAACTCAGTACTAAAATTTATGATAAGCGGGACGACTTCAATTTTAAAATCATAAATTTTCCAAACATGTGCAGCAATATACCAGCTTCTCCTGCATATGGTGTTTACATCTCGCAATTGATTCGCTATGCAAGGGCCAGTAGCAATTATTCTGATTTCCTGAAACGTCATCTTCATCTGAGAAACAGGCTACTGGACCAGGGCTATAAAAAGATTCGCCTTATTCGATCTCTTAAAAAGTTTATATTCCGATACCAATATCTTGTCGAAATATATTCCGTCTCTGCAGAAAAAATTATAAGCGATGCATTTTCATATAGTGAAAATGTATAAAGATAAAGAAGCCGCAAATGTCAATAATTTTTTTGTCAATGTGAGACGTAAAAGTATTTTTGACATTTGCGTCACCGAATATGGTACTGCTTTGACAACTATTTTACCTATTTTGTTCCTGTATTTAAATACTGTTACAGTGATAGCCGGAACCTTTGAACCGTAATGAGAGCGGGAGGTTTGGCGCCTTAAAATCTGATTCAACCCACCATTTCTTTAGAAATGCCTGTACCAAGTCAGGGTCATTACGGTTTTCACAGTTTTCCGGTTGTTGACTGATTTTGTCTGTTTATATAATTATGAGTTTTGACTTTCCCTTTGTAAGATTGTTCGGAGTTCGGTAATTTTGTTATTACCATTATTGACAAATGGGGGGGGGGTAGTGTATGGAGATTAAACCTGACAAGTCGGCAAAATCCAGTAGTCAAATAGTGCCCAGAATCTGAAACTCAAGACCATCCTTAATCAAAATTATTGTATTTAAAAAATAGAATTATCTTTTTTTTATTTCTTTATTTCGTTTTTTCTTTGATTTTTTTCCTTCCATTTTCTTCATATCAGTCTATTTCGCTTTGCTTTCGTTGGTTTCGTTTCATTTCGTTTCCATTTCGTTGATTTCGTTTCGTTTCGTTTCGTTTTCGTTGATTTCGTTTCGTTTCGTTTCGTTTCGTTTCTATTTCGTTTCGCACTTTATAGGTACCCCAATGATACGTACGTTCTGTATAAAGAATAAAATGACGTTCAGCGCCTTTCATTACCTGCATTTGTCGATCCGCTGTGAGGAATTAGATACACATATTAACTAGCTGTATTTATTTCTGAAAAGCACATATTGTGAATACATTTTGGAGAAAATTTTATCGACATCTGAGGTGGGGCCGTTTTGGTCCCTTATAGCTCCCAGTCCTTTGAAATAAAAACTAATTGAAAATTCGTAAGTAATTTCACTGTTTTCATCTGAATTTACCTTGATTTTCTTGTATTTACCTTGAAAAAATAAGTACAAATGTAATGGCGTTATGCGCGCAAATGTAGGATTTTTTCCCGCAAATGTAATGGTAATGCGCGAAAATGTAATGCACTGTTTTGAATAATGTAAATGGTAATAGAAATTTAATTTCATTGGAAATGCCATCCACCTCAGAAACTTCTATTTTAAGCAAAGGAGTGAGCATGATAAGGGTAGATTTTGGCCCAATCTCAGAAACTGTTTATATAGATATAATATTAAACAAAATCATTGAAAGGTAAGAATTTTTTTGTTATGATTTCACTTTGTCCTTTGTTGCTTAGCAACGTAAATGGAGGAGGGTACAATTAATCATTGCAAATTCAAAATATGGGGGTATTATTTTACATATCTTGCATAGTCTTTTCGACAAAATGTTATATTCTGTGTATGTACACTCTAAGAATAATATTCCAATTCTCTATGGTAGCATATAGTTTTTTTGTGTAGTTTTGTCACCCTAGCAACGGTTTTGTAAACATTAAATTAGCCTACATTATTGCAATTAATGGATGAATTTTGACATCTACGATCTTTTGACTTGATATTTGATTAAGCGGTACATTTGTCAAGCTATACACACTACAAATGTCATTTCGTATTTCAAAAATACATTTTTATATTTTTATTCATAGCTATGCCCCGTCCATAGCAACAGGTTTCCTTCCCTATGCACAGTATTTTCCTGTAGATCTCGTGGACCTTTAATTTAATCAAGAACAAAAATTCTACAACAGCACCTTAGCAGATCTAGAGAAATCTTATCATTTACTAACCAGTATATATTATAAGAATTCCTTAAACCTTACAATGTCCCTAGTAACCAAATAATATCACTAGCAACCGCAGAAACTCGTCAATGCTGAGCTCTGTAAATTGCTTTATAAATTTTTTTTTATAACCGAATGTTGATCTTTTTATTTTTTAAATCATGAGAGGAAATTATTCTCAGTAATTAGAATGTCAAAGGAACCAGGTCAACTGCATAATATGGTAAAGCAGCGCTACAGCGGCAGCAAATGGGCAGGAGAGGATATAATCCATGTTGAATAATTAAGAAATAAATCATGGAAGCCAGAATGTGCTGGGAGTTTTAACATGGATTGGCGGATTAACAAAACCACTGCCCTTTAAAACGGAAAATATAACATCTAGAAACTGATAACATTTTAACCTGAATGTTTCAACATTAATAAGTATCTCCTTATTATAGGAAAAACATAAATACGTGTATCTTTGGAGAAAGATCACAGAGAGCGATTATTGATTTTCTGTCATCTTGTGAAATGTGTGTCGTCTGCTGTGCACGAAATGTAAATGGACAGCACATAGGTGAGAGCAATTATTGATTTTCTGTCACAGCACGGCTTCCCTGAAATTTTAAAAGTACCTTTTTAGCCAATCAAAATTCTACTTGCCACGAGAACATCAGAGAATAGTATCTTATCCCGAGCCAGAAGCGAGGGATAAAATTTATCAATATCCGCCAATCCATGTTAAAACTCAAAACACATTCTGGCTTCCATGATTTATTTCGATTCTGATATGTCTAAGAGTACAAATACGGTAGTATACTTTGATTGGAAGACGGTAAGTTATATTTAACGGTATCTTCAAACTTTTTTTGTTGAGAAAAGTAAAACGTGATAGATTATATAAATAAAATGCTTGGTAATACTGTATTATCGGTCATGGCCCATTAAAGTAAAATCATACAACTAAAATTCCAAATAATACTACACATTTAGCACTGACTCATAAACGATAGACTATATCAATGAAATTCTTAGTAAGGATAACAAAAGAACCGTTATAAACAAAACACCGAATATGTAAATCAAACCTGACATCCGTGTACTATGTTAAAACATGCACGTTATATCGTTATATGTACTGTATTAGATGAACTATGAATTATCAAATATATTGTTTGTTTTTCCATACTTTATTGAAATAAGCAAGAATAAAATATTGATCTGACGATGTTGTTATCGGCAGTCATGTGTGCTAAACCATTACACCACCGCAACGTTAATATTAAGCTATATATATAAATCAAATTTTCATCGGGAATTCACTTTGCGAAAGAGCTAAATATAATATTAATTTTAATTTGTTAAAGAAAGAAATAAATAATAAAAAGTAAAGGGACTACTAAAAATAGAAAGTTCCGATTTGTTTACATGTCCAATGAATTCATTTCTAAGATAATCTAACGTGCTACTTTTCTTTTTGGTTGCTTATTTTGTTTTCTGTACTTTTTGTGAATTGTGGGGATAATATTAAAGTATAATTTAGTATAGTAACACATGAAATTTCATTGAGGGTTAGAAAAAAAACACGTCTGACTCAATGCACAATCACCTCCAAAATTTACTTAACGTCAAAACTGTTTCATAAAAATTGTTCAAGTTTTACTCCCGTAGCAAAACAACTACGATAACCAACTTTATTTTGGATGAGATTAAAAGGTCGATTTCTATTTCTGTCTATTACGGATGAAAACGGTCAATACAAAATGGCCGCTGACGAAAAATCGACCTTAAAATTATTTTTTGATTGCAGATTTCATACTCTCCATACTCGGGTACCAACATAAAAAGTAAATGAGATATGTATTTATGTATATTAAACATCATACTAACATATGCCGTTAGTACCTGCTTGTGGTTATACTGAAAATTAATACACATTTCTTGTTAGATTTCATATATCTTCACGAAACGATAGACTTTTCATTGACTAGTGTGACGTCATCGCACGTGCAGATATGGAAAATTGTTACCAAAATAGTAGTTGGGGTAAAGGCATTGAGTGCTTTGGTTAAATTTTAATCATAGGTTATCATTTTTAACAATTGGTTAAAAATTAACTACAAGTTGAACAACCGGGCCCAGGCGTTTCAAATGAACAAGGCTCACTATATGATTATGATGACACATCAATATATTCGGATTTCTTTCTGAGTTAATCCTTTGGTAAAATAGTCTTTTATCAGACTATTTCTTTCCTCTGTGGACAACTCTATCTTACAAATGTAGCAATACCGTTCTAAATAAAATGCCGTGTTTTCAATGACTGATAATTGCGCTTATATCACAATGGCACTCAAGTCTGAAATGTGAAGTCCGAAGTAGAAAGAGTGAAATATACCATCTAAAGTCTGAAGTCTGAAGTCCGAAGTTTGAAGTCAGAAGTCAGAAGTCTGAAATCTGAAGATACCTCTCGCTTTCCGTACATATGTTATAGGACTAGATGCGACCGTAAAACCTTTTAAATGTGATTTCAATTTAACAAATAATAACCCCCGGTTCAGTAGCTTCTTTGTTGGTATGCAAATATTTATTCATGATAAACTGGTATAATGTTACAATACACACAATTTTTTTTAACATGATATAGCATTTTTGGCTTACGTAAAGTCTACACATAGTGATGGGGGAAAACTCAGTAATGAAATAGCCTTAAGAAAAAGCTGATGTCATTTAATTATACAATACTTTGGAATTTTCATTTATTTTTAGAACATTATCATTACCAGGAAGTCGCTCTATATAAAGCAACGCAGCTTTTTTTTGAGACTGCATATTCACTTCGAGTAAGAGTTAAAATGTTCATGCTTGTTTTACATATACTACTGTTATATCAACTGGATTTAATTGTATCTCAGACTGGTACGTAAAATGAAAAAAAAAAGAATTTGTTTCATGCTTTCTCGTCTTTTCTATTGTCAACAGCCGTGCAATATCTCATGATACCCAGAGAGGAGATGGAGCTATATTACCCTTATTGAACAAAGTTACTCGTGCACCATCAGATATTTTGATATTTTGATATTTTGAGAGGCCAACCCGTCACATGGCCTACCAAAATATCTGATGATACACACGCATTTTTGTTCAATAAATGTAATATATTGTTCGTAAAATTAGAAATATCTTTTTTTAATTTTTTCTTAATTCAGCTTTCAATGAAATATGTACATTTGTTAAAAATATAATCGGTACCGGTGTCTTATCCCGGCTTTGTTAACGTTAGTAAGCATATGTAATTAATAGCATACATTTATTTAATGGGAGTGCAGGCAATATATCAAACTTATGGTCCTAAGGTACTGGGAAAGACCAAAGTGTTCTATTGTCTCATTTATGTGCTGGGTATTGGTAATGGTTCCCGGAGCTCAAACCCAGAGACCTGCTCAATGCGTCCCAAATTGGTGGATTGGGAGTGTCCACTCGATGAAGGGTTGTCATGTTATGATAAGAAAGCCTGGCTGTAGACAATATTGAATAACGTGTGCATAGAGGCACACGCTGCCTGCACGTTTTAGACATCTTTGGTAGATTTCGAACAAAGAGTGGGTGCAATATATTAATAATATAGCGGCTGCAACAGACTACATTTAGTCGACCTTATCCAACTCTTTATCTCTCCTGTGGCAGTTAAAAGTCGTTGACCCATCCTTACTTCACTGAATTTGGTACTGCTTTGATAACTATTTTACCTATTTTGTTCCATTATTGTTATAAATACTGTTATAGTGACAGCCGGAACCTTTGAGCCGTAATGAAAGCGGGAGGTTTGGCGCTTTAAAATCTGATTCAACCCACCATTTCTTTAGAAATGCCTGTACCAAGTCAGGGTGGATGCTAGACAACTCGGCCCGAGGACAACTCGGACCATAAGCGAGGACAAGTCGGACCGTATTATTATATGTTATTCAGCTATCAGACAGGGTATATAATGTGACATTCCCGGCTTAGGATCTGTATTCAATGACGTCAAAATATGTGTTACGTCATATTTCATGTATGGGGTGTCTCATGAAGGAAAACACTATACTAAATTTCTGAATCATTACAGTTTCATATGTAGTAAATTTTATAAACTTTATAGATATAACATTAATATATCACATAACAAAACAACGGGTTTGCGAAACAGTTTCAATAATTTAAATGTTAACAACATATAAATAAAACCTTGGTGTGGCCCCATGACGTCGAAATGTTTCAAGGCTCAACGTTTTGTTTATTTGCTATGGTACAGCCGTGGAAAATGGGAGTTTGCTGAATCGATCAGGTATTTGTGACGGAATTAACCGTTGTAATATTTTTTTTGTTCATGCAGCCGTTTTGAGTATAAAAACTGCATTTAATTTGGTAAAAATAGATTTATTATTCCGTATTATACCATTGATTCAGTGAAGCGTAATGTTTGGTCGTCCATGTTTTAATCGTTTTTGGGGACTGAAATATATACCCCGTCTATTTTCCGAATATATGCTGACATTCAGGGTGGAAGAACCAATGAACATATATGTAGCAAACTAAATCCGTAATATTGTTTTATGATATTGTTCAATATTTATATGTGTATAATTATTTATTTATTTAAAAGACAATTATTATCTTTTAGTGAAAATGAATTATTTATTAAATGATAATATTACTTGTGACCAAAAATGTGATTAGGACGTTATTTTGTTCTCATAACATGTTCTATTACGTTTCATTTACAGGAATAAAATTAATATGAAAAATTAAAAATAAATAATTACATTCAGTCATCTGTCAAAAGTATTGGGAAACGTAAAAAAAAAATCATATTTTTTCAAATAATTATTGAGAAGTCATTTCTGGATAGATTTGAAACAAATTTTACACCAAAACATTCGGAATTATCTATATTTTGCTTGTTTATTTGCTCATTATGTTTATATGAACGGTTTTTATTTGTACATAATTTTCTCATGATTGTCAATTTTTAGGATTTATTTTTAGTTGAAATAATTGTATATAGGAAAATCAAATTGTATTTGTTGTGCTTAAATTATGTACAAAGTAAGTAAGTAGGCCTCAGTAAAACTTTATTTCAATTCGGCATGTAATATAAACAAAAACATAAGCTCTCGAGAACTTTTTACTCATAACAACATAATGAGGAAATAACCAATCAAAATATAGACAATTCCGAATGTTTTGGTGTAAATTAAAAAAATAAGTAGGACAACAATAATTATTGATGGTCCGAGTAGTCTTTTCATGCGGTCCGAGTTGTCTAAGCATACGGGTCGACTAGGTCTCGTTTAGGGGCCGACTTGTCCTCGCTTACGGACCGACTTGTCCTCGCTTACGGACCGACTTGTCCTCGCTTACGGGCCGACTTGTCCCGGTCCGAGTTGTCCGTGGGCCGAGTTGTCTGGTACCCGTCAGGGTCATTACGGGTTTCGCAGTTTTCCGGTTGTTGACTGATTTTGTCTGTTTATATACTTATGAGTTTTGACTTTCCCTTTGTAAGATTGTTCGGAGTTCGGTAATTTTGTTATTACCCTTATTTCCCTCATTTCTATATAGTTGTCATATATTGTTGAAGTTGTTGAAGTTGTTCTCGTCCTAAATATAGCTGAAATACTGATCGCTGGACGTAAAATGCCAGGAAAACCTTGATAACAGTGCTAACATGTGCGATATAAACTAGACGAAGGTTTAATAGTTTATTATTTTAATAATTAGCTAACAACATATAGATAGATTTGATCACATTAAAACATAACATCATCTGCACTATTAACTGAATGTTACTTGTCACATTATAATTACTTTTTATCGAGTCGATTTCTTAGTCATTTTTGCAAGTATTCATCGTAATAAGTTAGGAAACGCCACACACATGGACTAGGTGACCAAAAATGAGCATAAAATGAACTATCGTACGACACGAACTATGTCAAAAATTGGAACAAATAAAAATAATTGTCATTTAAGCAATAAACAATTTGCATATATATAACAAAAAAACGTCATCTTCTATGTATAAAGAAGCAAAACCAACTAAGAGTACCCTGTTCTTTCAGTGAAAAACAAAAATAGGATCGCTAGTTTGCCGGTATCGGTAATATTTGCAAAGTTGAGATCACGAATAGGTACATTTGCATACATGATGCCCGAACAATTCTAACTGTCAAAAATCAAATAAAAATTAGATCAATAAAACATACAATGTAATATATTCGTCAATCTTCTAAAACGATCGGGTTATTTGCGATCAAAGAAAGTTTAAAATAGGTACATTTCCTGGAAAGTACTGTGACCTAACTTCCAAGAACTGACCAGCGGATTTGCATACTTTGCATCTAATGTTAAACAAAGGGGGTTAAAAGCGTCGTGTTCATAATAAAAGCAATACTCATCTAAAACGATATTTATTGTTTTCAAGTGTTTTATTATAATTTGATGTCAATTTGGATTTCTTTCTACGTCAAATTAAACCGCTAGATGTACAAGAAAAATATATGATTGGGGAAAAGGAAACAACGGAACAAAAATAGATCATCTGCAATCGTATGCACGTAGCCGGTCGGAAAGTGCTAAAGCAAAATGGACAAACGAGATATGATTTCGCATTCGGCATGAAATATAAAATGAACAAATCCCAATGACAACGTAAAATATGAACATGAAATGTGAAGTCATATGTCATAGGACTAGGTGCGTCCGTAAAACCTTTTAAATGTGATTTCAATTTAACAAATAAGAACCATCGGTTCAGTAGCTTCTTTGTTGGTATACACATATTTATTCATGATAAACTGGTATAATGTTACAATACACACAATTTTTTTTAACATGACATAGCATCTTTGTTAGCAGCAATCAAATAAAACTCAATAAATAAGGGTAATAACAAAATTACCGAACTCCGAACAATCTTACAAAGAGAAAATCAAAACTCATAATTATATAAACAGACAAAATCAGTCAACAACTGGAAAACTGTGAAAACGTAATGACCCTGACTAGGTACAGGAATTTCTAAAGAAATGGTGGGTTGAATCAGATTTTAAAGCGCCAAATCTCCCGCTCTCATTACGGTTCAAAGTCTCCGGCTGTCACTATAACAGTATTTAAATACAGGAACAAAATAGGTAAAATATTTGTCAAAACAGTACCATATTCAGTGAATGTAAATGTCAACAACACTTTTACGTCACACATTGATAAACAAATATTTTTGACATTTTTCTTGACTTCTTTATCTTTATACATTTTCAGTGTATGAAAATGCATCGCTTATAATTGTTTCTGCAGAGACGTAAATGGCTTACGCAAAGTATAAACATAGTGCTTGTTGAAATCCAGCAATAAAATAGCCTTAAAAAAAGCTGATGTCATTTGATTATACAATACTTTGTCTATGATTTGAATAGAATAAAAAATTGGGATTTTCATTTATTTTTATCACATTATCATTACCAGGAAGTCGCTCTATATAAAGCAACGCAGTTTTTGATACTGTATATTCACTACGAATACGAGCAAGTTAAGACGTCTAAAATGTTCGTGCTTGTTTTACATATATTACTGTTATATCAACTGGATTTAATTGTATCTCAGACTGGTACGTAAGATGAAAAAAAAAGAATTTGTTTCATGCTTTCACGTCTTTTCTATTGTCAACAGCCGTACAATATCTCATGATACCCAGAGAGGAGATGAAGCTATATGACCCTTATTGAGCAAAGTTACTCGTGCACCATCAGATATTTTGATATTTTGATATTTTGATAGGCCAACTCGTCACATGGCCTACTAAAATATCTGATGATACACTCGCCTTTTTGTTCAATAAAAGTAACATATTGTTCGTAAAATTAGAAATATCTTTTTTAATTTTTCAATGAAATATGTATATTTGTTAAAAATATAATCAGTACCGGTGTCTTATCCCGGCTTCGTTAACGTAAGCAAGCATATATAATTAATAGCATACAGTTATTTAATGGGAGTGCAGGCAATATATCAAACTATTGGTCCTAAGGTACTGGGAAAGACCAAAGTGTTCTATTGTCTCATTTATGTGCTGGGTATCGGTAAAGGTTCCACGAGTTCAAACACAGGGACCTGCTCAATGCGTTCCAAATTGATAGATGTGGAGTGCCCACTCGATGAAGGGTTGTTATGTTATGATAGGAAAGCCTGGCTGTAGACAATATTGAGTAACGCGTGCATAGAAACCTACGCTGCCTGCACGTTTTAGACATCTTTGGTAAATTTCGAAAAAAGAGTGGGTGCAATATATTAATAATGTAACGGCTACAACAGACTACATTTAGACGATCTTATCCAGCTCCTTATCTCTCATGTGGCGGTCAAAAGTCGTTGACCCATCGTTTCCCTCATTTCTATATAGTTGTCATATATTGTTGAAGTTGTTCTAGTCCTAAATATAGCTGAAATACTGCTCGCTGGACGTTAAACAATAATCAATCAATAATATTTCAATGATATTGTAAATTAACACATTTATTTTTTAGATCCATGTAATAACTACAAACGGTTGGAAGAAGTTAAAAGATCCACTGGATATAAACTTGACCTTGATAATTATGAGATAGCTATCAGTGATGACCGACTGGAGCCAGGATGGTATAGAATTATCAGTGCTGCTGGGACAGAAATGCCTACCGAAGCACCAGGAACTTTTAGATGTAAAACGTGGTATCCAATCTGGCTAGATGGTATAGATAATTATTCTGTATATGCTTGCATTGATATTAAGTACGCATCTGGGCTGTGAGTGTCATGGATATTCTAGCAGTGAATTTCGTAACCTATGTCAACCGCACGAAATTCAACACCAATTTCCGTGCTGCAAACCTCTTATTTCGCACTGTTGTGAATAACACGCGCCAAAACTATTTCCGACAAATTATGAAATCCGGGATTACTTTATTAGGTTCAGTTATTCGAGCAAGATATTGTCTTTTGCGTTATTTTTTCAAATTTATTGCTTAGATGTCATATTTTGTTAAAATTGTCAAAAAGTTCAATAATCGAAAACCTTCCAGATGGACTCTTTGCTCAATATCTTGAGGTCAAATCAAAGAGCAAAACAATGTTATTTGCTGTTACTCCGATAAGCAGACAACATTAATGAGCAAGGGAATTATTATTATTTAACACTATGTGAGCAATTTGTTACCTCCAACATGGACTGAACAAGTTATAATTTGTTGATATGATGGTGAGGCCTGCTTTTAACTACACCAAAGCTCTGTCTTATGAAATGCATTGCTCCATCATGTTCATCTAATTAACAATCCACAGATAGGAATATCAAGCCACTCGCATTGTTTATCTTTTCTCTGAACCAATATTTCGCTTGACTGAGATGAATCCACGATCTTTCGCACTTCGCACTCGAAACGAGTGTGCTAACAAAACATAACATGAAAAGGGTTTCTAAATATTCTCACTCCTGACAAGACAACACCTATAACAACATGTTCGTAGCATCCGTAAGAGGTTTTAGCGTGCTTTGGAGTATTTGAAACATCCAAATATGTATCCTCTATTTATCTGTTCCGACTTACTTGTAGGACTTTTTGAATATTGGAGCCAATGTCATTCTTGATCGTTGAATATCGATTGAATAATTCATCTGAGAGCAAAGAGTGGGTTCTCTAATTGCTTTGTTCCACGTTACCAGGAAACAGTCTAAGCTGTCATCACAAAATGAATGAACGAGTGAGTTATTGTTGCTTAGCGCCAACTCATAAATTTGTCAGCAATATCAGAACGAAACAAGTCATTTTCAATGAGATGATGATGCGGTTCGCTTAGTACTAGACCATCACGCTTAATTGAATTTTCATAGTGCTGTCTCACTGTATTAACAGTCCGCGAGTAGACATATCGCCCCACTCGGGCACATTATCCTGATTCCGAGCAACCCAATCGTTGTTCCTTCTCCTTAAAGCTTCGTGATTAGCGGAGAATCAACAAATACTAATTGCATAGTCTTTGGTTTGAACCGATCGGGGCTCGAACTAATGATCACTCAAAGCGAGGACGCTGACTATTACATCACCGATGCGGTTACTACAAAATGAACGATAATTGACTTTGAACCTGAAGGGTTTAAGATGGACTAGTTGTTGTAATGCTTATTAATGCGATTGATCTGGTATCACTGCTGGTATTTGTGTGAGCTTGAATTGTAGGATTCGTTGTTCGTTTTATCTCTTTGCTTGTACTGTTGCTAGTCAAGGCTTGACACCGGGCTAAGTAAAAAGTACTAGGACGGACGCCGCTAATGGAAAAGGAACAGCTCACCTTTCCGGAGCACCCGAGTGCACCACCACTTTTCATTTGGGGTTGATGTTCCTCAATCTTTAATATTCCTTGTCTTTTTGTTTTTGTCTTATTTTGTTTTGGTTTGCCTTTTTTGTTTTTGTTTTTGGCCATTGCATTTTCTGTCCTTTCTCAAATTACGACTTCTGGTTACCCCTGTGATATCTTCGCACCTTTCTTATTAATAACTACAATACTATGAACTAATAATTACCTCGCACGGGTCAGCATAGGCACGATTGAAAGAATAGTACCACTTAGACCGAGCAGTGCAGTAATGCCACACTCCATTGTATATCAAAGACAACATATCGGAAGCAAAACATCCACAGAGAAACTGCAAGGAAACGGTCATCATCTCCTGTTCCGTGCGGAACGCATACACTACCAGTATAATATGGAGCAGGAACTACTCACCTAATAGAGCACCTTATTTGTTGATTGTAGTGTTTTACAACGATTTTCCCACAGATCCGGATTCATCCCGTTTTTGAAAAGGGTTCTTTTTGTTCACTCTTCAATATTATGTGTTGTGTTTCATTGACCACTGTTAATGTTTCCCCCTTTTTTCTAGTGGTCATTGTATTGTCTGTACTTCCTCGGTTTGTACCTTCTGATAATTGTTTTTTGGTCTCTTCAAACTGTTCTTATATCATCCCCCTATATACAATGACATCGTCATTTTGCTTTATACAAACATGGCATTTGTAAACAGACAATATGATATTAAGCAATATATAGGTAATGGTATACGAATATAACTCTCTCTCCCCAAAGGTCATCACCACCTGCCGTGACAAGTCATGAATAGCAACCACAGTAGAGACACAGAAATAGAGCGAACTAAAAATCGGACCATTCAAGCTCAAACAAATATAAACCGTGATCCCAGATCCAATCAGAAGGAGCACTGCCAACAGAACTGAACCAACAAATATATCAACAATATATAGCGAATGGTATGCGGCTAGAATTTCACCCCCTCCCCATATATATAGGAAAACCGAAATTTTCCTGTGCGCGTAATTAAAATTTTATATATTTCAAGGAGCCCTGCCTACAGAACTAGACCAACAAGTATCTCAAAAAGTCTGCATAGAAACTTTAGAATCAAAATGTGAGAGGACCTGGGATATTGATATAATAAGATGTACAGGAAACTTCTTGGTATATAATTTGACCAGCAGTACCCTTGTAAAATCCGCATACTGTTTTGGTAAGTACATATAGTCAACATTGTCATAATGGATAGCTCTATATAGCAAATAACTGTCTATAAAGGATAGTCTCCTTTTCCCCCATTAATGAATAGCGCATATAATTTTACTTGTATATAAATGATAAATGCTCATAAAGGGCTGTATTTTATATAGCAAGTCACTGTCTATAAATGACAGCCTAATTTTCCCCATTAATGAATAGCGCATATAATTTTACCCTGTATATAAAGAGCAAATGCTCAGAAAGAGCACATTTTCAGGTTCCATTGGGTGTCCTTTATATACAGATTTATCTGTATTTACATAGGTAGAAATGAAGTTTGTTTGTTTGTTTGTTTGATGGTCTTTAACGCCACTTTAAACATATTTCAGTTATATCGTGGTGATCAGTTTTATTGGCGGAGGAAACCGGAGAAAACCACAGACCTGCCGCAAGTCACTGACAAACGTTATCCCGTAATGTTCTGCACCTCGACCTGGTCGAGATTCAAACTCACAACTTTTCAGTGGTGGTAGGCACTTATTGAATAGGTATCACGATCACGGCCACGACGGCTGCTTATTTTAAATCAAATTGTGAAGTTTGATTTAGACAAAATACATATAAAGCATTGTATACCAAAATTCGACTGCGTATGCATTGTTTCAAAGCAAAGAAGCTTAACTATTTAAGGATATTGCAACAATGCACATTATATGCTTTGTTATCAATATTATTTTTGTGCATATTTTTATGAGAGTACAATGGAAATTTTAAATATAAGAAAAAAACAAACAAATATCAGCCGAAACGTTTCTTGGAAACAGACAACTACTATTGTCCGAAAAATATCGTTATGAAGTAGTTGGTGCACACCATATGTCATTTCTCAACTGACATGAGCCTTATTGAGTGGAAAACAGCTTTGTGGTGGTTTATCTTTATATTGGCAAAACTATTTCTTTTGTCTGTTTGTAGTTATGTTTTTGTTTGGTTTTGTGTTTTGTTGTTTATATTTTTGTTTTTTTCATTTATGTTTTTTATCGTTATTTAATGTTATTACCTTTTCTTGTTAACCATTATTTACTCGTAATATGGCCTTGTGTATCATCTAATATGATATAATACAATGTTATGCATATGACAATTAACAAAATTTCCACTTTCACATATTTCCATTTAATCCAATTATTAACTAGCAAAACCTATGTAAGACAAGGAATTCATTAGAGTGAAATATTTTATTTCATTACAAGCTATCTAACAGTATTTATTTTAACAGGAACAGAAGTTGAGTGTCCTGACGGCCAGTATGCCCCACCCCTAACACCGTTGGTCAATTCAACATGCATCCCAATTTAATTAACTAACAAAACCTATGTATGAAGACAAGGAACCCATTAGAGTGATATATTTTAATTTATTACAAGCTATCTAACACTATTTATTTTAACAGGAACGGAAGTTGAATGTCCTGACGGCGAGTATTCGGAGACTGGTTATTCTCCTGGATGTACGAGTAAGTATAGGTTGTTTTATGAGGAATAACAGGGGGGAGGGTCAGGATCCCATAAACAGGCTTAATTCCGCCACATTTTTGCACACGTCCCAAGCCAAGACTTGGATTCCCAACATCGTATGTCGTTCGTGGTCTAGTTGCTATTGGTGATGTTGATGACCATTACTGTGTAAACTTTGTTTTTCAATATTGCCTTAAAAATGTACGTTGACCGTTTCCTGTGTAGTCATGTCTTTGTAGCGAAAATGAATCATCCTGTTCTACATGATAAAATATCCCAGTAAATTGTTCATTACAGTCGCGTTTTATTTTCCGTTGCAATTTCAATACATAAGCATGTGTCAACTTATAATTATATCTATAACATCATTTATTTCTTATCTTCATATTGCTTGTTTCATGAACCATTTATATTTTGTAGCAACAGCGACTATACCAACTACGACAACAACTACACCAACTACGACAACTACTACACCAGATACGACAACAACTACACCAACTACGACAACAACTACACCAACTACGACAACAACTACACCAACTACGACAACTACTACACCAACTACAACAACAACTACACCAACTACAACAACAACTACACCAACTACAACAACAACTACACCAAATACGACAACTACTACACCAACTACCACAACAACTACACCAACTACGACAACAACTACACCAACTACTACAACAACTACACCAACTACGACAACAACTACACCAACTACCACAACTACTACACCAACTACGACAACAACTACACCAACTACGACAACTACTACACCAACTACCACACCAACTACACCAACTACAACAACAACTACATCAATTACGACAACAACTACACCAACTACGACAACAACTACACCAACTACGACAACAACTACACCAACTACGACAACTACTACACCAACTACAACAACAACTACACCAACTACAACAACAACTACACCAACTACAACAACAACTACACCAAATACGACAACTACTACACCAACTACCACAACAACTACACCAACTACGACAACAACTACACCAACTACTACAACAACTACACCAACTACGACAACAACTACACCAACTACCACAACTACTACACCAACTACGACAACAACTACACCAACTACGACAACTACTACACCAACTACCACACCAACTACACCAACTACAACAACAACTACATCAACTACGACAACAACTACACCAACTACGACAACTACTACACCAACTACCACAACAACTACACCAACTACGACAACAACTACACCAACTACGACAACTACTTCACCAACTACGACAACAACTACACCAACTACGACAACAACTACACCAACAACGACAACTACTACACCAACTACCACAACAACTACACCAACTACCACAACAACTACACCAACTACCACAACAACTACGCCAACTACAACAACAACTACACCAACTACGACAACTACTACACCAACTACAACAACAACTACACCAACTACAACAACAACTACACCAACTACGACAACAACTACACCAACTACGACAACTACTACACCAACTACCACAACAACTACACCAACTACGACAACAACTACACCAACTACGACAACTACTTCACCAACTACGACAACAACTATACCAACTACAACAACAACTACACCAACTACGACAATTACTACACCAACTACGACAACTGCTACACCAACTACCACAACTACTACACCAACTACGACAACTACTACACCAACTACAACAACTACTACACCAACTACGACAACAACTACACCAACTACGACAACAACTACACCAACTACAACAACAACTACACCAACTACGACAACAACTACACCAACTACGACAACTACTACACCAACTACCACAACAACTACACCAACTACGACAACAACTACAACAACTACCACAACAACTACACCAACTACAACAACAACTACACCAACTACCACAACTACTACACCAACTACGACAACTACTACACCAACTACGACAACAACTACACCAACTACGACAACAACTACACCAACTACGACAACAACTACACCAACTACAACAACAACTACACCAACTACGACAACAACTACACCAACTACGACAACTACTACACCAACTACCACAACAACTACACCAACTACTTTAACAACTACACCAACTACAACAACAACTACACCAACTACGACAACAACTACACCAACTACGACAACTACTACACCAACTACAACAACAACTACACCAACTACGACAACAACTACACCAACTACGACAACAACTACACCAACTACGACAACAACTACACCAACTACGACAACAACTACACCAACTGCCACAACAACTACACCAACTACGACAACAACTACACCAACTACGCGAACAACTACACCAACTACCACAACAACTACACCAAGTACGACAACTACTACACCAACTACGACAACTACTACACCAACTACGACAACTACTACACCAACTACCACAACAACTACACCAACTAACACAACTACTACACCAACTACGACAACTACTACACCAACTACAACAACAACTACACCAACTACGACAACAACTACACCAACTACGACAACAACTACACCAACTACGACAACAACTACACCAACTACCACAACAACTACACCAACTACAACAACAACTACACCAACTACCACAACTACTACACCAACTACAACAACAACTACACCAACTACAACAACAACTACACCAAATACGACAACTACTACACCAACTACCACAACTACTACACCCACTCCGACAACAACTACACCAACTACAACAACTACTACACCAACTACAACAACAATTACACCAACTACGACAACAACTACACCAACTACGACAACTAGTACACCAACTACGACAACTACTACACCAACTACGACAACTACTACACCAACTACTACAACTACTACACCAGATACCACAACTACTACACCAACTACGACAACTACTTCACTAACTACCACAACAACTACACCAACTACCACAACAACTACACCAACTACGACAACAACTACACCAACTACGACAACTACTACACCAACTACGACAACTACTTCACCAACTACCACAACAACTACACCAACTACGACAACAACTACACCAACTACGACAACTACTACACCAACTACGACAACTACTACACCAACTACAACAACAACTACACCAACTACGACAACAACTACACCAACTACGACAACAACTACACCAACTACGACAACAACTACACCAACTACGACAACAACTACACCAACTACAACAACAACTACACCAACTACCACAACTACTACACCAACTACAACAACAACTACACCAACTACAACAACAACTACACCAAATACGACAACTACTACACCAACTACCACAACTACTACACCAACTACGACAACAACTACACCAACTACAACAACTACTACACCAACTACAACAACAACTACACCAACTACGACAACAACTACACCAACTACGACAACTACTACACCAACTACGACAACTACTACACCAACTACGACAACTACTACACCAACTACCACAACAACTACACCAGATACGACAACTACTACACCAACTACGACAACTACTTCACTAACTACGACAACAACTACACCAACTACGACAACTACTACGCCAACTACGACAACTACTACACCAACTACAACAACTACTACACCAACTACCACAACTACTACACCAACTACCACAACTACTACACCAGATGCGACAACTACTACACCAACTACGACAACTACTACACCAGATGCGACAACAACTACACCAGATACGACAACAACTACACCAGATACAACAACAACTACACCAGATACGACAACTACTATACCAACTACGACAACTACTACACCAACTACCACAACAACTACATCAACTAAGACAACTCCTACACCAACTACAACAACTACAACACCAACTAGGACAACTACTACACCAACTACGACAACTACTACACCAGATGCGACAACTACTACACCAACTACGACAACTACTACACCAGATGCGACAACAACTACACCAGATACGACAACATCTACACCAGATACAACAACAACAACACCAGATACGACAACTACTACACCAACTACGACAACTACTACACCAACTACCACAACAACTACACCAACTACTACAACTACTACACCAACTAAGACAACTACTACACCAACTACGACAACTACTACACCAACTACCACAACAACTACATCAACTACGACAACAACTACACCAACTACAACAACTACTACACCAACTACGACAACTACTACACCAACTACGACAACTTCTACACCAACTACGACAACTACTACACCAACTACAACAACTACTACACCAACTACGACAACTACTACACCAACTACGACAGCTACTACACCAACTACGACAACTACTACACCAACTACGACAACTACTACACCAGATGCGACAACAACTACACCAGATACGACAACAACTACACCAGATACAACAACAACTACACCAGATACGACAACTACTACACCAGCTACGACAACCACTACACCAACTACTCCAGGTAAATAGTATGTTACTTGATCTGTGAATGCAACTATTACCACCCAAACTACTACTGCTATGTTATGTGTGCACTCTAGTACAGTCAAACTTCGGTGCTTCGAACTCGGATGGGTCGAATACCAAGGATGGCTCTGACTCATTTGAAAGTCCCGTCAATTTTCCTTATATTTCTAAGTAAAAAAAAACCCTTTCGCTCGAACACCGATACCTCGAACAGTCGAACTCAATAAATGGTCCCGTCAATAATAAAATCACGAGTTGTATCATGTCAAACTCGAACATAACAATTTAACTGACAGATGTATGTTACGGTTGAATGTGCTTACTGCAAGGTGTGATAAATGTCAGATTACCAACATATAATTGTTTGCTTAACAATTGCAGGTAGAGGGATAAACTTGTCATCATTTGTGTTAAGTAGTCATTAAATTCAGCTGTGGCTTGATTGTTAACCATTAATTATGGTTAGTAAAGAACGATTATTGAACACTAGACTAGTGTCGCTGATTGTACCAAGCCGTGCCTACACTCCACAATAATTAAAACAATCAAATGCTTACAATCGTAATAAAGTTATTAAAACAATATTTAATATTGTTATTATATGAATTATTATTATTGAGAGGTTTTTTTAAGATTTTTTTAAAGAAAAGAGATGTACTCATATTGAAATTCCGATTAACCTGAGTTTTTATGTGTACATAGAAAAGAAATATTAAATCTTAAATCTTAATATCAAAAGAAAAATTGCTTCAAATTCAATTTAAAGAAAAATACTCCTGGATGTACGAGTAAGTATGTGTTGTTTTATGAGGAATAACAGAGGGGAGGGTCGGGATCCCATTAGCCAGTTTAACTCCGCCGCATTTTTGCACACGTCCCAAGCCACGACTGAGATTACCAACATCGTATGTCGTTCGTAGTCTTGGTGTGTATGTTCAGTGAGTTGATTTAAGATGAGAGGTGCTTGTTTGTTTAGTTGCTATTGGTGATGTTGATGACCATCACTGTTTAAACTTTCTTTTCATAAAAAATGTTACCTTAAAAATGTATGTTGATCGTTTCCTTTGTAGTCATTGTCTTCATAGCGAAAATGAATCGTTCGATTTTGTCAAGATAATACCTTTAGAAGATACCAAAGGGGTAATCAGAAACGTAAATTGAAGGATAGATAAAACAATGGCCAACAAAAGGATAAACAAAGATCTACAAGACATTACACAAAAAACTGAAGATTGGGCAAAGCGAACATCACTAAAAGCCGAGGTTCAACTCAGATGCTCAGGAAAGGTATGAAGTTCCTGCTCTACATGTTAAAATATCCCAGTAAATTGTTTATGCAAGAGTCACGTTTTATTTTCCGCTACAATTTCAATACATAAACATGTGTCAACTTATAAATATATCTTTGAATAAAATCTAGAGCAAAATAATTTTTCCTTTTACAAACAATAGAATAAGGAAATACTGCACATACTGTTCAAATCGAAACAATTTTGTAAAATTAGGAATTTAAATTTTATGCTTAATTTTGACAAAATCATCAACATTTTCCTAATGTAATTCATCTCATGTCTACATTCTTGTAGCCGATTTCTCTCCAGTGGTAATGGCAGAGTTAGAGTTAGCTGAAGGGGTTATTCTTAGCGACCGGTTTGGGCCCAGACTTGAAGCAGTATTTAGATGTTATTTTACTGATGTAGATGGACAAACATACAGTTATGATGTCCGTTGGTACATAAATGACCAGAGTGTTGTAACACATGAGAGAATTGCATACAGTAACATCAACGAGTCATTGTTACGTCCTGCTCACTGGGTCGGACGATACCAAATGAACATGGTGGTAAGAATTTGTATTTAATCGTATATTCAGAATCATTTTGGAAAACACTATGAGAGGAGTTTTCGCCCCTTATAATGATCTTAATACGGGTTTATATTTTCCTTAGCAGGGTTCAAATCCACACCGTTGGTACACTGCAGTTTCGTTTCGTTAAGCTAAAGGCGGACCATTTCGCCCACATGGCCAAATCGACTGTATACAAAAAAAGTTGCCACGCATGATCAAGCTAAAGACCGTCAGCAAACCTGTGTGTTTATTACCATGGCAACTACAAATGTATGTTTGATTAATTTGACAGCAATATATGTATTATATAGGATACATTTGTTCATGTGTTGTACTCACGGGAAATAAATACTGCAATCATCTTAAACAACGTTTCCACCCCACTTGATCCCAATAGGATATACAATGTATATTTATATATCTGTAGGTAAAATGTGCTGTTCGTGCAAGACGTGATGCTTCCTCTGTTCCTGGATCATACTATTACAGTGATCCATTTGAGGCTGGTATTAAGGTATATTTAAGTCTTTCATTTTAAAATAATCTTACATTTCGAACATTATTAAAGAATCGAATGCAATCTTTTACAGTTTAATTATCGTGTGAAAAGTCGTGACCGGAGTACAGTTCGCATAGAAATGTTCTTCCGTCAATGCCTTTACCACCCTATAAACTACATAAATTACATTCAATATTTCATTTGTTTTAAAATTCAACATTTCCAACTGTTGCCATTGGGCGTACTTATTAGTTTTCATGCCGCTCCAAAATTGTTCCCAGAAGTGGGCGTACCTAAATTGCTTTGCGCTTCGTTAACTGATGAAGTTTCAAATCCCAAGTCACGTGTCAACCTTTTGACCAATCATACGAGGTTTCCCAAATGAAATGAGCAATGTAGCTACATTTTAAACAACCATTTAAACTTGTCAATACTGAAGCATCTCCCATTTGATATCAATCACATTTAGGTATGCAAACCTTCATTATGTTTAATGCACCTTGTATGACACTGTACCAATAATCTTATCCCGTAATAGGAATGCGTACGATTTTATATTTGAGCAGGTTGATTTCTCATATTTGGTAAACAATTGTGTAGTAATACGTGGATATCAATAAATATGAGGAGAAAAATAAATATTTAACACTTAAACACAAAATGATATTGAAGAAGGCGTCGTTGTTTAAAATCCTACAAGTTCAGTAAGGTATTTACTGATTATCATCTCTGAGTTGCAATGCCATCAAGATGTAATTCAACATTACTACATACGTAATCGCAATGATACGACGCATTGGGACAAATACAATTTGTTTAAGCCGCCATCTTTTATTGAACGTGTGCGGTCAGCTATCTGTGTGTTGGGGGTATCGATTTTGTTAAATTTTGTTTACTATTTGATATTGTTTTCTTAGGAATTATTCCGACAATGTTGTATTATGTTTTTTATTTTAATTTTCCTTCATTTGTATATCTTTGTCATTATATGTACATAATGTTTTGCAAAGCCCGAAAAGAATGTATACGAGGTATTGGAAGGAAAGGACATATTCATACCAATTACGACATCTGTTCCCGTGGAATGTGTTGGATCTAGTCCTGTAATTAGACAAATGTGTACCCAAGCAATACAGATAGCTCAACCAGGATACAAATCAGATCAGTGTTCGAACAACATACAAGAGGAGTCTATGGTATTTAAAACGCAATATTGTGGAGTCACATTTACAACCAATAACTGGGAAATGCCAATTAATTTGACTGTGACAGGATATATCGACAATGTGTACAACACTGGTGATAGGACGGCACATATTCGATTGAAGATAAAAGAAAAATCAACTACTGGTTTGTCTGGTGCTTGGGATACTGTTAATATACCTGATATACAGGTTAGACTTTATAGGTTTTTTTTCTAAATCCAAACTGCGAGAAAATTGTTTTGAATTGGAAGCGCATCTTCCCAACACAAGCGACGAAACTAGCCATAGCACCACCCAATGGCTAGTTTGTTCACCTTGAGTGTGGAGGATCGTTGATTCGATCCGGGTCGTGGTAAACCATAGGCCGTATTGCGATAGGAGATGTTCATATATTGCCAGATTGCATAAGTGTCACATGGGGCATATCAAGGCAACGCCAGCCTTAATATTTCTTTTTTTTATCATTTGTATAAATTTGTATTTTTATGTCGCGCATATGATAGTATGGGGGCATAAAGTTTTGCGGTTTGTCCGTTAATTAGTTATTTCATGTTTGTAAGTGATTAGTCATGATGTGTAGTTGATCAGATTATCCCACCATTTTGATTCGATAATTTCTGTAGGAGCTATGGAACTTTCACGTTTTCATGCATTTTCGATATAGTTATACTTTGTGAAAGCAACTCCTCCAGTTTCGTTTGTGTGATACCTTTCATGCTTTGTAGGACGATTATGAATGCTATGTAGTTGGTCATATAATTCCATCATATCGATTCAGCCATGCATGCAGTAGTAGAGGAATTTTAACGTTTTCATGCCTTTCCAATATAGTTCTCCATGTATTTTTCGACCATATTACTAGCATGACCTCATCAGTTCACTAAGAGAGGAGATTTGGGCTCATAAATCTTGCTTAGTCCCGCCATTTATATTGAATGACCTGTGCTAAGCCAGGAAAGTGAGCGATCTTGTACTAGTGTTATGTGTTATGATTTTGCCTCTTTCTACGATTGTTTTATTGGACATTAGAATTATTCAAGCAGTGTGATATTGTTTTGTTTCCTCATTTTGTCCCGGTTTCTTTGAAATATGCAATAACTCTGTTATTTTATTCGTTATTATGTGCTAGCATCAAATTAGTTATATGTATACAGTTACATATTTGCAGAGCAATGAAATGAAAAATACTTACATTTGTACATTGTAGATCGTTGTGTCGGATGGTGATTCGGCCATTGCATCTAGATTATGTAAAACGTGGAATGGTCATCAATACACAACAACAGATGGTCAACGGTTTGCCTACCAAGGGTGTGGAGAGTATATCCTATACAGACACAAAAGATACCCATATTGGGTAAGGCAAAGTCGTCAAAAGTGTGTAAATGTATCGGAAATCGAAATTGGTTGCAAAAAAGCGTAAATATCGAATTTAGCGTGCACGGCGCCTTTCTGGAAAAAAACATCATCAGATACCCTCATTATCAAACTGTAAGGTTGTCATGTTGTGTGGATGTTCAATGCCACTTTCAATATTATTTCAATCAAATTGCGAAAAGGGTTTTACGATTAATAGGTGATTCTTTGAATGATTAATTATTGCTTAGCGAACAGCATTACAGCTATTCAGGACAATAACAACTTTTACAATATATAAAACGTAGATAGAAAATAGGGGGTAATGGGCCAAGAAGGGCACACCATATGGCTACCACTGGAATAGCATGGAAAATATGGTAGGGATACAACAATTAGTTTTTCCTCTATCCTCTATATGCGTTACGTCATAACGATGGCATTTCAGCTCCATTCAAAGTATGTCAAGGTACAATATATTTATTTTACCGACTAGAACAATGAAATGACATTAGAATAGAAAAACAATGCTAGACGAGTGACATTTTCACCTCTTGAATCACGTGATATATGCTTAGCATGATATAGCATGATGCATCCGCTTGGCTTCCAATGAAAATAGAGCATTTTCTATCAATCATAATATCATTAACATGTTTGATATTTTATTGTAGGTACACACATTAACAACAAGTTGTCCTAGTGGAATAACATGTAACTGTGGTATAGCTATACGGAGTCATGACTCACTTTTTGTGGTAAGAACGTGTGACGTTATTGCAACTGAGCTTTATGTATCTGGAAGATATTACCCTAGTATGAAGTATTCAGTGTGTGACAATAAACACATGGTTATTGAGAAAATAACAGGGACTCAATACAAGGTAAGCAACGCAACGCATAGTGATTGTTTATCCTGCACTGGCTCTATTCAATCAAATTGCATTAACTGGAAAATGTTTCATATTATAAGGTCACTGTACAAGATATAGTTTTTCTGGTACCTTATTCATGTTGAGCTACCATAAGAAACGGTAGCACTACAAGCACTTGTTTCTGTTCTTTTTCGACAATTTAGCAGTTGTTTGTTGTTGTATTTTTTTTTTGGTTGGGGGGGGGGGGGGGGGGGGGGGGGGGGGTGACATTGCAGGATAAACACAATATATGTACATTGTCAGAAGAAAAAAAAATGCAGTTACACCCGCTGCGAAAATGCCAGACAGAAAAGCTAGCAAAAGGCTTAGTTTTAAACTTGTTTCTAAAGGAAATACAAATAAATTATATAATTTCCGACAATGTACGTATATGTATATATTATCTGGATGTGAATTGGTTGATTCCGAAAATATCAGCCTACCGAGCAAGAATATGAAGTTTGCTGGCGATTGATTCATATTCTACCGAGCAGGCTGATATATTTCAGTATCAATCATATTTACATTCAGATGACATATTTATCATTCTTAAATCAAACATAATCACGAATATATGGTACGTCGATAGGTTTCGATATTTGTATTTTCGCAGAGAAAATTCACATATTTCAAAATATTCACGCGCATTCATTCCTTCAAAATACGCTTGAAGACATAGTTCGTAAGTAGTTTTCAAATATACCATTCATTACCTTGATAAACATTTAGCAAACAAAGCATAGTTCAAAGACACTGATTTGAAATAATGAAAATTTTAATGAAATCATATTCTAACGCAGCGCTTTGTTTACCAATTCCATTCCAGTTTAAAAAGTTCAAACGTCACGATCTCGATTATGAAGTAACAAAACAGTAGTCTCAGCAGAGGTTATCAAGAATTGTGTCAAGTACATTTTGTGTACAAGTACAGGACGAAATGTTTTGATATTGCTGACACGACAATTCCTAATTTGATTTATGTTTAAAAAATGAAATGTTGACTTGCTAATGGTGTTGATATTTCATATATGAAAAAGATATCCAAAATAAAAAATCAGGAGAAAAAAATATGTCATACCCTGAGGCACGCAGATTCATCTCCGTCGTGAATGATTAACCTGTGCACAAATCATGTCAGTATCGCGAAGAGTGTTTTCAATTCAGTTGAAACTCAAACAATGTTCAACTGGATTGAGGACACGTAAAATCCAAATCGACTGACTATTAAGCCAAAAGAAAAAATGATTACCCCATCACACAACACATTCTTAAACGGCCACATCTTAAAAAGAAACTTCAATTTCCTTTTCATGCTCAACTAAGCAAAACATGTCAGGAATAAATCTTTAAAAAGTCAACACTTAAGAGGTCCTCCACATAGAAAACGGACGACGAGACGGTGTGGGGCGTGCCAATGAACAAAGCGCACTCCCCTTCTTGGAGATCGAAAAGTAGATCTTCCGAAGGAGATTAACAGAGTAGATCTCGTCGAAACCCAACAGAATATTCTCCCATTCGTCTCAAATAATGGATCCTTAGAAATAGCATTTTACATAGTTATGTTATTCTCGACACAGATCTGTAGGCTGTTGCTGTATGCATCTCTTTAGATAAAACTATTACCTTGTGTTCGGTTTAATAACCACCCAATTCGTCACACAGTTTAGCTCAACTCAAAAATATAGCTGATCAGTTACCTACCCCGTTCATCATCGTGAACGACTTTAATGGACATATCCCCTTATGGGATAGTAAAACAACCAATGACAAAGGCAAAAAACTGGAAGACTTAATCTCTCAGCAGGGATTGTGTATCTTTAACAACGGTACTGATATATATTTGCATCCTGGGAATGGGTCTTATTCAGCTATTGATCTTACTGTTGCTGATCCATCACTTCTTCTAGAATTCTCATAGAAAGTCCATGATGAACTCTGTGAAATGATCATTTTCCCATTTTTCTAGAAAGCTTAAATTCTATTGTAGGTGAAATACCTACACGGTATAAATTTGATAAAGCTGACTGGCCTCTGTACGAACAGATGCGCAGAGAAAAATGCAAAGGCAAATGATTCGAAATGCCACCGATCCAATTTTGAAGTTTATTGAAACAGTAATATCAATAGTTGATGAGACTATTCCAAAGACCTCCACAAATCTAAAACACCAAGGTAAACCACGGATTAATGATGATTGCAAAGATTTCATCACAAATCGCAAAAATGGCTGAACGACATTTCGGAAAACATCCTACATCGTATAATCCCGGCAATTTCCGCATCTTCAGAGCGAAAGCTCGAGGAACATTAAACATCTGAAATAAATCATGCCAATCCTTAAGGCTTTGATTTGACACAAACGAGTCTCGAACCCTAGATCTAAACACCCGAGGCGATCACGCTAACCATTACACCATCGACGCAGTTGGTCTGGATATCAATATATTATAAATAATATTAAAATTATTAATAAACGAAATCCATTAAGCATATATAAATCACTTCTTATCACTAGTTATAAAGATATTTTCATTCAGCAATTATAAGTAAACGATACACCCATTCATAATTCATCGTATCTCACATATTATATATATTTTGTTTGTTTGATTTCTTGTTTGTTTGTTTGTATTTGTTTCTTATTTTGTTTGTTTGTTTGTTGTTATTGGTTTCTTTTTAAGCATATCTTCATTCAGCTTTAGAAATTACTACTATTGAATCATCATGGCGTTCACTTTAAGTGTTATCCTTTCTACGACTTTGTAGGTGGAGACTTTAGGGATTGTGTTTCATGTTATTTTGTCATTTCAATCCTTTGTTCTATTGATGTATTTTTCGACATGCTTTTGCTTTGTACTATTCTCTCTTAGCAAAGTGTTTTCTTTATTTCATAATAGGTGACGCTTCCCATTGGTACAATTATAATATTTCATATTGCTAGCAGCTCTATTACACCTATCACTATCAAACCATCTGCCCTAGACATAGAACAAACAGAGGGACTATGTGGATATATCAGCAAAACAAACGACACGTCTGATGACTTTAAGCCAAGAGGATCCAATTCTAATACACCACTAAGTGAATTTGCCAAATCATGGAGGTATATATAAAGCTATATGGGTCATTATTTGCTCTAGGGGCCATTTGATTGCACATGCAGTGGAAATTTAAATCTGAACTGAAACTAGAAAACTTCAAGATATAAACTACACCTCTACAACAGTTTTGACAGTCTTAATAATATTGTACCTGTTAAAAACTGTATTTTAATAAGCATGCAATATAAGTGCTATAGATCGAAGAAGGAGCCATATTGTAATAGTGCATTTGATTTTGAGGGCTCTAAATGGTGTGGGATTGAGTCGTATTGAGAGAAGAACAAAAATGTTGGATTAGACATTAGACGTTTACATATATATATTTTCCTTCAGTTGCCCGTGGGTTACGATATTTCTCCACTCAAGAGAGTTAAATTAAAAATTTTAACCACAAGCCGAGTGGCTAAAATTTTTAATTTAACTCGCGAGAGTGGAGAAATATCGTAACCCACATGGGCAACAAAAGGAGCATTTGTTTCTTCCATTATTTAACACGAACTTTATTTCAATTACCGATTTGACAACATGTGGGGAAAGGCACAAGACATTTTAATCCTCTAGAGGATTACAGAATTTTCCACCACTGGTTCAGCGGGGTTAAAACGCCGTAATAATGGGAGAACTAAAACTATTAAGTGCAGCTCCATGCCCTATATTTTCACACTAATATTAAAATACTAAGCAAGTCCAAAATGTAAGTAGCTAGGGGGGATAGTGTGTGAAAGTTTTCCTGGGCTCAGGCCAAGATTTAGTGGGTCTTGGGCTACTGGGCTCCTGCTACATTTTATCCTGGCTAAGTAAAGCATTTATCAAGGCTTATAGTACATAAATATTCGAAAAAGTGGACGAGCTCGAGTGACCTGAATAAATTGTGTTAAAGAAATTACGTTGTCAGTATGCAGTGAGCAGTAAAAATCATAAAATGCATGTATGCAATACATTTTCGAGTTCATGTATAAATGTATTAAATATAATGAGTCTCATCTTACTTCTTCATTTGATATGCTGATTATGCATTTTATTAGAGTAGAGAGGAATTCGGATGAAGAACTATTTTCAACCAAGCCCACATTCCGTACAGAAGATCTTTCTTTAAAGGAATATTGTCTTTGTGTGGACGTGGCAAATCAAAATGACGACATTGCAAATTTCACTAACGTGCACTGCAATCTGACGGAACCAATGGTGCAATGTAAAAAGACTAGGACTAATATCGCTAAAAGCTTTTTCCAGGAATGTCATCAAAATAGGAGACGTAAAAGAGCAGTAGATAGCGATGACGTATTTGAAGACACACCATTGACGTACGATTCTAACTACGATCCAGATTATCTACCGCCGGTGAGTTTAGCTAAATATTATATAGAATAACGGCATCTATGAAGGTCGAGACAGATATTATCGTGAGTATCACAGCGAGTCCGGTAGGACGAGTTGTGAACATATATGCCGAGACTTTCTAAAATATATGCCGAGACATTCTATGCTTACGCTATTGTTTTTATCTGTAACTTCATAATGTGTTTGATGTCACACTCATCGATTATCAATATCATAGTTCATAGATAAAATATAACATGGATAATTGTTTTTAAAATTGCATTAAAAAGATCGTTGATATAATACTCAAAAGATTTAAACAAGATGGCACCACATATATTACAGTCAAATCTGTATTAAGAGATCACCCCTGAGACAATGAAAAGGTGGCCGTATATGACAGGCGATTTCCTTAAAGAGGTTAAATTCATATGACATTTTATATAGGACAGGAAAGTTTAACCTATAAATAGAGGCGATTACTTAATAGACGTGACCACACGGGCAGGTTTGATTACATTTACAATACAATTTAATATTTAAAATTTGCAAAACCAATTAGTTAATTATTCTGCTTCCACTCACACACGTGTACCTTACTAGTTATTCTTATGTTTGCACGTCATTTAATGAGTGCATAAGAACTACAACTTGGTCAAATATGAATATATTAAGAGTTATATTTATAAAAGAAAAAAAAAGCAACGATCACTATGAAACAATTTGGTACAAATTTATTTCTATTAATGGAAAACAAACAAATGAAATAATTCCTTCAAACAAAGAAATATCATGACAAATAAGCAATACCACACTATCAAAACAGTTGTAAAATATAACCGTAAAAAGGCGCCGTAGTGAACGTGATCGTGTGGTTGTTGGATTTACAACTACCTATGTAATCAGTGCATATCACCACTAACGTTGTGAATTCGTATCCCACTCATGGTGAGGTGTACTCGATACAACATTATGTGATAAAGTTTGTCAGTGACTTGCGACAGGTCGGTGGTTTTCTCCATGTACCCCGGTTTCCTCCACCAATAAAACGGACCGCGATGGTATTGCTGAAATAAGTAAATTCTACAAATATGTTCTTCCTTATTATTCATTTTCATTTTTCCCGCATCGCATATTTTGCAATACAATAGTTTTATATAGGAGCCAGAATGGAAAAATGGATGGACGGAAGATTCTTCAAGACAGGCGTGTACAGATGGACTCTCACAAATGACTGCTCTGAAATTTTGCCAAACATATATGTATATTGATCTATCATTTTACATTGAGTCCTGCATAGATGATATAAAGGTGAATATCATCTGCCGGTAAGAGTTTAAAGATACCAAAGAGGTAATCAGAATTCGTAAATCAAAGAAGGACATTGTTACTAAGAATAGCGATATGATAATTCAATTTCATTCAAATGAAAACAAAATCAAACCGAAAGTCTTATAATATTTTAAAAAGCAATAGCATACATAACAATGCATGTGTCAAACGACTATTATAGGAATTAGGGATATAATAAATCACAATACGTTACTTACGAGCAGTGTCCATATATTGCATATTGTGTTATATTTTTGCATTGTTTATCTTCGTCGTATGTACTCTATGTTGCCAGTTTCTCTGGATTGTCCATTTTTGTTTCCCACTTCAATATTCTCTAACGTTTATTTACAAAAGCAATATATTATATTATGGTCTAAATAGATTATTGTGGCACTATGACTATCGCATCTTAGGTCGACTGTAACATTATTTGTATTTGTTGTTTTTCCGCTAACCATGCAGCACTAAGGAATAAGAACAAAGATCGCATGGCTCGGAATCAGAATGTCTTACTGCATGTTGGTCTAGTATAAAGCAGACATCATCGTGTTCTCCCTATGCTATAGCTCAAAGAAAAGGCTCATTTGGCGGGAAAAAACAATCTTTCATTCATTCTATTCTAAGGTAATATAGAACCCTCTAATGTAGATATGTACATTATTGTTTTCTTTCCAACTAGATTGCTGGGAGCCCTGAATTTATAAAATATACAATATGGTTGATGGAGGATGCCTGCAGGCTGGAAGTATCAAAAAATGAAAGCCTATTTCGCAGTAATTCAAGCAGTGGTGGACCCTCGGTGTTAGATATATTACAGAACCAGTTATGCCCATCCAACTGCAGTAATAATGGCTACTGCAATATAAGTATGTTCGATACGAGTACTTCCATAGAAGAATAAATGCATTCATTTAATATAATGAAAAGAAGTCTAATCAGTGATGTTAAAAAAATCAACAAAGCAAAAAATTATTGAGTATGGAAAGTCCCATGACATTATGACGTTGAAAATTCGGGTCTTGGCTTGGAGCAGGTACAATTATGTGGCGGGGTCAAGCCTGTTATTTTTGTAATGTGTAGCAAATGATGCTTATATATCCTAGTACATTCTTATCTATTTTATTCCACTGAAATAGGAAATATCTTTTCTCACCCCTTGGATAAAGTAGTCCGTTAATTTAGGTGAAAAAGATTTTTCTATCTTACCCTGGCTCCTGGGTAAAGACAAGCTACACGTGCCTTATCCCGCAAAGTTGTGTTCCATTATTGAAGTAAATTGTCGATTTATCTATATACATCTCTGTCTTGACAGCGTTTTAAATGTATTTCATAATATAATATATAGACAGTATCCTTAAATGGTAAAACAACAGTGATAATTAAGGTTTGATCTCAATTTTGTTTCGGTTCACGAAGCGGGTTACACAAGGGTGTGTACCACATTTTTGAGTTTATTTCGAATGAACCGAACAAAAAATTGTGATCAATCCTTATCAATTAATTCCTAATTAATTTTTTTCTTGTCCTAAAAATATTGTGTCGGATAATAAATAATTGCTTAAAAAGAATTAAAATGAAAAAAAAATTTCAATTGAGACCCCAACATGTGACTTCCTGTTAATAATATTGTCTATGGAAAATAACATGAATTGTTTATCCAATCAAAATCTCTTAAACACATCAAATTAATTTATATACTAATATAAACTATAAAAAGTTATTTGACGTTGGTCAAAAGGATGTAATTGTTTTGCTTACGTTAGTTACTAACAAGGCAGAGCACTCTATATTTTCTCAACGTAAACAAATATTGACCCAATAGAAAGAGATGAGAAAAGGAGTCAAACACCGTAAAAGGTGCAAGATTTTTATTTATTGTAGAATCTATCACAAGTTGATAGCTTTATTATTTTGAACTCCTTTAAAGTAGTAAAATGAAAATCTTGTTTTATTTTATTACGTAGCATTTTGGACCTTTGGTCCTGTGATACGGTTGGCAAATTAATACGCCAGACTACACAAAAAGGATACAAACATTGATACGGTAGAAAGGGGTGAGAATAAGAGTCAAACATCGCGAAAGGTGCAAGATAGTAAAATATGTGACACCCTCGGGTAAGATTTAAATCGCATCCGACTCGAACAAGCCTCATTCGATACGAATTATATCTTACCCTCGGGTGTCACAGATTTTACTATCTTGCACCTCTCCCGGTGTTAGACCCTACATATCTCCCTGATCAATCAATGTTGATATGTTTTACTCAAACGTATGAAATACAATTGCACCACTCAAACCGCTCAACTGCAGACTGGGGATCGTTTCATACTCATTTTAGCCTTTAAGTTATGCTCATGATTGAAGAATCGACTGTGTCAGTGAAATGAAGAACATCTATAAAAAATGGTACCAAAAGACACGAAAATATTAACTAGAAACCGTATTTCCAAGAAGAACATATACTACAATGGCCAAAGGATTATTGGACAAACAATGATGTAGAAAACACTACACAGAAAACTGAAGATCAAGCAATTTCACATAAATTTGATATATGATTATAAAAATATTTCATTAATAAATCATATTCGTTTTAGGCGTGTGTTTCTGTAATACTGGATTTATTGGTTTTGACTGTTCTGTGACATTGTCTGAGGCTCCTACAGAACTAACCATACCAGACAAAGGATTGTGTTCTATAAAGACAAGGTTATGTCAAAAGACCAACATCTTCAGCATATTTTATTCAGAGAAGGTGTACTGCAAACTTCAACACTTCACTGTAAGTCAACTGAAATAAAATATATTTTCGGAATCGATTATGGAATTGTTCTGACGGTGTTCTAGTTTATAATTTATTTATTTATTTATTCACATCTTTTGCTAGCTGGTGTTTGTTCGATACATTGTGTAGCATATCACCAATATACCGGAGTCACTAGATCATTTTTCTATAGCACAGATAGGCGAGATTGATTGATTGATTGATGTTTAACGTCAACTAAAGAAGTATTTCAGCTATATCGTGGCGAGAAAGGCTGGAGGATCAAATATGATGAGAAATAGCAATCAGTCTGCAGGTGGAACGAACAACCAATGTAATCGTGGTTTGATAGTGATAAATAATTGGGGAAAAAAGGGTAGGAAAATGATTGCTTGCACAGTCTTGAAATACCTTTTCCATATGTTTTTGTTACAATATATTAAAAATAGGAAAATCAAGTTCCCAAAAAGCTATGTTATGGGGAAATTAATGTCTTAACCCGAGTCAAACCAAATATAGCAAAAGAAATATAAGACATGGTGGCTCATATTCGCATGTACTTCTCTTATTATCTGTTGTAAATAAACGTCAACGAATACAGAAGGGGCAATCAAACATGAAAAATTCAGAGAAACTGGCAACATAGGGTACAAAATACGACGAAAAACACCACGCAATATGTGTTGGACACCACTATGCGTAAGCAAACACAAATAACGTAAATAAGACACGAGTCTTCCTACCAACAACAGGAGGTAAAGACAAACGTGAACATCGTTTATATGCGGAAATCGTAGCGGACATATGAACATGTATGATGTATTTAGCGAGAGTCTTTTTGTTATTTCTACCAATGTAAATGCATATCGTTGAAGGCGTCAGAAAATGGAAAGAAAATAACCAGTGACAGAGGCGCAACAGTGACAGAAGCTATATATTACTATGAAAATATGGTTTCCTGTGATATTCCAACTGCCCCAAAGAGGAGATCAACAGACAAAACCGTTGATGGTTATGACTTAGCATTGTCTTATGATGGTACTAATTATGGAGATTCTGTTTCTTTTATCATCTATGACGAGGACTGCTTTACGTGTAATGCTGCAACCGTCACATGTGTTAGGCTGGTAAGTTGTGTATTAATCTAGTACAATGCTAAACCTTATTTAGTGGAGACCTCTATTAAGCAATAACTTGTATTGCGTTAACTCAATTTTAATTCCCCGTCATTGTACATCACATAATAATTAAATCTATTCTTAGTATTTTGTTGCCACTTTATGAAAACAAAGTTAAAACAGTGATGGACAACAACTCCATCAATATCAACAAAACAAACATATACCAGAATCTCTCACGTCAACTCATTGAACATTAAGAAAAGACCATGACATATGACATTGGCCATCCAGGGCACGTCTTGAGTTAATGTGATCACAACCCTCCACTATTGATTATTGGATCTTCAACGTAAATACATAATATATATCTAAGCAACCAATAACAAATCCCTGCACAGATCGCGTTTTTTTTGTTTTTGTTTTTGTTTTTGTAAGATGAACGATAAGTCATCGGCTTTGATCAAAACACTATAATTATCTGACAAAATGAACATATATTGGCTAATAAGTTCTGCTATTTTATTGAATAATGAATGGCATTGCATAGATAACACGACGGGTGTCACTAGTACAGTAGAAACTTCTAACCCTTCAGAATCCTCCGATTTCGCCCCGGTTTCTTGTGTGATTCGTGTTTTGTTAGAAAGTGTTGTGGATATCATTGTTTGTCTTTTTTCTTTTTCCCATTTTTTGTCTATCCTTCATTAATTTACAGATTCTGATTACCCCTTTCATTTCAGGATACTTGTGACACAAATCCAAATCCAAAGAGTACGTATTATTCTATTTATAGTTTATCAATGAAATATGTGCAAACAAAAATAAAACAAATATACTAACAATTATGTATGACCGGGGTTCTTAGAGCATGTAATTCTACCTATATTAATTTGATCTCTCCTTAAAATGTTGACGCTTTAAATTTGATGCAAATTCATGATCTGTTAGATATATGCATATATTATATATGCTATTAAATAAACTCAATTGTTAAACCGCATAATACAAGCACTTTCGCTTTCAAAAGCTTGTGTTTCCTGTAAAATGAATTTCGAAATTAATCTTTTGATAAATTGGACGATATTACCGAATATTACCACAATTTACAATATTTGAAAGGGTTTAATGAAATTTATTACAGATCTGTTGCCAGTAATACTCGGTGCAGTAGCTGGATCATGTACACTTGTTGTGATGATGGTGACAATTTGCATCGTGGTGAAACATAGATCGAATAATGACAGGTAAATATATGTCTTATCAATCCATGCGATATATTTTCATGTCAACCGCATCAGCGTGTTTGCCCCTGAGTGTGATAGATCGTGGGTTCGAGCCCCGGTCGAGTCAAACCAAAGACTATAAAATTGGTCTTTGTGGCTTCACAGCTATGCACACAACATTAAGTCTATTTAGATCAGAATCAGAATAATGTGTCCGAGTGAAGTTACATATCTATCAATGGACTGCTTTTCGATCCATGAAACATCAACTCATTTTCGCACCATGATATAGCTGAAATAAATGCTCATTTGGCGTAAAACAACATGGTTCACTCACGTAAGCTTATACACAATTCCAATAAAATGCTCTAAAGCGGAAATTACAGTGGTCAAAAGAAAAAAAGGATGAAATTACAACTATGATCTACAAAACACTACACAGAAAACTAAAGATCGAACTACGCAATGTAACTTTTGCAACTATTTTCAATGACATATTTTTTTTAATATAATATGATTGGATTACATTTTTAAAGAAGTTCAAATATATATTAAATTGCTACTAATTTCATCGAAAGCAGAAACAAATTATATCATTACGTATGTCCTTATTTCTACAGAGAGAGTGAAAAACGAGATCTACAAAGTAGGAATCCTCAACCTCCGGAAAAAAAGATCTGGTGATTTTACCATGTAAATGGATGTAACTGACATTTCTCACAGATAACCTATATTATCAGCTGATTGTCAGTTTACTAAGAAACCATTGTCGCTGAAATGTTTTTATCTTGTTCCAAAAATTGTAATGTGTAATGGTATTTATTGTGTGTTATTTACCAATTGAATTTCAATGTCAGAGTTTTGCACAACAGTTTCCAACATCGACTCGGCCTCTATTTATTTGATTTTTCGATGCTGTTTTGGAATTTTAGTTTTCTGGGTGGTTTGTTTTTCGTCATATGTCTTGTTTGTCCAGTGATGCCAGTGTCTCTGGATAGCAAAGATATTCGCCTGGTTATATGTTAGAGTCAATAAAACTAGTTTAATCCGCCACTTGTTATTACATTTGTTTGCTATGGGAAACGATTTTTCTTCATTCTTCGTTTTTCTATTGAATTTGGAACTGTTCCAACAATGTTGTATTTTTTTGTTTTACATTGTATTAACAGCACATAGATTGCCTTTATATAACTGACCATATGCCTAATTCTTATCTAACGCTTACAATTATATGTCACCATGGTTACGGAAAACTATGAATTTCCCCATTATTGTTTTGATATATTAGAACTAATAAATATATGTAGGAGTACAAATAATGAATTTAATGTATATAATTTATCAGAAATATTACAACTTAAAAAAAAACGCTAATGGATGATGCAAGCTCTACATATGTCAACTTATGTCTTATTATATGTAGTGTATTCTATTTAATCTTGTTTGTATCTAATATTGAAACAAATATGGTTGACTTTGTGAGTGTAGCATGCACTTCTGTGGTTAATGATCTGTACTGACGTGGAACATTTGAAACAGATAAAACAAAATGACATAATAGGAATAACCTTGTGTTCATTTCGTTATATTGGAGGGTTGTCAATTTGCTTCCATGTGGAAAACACTTGCATGACAACATTTAACAAAGAGGGACGGTTTGTTGCTCATCAAATCTGGCTTATTTAGCACCAAGCCAGAAAAGTGAATGGTCATCTATTTGTTTGTTAAGGGTGTCGATTTACCTTTTTCTCTACGATTTTGAGAACAGATTTTGGTACTGTGTGATAATTTTATTATTATCATATTACAATCAACATTTTTATTGTAAACATTGTTGTTGTCAGTAACAGTTTTTCTTTAAATTTGATGGAATAAATATTCATGAATAAATATTAACAAATTTTGCACATTTATGCATATTTTATGACGATCTCTGAGATTATTAGCTCTACCAAGAAATGATTAGCTGTACCATACCAGTGATAAGCCTACGGTTTGGTTGTGCTAATTTCGTTTTATATTTGTTTATTTGTTTATTATTTGTTTGGCAGGAAGTGTTTATGTTTGCTCATTACAACTTTATGCAATAAATGTGTTAAATACTTTCGCTAGCTTGCTGTTATTTTCCAGATGTACCTGATGTTACCCCTGTCATTAAAAGTTGTCGGCCATGTAATCATATATATGCAAGGTACTTGTGATAATAGGTCGTGGATCATATGCATAAACTCGCTTAAGTGTACCTACTGATGCGTACTGACATATTTGTTAAAAATAATGCAGCCATCAATAATTTTAATAATTTTTCCTATGGTTGGCTATATGGTGTTTAACGCAACTTCAGTTATATCATGGAGGTCCGTTTTATTGGTGGAGGAAAACGGAGTACCAGAGAAAACCACGAACCTGTCGCAAGTCACTGACACACTTTATCATATAATGTTGTATAGAGTACACCTCGCCATGAACTCACAACATTAGTAGGCACTGGTTGCACGGGTAGTTGTAAAGAAAACAACCATACTACCACGATGGCCCTTTTTTTTCTAAGAAATTGTTTGCTGTCAGATATAATGAAAATACGTGTCGGATTTATCCGATAATGATAAGCGCTTCCAACGGAAATATTGCATCATTGTAGGATATGAATTCTAAAACGTATTTCTTTTTTGATCAAGGTTAGGTCATCTAGTAAACATGGTGTTCTTTGATGAACAATGCTACCAAGGATTATCTATATATATCTTACCTAATGTTTTCTTAATTTGCGATAAATCACATCAAAATAAAAGTGTGCAACTATAATGGTAAATATCGCAAGAATAGACAAGTACAATTAACGCTCCAGTGATAGTCGTGGCCATGATCGTATGGTAGTTGGATTGTGATTAGTGCCTATCACCGGTAACGTTGTACGTTCGAACCCTGTTCATGTCGAGGTGTACAACGTTATGCGATATATCTTGTCAGGTCGGGGATTGAAAACAGTAAAATCAATGCCATGCAAAATTGAATGATAAAGACAAATGCGGATTATTTTTGTATATAGTCGCTTTATGTCGCTGTATTTGATGGAACATTCAGTTTCTGCTAATTGACTTATTTAGTTCATATAGGCCTATTAAACTGCTCTAACACCGCCACTTTTTATTGAAGTGCCTGTACCTAACCAGTAAAGTGAGCGGTCATTTATTTGTGTGTTAGGGGTATTGATTATGAATCTGTTTCTATGCTTTTCCTATTGGATTTTGGAACTGTTCCGACACTATGATATTCTTGCTTTTAATTTTTTTCAGCTATATCATGACGAGAACAAGTAAATTTTCAATGAAATGATGAGGAGGTTCGCTTTGTACTAGACCAACACACTGAGTTGGATTTGTTCAGTGCTATCTTACAGTCCGCGGGTGGACATATCGCTCCACTCGGACACATTATTCTGATTCCGAGCCAACCAGTCTTTGCTCTTTTTCCTTAATGCTGCGTGCTTAGCGGAGAAGCAACAAATACTAATTTCATAGTTTGGTTTGACCCGACCGAGTGTGGGTGGGTGAGTAAGTGAGTGAGTGTTGCTTAACGCCAATTAAGCAATTTTGCAGCTGTGTCATGATGAGAACAAGTTCACTTTCAATGAAGTGATATTGAGGTCCGCTTTGTACTAGACCAATACGCTAAGTTCGATTTTTTAGCTCACTGAAGCAACTGTCCGTGGGTGGACATGTCGCTCCATTCGGACTCATTATTCTGATTCCGAGCCTACTAATCTTTGCTCTTTCTCTTTAATTTTCCCTAATTTTCTGTGAAATAAATGAAGGCATTGCCACATTTCAAACCTCGAGAACCCCATGCTGGTAATCAGAAAACCCATCACTCTAGTAAATTGTCCGATTTCAATGATAATTAAGTTAGTTGCAATCAAATGTAACACTAATTAAAGCTTAAAGTACATTGTAAATACCACCACATTTAATTTGTGTTCATCAATTTAAATAAGTTGGAAATAATACGATGACTTAATATTCTTTAAAATATCGTATAAAACGACAGCTACACCCACGCGTTGACTTATGCTTTTGGAATAATTCATGGATATTATTGCGAATGAGAGTCAAAGTTAAACTTTATCAAGTGAAACCTAAGCCGAGCCGCCTTGTGACCAACATTTGTATTCGAAATTGGCAGGTGTTTTGTTTATACAGCTTTCAATTAGCAAATATTTTCTCTGTTGTGGGTTTATTTATTGGTCACAAAAACATTTGTATTATTTGGCTTTGCTCTATTTCGATTTTGAGCGTACCTAATGCAGGTTATTTCAGGAAAGCGTCGTTCTCACTACATTTGATATATGTATCTACGCTGTATTACTGTTAGGTTTATGCAGGATTCTGTTATATTTCTGGGTCGGTTTAGGCAGGCTTCACTATATTCCGAAAATAAAGAATTGAACAACAAGACTTTAATATAATTATCAGTGTTGGCTAGATGTCCGGCTAATTAGATTCGGTGGTATAAATGTGTCCTTAGAAATATTCCTACACACCATTTATCATCATTTGTGAACAGTAAACTCTCAAAAACATTAATATGTTATGTAAAACATTGGAGTGAGCTGATTGATGAACGTTCTATGGCTGTATGTATATGGTAGCAGTTAACAGAGGTAGTGTTTTCTGTGGGTTCGAATCCCATTAAGAATATAACACAAATGTGTAAGGACAAAAATCTAATTCTAACGATTCTGGACTAGATTTCACAAATCTTATATGGAATTTTAATTTCATTTAAAATTTAATTGACACTTAAGCTTAGTTGAAATGTATATGAAATTAACCTACATTTAAGGATTAACATAGACTTAAACTTGAATTATTTTAAAACTAAAAAAAATTTGAAGATACCAAAGAGGTAATCGGAATCCGTAAATTGAAGAAAGAGACGATACAATGGCCAAATGAAAAAGAAATCATCAAAATAAAGTTTAGAGAGTGTCTCATAGACAACGTACTATATCAAACACATTGATATTAGATAAAAAATTGTTCTTTTATTTTAGTAGATGATAATAGAAGAAATTTATCTTCATTTGTTGACAAAACTTGTATATTATATATTAACCTATTTCTAGAGTTGTACTTTCTATCAAATTTACATGTATTTATGCACACCACATGTCTGATTCATTTTGAGAGTTCCACTTTTTCTAAGCTGAGCTGTACTTTTCTTAGCTAATTGATTTAAATACATTAACTTAAAATATACAATTACAACTGTATATAAAATGCATGACATATTTTTGTCGTTAACCATGCAATGGATGTAGAATTTAATCATTTTATTTTAAATTTCTGAAAATTATATTTCCTTTCAGAATGTCTACTTAATACAAGAATAGTTTGGAGATACCAAAGGGGTAATCAGAAGTCGACATCTGAGAACAGACAACGAAATGGCCATGAGAAATAGGAGAAAAGGACAAGCAACGATCTATAAAACATATACAACAAATCAGGGGTAATCAGAATCCATAAGTCGTAGGAGAACAGACAATATATTGACCAAAAGAAAAGGCACAAAAGGACAAACAACGATCTACAAAACATATACAGAAAATATAAGATCGAGTAACACGAACCCCACTAGAAACCGTGCGTGAACTCATGTTATCCGAAAGAGTAAGCAATTACTGCATCATTAGTGGCACCCGTCGTGTTAATCTAGTTACAAGAAAAGTTTGAAAATACCAAATGGGTAATCAGAAGACAGACGGGCAAGACAGTGACCAAACGAAAAGGGTGGAGATTCAAAAAGGAATGTCCCTAGTTTCGGAAAGAAGTTGATTGACTTCTGCAGTTCTGTTTGCATTATCTGGGAGTACATTCGTACGTATGAGCAGCATATGCCATAATATATAGACTACGTGATTATTAATCCGAGTCCAGAATACCCATGTCGGTTGAGATGTTCGTGTAACGGGTAATATACTGCATTATACATGGAGATTGAACAAGACGTGTGGCTTGTCTGATCTCTCACTTCTTGATATATTATTAATGTCAATATTTTGTGATCATCAAGCTGGTTTATTATTAAATCCTATTTAACAGTATTTTATGCTGATTGAACAAGATAGCATTTAAATCTCTTATGATTTATATGCTAGATGTACTTTTACATTACTTAGTGTCAACTTTCTGCACTCTTACAACGCTATGACATTCATTTATTTCATTGTACAAAATGATTGTGTTGTTATAGCAGATATCAACTGTCAATTAACTGATCATTATACAGGTAATTGTCCTAAATTACAGGAAATTAGAAATAAATGGTTGTGTTGTATGACATATTTACAATGACATTCGTATATCCGGAGTTTCTGATACTGCATTTGCATCTATTATGCAACGTTATATAATATCAGGACAAAATTACTTTGGGGTACGTCGTGGTCGTAATTGTATGGTCCTTGGATTTACAACTACCTGTGCAAGCAGTGCCTATCACCACTAAAGTTGTGAGTTTGAACCCCGTTGATGGCGAGATGTACTCAATACAGCATAAAGTTTGTCGGTGACTTGCAGCAGGTCGGTGGTTTTCTCCAGGTATTCCGGGTTCTTCCACCAATAAAACTGACTGCCACGATATAACTGGAATATTGTTGAATGTGGAGTTAAACACCATAACCCTAACCCTTAACCCTTAACCTATCGTTTTACTTTGAGCGTGTCTGGTGAAAGTTAATACCAAAAACGCGTCGTATCCACTAAATGGGATGACTGCTATATCGCAGTGTCGATACCCCTGTTCGTGAATTATAAGTTCCCGAAAATACCATCCCGCCCAGTAGTCGTGTTTCGTCACTGACATGGTTCATTAGATCAATTAATTATTTAACGTACAGTTTCTAAGTAGCACAATTATTATTAAAAAACTACGGTTCTCGTCCGTCAGGCATAGAGGTTCTTAGTCGATTTTGACGATCTTGTTTAGGTCCTTTTGTTTTCTTCCCTTCCTCCCACTTTTAAAATGGTGGACTTTCTAACGTTTTGACTTTGAACGTACCTGATTTCAGAAACGCTACGTGTGGACTAAATTAGATATGGACATTTCTTGTCCCAGATTGACCTTTTTTGTCTTAATTTTGGGTCAACACCCACATCGCTTCCCAAAACCACGATCTTTACATTAAGACTAAATATAAATCAACACAATACGGTAAGCACTTTCTGTGTATTGTTTTCTGCACACCCGTAAATTATTATATGCTCATCCCAGGTTTTAGTTTCCTGTGTTGTGCCGTGTTGTAAAAGGGAATTTTGGGAATTCAACGTCTTTCATATCACCTCAAATTAGTATGGGCTCACCCGCAGATTTTTTGGTGGGGTTCTTTCTTGCTCACTGTATTAACTTCCTGTGTTTTGTTCTGTCTTTTTTGTTTTCGTTCTGTGTCTTTTGCCAGATGTTGTCTTTGTGCCTCGGTTGTCCATATTTGGATCCTCCTTCGGTTTTCTAAAGTTTATTCACCTATTTGTCAATCCCCATTTGTTGCTGAAGAAATATAAATTAAATTTGCCGATATACTTTAACTCGGAAATTTAATATTACAAAAATAAACTTATGAAATGATATCATAAATGGACTTCCTTCTGGTATTGAAATGATAGAAAAAAATCCAAACCATGTCACTGTTGCGTGTCGACATCAATTTCAATTAAGAAATATTGTAGTTGGTAAATATCAACACCAATCATTCTTATTTTAACATCCATATTATTATTGCATTTTTCACATTTGCATAACGTTGACAATCAATATTTAGATAATAAATTTCACATCAGAGAATTATGCAAGTGCACAATATATATCTTTTTATTATTTTTTTTCAATTTTTTATTTTTAATGAAAAGCCAGCTGAAAATGACAATCCACAAATACCAACGAAATGAGCACCTACCTTTCAACTCAAATTATTAAACACAAAACAAAAAGACATATATTGTTGGGAAACCACGTCTTGGCTCGGGACAGGCACAGAAATGTGGCGGTGTGTGAATTTTAGAATATGGTGAAGCAAGAATATTTGCTTTGCTTAAATAAAGATCTAGGTTTTGAGTCCAGCAGATAAATTCAATATTATATAGTGCTATTCTCGATGGTTCCCTTTGCAGACAATATTAGCTTTGAGCAGGATTAATTTACAGATGCATTCATCATCTGCGCATATTCCTCAGCAATAAGGAGAGGTAAATGAATGACATGTATAAAACGGAGTGCCTCACAGTTTATTTGTTGTCAATTCCCGTAATTTGAATTCAAACAAATGCATGGTGTACGTAATTCGAAAGAGAGACATTACACTGTAATATGTTAACATCACAAATATTATATAATGTGCTGTATTTTTAAACAATGATTTACGAAATGCAAAACATAAATGTTTGTATAGTGTGAAAATCATGAAAACTGGCCAAATCCAGATTAAAACACACACAAAAACAACTGGACCAAACCTAATAGGGAATGTTTTTAATGGGGCTCGTATTGCTCAATCGTTAGTTTTCTGTGTAATATTTTGTAGATAACTGTTTCTCCTTTTGGCCGTTTTTCTTTTGAACATCGCATTGTCTGGGCTTCTTCGATTTACGACTTTTGAACTACCCTTTAGTATCTTCAAACTGTTTTTTTTAGAAAACAGGGAATTCCAACAAGCAGGGATTAATACCAAGAGCTCCGAACGTGTTGCTATCGTCTGCTATCCCTCACAAACATATAAGGGTTTGTACACAGATGAAGGATCTTTCTGTGATTTATACGTTAATGGTTATTGTTTTTGGCTTGTTTATATCGTTTAATATATGCGAATTATTTTTCCTTCAAAGAAATGCATTTCTGTTTTGAAAATAGTGACAGAGAGAAAAAGGCAAAGATTTCCGTATTTCCTGTTTATAGTAAAGTGACGAATCGAGAAAAGACGCTTATTTTTCGAGTTTAATGTACCGGAATACCACACGGCTGAAATTTACCCAGATGAAAGAGTATACATCAAAGTACCATTTTAGCCCTGTCGTCGCGTTTTCTCATGGTGCAGTTTTTTAGGAGAGCGTGACATTTAGGGGTAATCGCATTTTCACATTTTTAAGTATGTCTACTTTGCGATACTGTTTTTTTAATATTTGACAAAAATGAAAACTCTTTTCTGATTAAATTGAGACTACTATATCGTATCTTTCATTTGAAATAACAAGGTAAATAAAGAACAGAAAATTAGCAGTTAGAATTAAGATTATTCTCTGAGGGTCAATGTTCGTGACCTTCCACCACCTTTCAATTCCATTTAAAATTGTTCCATGCTATTCACGAGGAAAACATAATTCGCTATGAATTGAAACTTTATTTGTAATATTATGTGTATTAAATTTGTCAATGAAAACTTGAAATTAAACGCTTATCATCTTTTTTTAAACTTTACTAGCCTTCTGTAAATTTGATACGTATTGAGCATGGTGTCCCTCCCCTGTCGAACACAACCCTGATTACATTGAGTGCAATGCGTGTCGTTTAAAATGAAGTTACTATGAAATTAACTTGTCTCTCAATGAAATAATTGATGTGCTTATTACAAGAATTCAGTTTAATATCTCATTTTATTGTGATGGTTTTAGTGTAGGAGTTATTTAAAGCAGTATATCAGTTGTTGAAAATAAGCTCCTATAAGACAAATGAAGGAGCAAATGCACGAATATCTATCCCGTAATTTAATTGACAATAGCTTTGAATTCAATTGGAAAACAAAATGGTATGATATTACAATTTGTACTAATCTTATCAATCAATACAATTAGCTTCTTGGTAAACACATGTACGTGACCTGACAAATTAACATAACAAATAATAAGACAAGCTTAAAATAGAACCAAGTAATATTTTCCTTTTAAACCATATATAGTACAGTAACGAATCGAGAAAAGACGCTTATTTTTCGTGTTTAATGTACCGGAATACCACAGGGCTGAAAAATTCCCAGATAAAAGAGTATACATCAAAGTACCATTTTAGCCCTGCCGTCGCGTTTTTTCATGGTGCAGTTTTTTTTAGGAGAGCGTGACATTTGGGGGTAATCGCATTTTCACATTTCTAAGTATGTCTACTTTGCGATACTGTTTTTGTAAGATTTGACAAAAATGAAAACTCTTTTCTGATTAAATTGATACTACTCTATCTTCTCTTTCACTTGAAATAACAAGGTAAATAAAGAACAGAAAATTAGCAGTTAGAATTAAGACTATTCTCTGAGGGTCAATTTTCGTGACCTTCCACCACCTTTTAATTCCATTTAAAATTGTTCCATGCTATTCACGAGGAAAATATAATTCGCTATGAATTGAAACTTTATTGGTAATATTATGTGTGTTAAATTTGTCAATCAAACTTGAAATTAAACGCTTATCATCTTTTTTTAAACTTTACTAGCCTTCTGTAAATTTGATGCGAACTGAGCATGGTGTCGCTCCCCTGTCTAGCACAGCCCTGATTACATTGAGTGCAATGCGTGTCGTTTAAAATGAAATTACTATGAACTTATCTTGTCTCTCAATGAAATAATGCATGTGCTTATTACAAGAATTCAGTTTAATATCTCATTTTATTGTGATGGTTTTAGTGTAGGAGTTATTTAAAGCAGTATATCAGTTTTTGAAAATAAGCTCCTATAAGACAAATGAAGGAGCAAATGCACGAATATCTATCCCGTAATTTAATTGACAATAGCTTTGAATTCAATTGAAAAAAAAATGGTTTGATATTACAATTTGTAATAATCTTATCAATCAATACAATTAGCTTCTTGGTAAACACATGTACGTGACTTGACAAATTACCATAACAAATAATAAGACAAGCTTAAAATAGAACCAAGTAATATTTTCCTTTTAAACCATATAAATTGTTCCATGCTATTCACGAGGAAAATATAATTCGCTATGAATTGAAACTTTATTTGTAATATTATGTGTGTTAAATTAGTCATTCAAAACTTGAAATTAAACGTTTATGTGCTTATTACAATAATTCAGTTTAATATCTCATTTTATTGTGATGGTTTTAGTGTAGGAGTTATTTAAAGCAGTATATCAGTTGTTGAAAATAAGCTCCTATAAAGCACAAATAATACACTGATCAAGTCAGAATGCTTGTTTAACCCAGAAAATGTGCAGTCCACTCTTTGCCGAAAAAATGGCGAAACACAAGCAATTGGGAATTATGTGTCATTTGTCAAATAAACACACCCGACAGTTTGTCCTGCGCTACAGAGACGGGAGGAGATACTCTGTTTGATGCGATCAACAAGCGACAAGATGATGTTTATCGTCGCCTGTATGACGAATTTAATTCTTTGAGCTTGGTTCCTTTAAATGAAATAAAGTATCATAGGTCTTGTTATAAGGCCTATACAAGTAAAATAAATTTACAACGGTTTGTCAGCGATGTTTCAGAATGTAGCAATACTAGTACTGACGCTTCAGTGTCTACTATGAAGACGCGTTCTAAACCCTTGCCACAAATAAACGGAGACTATTGTATTTTTTGTAGACAAAAGGCTATCAAGAAAGATAGAAAACTTAAGCGCATTGAAAGTAGTGAACGCGTCAAATACATTTTAAATGCCGTAAGTTTGATTCTGATTTGTTGAGCCTCTTGACCGTTGACGATATCCAGGAAAAAGCGCAGTATCATTCGGCATGCATTACAAATTATTTGTTGGAGTGGAAAAAAGAACATAGTGCTGATAATTACTCTACAATTAAAAATGAGTCGGAACATGATATTGCATTCAAAAAATTCTTAGACATTTTGCACCATGACTTTTTTGAGAACAAGAAAGCGTTTACTAAGTCTTCCTTGTTAGAAAAATTATTCTAAAGTGTTCTACTGCCAAATTACAGATAAGGCTTCAAAATCATTACGGTGATACTATTGCGATCGAAAGTCAAAAGGGACAAGGTCAATCAAATATTTCACGTTATTTTTTCTCATTTATTCCTCTACATTTTAATCACATTTATCTTGCAAATCTTTAATATACATGATATGTAGTAACAAACTAGTTATTTTCATTTTGTTTTGTCTTTTCAATACTTAAAATTGAGATATGAACTTTGTCATTTTTTTGGTGTGAAATCTTCTTAGATGCTTGTTCTTGTTGTCGTAATTTTTTCCTTGTTTCTCTATGAATTTGGTTCAAACTTTCCAGAAAATATATCCATATATTGAATTATTCTTATGTATAATTCTAAGAAATTTCAATGACTTGCGGTGAAAATATACGTGCGTTAATATCGATTTGTGAATTTTGTCCCCCCTTTTTAATTAGGCGCATATTTCAGTTATGTTTTTAAAGTCAGACTTTTGTAACCGCAACAATCGCACATTCAATGCCTGTCTCAACCATATGTATGAAGTACGTTAAGCAGTGGCGAATGCTACTTAAGATATTTCGGATAATGTATGAATAAATGAAAATGTCTTCGTTCTTAGATTTGACCATTGACTCCGGATATAAAAAATCTGCATCATACTAGAATGCGACGACATGCCTAAATCGATACAAAATGTCTTTTTCTTCAAAATAATATCCAATGCAGCCGTGTGGTATTTCGGTCCATTAAATTTTCCATTTTACCTTGATTGGCACCGCACTATTACTGGTGTGCTAAACAAAATGAATTGCGAATTTGTCCATATGTCGTCACGGTTATGTGATTTTCTGTCATCTACTTTTTACAATTAGTAATTGCATTGTACCTTATATTACCGCATATATTGTAGAAGTATTCTTTTCAATTCCAACGAGTGAATTTCAATTTTAAAATAATGACAGACGTTTAATCATTTGCCATTCATAATAGTGATACATGACTTGATATTTCAATATCATGAAGTTAAATGCCTGTGTTACATAAGAGTTAAGGCAGTATTATTACTGTCGACGTTCGGAAGTTTTGATAGAATGTTCATCACGTTAATGGAAAAGTCACGAAAACTGATTCTTTGATGTCATGCTACAACTCTTTTCTATAATAGGCTGTAAGGAATTCGGGCACCTTAGAGAAAGTCGACTGAACTATTTTCGATACGAAGCTATTTCAACATATCCACAACCATCCAGCGATAAATTGATTCATTCGAAAACTAATTTCACATTCGCATGAACAATTATTTAGGATAACATGTAATTAATCTGCATTATGACAATAATATTCACTTCATACTCAGTTTTTATATATTTTTAATATATTTTTTAGGGGGGTATGATTCATGTATGATTATTCTGATAAGGCGACTATTCGTCTAAAATCATCCATTTAATAGTCAAGGAAATAACCTTTCTACACTCTTTAGATCATTATACACCAATCATTGAGACTTGACAAAACATCTGTAAGTAAGCGTTCAGCCGTACCTTTCGTCAAGACAACTGTAGTATGTGTTGAGTATATGGGTAGACCACTTTATATTGGACATCGTCTTTGAAAATATGAAGTTGATGTATATAATTCGTCTGATTTAAGCACAGTGGGTTCATTCTGGCATTTTCTTAAAGGATATAAGTGCAATCTCCAAAAGAAGTCATGTAGCACCGATATAGTTCATCAAATCAAAAGCAGTCTGATTTTCTTTTGTAGATATATTTTCTTATTATTACTTAGATTCGCATGGAATCAGTATTCGCAATGTATGTGTCACAAATGTCCACGGGTATTGTCGTAATCCCAGTCTGGTCGTTTCCTCATTCATGACTTATTACCGGGTTTGTAACAAGGATGCCACATGTGGAGCAGGAACTGAGTTTCTATGTAATGTTTGGTAGATCGTTGTTTGTCCTTTTGTCGTTATTCTTTTGGCAATTGAGTTGTATATCCTTCTTCGAGTTATGGCTTCTGATTTCCCATTTGGAATCTTCAAACATTTCTTTCATTCGGTGAAATTAAAACGTTTATTTATTTCAACAATGTTTTCGATATTTCGTGGTGAAAGCCGATTAACATAGAGAAACCCGCTGACCTTCCTCATATGAATGTAGTCAGTCTTTGGGCACTTACACAGTTTATTTGATATAATTATTATGGAAATTTACAGTTCCTACATAATGCAATTATTGTTAAAACTAAGTGTCCTCCTCCCTCGGCCATATGTAACATTAGACGATTTTGACGCCCTATTTAGGACTTTTGGATATCACATTGTCAGATAATTTTAAATTAGTTGGCTTCCAATTATTATATTTTGAGCGTACCCACGTTTGTTCCAGAAACACGTCGCGAGTACTAAATCAAGTATCTACGTTTTTATTTGCAGCGGAATTTGTCTCTAATCAGTGGGGTAAATGTAAGTTAAGATGTCGTTAAACAGTGAGATCATGTAGTTGTGTGTTAGGGTGTCAATTTTGCCTCTTTTTAGGACTTTGATATTGGTTTTCAGAACTGTTCCGAAATGTGTGGTATATTCTTTTTTCATTTTATTTGATGAGAATATGTAACAATTCTAACTATGTACAAATATGTAAAGTGTAAAAATACAACTGACCGCTTAAATAAGAGTATTATTAACAGTATCACCACAATTTCTGAATCCGATCAATAGTAATGCAGATCACATTTAATACGATTTCCGCATAAATTTGTTTTGCTTCGCCTTTATTTCCAGTTGTTTGTAGAAGAGCTCATGTTTTATTTACGTTATCTGTGTTTTTGTTTGCTCATCGTGGTGTCCAACACATATTGTGTTGTGTTTTTGCTTTGTTTTTCCTCGTCTTGTGTACCATATGTTGCCAGTTTCTCTGCATTGTCCTGCTTGTAATGCCCCTTCATTATTCTTCAACGTTCGTAAACAGCTTAGACACTGCCTTATAAGTGTTGTACCTGTACGAACCGACCACTCAGAACACTGGTCCCAGAATAATATTTTATAAAGAAAGTTTAAACAGTGATGGTCAATAACTTATAAAACATAACAACTACCTCCCACCTCAAATGATTTAATATGAAGAAGACCATGGCGTGGCGATGGAAAGTCAGCTCCTGCATTGGCACACAAATATTCTGATTATACTTTTCTGACGTACGAGGGCGAAACTCGCCCTCCACGATTATATGACCGTTCTTTCTCAGGCATAAACTATGTGAAAATAACTGTTTGCGATTTCAGCTATTTGCACAATTTATATATGATATCTATTGTAGATTCAACAACCTATACAAATACCAGATAGGAATATAAATAAACGTTACAGAAAAGGGGAAATCAGGAATGGAAAATCTAGAGAAATTGGCAAAATTGGGTAAAAAGATACAAGACGAATAGAAACAAACCAAAAAACAATAACACAACGCAGAAAACTACAAAGATGAGCAACAGGGAACCAACCGAAAACCGGAGTCGAACCCGGGTGCTTGCATAAGGTAAGTTGTACCTGACCTTACAAGACTCCGCCATATTACTCATATACTCAGGCCCTTCATTGTACAACATTAAATAATCGCAGGAGCAATGAAAGCTAGTTGGCCAGTATGTTGTCAACATTACAAAGTATCATTTTTTTCTGCTTTGAAGACATCAATTTGCAATGACCGGACTTCTAAACCAAATTATTGACAACGTCTCGATACATTTGAGTCAGCCCTGATGTCCTTGATAAAACAATTTGTAGAAAACATATTATGATACCATATGAGTGAAAATAGAGCATAGCATAAGGGGTAGTTTATATAGCGTTCTCTATGACCGCCATCTAACCTTATGTGCCATGTGAGTCCTCTTTACGGTCACACATTGATATGGGTAATTATGCTGTTTTTTTTTGTATATCTATATAGATTGGAAAAATGAACGATGACTTGTGGTTTTCTAGCTCTGGTAATTGATAACTTCTTTAGAATGGATATATGAGGTTAGGGTTATAGTGTTCATTGCCACTTTCAACGATATTTAAGTTATATCGTGCAGATCAGTTTTATTGGTGGTTGAGGAAATCGGAGTAAAAAACCGTACGATCACGAGTTTAATTGGAAAAAAATACATAATAAATAAATGCATCTCATATCCCAGATCCACTGACGACTTTCGAAAATCCGATGGCTGGGTCAATACATCTGTTGCTGGACTACTAGTCTCCGAATGTATCATTAACCTAGTAGTCATTGCTTCGGCATTAACATGGTTTATTATACATATTTATGTTTGAAATTGACAGTTGTTGAATTATGCAGTGTCTATCTTTAATCTCCCTCGGACATTGTTTGGCTAACTTGTTTATAGGCTGACCTGTTTATATGCTGATCTGTTTATAGTCTAACCTGTTTATAGTCTAACCTGTTTATAGGCTGATATGTTTATAGACTAACCTGTTCATAGGCTGACCTGTTTATAGGCTGACCTGTTTAAAGGCTGACCTGTTCATAGGCTGATCTGTTTATAGGCTAACCTGTTTATAGGCTGACCTGTTTAAAGGCTGACCTGTTTATAGGCTAACCTGTTTATAGGCTGACCTGTTTATAGGCTAACCTGTCTATAGGCTGACCTGTTTATAGTCTAACCTGTTTATAGGCTGATCTGTTTATAGACTAACCTGTTCATAGGCTGACATGTTTATAGGCTGACCTGTTTAAAGGCTGACCTGTTCATAGGCTGATCTGTTTATAGGCTAACCTGTTTATAGGCTGACCTGTTTAAAGGCTAACCTGTTTGTAGGCTAACATGTTTATAGGTTAATCTGTTTATATACTAACCTGTTTATAGGCTGACCTATTCATCGGCTGACCTGTTCATAGGCTGATCTGTTTATTGGCGAACCTGTTTATAGACTAACCTGTTCATAGGCTAACCTGTTTATAGGCTAACCTGTTTATAGGCTGACCTGTTCATAGGCTGATCTGTTTATAGTCTAACCTGTTTGTAGGCTAACATGTTTATAGGTTAATCTGTATATATACTAACCTGTGTATAGGCTGACCTATTCATCGGCTGACCTGTTTAAAGGCTGACCTGTTTATAGGCTGATCGAATTATTTATTTTATATTATTTGGTTTTCCAATCTCTTGACTATGAGCGTTGACTGTTGAAGGTTATTCTAGGAACGTGTCGCACTAAATTAAATATCCATGCTATCATCGCTATCCGTATTTCTCATAGATTTACACGACGGGTACCACTAGTGAAGCAGGAACTGTCTACCTTTCCGGAGCACATGTGTTCCCCATCGGTTATTAGTGGAGTTCGTGTTATTCGATCTTTAGCTTTATATGTATGCTTTGTAGATCGTTGTTTGTCCTTTTGTGCTTATTCTTTTGGCCATTGTGTTGTCTGTTCTTCTTCGAAATACGGATTCTGATTACCTCCCTTTGGTATCTTCAAACTCTCCAGAGCGAAAACCGAATTACAATATCATAGGATGTTGACGAACGAAAGTATAGACTCGTTTTGTTTTCATCCTCTTTTTTTTTGTATGAAACAAATACTCGTAAAATGTATCAATATTATATTGCCGTTGATCTAATAAATCGAAAATTAACAAATTAAACATGATAAATGTATTTCTCAAAAGAATGTTTTAGGGCTCATGTCTTATTTACGTTATTTGCGTTTGCTTACGCATAGTGGTGTCAAACAGTCATATGTAATATTTTCAACAGATTTAGCATAACAAAAACATCTAAAGAAATTAATGGTCTTCGAGGGCGACAATGATACATAGTTCATCAATTTGTTTGAACTGATAGAAGTGAATACAAACGTACAAAATGTCCAATACATATATTTACAAATCGATTGATAAGAAAGTATAGTGTTGTCCAACATATATCGCGTTGTGGTTTTGTTTTGTTTGTTTTCGTCTTGTGTACCCTTTATTCCCAGTTTCTCTGGATTGTCCATTCTTGATTTTTTTCCGCTCGCTATTCTCTATCGATCCTCCTGATGAATTTTATAATATAGTTTTTAAAACACCTTTTACGCCATGTTAAATAAGTAAACGATAAGAACTTTAACAAATTCAAATTGAAGAAAAATATTGAAAAACGTGCTACCAATGACGATGGGCTTATTCATCGCTAATAAAGCTAATTGTTTATTAGATATGTATTAATTACTGAAATGTACAGTTCTTCAAAAATGCAAATATTATTTAAACTAAGGTTTTCATATCTTTCGATTTTGAGCGAACCTGATGAAGCTTATTCCAGAAACGCGTTGTGAGCACTAAATTTGATATTTACGTTTTTGTTTATACGAAACTGTTTACATATGTTCATTTCATTTCTTTTTTTTCAACATCAGTCTACATACCAAGATATATTGAAAAGCGCAATAATTGAAATAATGAAATAAGAATGGATCATCGAGAGACACAGGCAACATTGGACATACAAGCCTCATGACGAAGATAGAAAACAAAACACGACACAACACTAACAAGATGAGCAAATAAACGTTAGAGAAAACCAAAGGACAGACTCAGAGTGGACAATCAAGAGACACAGGCAACATTGGACATACAAGCCTCATGACGAAGATAGAAAACAAAACACGACACAACACTAACAAGATGAGCAAATAAACGTTACAGAAAACCACAGGACAGATTCAGAGTGGACAATCAAGAGACACAGGCAACATTGGACATACAAGCCTCATGACGAAGATAGAAAACAAAACACGACACAACACTAACAAGATGAGCAAATAAACGTTACAGAAAACCACAGGACAGATTCAGAGTGGACAATCAAGAGACACAGGCAACATTGGACATACAAGCCTCATGACGAAGATAGAAAACAAAACACGACACAACACTAACAAGATGAGCAAATAAACGTTACAGAAAACCACAGGACAGATTCAGAGTGGACAATCAAGAGACACAGGCAACATTGGACATACAAGCCTCATGACGAAGATAGAAAACAAAACACGACACAACACTAACAAGATGAGCAAATAAACGTTACAGAAAACCACAGGACAGATTCAGAGTGGACAATCAAGAGACACAGGCAACATTGGACATACAAGCCTCATGACGAAGATAGAAAACAAAACACGACACAACACTAACAAGATGAGCAAATAAACGTTACAGAAAACCACAGGACAGATTCAGAGTGGACAATCAAGAGACACAGGCAACATTGGACATACAAGCCTCATGACGAAGATAGAAAACAAAACACGACACAACACTAACAAGATGAGCAAATAAACGTTACAGAAAACCACAGGACAGATTCAGAGTGGACAATCAAGAGACACAGGCAACATTGGACATACAAGCCTCATGACGAAGATAGAAAACAAACCACGACACAACACTAACAAGATGAGCAAATAAACGTTACAGAAAACCACAGGACAGATTCAGAGTGGACAATCAAGAGACACAGGCAACATTGGACATACAAGCCTCATGACGAAGATAGAAAACAAAACACGACACAACACTAACAAGATGAGCAAATAAACGTTACAGAAAACCACAGGACAGATTCAGAGTGGACAATCAAGAGACACAGGCAACATTAGACATACAAGCCTCATGACGAAGATAGAAAACAAAACACGACACAACACTAACAAGATGAGCAAATAAACGTTACAGAAAACCACAGGACAGATTCAGAGTGGACAATCAAGAGACACAGGAAACATTGGACATACAAGCCTCATGACGAAGATAGAAAACAAAACACGACACAACACTAACAAGATGAGCAAATAAACGTTACAGAAAACCACAGGACAGATTCAGAGTGGACAATCAAGAGACACAGGCACCATTGGACATACAAGCCTCATGACGAAAAAACACGACACAACACTAACAAGATGAGCAAATAAACGTTACAGAAAACCACAGGACAGATTCAGAGTGGACAATCAAGAGACACAGGCAACATTGGACATACAAGCCTCATGACGAAGATAGAAAACAAAACACGACACAACACTAACAAGATGAGCAAATAAACGTTACAGAAAACCACAGTACAGATTCAGAGTGGACAATCAAGAGACACAGGCAACATTGGACATACAAGCCTCATGATGAAGATAGAAAACAAAACACGACACAACACTAACAAGATGAGCAAATAAACGTTACAGAAAACCACAGGACAGATTCAGAGTGGACAATCAAGAGACACAGGCAACATTGGACATACAAGCCTCATGACGAAGATAGAAAACGAAACACGACACAACACTAACAAGATGAGCAAATAAACGTTACAGAAAACCACAGTACAGATTCAGAGTGGACAATCAAGAGACACAGGCAACATTGGACATACAAGCCTCATGATGAAGATAGAAAACAAAACACGACACAACACTAACAAGATGAGCAAATAAACGTTACAGAAAACCACAGGACAGATTCAGAGTGGACAATCAAGAGACACAGGCAACATTGGACATACAAGCCTCATGACGAAGATAGAAAACAAAACACGACACAACACTAACAAGATGAGCAAATAAACGTTACAGAAAACCACAGGACAGATTCAGAGTGGACAATCAAGAGACACAGGCAACATTGGACATACAAGCCTCATGACGAAGATAGAAAACAAAACACGACACAACACTACCAAGATGAGCAAATAAACGTTCAGAAAACCACAGGACAGATTCAGAGTGGACAATCAAGAGACACAGGCAACATTGGACATACAAGCCTCATGACGAAGATAGAAAACAAAACACGACACAACACTAACAAGATGAGCAAATAAACGTTACAGAAAACCACAGGACAGATTCAGAGTGGACAATCAAGAGACACAGGCAACATTGGACATACAAGCCTCATGACGAAGATAGAAAACAAAACACGACACAACACTAACAAGATGAGCAAATAAACGTTACAGAAAACCACAGGACAGATTCAGAGTGGACAATCAAGAGACACAGGCAACATTGGACATACAAGCCTCATGACGAAGATAGAACACAAAACACGACACAACACTAACAAGATGAGCAAATAAACGTTACAGAAAACCACAGGACAGATTCAGAGTGGACAATCAAGAGACACAGGCAACATTGGACATACAAGCCTCATGACGAAGATAGAAAACAAAACACGACGCAACACTAACAAGATGAGCAAATAAACGTTACAGAAAACCACAGGACAGATTCAGAGTGGACAATCAAGAGACACAGGCAACATTGGACATACAAGCCTCATGACGAAGATAGAAAACAAAACACGACACAACACTAACAAGATGAGCAAATAAATGTTACAGAAAACCACAGGACAGATTCAGAGTGGACAATCAAGAGACACAGGCAACATTGGACATACAAGCCTCATGACGAAGATAGAAAACAAAACACGACACAACACTAACAAGATGAGCAAATAAACGTTACAGAAAACCACAGGACAGATTCAGAGTGGACAATCAAGAGACACAGGCAACATTGGACATACAAGCCTCATGACGAAGATAGAAAACAAAACACGACACAACACTAACAAGATGAGCAAATAAACGTTACAGAAAACCACAGGACAGATTCAGAGTGGACAATCAAGAGACACAGGCAACATTGGACATACAAGCCTCATGACGAAGATAGAAAACAAAACACGACACAACACTAACAAGATGAGCAAATAAACGTTACAGAAAACCACAGGACAGATTCAGAGTGGACAATCAAGAGACACAGGCAACATTGGACATACAAGCCTCATGACGAAGATAGAAAACAAAACACGACACAACACTAACAAGATGAGCAAACAAACGTTACAGAAAACCACAGGACAGATTCAGAGTGGACAATCAAGAGACACAGGCAACATTGGACATACAAGCCTCATGACGAAGATAGAAAACAAAACACGACACAACACTAACAAGATGAGCAAATAAACGTTACAGAAAACCACAGGACAGATTCAGAGTGGACAATCAAGAGACACAGGCAACATTGGACATACAAGCCTCATGACGAAGATAGAAAACAAAACACGACACAACACTAACAAGATGAGCAAATAAACGTTGCAGAAAACCACAGGACAGATTCGGAGTAGACAATCAAGAGACACAGGCAACATTGGACATACAAGCCTCATGACGAAGAAAGAAAACAAAACACGACACAACACTAACAAGATGAGCAAATAAACGTTACAGAAAACCACAGGACAGATTCAGAGTGGACAATCAAGAGACACAGGCAACATTGGACATACAAGCCTCATGACGAAGATAGAAAACAAAACACGACACAACACTAACAAGATGAGCAAATAAACGTTACAGAAAACCACAGGACAGATTCAGAGTGGACAATCAAGAGACACAGGCAACATTGGACATACAAGCCTCATGACGAAGATAGAAAACAAAACACGACACAACACTAACAAGATGAGCAAATAAACGTTACAGAAAACCACAGGACAGATTCAGAGTGGACAATCAAGAGACACAGGCAACATTGGACATACAAGCCTCATGACGAAGATAGAAAACAAAACACGACACAATACTAACAAGATGAGCAAATAAACGTTACAGAAAACCACAGGACAGATTCAGAGTGGACAATCAAGAGACACAGGCAACATTGGACATACAAGCCTCATGACGAAGATAGAAAACAAAACACGACACAACACTAACAAGATGAGCAAATAAACGTTACAGAAAACCACAGGACAGATTCAGAGTGGACAATCAAGAGACACAGGCAACATTGGACATACAAGCCTCATGACGAAGATAGAAAACAAAACACGACACAACACTAACAAGATGAGCAAATAAACGTTACAGAAAACCACAGGACAGATTCAGAGTGGACAATCAAGAGACACAGGCAACATTGGACATACAAGCCTCATGACGAAGATAGAAAACAAAACACGACACAACACTAACAAGATGAGCAAATAAACGTTACAGAAAACCACAGGACAGATTCAGAGTGGACAATCAAGAGACACAGGCAACATTGGACATACAAGCCTCATGACGAAGATAGAAAACAAAACACGACACAACACTAACAAGATGAGCAAATAAACGTTACAGAAAACCACAGGACAGATTCAGAGTGGACAATCAAGAGACACAGGCAACATTGGACATACAAGCCTCATGACGAAGATAGAACACAAAACACGACACAACACTAACAAGATGAGCAAATAAACGTTACAGAAAACCACAGGACAGATTCAGAGTGGACAATCAAGAGACACAGGCAACATTGGACATACAAGCCTCATGACGAAGATAGAAAACAAAACACGACACAACACTAACAAGATGAGCAAATAAAGGTTAGAGAAAACCACAGGACAGATTCAGAGTGGACAATCAAGATGAAGCTTATTCCAGAAACGCGTTGTGAGCACTAAATTTGATATCTACGTTTGTTTGTTTATACGAAACTGTTTACATAAGTTCATTTCATTTCTTTTTTTTTTCAACATCAGTCTACATATTAAGATATATTGAAAAACGCAATAATTGAAATAATGAATCACACTAAAACAATTATCAAGATTCTGAAACCTTTTAGCACTACATTGTGATCAGTTGTAATTTATTGGCTATTAGGAAAGCAATGCAAAACCAATCTGAATGTAATATCCTATATTAGACAGATAAACCTTAATATTTGGAATCAAGCTAATGGCTATTAATAAGAAATCAGGTGCTCCATAGAGTAGGGTTATTATCTTATATCATTCCATCATTGTTATATAACCTGATGAAGGTTATTCCTGAAACGAGTCTTGCGCACTAAATTTGGTATCTACGTTTTTATTCACATTATATATATATATTAGCCGAGGGTGCTTAATGGTTCGTTATTATGCTAATCAAATCAAACCAACAAAATGGGTTGGAATACCGCTGAGGAAAGAATAAAAAATTGTCAACTAAAAACCTACCTCTGACATTGTTGGGTTGTATGCTTGGTCGCTTATATAAAAAAAGTATTCACTACTTCTCGGTATCCTTTTGAGATTCAGTCAGGGTACATGTACATGGCATGCTACTTGATTTAGACAAATATACATATCCTAATTGCCTAAATAAGTTAACTGCATATGTATATGCTGCTTTATTGTTACCCAACACAAAGGAATACGTACTAATTAAGAAAGGATCGTCTTTTAATTTCATAATAGTAATGGTCTAAGAAGAAACCATCATAAAGAAAGATATTTAAAAAGTTGGCATGTCGTAAAATATTTATCCAATTACGAATTATACCTCAATTTACACAGATAGTATTTGATTTATATCTACTTTTGTCATTTATTAGGTCTAAATAATTGTCCCTATCTTTTGCATGAACAATTATTCATATCCACGACGTCTATGCTTTAAAAGGAATATATTATGTGGTTCTATTTTAAACTTTTCTTCTGATTTGCTTAGTGAATTTGTCAAGGACATGCGTGCGTACCAGGAAGCTAGTTTCATTGGATGATTTTGTACACAATGTCATATTTTTATTCAATTAAACTTAAAGTTATTGTCAAGTTTCACCCATGTTTGAAAAATCTAATTCACGCTATATTTCACCCACAAGTGTCAAACAATAGATAGGATGATGGTTATACAGCAATTACAATTGTTTATATTATCAAATTATAGTGAGACTTGCAATGATGTATATAATTTTAAAGGTATAAAGGTAATAATATGTTTTACATAAGAAGGAAAAATTTAAGTGCAAAACATATTTTCAATAAAACTGACCGCCACGATATAGCTGAAATATTGTGGAAAGTGGCGTTAAGCACCATAGCCTTAACCCTAACCCCATTTTTTATGATTTTTTCCTAAGTTACATTTTCCTGAGTCCCATCTCTGGTCGGATCACAGCAAATACTAGTTTTAGCTTAAATATATTTTTATTTGCTAAATATAACAAATAGGGATCGGACACACATTTTTCCAACTTATGAAGTCTTCTCCCGAATACAATTATTTACAATATGTATTAGCATGCGCAATGAAATGATATGATATGTATATAATATGCATAGAGATAAATAAACACAGAATGATCATATACAAAAACATAGGTTGAGACAATATACGAAAGAAAAGAAAGGAGATTAAATACTTTTGGAGATGTATGTTGGTTCTTTAGATCATTTAGACAATTGTAAATCTTTTGGAGTCTTTAATATATTTAAAAGTATGTTTAGAAATAGTTGTATTTTCTTGATATGTTAGGAAGTCACTTCCTTTTGTCAGTAGCTGTACATCAATATTAATGCCATATAATATGTCTTTACATTTATCTGTAAAGCACATGACTTGTTGGGGTGAAATTAAAGTTCGTTACGTTATGAGGTTGTCTAGTTTATACTCGATTAGTTTTTGAACTAATATACATATGACAACTTATATGTCATGAAGAATAATGTTCAAGATTTTAGCGCTCTTGTAATAACGTTGTTCTTTGCCTTGTGTAACCTACGTTACCATTTTTTCTGGATTTGTCTATATTTCTACAATTTTCCTTTTGGATTTTTGGAATGGTCGGACAATGTTGTATTCTTGTTTTCAGTTTATGACACAAAACAAATATTTTGTAACTTCAGCTTCTTCTGTTGGTGATATCTTCCGACAAACATTTTGAAAGACTGGATATGACGATTCATTAACAATCCGTGACTTAATAGTGTAGTACTCAGAAGACGGGCCCGGGGACGTTGTATATCGTAGAAATACAAAATGCATGCTCGAGCGTAACGTATGAGTTGTTAAATATAAACTCCATACGCGGGAGCGGTTAGTGTATTACAATCAAGGTGTGGAAAATATTGTGTCATAGTAACCATTAGTGTCTAATTTGAGGAATTTGAGGTAAATGTAAAGAATAATTTATTTTTTGATGATACCAAAGTGGTAATCAGAATCCGTAAATCCAAGAAGGACAGACAACACAATGGCCAAAGGAAAAAGGACAAACAACTAACTACAGAACATATGTATAAAACTAAAGATCGAGTATTCGTAACACTAACCCCACTAAAATCCGGGAGTGAACTCAGGAAGAGAATGTCGTTTCTGTTCTTTCTTTCTTTCTTTTATTTCAATTTAAGGTACATTAATGGTTTCCTTTTGCAAAAGTAGTATCTTTAATTGAGAGAACATCTTCAATATACCTTGAATTAAATGTAAACACAAAATAGACCACCTTGTCGGAACAGTTTCGAAATTCAATGAAAAAAAATCGTAGGAAGAGACCAAATCAATACACCTAGCACACAAATATATTATCATGACCTGTCACTTTCCCGGCTTTGCACAGGCACTTCCTACATTGGCGGTGTTAATCTAGTTCTACGGTAACGACCCCCCAAACCTACCTTAGTGAAATTATGTGGTCATGCATTCCATATGTGAGTAAAATATCAACCCTCACATATAACCAGGTGAACATCGTTGTCATTTATGTTCTAATATTGAACATTATACATAATATGTTTCATCTTCGTGGCAAACATATTATTAAATGAAGAATAGCACATGGCTACTTCCTCAAACTGGAGACGCCCATATAAGCGTGAGAGCATTAGATTAACCCTGCCATTTTCACTGAGGTGCCTGTACCAAGCCAGGAAAGTGTGCGGTCACGTATGTGTGTTAGCGATAATCTATCGATTTTGCTTCTTTCTACAATTTTTGGATTAGATCTTTAGAACCCCACTAAACACCGGGATGAACTCAGGTGCTCCAAACCAGTAAGTAGTTCCAGTTCCTCTAGTGGCACCCGTCGTGTTACTCTAGTTACAAACCCGGTGATAAATCGTGAATTAGGAAAAGACAGAGCTGTGCTTATGACAAATGGAACATATACGTGGGTATTTGTGACGCAGACATATCGTAACGGTTAACCAAGACATGGTGCGACCGTTGTCCTATCACATAGTACCTCGGGTGGCGATATTTACTATTTCTTTTATTATCTGACATTTTGATTTTATTTTGCTGCCACTGCGAGGTCCTATCACAAAGTCCCCAAAATCGATAGCAAATGCAAAAAATACAGGAGCTTAATTAAAGACAACTGACAATGGATAGTTGTTGAACATTTATTCTGAAGGAGTAAAATTGGATATTTGTTGAACTGTGAATGGAGTGAAATTTGATATATGTTGAAGAGTTTCTGAAGGAGTAAAATTTTACTCAATAAGTTTGTATTACTTGTAGTCATTACAGGAAGGTAACAGATTAAAGCAAGCTGAAAATTCTCATATTATTTAATATTTCATTTAATGAAGTGAGCACCCCCTTTTCCCCCCCTATGCATGGGGTAGATACTGTCATCAAATTATTATTCATAATTCCAACATAATTCAATTAGGTTAAGTAGAAAGGATCCTTTTTAAAAATGTATACGCACAAAATAAAAAACAATAAAAATACTACAGAAATTCGCCGGTAAGTTCGTTTCCCCCTAATTGCTGTAATTTGAAAAGTAAACATCGCTGAAATAAACTTGGATTTAGTGTGATTTTAGGATTGTTTAGATTGAAGTAAGTTATATTTTAGTTTTTATTATAGAAATTTTATTAACAAATCGTTTCTTATGGCTATGTAAATCTTTGGAAATATCATATTTCACCCGCACTGGTAGCCGGTCGGAAAGTGTTAAAGCAAAATGGAATAACGCATGAAATTAAAAAATGAAAAATCCCAATGACAACGTAAAATATGAATATGAAATGTGAATCATATGTTATAGGACTAGGTGCGACCATAAAACCTTTTAAATTTGATTTCAATTTAACAAATAAGAACCCTCGGTTCAGTAGCTTCATTGTTGGTATACACATATTTATTCATGCTAAACTGGTATAATGTTATAATACACACAATGTGGTTTTAACTTGGCTTGCGTAAAGTCTAAATATAGTTATTTATATATACAATACTTGGGAATTTTCATTTATTTTTAGAACATCATTACCACGAAATCGCTCTATATAAAGTAGCGCAGGTTTTTTTGAGACTGCATATTCACTACGAATAAGTGTTAGAATGTTCGTGTTTGTTTTACATATACTACTGCTATATCAACTGGATTTGATTGTATCTCAGACTGGTACGTAAAATGAAAAAAAAGAATTTGTATCATGCTTTCTCGTCTTTTCTATTGTCAACAGCCGTGCAATATCTCATGATACCCAGAGAGGAGATGGAGCTATATGACCCTTATTAAACAAAGTTACTCGTGCACAATCAGATATTTTGATATGTTGATAGGACAACTCGTCACATGGTCTACCAAAATATCTGATGATACACTCGCCTTTTTGTTCAATAAATGTAATATATTGTTCGTAAAATTAGAAATATCTTTTTTTAATTTTTTTTTAATTTAGCTTTCAATGAAATATGTACATTTGTTAAAAATATAATCGGTACCGGTGTCTTGTCCCCGCCGCGTTAACGTTAGTAAGCATATATAATTAATAGCATACATTTATTTAATTGGAGTGCAGGCAATATATCAAACTATTGGTCCTAAGGTACTGGGAAAGACCAAAGTGTTCTATTGTCTCATTTATGTGCTGGGTATTGGTAAAGGTTCCCCTACCTCAAACCCAGAGACCTGCTAAATGCGTCCCAAATTGGTGGATGCGGGGTGCCCACTCGATGACGGGTTGTCATGTTATGATAGGAAAGTTTGGCTGTAGACACTATTGAGTAACGTGTGTATAGAGGTCCACGCTGCCTGCACGTTTTAGACATCTTTGGTAGATTTCGAAAAAAGAGTGGGTGCAATATATTAATAATGAAGCGGTACAACAGACTACATTTAGTCGACCTTATCCAACTCTTTATCTCTCCTGTGACAGTTAAAAGTCGTTGACCCATCCTTACTTCAGTGAATTTGGTACTGCGTTGATAACTATTTTGCCTATTTTGTTCCATTATTGTTATAAAAATTTCCCATTTTAATTCAAATTAAGATTGTGTTTTTCCAAATGTTCTCAAAATAATGACGATGGCTTGGGTGTAGGCTTGATTGTCTTTCCTTCTACATTGTAACATCAAAGATTTCCAGAGTATATTTAAAAGAAACACATCTAATGTTAATCACGCGGCATGTTAGGTGTATTAAAATTTATATTATAAGTATGTATTTAATGAAGGAAATAAATAAAATTGATTAAAGCAATCAAATGCAATCGTAATAGCAATAAAAAAAATCGTTGATTGACTATAGATTATATTTGGTACTAGCTAATAAATCCAACTTTTTTTCTTTTTTTTTATATATAAATATTTTATTATTACAAAATTATTTTTAACACTGGTGCCGAATTGACTAGGTGCCGATTTGACTATGTAGATAGGTGCCGAAATGACCAGGTGCCGATTTGACCTGATACCAAAATTTTATATTCAAGTCATTAACGTTTTAGGTTAGTATAGTCTCAGGGATTACAAATTGCATAACAGTTTAGATTCTTTTTGAAAGAATTGGTTGGCTCTTAAAAGAGCCGTAGGTTAATATGAGACTTCTGTCTTCAGTTGTCGTCTTGTCTGTTTTCTATTTCTTCAAACTGTTGATACACCAACTCATTGCCCGTAACATTGACTAGTTTTAACACTTTTGACTTTTAATATTTAGATAAATGCAAATCACAGACTATGAAATAGATCACGAGCCTTGTGCAGGATATCCCAGTAGTTTTATTTTCTCCCCACCAAAATGTGTCTTTTAATCTTTCTTTCAGGGACCAGTTTAATTAATATCAATAAATAAATAAATAAATAAATTTACTTAAAAAAAAAAAACTTAATTTTTGGGTGATTTTTGGGAGGGCCCTCCCCCACATTGTTCATAGCCTTGCCGTAGGGTATCAGGACATCTCGGGACCTGTACATCTTGGTACTGAATATATGCGACATCTCGGTACTCGGTACTGGACATCTCGGTACTCGATACTGGACATCTTGGTACTTGGTACTGGAAATTTCGGTACTGAATAATAAAAAAATTTGATTGAATTTAAAAACTTTTTGAAAAATAGTTTTACATGTAGACGTTGTTTATACAATTTTTTATGTGTTTTTTTTTAATCATCTTTAATTAAATAGACATCAAAGAGGCAATTCATTAATATTTGTAAATAACTTTTGTTTTAATAACTAAGTCCTTTTATCAATAAATCACAGATAAACTTAACGGGATGATTATTTTCATTTCTGTTTTGATTACATAAATGTTTTAATTAGAAAGCTTTAATTACCAAATTTAATTTCTTTAATCATAGATCAATGCTTTAATCTTTTGCTTGACTTCAAAAGACGATACAAGCTTAATTTTATTTGAGAAATATTTGCCAAGCCGATATATAATGGAGGGTTACCCTAATTTGAGATTTAACCTGCAAAATGAACGAGTATTCGTGTATAGATTGTGGCAGCAATGTCCGTCCCAGACAGGAGGCTTTACAATGTGACCAGTGTTCAAAGTGGCAGCACAGATTATGCAACACTGGTAAGATCTTTTTATCTAATTGTATCGCTTTTGTATATAATTTAACCCCCCAAATTATAAACAGAAAATCAAGAAATGTCGTATATTGAAAGCACTGTCAATTTCCTCAGTTACTCACACGAACACACATAACATAATTGGTAACGCCACTACAAAGTATGAAGAATTTTTGTGGGGAAAAGCAATAAATCAGTCCGTTTTAATGAAATGAAAGTACCGGGGCTTTCTTAACAAACACGCTGAATTTCATAACTTGCATAATTACTTTTGTAAATAATAAATGGAGGTCAAAATAATGAAAATATAAATAAAAATCAATATACAAAAACAACGATCTCCGGGATCGATCTACACTGGAATTATCAAAAACACATATCGATCCACTTTTGGGTCATATGTTAAAGAACTACTAGTACAAAAATATTGCCAATTAATAAGTACCAAACAATTGTGGTCAGTACCGAATATTGTCTCATCCAAGTCCCGAACTGTCCAGTACCACACCGTACCAAGTACCGAGATGTCCAGGTCAGTACCGAAATGTCCAGTACCGAGTACCGAAATGTCCATGTACCAAGTTGTCCAGGTACCGAGATGTCTAGCATTCTTGCCGTAGCTGGTGGGGGCTCCGCCATTATTTGCAGACACCAAATTACAGTTGGGTTTTTTCGAGAATTTATTTTATATTCGAACATTTTTGTTTCCTTTTGTATTTTGTTGTTATGTTTTATAGCTTTATGCTTTGAAATCACATTATGATTTGAAATAAATTGACGAAGCCAAATAATAAATCTGTGCATAATGATAACCAGTATGAGCTCACTTTTTACTGACAATACATGTATATATAAATAACTAAAACTACTCGTTAACGGTAGTAAGCATATCTAATTAATAGCAATGCATACAGTTATTTAATGGGAGTGCAGGCAATATATCAAACTATTGGTCCTAAGGTACTGGGAAAGACCAACGTATTCTATTGTCTCATTTATGTGTTGGGTATTGGTAAAGGTTCCGCGAGCGCAAACTCAGAGACCTGTTCAATGCGTCCCAAATTGGTGGATAGGGAGTGTCCTCTCGATGAAGGGTTGTCATGTTATGATGGGAATACCTGGCTGTAGACAATATTGAGTAAATGTATATAGAGGCCCACGCTGCCTGCACGTTTTAGACATCTTTGGTAGATTTCGAAAAAAGAGTGGGTGCAATATATTAAAAATGTAGCGGCTACAACAGACTACATTTAGTCAACCTTATCCAACTCCTTATCTCTCCTGTGACAGTCAAAAGTCGTTGACCCATCCTTTCCCTCATTTCTATATTGTGGTCATATATTGTTGAAGTTGTTCTCGTCCTGAATATAGCTGAAATACTGCTCGCTGGACGTTAAGCAATAATCAATCAATAATATTTCAATGATATTGTAAATTAACACATTTATTTTTTAGATCCATGTAATAACTACAAACGGTTGGAAGAAGTTAAAAGATCCGCTGGATATAATCTTGACCTTGATAATTATGAGATAGCTATCAGTGATGACCGACTGGAGGCAGGATGGTATAGAATTATCAGTGCTGCTGGGACAGAAATGCCTACCGATGCACCAGGAACCTTTAGATGTAAAACGTGGTATCCAATCTGGCTACATGGTATAGATAATTATTCTTTATATGCTTGCATTGATTTTAAGCACACGTCTGGGCTGGGAGTGTCACGGATATTGCTCATTTATTTACAGATATGACGAACGAATACCAGTTTCTTGCAGTGAATTTCGTAACCTATTTCAACCGCACGAAATTCAACACCAATTTCCGTGCTGCAAACCTGCTATTTCGCACTGTTGTGAATAACACGCGCCATAACTATTGATTTTCCGACAAATGATGAAATCCGGGGCTACTTTATTAGGTTCAGTTATTTTTTCAAAATTTATTGTTTAGATGTCATATTTCATTATCGTGGTCAAAAGTTCAATAATCGGAAACCTTCCAGAAGGACTCTTTGCTCAATATCTTGAGTTCAAATTAAAGAGCAAAGCATTGTTATTTGCTGTTACTCCGTTAAGCAGACAACATTAATGAGCAAGGGAATTATTATTATTTAACACTATGTGAGCAATTTGTTATCTCCAACATGGACAGAACAAGTTACAAGTTGTTGATATAATGATCAGGCCTGTTTTTTACACACCAAAGTGCTGCGTTGTGTATTGCATAAGCCCATCATGTTTATCTAATTAACAATCCACAGATAGGAATATCAAGCCACTCGCATTGTTTATCTTGTCTCTGAACCAATCAATATTTGCCTTTACTCATGGGTAGCAGCAACAATATCGATCTGGTGATATTTCGCTTGACTGAGATGAATCCACGATCTTTCGCACTTCGCACTCGAGACAGGTATGCTAACAAAACATAACTTGAAAAGGGTTTCTAAATATTCTCACTCGTGAGAAGACAGCACCTATAACAAAATGTTCGTAGCATCCGTAAGAGGTTTTAGCATGCTTTGGAGTATTTGAAGCATCCAAATATGTATCCTCTATTTATCTGCTCCGACTTACTTGTAGCACTGTTTGAATATTGGAGCCAATGTCATTCTTGATCGTTGAATATCAATTGAATAATTTATCGGAAAGCAAAGAGTGGGTTCTCTACTTGCTTTGTTCCACGTGAGTGAGCTATTGTTGCTTAACGCCAACTCAGAAATTTATCAGCAATATCAGGGCGAAAACAAATCAATTTTCAATGAGATGATGATGCGGTTCGCTTTGTACTAGATCATCACGCTTAATTGGATTTTCATAGTGCTATCTCACTGTATCAACAGTGCACGGGTAGACATGTCGCCCCACTCGGACACATTATCCTAATACCGAGGAAACCAATCGTTGTTCCTTCTCCTTAGTGCTCCGTGCTTAGAGGAGAAGCAACAGATACCAATTGTATAGTCTTTGGTTTGAACCGATCGGGGCTCGAACTCATGATCTACCGCACTCAAAGCGAGGACGCTGACTATTACATCACCGATGTGGTTACTACAAAATGAACGATAATTGACTTTGATCATGAAGGGTTTAAGATGGACTAGTTGTTGTAATGCTTATTAATGCGAATGCTGGTATTTACATGTATATGAGCTTGAATTGTAGGATTTTGTGTTCGTTTTATCTTTTTGCTTGTACTGTTGCTAGTCAAGGCTTGACACCGGGCTAAGTAAAAAGTTCTAGGACGGGCGCCGCTAATGCAGAAGGAACAGCTTACCTTTCCGGAGCACTCGAGTTCACCACCACTTTTCATTTGGGGTTGATGTTCCTCAATCTTTAATATTCCTCGTAATATTATATCGATCATTGATTGTCTTTTTGTTTTTGTTTTGTTTTGGTTTGTTTTTTGTTTTGTTTTGTTTTGTTTTATTGTTTTGGCCACTGCATTTTCTGTCCTTTTTCGAATTACGACTTCTGGTTACACCTGTGATATCTTCGCATTTTTCTTATTAATAACTACAATACTATGAACTAATAATCATCTTGCACGGGTCAGCATAGGCACAATTGAAAGAATAGTACCACTTAGACCGAGCAGTGCAGTAATGCCACAATCCATTACATATCAAAGACAAAATATCGGAAGCAAAACATCCACAGAGAAACTGCAAGGAAATAGTCATCATCTGCTGGTCCATGCGCAACATATACATTACCAGTATAATATGGAGCAGGAACTACTCACCTTCGAGAGCACCTGATTTGTTGATTGTTGTGTTTTACAACTATTTTCCTACAGATCCGGATCCACCCCGTTTTTGAATAGGGTTCGTTTTGCTCACTCTTCAATATTATGTGTTGTGTTTCAAGACCACTGTTAGCCTTTCCCCCTTGTTTCTAGTGGTCATTGTATTGTCTGTCATTCCTCGGTTTGCGCCTTCTGATAATCGTTTCTGGTCTCTTCAAACTGTTCTTATATCACCCCCTATATACAATAACATCGTCATTTTGCTTTGCACAAACATGGCATATGTAAAAAGACAATATGATATTAAGCAATCTATTGGTAAAGGTATACAGATAGAACTCCCCTCCCCAAGGTCATCACCACCTGCCGTGACAAGTCATGAATAAAAACCATAGTAGACACACAAAAATAGAACGAACTAAAAATCGGACCATTCAACTGCAAACACATATAAACCGTGATCCCAGATCATTCGGATGAGAATTCGACATTTTCATGTGCGTTTAATTACAATTTTATATATTTCAAGGAGCACTGCTAACATAAATGAACCAACAAATACCTCTACAATATATAGCTAATGGTATGCGGCTAGAATTTCACACCCTCCCCATATATATAGGAAAATCGACATTTTCATGTGTGCATAATTACAATTTAATATATTTCAAGGAGCCCTGCCAACAGAACTAGACCAACAAGTATCTCACCAAGTCTGCATACAGACTTTCAATTTAACATGCTATAGGACCTGGTCTATTGATATAATAAGGTGTACAGGAAACTTCTTGGTATATAATTTGACCAGCAGTACCCTTGCAAAATCTGCATACTGTTTTGGTAAGTACTTACAGACTTATTGTCATAATGGATACCTCTATATAGCAAATCACTGTCTATAAAGGACAGTCTCCTTTTCCCCCATTAATGAATAGCGCATATAATTTTACCTGTATATAAATGATAAATGCTCATAAAGGGCTACATTTTATATAACAAGTCACTGTCTATAAATGACAGCCTCATTTTCCCCATTAATGAATAGCTCATATAATTTTAACCTGTATATAAAGAGCAAATGCTCAGAAAGGGCACATTTTCAGGTTCCATTGGGTGTCCTTTATATACAGATTTATCTAAATTTACATATGTAGAAATGAAGTTTGTTTGTTTGTTTGTTTGATGGTCTTTAACGTCACTTTTAACATATTTCAGTTATATCGTAGCGGTCAGTTTTATTGGCGGTGGAAACCAGAGAAAACCACAGAAATGCCGCAAGTCACTGACAAACGTTATCCCGTAATGTTCTGCACCTCGACTTGATCGAGATTCAAACTTTTCAGTGGTGATAGACAGTTATTAAATAGATATCACGATCACGGCCACGACGGCTGCTTATTTTAAATCAAATTGTTTAGAAATGCCTGTACCAAGTCAGGGTCATTACGGTTTTCACAGTTTTCCGGTTGTTGACTGATTTTGTATGTTTATATAGGTATGAGTTTTGACTTTTCCCTTTGTAAGATTGCTCGGAGTTCGGTAATTTTGTTATTACCCTTATTTGTGATGTTTTATTTAGACAAAATACATATAAAGTCTTGTATACCAAATTTCGACTGCGTATGTATTGTTTCAAAGCAAAGAAGCTTAACTATTTAAGGATATTGCAACAATGCACATTATATGGATTGTTATCATTATTATTTTTGTGCATATTTGTATGAGAGTACAATGCAAATTTTAAATATAAGAAAAAAACAGACAAATATCAGCCGAAACGCTTCTTGGAAACGGACAACTACTATTGTCCGAAAAATATCGTTATGAAGTAGTTGGTGCACACAATATGTCATTTTCTCAACTGACATGAGCCTTATTGAGAGGAAAACAGCTTTGTGGTGGCTTAACTATTTCGTTTGTCTGTTTGTAGTTTTATTTTTGGTTTTGTGTTTTGTTGTTTATATTTTTGTTCTTTTTATTTATGTTTTTATCGTTATTTATTGTTATTACTTTTTCTTGTTAACCATTATTTACTCGTAATGTGGCCTTGTTTACCATCTAATATGATATAATAAAATGCTATGCATATGACGATTAACACAATTTCCACTTTCACATATTTCCATTTAATCCAATTATTAATTAACAAAACCTAAGTTGAGTGTCCTGACGGCCAGTATGCCCCACCCCTAACACCGTTGGTCAATTCAACATGCATCCCAATTTAATTACCGTATCTAACAAAACCTATGAATGAAGACAAGGAACCCATTAAAGTGATAGACTTTAATTCATTACAAGCTATCTAACAGTATTTATTTGAATAGGAACAGAAGTTCAGTGTCATGACGGCCAGTATGCCCCACCCCTCACACCGTTGGTCAATTCAACATGCATCAGATTTTAATTAACTAACAAAACCTATGTATGAAGACAAGGAACCCATTAGAGTGATAGATTTTAATTCTTTACAAGCTATCTAACAGTATTTATTTTAACAGGAACGGAAGTTGAATGTCCTGACGGCGAGTATTCGGAGACTGGTTATACTCCTGGATGTACGAGTAAGTATATGTTGTTTTATGAGGAATAACAGAGGGGAGGGTCGGGATCCCATAAACAGGTTTAACTCAGCCACATTTTTGCACGTCTGAAGCCACGACTTGGATTCCCAACATCGTATGTCGTTCGTGGTTTAGTTGCTATTGGTGATGTTGATGACCATTACTGTTTAAACTTTTTTTTTTCAATATTACCTTAAAATTGTATGTTGACCGTTTCCTTTGTAGTCGTGTCTTTGTAGCGAAAATGAATCATCCTGCTCTACATGTTAAAATATCCCAGTAAATTGTTCATTACAGTCGCGTTTTATTTTCCGTTACAATTTCAATACATAAGCATGTGGCAACCTATAATTATATCTATAACATCATTTATTTCTTATCTTTATATTGATTGTTTCTTGAACCATTTATATGTTGCATCAATGGATTCTTCAACAGCGACTATACCAACTACCACAACTACACCAGCTATGACAACTACACCAGCTACGACAACTACTACACCAGATACGACAACAACTACACCAGATACGACTACAACTACACCAGATACGACAACAACTACACCAGATACGACAACTACTACATCAACTACGACAACTACACCCACCCAGACTACTACTTCTAATCCAGGTAAATATTATGTTACTTGATCTGTGAATGCAACTATTACCACCCAAAACTACTACTGCTATTCTATGTGCGCACACTACTACAGTCAAACTTCGGTGCCTCGAACTCGGATGGGTCGAATACCATGGATGGTTCGGACTGATTTGAAAGTCCCGTCAATTTTCCTTATATTTCGAAGTAACGAAAACCCTTTCGCTCGAACACCGATACCTCAAACAGTCGAACTCAATAAATGGTCCCGTCAATACTAAAATCACGAGTCTTACCATGCCAAACTCGAACATCGCAATTTAACTGACAGATGTATGTTACGGTTGAATGTGTTTACTGCAAGGTGTGATAAATGTCAGATTACCAACAGATAATTGTTTGCTTAACAATTGCAGGTATAGGGATACACATCATTTGTGTTAATTAGTCATTAAATTCAGCTGTGGCTTGATTGTTAACCATTAATTATGGTTAGTAAAGAGCAATTATTGAACACTAGACTAGTGTTGCTGATTGTACCAAGCCATGCATACACTCCACAATAATTAAAACAATCAAATGTTTACAATCGTAAAAAAGTTTATTAAAACAATATTTAAAATTGTTATTACATGAATTATTATTATTGAGAGTTTTTTTTATATTTTTTTGTATTTTTATAGTTGCTGGGATCGAATAATATTTAACTGCGTGCTCTCAAGATCCATCTAAATACCCCCCAAAAAAAGAAATGTACTCATACTGAAATTCCGATTAACCTGAGTTTTTATGTGTATATAAAAAGAAATCTTAAATCTTAATATCAAAAGAAAAATTGCTTCAAATTCAATTTAAAGAAAAATACTCCTGGATGTACGAGTAAGTATGGGTTGTTTTATGAGGAATAACAGAGGGGAGGGGAGGGATCCCATTAGCCAGTTTAACTCCGCCGCATTTTTGCACACGTCCCAAGCCACGACTTGGATTACCAACATCGTATGTCGTTCGTAGTCTTGGTGTGTATGTTCAGTGAGTTGATTTAAGATGAGAGGTGATTGTTTGTTTAGTTGCTATTGGTGATGTTGATGACCATCCCTGTTTAAACTTTCTTTTCATAAAAAATGTTACCTTAAAAATGTATGTTGATCGTTTCCTTTGTAGTCATTGTCTTTATAGCGAAAATGAATCGTTCGATTTTGTCAAGATAATACCTTTATAAGATACCAAAGGGGTAATCAGAAACCGTAAATTTAAGGATAGATAAAACAATGGCCAACAAAAGGACAAAACAAAGATCTACAACACATTACACAAAAAACTGCAAAGCGAACATCACTAAAAGCCAAGTTTCAACTCAGATGCTCAGGAAAGGTATGAAGTTCCTGCTCTACATATTAAAATATCCCAGTAAATTGTTTATGAAAGGGTCACGTTTTATTTTCCGTTACAATTTCAATACATAAACATGTGTCAACTTATAATTATATCTTTGAATAAAATCTAGAGCAAAATAATTTTTCATTTTACAAATAATAGAATAAGGAAATACTGCACATAATGTTCAAATCGAAACAATATTTGTAAAATTAGAAATTTAAATTTTATGCTTAATTTTGACAAAATCATCAACATTTTTTTAATGTAATTCATCTCATGTCTACATTCTTTTAGCTGTTTTCCCACCGAAAGTCTTCTCTCCAGTGGTAATGGCAGAGCTAGCTGAAGGGATTATTCTTAGCGACCGGTTGGGACCCAGACTTGAAGCAGTATTTAGATGTTATTTTACTGATGTAGATGGACAAGCATACAGTTATGATGTATATTGGTATATAAATGACCAGAGTGTTGTAACACATGAGAGAATTGCATACAGTAACATCAACGAGTCATTGTTACGTCCTGCTCACTGGGTCGGACGATACCAAATGAATATGGTGGTAAGAATTTGTATATAATCGTATATTCAGAATCATTTTGGAAAACACTATGAGGGGAGTTTTCGCCCCTCATAATGATCTTAACCCGGGTTTATATTTTCCTTAGCAGGGTTCAAATCCACATTGTTGGTACACTGCAGTGTCGATTCGCTAAGCTAAAGGCGGACCATTTCTCCCACATGGCCAAATCGACTGTATACAAAAAGAAGTTGCCACGCATGATCAAGCTAAAGACCGTTAGTATACCTGTGTGTTTATTACCATGGCAACTACAAATGTATGTTTTATTAATTTGACAGCAATATATGTATTATATAGGATACATTTTTTCATGTGTTGTACTCACAGGAAATAAATACTGCAATCATCTTAAACAATGTTTCCATCTCACTTGATCGTAATAGGATACACAATGTATATTTATATATCTGTAGGTAAAATGTGCTGTTAGTGCAAGACGTGATGCTTCCTCTGTTCCTGGACCATTACATCATAGTAGTCCATTTGAGGCTGGTGTTAAGGTATATTCAAGTCTTTCATTTTAGAATAGTCTTACATATAGAACATTATTATAGAATCGAATGCAATCTTTCACAGTTTAATTATCGTGTGAAAAGTGGTGACCGGAGTAGAGTTCGCATACAAATGTGTTTCCGTCAATGCCTTTACCACCCTATAAACTACACAAATTACATTCACTATTTCATTTGTTTTAAAATTCAACATTTCCAACTGTTGTCATTGGGCGTACCTATTAGTTTTCATGACGCTCCAAAATAGTTCGCAGAAGTGGGCGTGGTTAAATTGCTTTGCGCTTCGTTGACTGATGAAGTTTCAAATCCCAAGTCACGTGTCAAACCTTTTGACCAATCATATGAGGTTTACCAAATGAAATGAGCAATGTAGCTACATTTTAAGCAACCATTTAAACTTGTCAATACTAAGGCATCTCCCATTTGATATCAATCACCTTTAGGTGTGCAAATCTTCATTATTTTTAATGTACGTTGTATGACACTGTACCAATAATCTTATCCCGTAATAGGAATGCCTACGATTTTATATTTGAGCAGTTTGATTTTTCATAGTTGGTAAACAATTGTGTAGTAATACGTGGATATCAATAAATATGAGGAGAACAAATAAATATTTTACACTTAAGCACAAAAAGATATTGAAGAAGGCGTTGTTGTTTAAAATCCTACAAGTTCAGTAAGGTATTTACTGATTATCATCTCTGAGTTGCAATGCCATCAAGATGTAATTCAACATTACTACATACGTAATCGCAATGATTCGACGCATTGGGATAAATACAATTTGTTTAACCCGCCATCTTTTATTGAACGTGTGCGGTCAGCTATCTTTGTGTTGGGTGTATCGATTTTGTTAAATTTTGTTTACTATTTGATATTGTTTTTTTAGGAATTATTCCGACAATGTTGTATTATGTTTTTTATTTTAATTTTCTTTCATTTGTATATCTTTGTCATTATATGTACATAATGTTTTGCAAAGCCCGAAAAGAATGTATACGAGGTATTGGAAGGAGAGGACATATTCATACCAATTACGACATCTGTTCCTGTGGAATGTGTTGGATCTAGTGCTGTAATTAGACAAATGTGTACCCAAACAATACAGATAGCTCAACCAGGATACCAAGACAATCCATCAGATCACTGTGTGAACAACATACAAGGGGAGTCTTTGGTATTTAAAACGCAATATTGTGGAGTCACATTTTCAACCGATAACTGGAAAATGCCAGTTAATTTGATTGTGACAGGATATGTCGATAATGTGTATAACATTGAGGATAAGACGGCACATATTCGATTGAAGATAAAAGAAAACTCAACTACTGGTTTGTCTGGTGCTTGGGATACTGTTAATATACCTGATATAAAGGTTAGACTTTATAGGTTTATTTTTCTAAATCCAAACTGCAAGAAAATTGTTTAGAATTGGAAGCGCTTCTTCCAGACTCAAGCGAAAAAACTAGCCATAGTACCACCCAATGGCTAGTTTGTTCACCTTGAGTGTGGAGGATCGTTGATGTGATCTGGGTCGTGGTAAACCATAGGCCATATTGCAATAGGAGATGTTCATATATTGCCAGATTGTATTAGTGTCACCTTGGGCATATCAAGACAACGCCAGCCTTAATATTTCTTTTTTTTTAACATTTGTATAAATTTTTATTTTTTTGTCGATCATATGATAGTATGGGGGCACATAGTTTTGTTGTTTGTCCGTTAATTCGTTCTTTCATGTTTGTAGGTGATTAGTCATGATGTGTAGTTGATCATATTATCCAGCCATTTTGATTCGATAATTTCTGTAGGAGCTATGGAACAGAACTTTCACGTTTTCATGCATTTTCAATATAGTTATATTTGTGAACGCAACTCCTCTGGTATCGTTGGTGTGATACCGTTCATGTTTTGTAGGATGATAAGGAATACTATGTAGTTGGTCATATAATTCCGTCATATCGATTCAACAATGTATGCGGTAGTAAAGGAATTTTAACGTTTTCATGCATTTCCAATATAGTTATCCATGTATTTTTCGACCATATTACTAGCATGACTTCATCAGTTCACTAAGAGAGGAGATATGGGCTCATAAATCTTGCTTAGTCCCGCCATTTATATTGAATGACCTGTGCCAAAGCAGGAAAGTGAGCGATCTTGTACTAGTGTTATGTGTTATGATTTTGCCTCTTTCTACGATTTTTTTTTATTGAACTTTGGAATTCTTCAAACAGTGTGGTATTGTTTCCTCATTTTATCACGGCTTCTTTGAAATATGCAATAACTGTGTTATTTTATTTGTTATTATGTGATAGTATGTGTACAGTTACAAATTTGCAGAGCAATGAAATGAAAAATACTTACATTTGTACATTGTAGATCGTTGTGTCGGATCGTGATTCGGCCGTTACATCTAGATTATGTAAAACATGGAATGATCCTCAATATACAACAGCTGATGGTAAAAGGTTTGCCTACCATGGGTGTGGAGAGCATATCCTATACAGACACAAACGATATCCATATTGGGTAAGGCAACGCCGTCAAAAGTGTGTAAATGTATCGAAAATCGAAATTGGTTGTAATAAAAGCGTAAATATCGAATTTAGTGTGCACGGCGCCATTCTGGAAAAACATCATCAGATACCCTCATTATCAAAATGTAAGGTTTTCATGTTGTGTGGATGTTCAATGCCACTTTCAATATTATTTCAATCAAATTGCGAAAAGGGTTTTACGATTAATAGGTGATTCATTGAATGATTAATTATTGCTTAGCGAACAGTATTACAGTTATTCAGGACAAGAACAACTTTTACAATATATAAAATGTAGATATAAAATAGGGGGTAATGGGCCAAGAAGGGCACACCATATGACTGCCACTGGAATATCATGGACAATAGGGTAGGGATAACACATTTAGTTTTTCCTCTTTCCTCTATATACGTTACGTCATATCGATGGCATTTTAGCTCCATTCAAAGTGTGTCAACGTACAATATGTTTATTTTACCGACTAGCACAATGAAATGACATTAGAATAGAAAAACAATGCTAGACAAGTGACATTTTCACCTCTTGAATCACGTGATATATGCTTAGCATGATATAGCATGATGCATCCGGCTTGGTTTCCAATGAAAATATAGCATTTTCTATCAATCATAATATCATTAACATGTTTGCTATTTTATTTTAGGTACACACATTAACAACAAGTTGTCCTAGTGGAATAACATGTAACTGTGGTATAGCTATACGAAGTCATGACTCACTTTTTGTGGTAAGAACGTGTGACGTTATTTCAACTCAACTTTATGTATCTGGAAGACATTACCCTAGTATGAAGTATTCAGTGTGTGACAATAAACACATGGTTATTGAGAAAATAACAGGAGCTCAATTCAAGGTAAGCAACACAACGCATAATGATTGTTTATCCTGCACTGGCTCTATTCAACCAAATTGCATTACCTGGAAAATGTTTCATACTATAGGGTCACTGTTCATGATATAGTTTTTTCTGGTACCTTATTCATGTTGAGCTACGATAAGAAACAGTAGCACTATAATCACTTGTTTTTGTTCTTTTTCGACAATTTAGCAGTTGTTTGTTGTTTTGTTTTGTTTTTTTTTTTTGGGGGGGGGGTGACATTGCAGGATAAACACATTATGCGTACATTGTGAGAAAATACAAAATGCAGTTACAACCGCTGTGAAACAGGACAGAAAAGCTAGCAAAAGGCATAGTTTTATGCTTGTTTCTAAAGGACAAAACAAATAAATTATATAATTTCTGACAATGTACGTATATGTATATGTTATCTGGATGTGAATTGATTCATTCCGAAAATATCAGCCTACTGATCAAGAATATGAAGTTTGCTGGCGAGTGAGCGAAGCAAACGAGTCACAAACTTCATATTCTCCCGAGCAGGCTGATATATATCAGTATGAATCATATTTACATTCAGATGACATATTTATCATTCTTAAATCAAACATAAACACGGATATATAGTACGTCTATAGATTTCGATATTTGTATTTTCGCGGAGAAAAATCACATGATTCAAAATATTCACGCGCATTCACTCCTTCAAAATATGCTTGATGACATAGTTCGTAAGTAGTTTTCAAATATACAATTCATTATTACAGTGAATGGTGGATGTTATAACGTACCTTGAACATTTAACAAACAAAGCATAGTTCAAAGAAACTGATTTGAAATAACTCCGCGTTTTGTTTACCAATTCCATTCCAGTTTAAAAAGTTTAAACGTCACGATCTCGATTATGAAGTAAGAAAACAGTAGTCTCAGCAGAGGTTATCAAGAATTGTTTCAAGTACATTTTGTGTACAAGTACAGGACGAAATTGTTTGATATTGCTGACACGACAATTCCGAATTTGATTTATGTTTAAAAAATGAAATGTCGACTTGCTAATGGTGTTGATATTTCATAAATGAAAAATATGTCAAACCCTGAGGCGTGCAGATTCATCTCCGTCGCGAATGATTAACCTGTGCACAAATCATATGCCAGTATCGCGAAGCGTGTTTTCAATTCAGTTGAAACTCAAACAACGTTCACCTGGATTGAGGACACGTAAAACCCAAATCGACTGACTGTTAAACCAAAAGAAAAAATGATTACCCCATCACACAACACATTCTTAAACGGCCACATCTTAAAATACAGTTGAAACTTCAATTTCCTCTTCATGCTCAACTAAGCAAAAAATGTGAAAAATAAATCTTTTAAAAGTCAACACTTAAGAGACACTCCGCATAGAAAACGGACGACGAGACGGTATGGGGCGTGCCAATGGACAAAACGCACTCCTCTTCTCGGAGATCTAAAAGTAGATCTACCGAAGGAGATTGGCAGAGTAGATCTCGTCGAAACCCACCAGACTATTCTCCCATTCGTCTCAAATAATGGACCCGATCAACCAATGGAATTGTCGAGGCCTTAAAATAAATTTTATTGAAATCGCCTTATTGGTCCAAGCTTTTCTCCCAATTGCATGTTGTCTTTAAGACTCTCATTTTTGACATTTGCTTTACTGGGTAGTGGTTTTACAACTATTTTACCTATTGTGTTCCAGTATTGCTATATATACTGTTATAGTGACAGCCGGAACCTTTGAGCCGTAATGAAAGGGGGATGTTTGGCACTTTAAAATCTGATTCAACCCACCATTTCTTTAGAAATCCCTGTACCAAGTCAGGGTCATTACGGTTTTCACAGGTTTCCGGTTGTTGACTGATTTTGTCTGTTTATATACTTATGAGTTTTGACTTTCCCTTTGTAAGATTGTTCGGAGTTCGGTACTTTTGTTATTACCCTTATTTACAAAAAGTGACAACATAACTCTTAGAAATTACCTTGTGTTCGATTTAATTACCACCCAATTCATCACACAGTTTAGCTCAACTCAAAAATCTAGCTGATCACTTACCTATCCCGTTCATTATCGTGGACGACTTTAATGGACATAACCCCTTATGGGATAGTAAAACAACCAATGACAAAGGTAAAACACTGGAAGACTTTTTCTCACTTTTGAGACAGACCATTTCCTATTTTTAGCGATGTGAGATTTTCTTATCCTGCACTAGTGCAAGACAAAAAAATCACGGGCGTGTTACCGACAAATGCATGCTGTACAGTTTATATCAACTGCCCCCCCCCCCCCAATTCTCCATGCTTTTCCTTTTTAAAATAAACAATTAACCACGATTCTACTACATAAGTATTTTTAAATTCATTTATGTATTATATTCTGCTAGCTAACGTGCACCTTTCACGGTGTTTGAATTTTTTTTCAGGCTCTCTTCCAGTCAATGTTTGTTTACTTTGAGTAAATAATAGAGTGCTCTCCCTTCTTAGTAACTAACGTAAAGAAAGAATTTAACTCCCTTTGACCAAATTCAAATATTTTTTACATGTATTTATCTTTGTTGTAGTAACATTTATAATATATTTATTAAATACATTGTACTTTATGATGAAATACATTTGAAATACTGCCGAGATACGGTTGCATATGGATAAATCGAATATTTACTTCAGCAATGGAAAAATAAATTGCGGGAAAACGCTCGATGAAATGTAAACAAAAACAATTAGGTGTTTAGTGAGAAATAAAAGTAAACACCGGAAAAAGTACAAGATAGGGAAATCTCCGACACCCTTGGGTAAGATTACAATCGTTCTCTAACTCGGTAAGCCTCGTAAAGAGAACGATTGAAATCTTACCCTCAGGTGTCAGAGATTTCCCTATCTTGTACTCTCCCCATTGTTAGATTCTATATATCTCTCAGGAGGGATTGTGTATCTTTAACAACGGTACTGATACATATTTGTATCCTGGGAATGGGTCTTATTCAGCTATTGATCTTACTGTTGCTGATCCATCACTTCTTCTAGAATTATAATAGAAAGTCCATGATGATCTCTGTGCAAATGATAATTTTCCCATTATTCTAGAAAGCATAAATTCTACTGTAGGTGAAAGACCTACATGGCATAAATTTGACAAAGCTGACTGGCCTCTGTACGAACAGATGGGCAAAGACAAATTCAAAGGCAAATGATTCGAAATGCCACCGATCCAATTTTGAAGTTTAATGAAACAGTAATATCAATAGTTGATGAGACTATTCCAAAGACCTCCACAAATCGAAAACACCAAGGTAAACCATGGATTAATGATGATTGCAAAGATGCCATCACAAATCGCAAAAATGGCTGAACGACATTTCGGAAAACATCCTACATCGTATAATCTCGGCAATTTCCGCATCTTCAGGGCGAAAGCTCGAAGAACATTAAAACGAAGTCGTCACACTTCCTGGCGAAATTTTTTTTCTAAATTAAATTGCCATACACTAATGAATAATATTTGGAATATGATAAAAAAATAATGGCCAAAATAGTTAAACATTTAAAAGACCTCCACAAATCGAAAACACCAAGGTAAACCATGGATTAATGATGATTGCAAAGATTTCCGCATCTTCAGAGCGAAAGCTCGAAGAACATTAAAACGAAGTCGTCACACTTCCTTGCGAAATTTTTTTTCTAAATTAAATTGCCATACACTAATGAATAATATTTGGAATATGATAAAAAAATAATGGCCAAAATAGTTAAACATTCCAAAGACCTCCACAAATCGAAAACACCAAGGTAAACCATGGATTAATGATGATTGCAAAGATGCCATCACAAATCGCAAAAATGGCTGAACGACATTTCGGAAAACATCCTACATCGTATAATCTCGGCAATTTCCGCATCTTCAGAGCGAAAGCTCGAAGAACATTAAAACGAAGTCGTCACACTTCCTGGCGAAATTTTTTTTCTAAATTAAATTGCCATACACTAATGAATAATATTTGGAATATGATAAAAAAATAATGGCCAAAATAGTTAAACATTTAAAAGATGGACCAGACACTAACATCTGAACAGGACATCTCAAATAAATCATGCCAATCCTTATGGTTTTGATTTGACGCAAACGGGTCTCGAACACTCGATCTAAACACCCGAGGCGATCATGCTAACCATTACACCACCGATGCGGTTGGTCTGGATATAAATCTATTATAAATAATATTAAAATTATAAATAAACGAAATCCATTAAGCATATAGAAATCACCTTTTATCACTAGTTATAAACATATCTTCATTCAGCAATTATAAGTAAGCGATACACCCATTCAGAATTCATCGTATCTCACATATTATATATATATATATATTGTTTGATTTCTTGCTTGTTTGTTTGTATTTGTTTCTTATTTTGTGTGTTTGTTTGTTTGTTGTTATTGGTTTCTTTTTAATCATATCTTCATTCAGCTTTAGAAAGTATGACTATTGAATCATCATGGCATTCACTTTAAATGTTATTCTTTCTACGACTTTGTAGGTGGAGACTTTAGGGCAAGTTCTATTAATGGAACTAGAACAAACCTTCCACATATTACACCCTTCATATCAACTGACAGCACATTTGTTTTTCATCTGCGCTTGTGTTACATGTTATTTTGTCATTTCAATCCTTTGTTCTATTGATGTATTTTTCGACATGCTTTTGCTTTGTACTGTTCTCTCTTAGCATTGTATTTTCTTTATTTCATAATAGGTGACACTTCCCATTGGTACAATTATAACATTTCATATTTCTGGCAACTTTATTCCAACTATAACTATCAAACCATCTGCCCTAGACATAGAACAAACAGAGGGACTATGTGGATATATCAGCAAAACAAAAGACATGTCTGATGACTTTAAGCCAAGAGGATCCAATTCTACTACATCACTAAGTGATTTTGCCAAATCATGGAGGTATATATAAAGTTATATGGGTCATTATTTGCTCAAGGGACCATTTGATTGGACATGCAGTGAAAATTAAATCTGAACTGAAACTAAAAAACTTCAAGATATAAACTACACATCTGCAACAGTTTTGCCAGCCTCAATAATATTGTACCTGTAAAAAAACTGTATTTTAATGAGCATGCAATAGAAGTGCAAAAAACCGAAGAAAGAGCCATATTGTAATAGTGCATTTGATTTTGAGGGCTCTAAATGGTGTGGGATTGAATCGTATTGAGGGAAGAACAAAAATGTTGGATTGGACATTAGACGTTTACATATATAGATTCTCCTTCAGTTGCCCGTGGGTTACGATATTTCTCCACTCAAGAGAGTTAAAGTTGCCCGTGGGTTACGATATTTCTCCACTCAAGAGAGTTAAATTTAATTTAACTCTCTTTGAGTGGAGAAATATCGTAACCCACGGGCAACTGAAGAAGCATTTGTTTCTCCCATTATTTAATACGAACTTTATTTCAATTACCGATTTGACAACATGCGGAGAAAGGCACAAGACATTTTAATCCTCTAGAGGATTACAGAATTTTCCTCCACTGGATTAGCGTGGTTAAAATGCCGTAATAATGGGAGAAATAAAACTATTAAGTGCAGCTCCATGCCCTATATTTTCACACTAATATTAAACACTAAGCAAGGACAAAGCTTAGTAGTTTTGCTGCAGTTGCCAGCTGGGCTCCCAACAATAACATTTGTTAAGTCCAATATGTAAGTAGCTAGGGGGGATAGTGTGTGAAAGTTTTCCTGGGCAAAGTCCAAGATTTAGTGGGTCTTGAGCTACTGGGCTCCTGCTACGTTTTATCCTGGCTAAGTAAAGCATTTAATATCAAGGGTTATAATACATAAATACATAAAGGGGACGAGCTCGAGTGACCCAAATAAATTGTTTTAAAAGAAATTATGTTGTCAGTATGCAGTGAGCAGTACAAATCATAAAATGCATATATGCAATACATTTTCGAGTTCATGTATAAATGTATTAAATATAATTAGTTTCATCTTGCTTGTTCATTTGATATGTTGATTATGCATTTTATTAGAGTAGAGAGGAATTCGGATGAAGAACTATTTTCATCGTTACCCACATTCCCCACAGAAGATCTTTCTTTAAAGGAATATTGTCTTTGTGTGGAGGTGGCAAAACAGAATGACGGCATTGCAAATTTCACTAGCGTACACTGCAATCTGACGGAACCAATGGTGCAATGTAAAAATACTAGGACGCCTCTCGCTACAAATTTGTACCAGGAATGTCATAAAAATAGGAGACGTAAAAGAGCAGTAGATAGCGATGACGTATTTGAAGACACACCATTGACGTACGATTCTAACTACGATCCAGATTATCTCCCGCCGGTGAGTTTAGCTAAAATGTATATAGAATAACGGTAGTTATGAAGGTCGAGACAGATATTATCACGAGTATCACAGCGAGTTCGGCATTCTATACTGACGGTATTGTTTTTATCGGTAACTTCATAATGTGTTTGATGTCACACTCACCGATTATCAATATCATAGTTCATCAATATCATAGTTCGTAGATAAAATATCACATGGAGAATTGTTTTTAATTGCATTAAAAGGGTCTTTGAGATACTACTCAAAAGATTTAAACAAGATGGCACCACATACATTACAATCAAACCTGTATTAAGAGGTCACCCCTGAGACAATGAAAAGGTGGTCGTATATGACAGGTAACCTCCTTAAAGAGGTTAAATTCATATGAAATGTTCTATAGGACAAGAAAGTTTAACCTTTAAATAGAGGCGATTGCTTAATAGACGTGACCACATAGGCAGGTTTGATTACATTTACAATACAATTTAATATTTAAAATTTGCAAACCAATTAGTTAATTATTCTGCTTCCACTCACACACATGTACCTTTCTAGTTTATCTTATGTTTGCACGTCATTTAGTGAGTGCATAAGAACTACAACTTGGTCAAATATGAATATATTAAAGAGTTATATTTATAAAAGAAGAAAAAAGCAACGATCACCATGAGACAATTTGGTACAAGTTTATTTCCATTAACGGAAAACAAACAAATGAAATAATTCCTTCAAGCAAAGAAATAAAATGACAAACAAACAATACCACCATATCAAAGCAGTTGTAAAATATAACAGTAAAAAGGCGCCGTAGTGGACGTGATCGTATGGTTGTTGGATTTACAACTACCTATGTAATCAGTGCATATTACCAATAGCGTTGTGAATTCGCATCCCGCTCATGGTGAGGTGTACTCGATACAACATTATGTGATAAAGTTTGTCAGTGACTTGCGACAGGTCGGTGGTTTTCTCCATGTACTCCGGTTTCCTCCACCAATAAAACGGACCGCGATAGTATTGCTGAAATAAGTAAATTCTACAAATATGTTCTTGCTTATTATTCATTTTCATTTTTCCCGCATTGCATATTTTGCAATACAATAATTTTATGTAGGAACCAGAATGGAAAAATGGATGGACAGAAGATTCTTCAAGACAGGCGTGTACAGATGGACTCTCACAAATGACTGCTCTGGAATTGTGTCAAACATATGCGCATATTGATCTATCATTTTACATTGAGTCCTGCATAGATGATATAAAGGTAAATATCATCTGACGGTAAGACTTTGAAGATACCAAAGAGGTAATCAGAATCCGTAAATCGAAAAAGGACATTGTTACTAACAATAGCGATATGATGATTCAATTTCATTCAAATGAAGAAAAAATCAAACCGAAAATCTTATAATATTTTAAAAAGCAATACATAACAATGCATGTTTCAAACGACTATTGTAGGAATTAGGGATACAATAAATCACAATATGTTTCTTACGAGCAGTGTCCATATAGTGCCTATTGTGATGTGTTTTTGCATTGTTTATCTTCGTCGTATGTACTCTATGTTGCCAGTTTCTCTTAATTCTCCATTTTTGATTCCCACTTCAATATTCTCTAACGTTTATTTACATAAGCAATACATTATATTATGGTTTAAATTGATTATTGTGGCACTATGACTATCGCATCTTAGGTCGACTGTAACATTTATATTTGTTGTTTTTCCGCTAACCATGCAGCACTAAGGAGTAAGAACAAAGATCGCATGGCTCGGAATCAGAATGTCTTCCTGCATGTTGGTCTAGTATAAAGCAGACATCATCGTGTTCTCCCTATGCTATAGCTCAAAGAAAAGGCTCATTTGGCGGGAAAAAACAATCTTTCATTCATTCTATTCTAAGGTAATATAGAACCCTCTAATGTAGATATGTACATTATTGTTTTCTTTCCAACTAGATTGCTGGGAGCCCTGAATTTATAAAATATACAATATGGTTAATGGAGGATGCCTGCAGGCTGGAAGTATCAAAAAATGAAAGCCTATTTCGCAGTAATTCAAGCAGTGGTGGACCCTCGGTGTTAGATGTATTACAGAACCAGTTATGCCCATCCAACTGCAGTAATAATGGCTACTGCAATATGAGTATGTACGATACTAATACGTTAGTACTTGAACCCACTCTTCCATAGAAGAATCAATGCACTCATTTAGTATAATGAAAAGAAAACAGTGATGTTCAAAAATCCAACAAAGCAAAAAATCACATCTGAACTTAAATTATTGAGTATGGAAAGTCCCATGACATATGACATTGAATATCCAGGTCTTCGCATGGAGCAGGTAGAATTATGTGGCGGGGTTAAGCCGGTTATTTTTGTAATGTGTAGCAAAGGATGCTTAAATCCTAGTACATTCTTATATATTTTATTCCACTGAAATAGAAAATATCTGTTCTCACCCCTTGGATAAAGTAGTCAGTTAATTTAGGTGAAAAAGATTTTCTTATCTTACCCTAGCTCCTGGGTAAAGACAAGCTACACGTGCCTTATCCCGAAAAATTGTTTTCCATTATTGAGGTAAATTGTCGATTGATCGACGCATCCATGTCTTGACATAATATAATATATAGACAGTATCTTTAAATGGTACTACAACAGTGATAATTAAGGATTTATCTCAATTTTTTTTTTTCGTTTCATGAAAAAATTAACTCAAAAATGTGGTTACGCAAGGGTGTGTACCACATTTTTGAGTTTATTTCTAATGAACCGAACACACAAATGTGATCAATCTTTATAAATTAATCCCTAATTAATTTTGTTCTTGTCCTAAAAATATTTTGTCGGATAATAACTGCTTAAAAAGATTTAAAATTAAAAAATTCCCAATTGAGACCCCAACATGTGACTTCCGGTTAAACATTTTGTCTATGGAAAATAACATAAATTTTTATCCAATCAAAATCTCTTAAACACATCAAATTAATTTATATACTAATATAAACTATAAAAAGTTATTTGACGTTGGTCAAAGGGAGGTTACAAAAAATGTTTACGTTAGTTACTAACAAGGCAGAGCACTCTATATTTTCTCAATGCAAGCAAATATTGACACGATAGAAAGAGATGAGAAAAGGAGTCAAACACCGTAAAAGGTGCAATATATTTTTTTTATTGTAGAATCTATCACAGGTGGTTAACTTTATTATTTTGAATCCCTTTAATGTAGTAAAATGAAAATCTTGTTTTATTTTATTACGTAGCATTTTGGACCTTTGGTCCTGTGATACGGATCGCAAATTAATACGCCAAACTACACAAAAAGTAAACAAACATTGACACAGTAGAAAGGGGTGAGATAAAGAGTCAAACACCGCGAAAGGTGCAAGATAGTAAAATCTGTGACACCCTTGGGTAAGATTTAAATCGTATCCGACTCGGACAAGCCTCATTCGATACGAATTATATCTTACCCTCGGGTGTCACAGATTTTACTATATTGCACCTCTCCCGGTGTTAAACCCTACATATGTTCCTGATCAATCAATGTTGATATGTTTTACTCAAACGTATGAAATACAATTGCACCACTCAAACCGCTCAACTGCAGAATGGGGATCGTTTCGTGCTCACTTTACCCTTTGAGTTATGTGAAATGAAGAACATCTATAAAAAATGGTACCAAAAGACTCGAAAATGGCCAAAGGAATATTGGACAAACAATGATGTAGAAAACACTACACAGAAAACTGAAGATCAAGCAATTTCACGTAAATTTGATATATGATTATAAAGATATTTCATTAATAGATCATATTCGTTTTAGGCGTGTGTTTCTGTAATACTGGATTTATTGGGTTTGACTGTTCTGTGACATTGTCTGAGGCTCCGACAGAACTAACCATACCAGACAAAGGATTGTGTTCTATAAAGACAAGATTATGTCAAAAGACCAACATCTTCAGCATATTTTATTCAGAGAAGGTGTACTGCAAACTTCAACACTTCACTGTAAGTCAACTGAAATCAAATATATTTTCGGAATCGATTATGGAATTGTTCTGACGGTGTTCTAGTTTATTATTTATTTATTTATTTATTCACATGTTTTGCTAGCTTGTGTTTGTTCGATACATTGTGTAGCATATCACCAATATACCGGAGTCATTAGGTCATTTTTCTATAGCACAGATAGGCGAGATTGATTGATTAATTGATTGATGTTTAACGCCAACTAAAGAAGTATTTCAGCTATGTCGTGGCGAGATAGGCTGGAGGATCAAATATGATGAGATATAGCAATCAGTCTGCAGGTGGAACGAACAACCAATGTAATCGTGGTTTGATAGTGATAAATAATTGGAAAGCAAAAAAGGGGTAGGATAATGATTGCTTGCAAAGTCTTGAAATACCTTTTCCATATGTTTTTGTTACAATATATTAAAAATAGGAAAATCAAGTTCCCAAAAAGCTATGTTATGGGGAAATTAATGTCTTAACCCGAGTCAAACCAAATATAGCAAAAGAAATATAAAACGTGGTGGCTCATATTCGCATGTACTTCTCTTATTATCTGTTGTGAATAAACGTCAACGAATACCGAAGGGGCAATCAAACATTTCAGAGAAACTGGCAGCATAGGGTACACAATACGACGAAAAACACCACGCAATATGTGTTGGACACCACTATTCGTAAACAAACACAAATAACGTAAATAAGACACGAGTCTTCCTACCAACAACAGGAGGTAAAGACGACCTTGAACATCGTTTATATGCGGAAATCGTAACGGACATATGAACATGTATGATGTATTTAGCGAGTCTTTTTGTTATTTCTACCAATGCAAATGCATATCGTTGAAGGCGTCGTCAAATGGAAAGAAAATAACCAGTGACAGAGGCGCAACAGTGACAGAAGCTATATATTACTATGAAAATATGGTTTCCTGTGATATTCCAACTGCCCCAAAGAGGAGATCAACAGACAAAACCGTTGATGGTTATGACTTATCATTGTCATATGATGATACTAATTATGGAGATTCTGTTTCTTTTATCATCTATGACGAGGATTGCTTTACGTGTAATGCTACAACCGTCACATGTGTTAGGCTGGTAAGTTATGTGTTAATCTAGTATAATGCTAATCCTGATTTAGTGGAGACCTCTATTAAGCAATAACTTGTATTGCGTTAACTCAATTTTAATTCCCCGTCATTGTACATCACATAATAATTGAATCTATTCTTAGTATTTTGTTGCCACTTTATGAAAACAAAGTTAAAACAGTGATGGAAAACAACTCCACCAATATCAACAAAACAAACATATACCAGAATCTGTCACATCAACTCATTGAACATTAAGAAAAGACAATGACATATGACGTTGGCCATCCAGGGCACGTCTTGAGTTAATGTGATCACAACCCTGCACTATTGATAATTGGATCTTCAACTTAAATACATAATATATATAAACAATCAATAACAAATCCCTCAACAGATCGTGTTTGTTTTTTGTAAGATGAACGATAAGTCATCGGCTTTGATCAAAAGACTATAATTACCTGACAAAATGAACATATATTGGCTAATAAGTTCTGCCATTTTATTGAATAATGAATGGCATTGCATAGATAACACGACGGGTGTCAATAGTACAGTAGAAACTTCTAACCCTTCAGAATCCTCCGATTTCGCCCCGGTTTCTTGTGTGATTCGTGTTTTGTTTGAAAATGTTGTGCATATCATTGTTTGTCTTTTTTCGTTTTCCCATTGTGTTGTCTATCCTTCATTAATTTACAGATTCTGATTACCCCTTTCATTTCAGGATACTTTTGACACAAAACAAAATAGTACGTATTATTCTATTTATAGTTTATCAATGAAACATATGCAAACAAAAATAAAACAAATATACTAACAATTATGTATGACCGAAAGGGCTGTTCGGGGTTCTTACAGCATGTAATTATACCTATATTAATTTGATCTCTCGTAAAAATGTTGACTCTTAAAATTTGATGCAAAATCATGATTTGTTAGATATATGCATATATTATATATGCTATTAAATAAACTCAATTGTTAAACCGCATAATTCAAGCACTTTCGCTTTGAAAAGCCTGTTTTTCCTGTAAAAAGGAATTTCGAAATTAATCTTTTGATAAATTGGACGATATTTCCGAATATTACCACAATTTACAATATTTGAAAGGGTTTCATAAAATTTATTGCAGATCTGTTGCCAGTAATACTCGGTGCAGTAGCTGGATCATTTGCACTTTTTGTGATAATGGTGACAATTTGCATCGTGATGAAACATAGACCGAATAATGACAGGTAAATATATGTCTTATCAATTCATGCGATATATTTTCATGTCAACTGCATTGGCGATGTAATGGGTAGCGTGTTTGCCCCTGAGTGTGATAGATCGTGGGTTCGAGCCCCGGTCGAGTCAAACCAAAGACTATGAAATTGGTCTTTGTCGTTTCACCGCTATGCACACAACATTAAGTCTATTTAGATCAGAATCGGAATAATGTGTCCGAGTGAAGCTACATATCTATCAATGGACTGCTTTTCGATCCATAAAACATCAACTCATTTTCGCGCCATGATATAGCTGAAATAAATGCTCATTTGACATAAAGCAACATCGTTCACTCACGTAAACTTATACAAAATTCCAATAAAATGCTCCAAAGCGGAAATTACAGTGGTCAAAAGGAAAAAGGATGAAATTACAACTACATGTATGATCTACAAAATACTACACAGAAAATTAAAGATCGAACGACGCAATATAATTTTTGCAACTATTTTCAATGACATATATTTTTAATATAATATAAATGGATTACATTTTTAAAGAAGTTCAAATATATATTAAATTGCTACTAATTTCATCGAAAGCAGAAGCAAATTATATCATTACGTATGTCCTTATTTCTACAGAAAGAATCAAAGTTGCTGTGAACAAACATCTTCGCCTTCTGAACCTTCGAAAGATCCTCACATTGAACCTGAGAACAACCGGATCAAAAATGGTTCAGACAGCCTACGCGTGTTGATCTTATCACTATGGAATAATTGACATGTCTCACGGATAACCTATATTATCGGCTGATTATTGTCAGTTTACTAAGAAACCATTGTCACTAACATGTTTTTATCTTGTTCCAAAAATTGTAATGTGTAATGTTATTTATTGTTTGTTATTTACCAATTAAATTTCAATGTCAGAGTTTTGCACAGCAGTTTCCAACATCGACTCTGCCTCTGTTTATTTGATTTTTCGATGCTGTTTTGGAATTTTAGTTTTCTGTTTTGTGTTTTTTTTCGTCATATGTTTTCTTTGTCCAGTGATACCAGTGTCTCATTCTTGATTGAACAATCTGATTTCTCTAACGTATATTAAATATGCTATGCATAATGTTCAGGATTATAGCGTTCTTTGTATCAAAGATATTAGCCTGGTTATATGTTAGGGTCAATAAAACTAGTTTAATCTGCAACTTTTTATGGGAAACGATTTTTCCTCATTCTACGTTTTTCTATCGAATTTGGAACGGTTCCGACAATGTTGTATTTTTTTGTTTTACATTGTATTAACAGCACATAGATTGCCTTTATATAACTGACCATATGCCTATTTGTTATCTAACGCTTACAATTATATGCCACCATGGTTACGGAAAACTATGAATTTCCCCATTATTGTTTTGATATTTCATTAGAACTAATAAATATATGTAGGAGTAAAAATAATGAATTTAATGTATATTATTATACCTCAGTATATACTTTCTTAAAGCTTTTTTAAAGAAATAAAAATGTTATTGTTTCACATTTTTAACACTGAGACTATTGACCGGTCCATAGTTTCTTACTATTTGACCGGTAACGTCACACTGATTCGCGGAATTTTAATGCCGTGTCCGGATTGGATAAAGGTTTTATATTTATTCGGAACACTCAGACTTCATCGTCTATTAGCGAAAACTCTGGTAATTTTTAAAAAATTTCAAAATTTCAAAAATTTCATAAAATTTCTAAATTTTCAACAAATTTCTAAATTTTAAGATTAAACAATTTTTTTTTTAAAGCTCATAATTTCAAAATTTTCATAAAATTTTAAAATTTCAAAAAATTCATAAGACTTGTAGTCACCATGTAAATTTATGTTGAAGTCTACTTTCTTAAAAGAATCATTATGAATGACTGGGGAAATAGCATAAAAATGTCCATGAGACAATATTCAGATTTATAATGCAAAATACTGGCAAAGGATGTGTGATTTTATTGGTCTTTATCATTTTGAGGTGATCATTCAACTATGAGTCTAATGTTTTTCGGTCAATAGTCAGTGTCTCGGGGACAATAAACTTGCTATTCCCTCATACCCAGTCAATAAGTATATATAATTTATCAGAAATATTACAACTTTAAAAAACGCTAATGGATGATGCAAGCTCTACTTATGTCAAATCATGTCTTATTATATGTAGTGTATTTTATTACCTAATTGTAAATTTTTTCTTGTTTATTAAGTAGCTACATATTTTAAGATATTTATGTGTTTTTTGCTCCCCTGTGATCTATTGACGTGTCAATAGTCTTCCAGAGACTATTGCATGACAGACTGTTGAACTGACCTTTGAACCGGTTTTTCATTGGACAATAAATTTCAAAGCTTCAAAAATTTAAAAAAAAATCAAAATTTCAAAAATTTCAAGTGGTCAAAAATTTCAAAATGCTAAAATAAAAAAATGATAAAAAAAAAAACACTTGCATGACGACATTTAACTAAGAGGGGCGGTTTGTTGCTCATCAAATCTGGCTTATTTAGTACCAAGCCAGAAAAGTGAACGGTCATATATTTGTTTGATAAGGGTGTCGATCTACCTTTTTTTCTACGATTTTGAGAAAGGAATTTTGTACTGTGTGATATTTTTATTATTATCATATTACAATCAACATTTTTATTGTAAACATTGTTGTTGTCAGCAACAGTTTTTCGTTAAATTTGATGGAATAAATATTCTTTTTTTTTTATATATTTTTTTTTTTTTTGGCAGGTAGTGTTTATGTTTGCTCATTACAACATTATGCAATAAATTTGTTAAATACTTTCGTTAGCTTGGTGTTATTATGCAAGGTGCTTGTGATAATAGGTCGTGGATCATATGCATAAATTTGCTTAAATATACCTACTGATGCGTACTGACATGTTTGTTAAAAATAATGCAGCCAACAATAATTTTAATAATTTTTCCTATGATTGGCAATATGGTTTTTAACGCAACTTCAGCTATAGCATGGCAGTCCGTTTTATTGGTGGAGGAAAACGAAGTAACAGAGAAAACCACCAACCTGTCGCAAGTCACTGACAAACTTTATCATATAATGTTGTATAGAGTACACCTCATCATGAATCCACAACTTTACACCTCGCCATAAACTCACAACCTTATTGGTAATAGGCACTGATTGCAAGGGTAGTTGTAAAGAAAACAACCATACTACCACGACGGCCCCTGTTTTTCCTAAGATATTGTATGTAGTCAGATATAATGAAAATGCATATCAGATTTATCCGATAATGATAAGAGCTTCCAACGGAAATCATGCATCATTGTAGGATATGAATTCAAAAACGTATTTCTTTTTGGATCAAGGTTAGGTCATCTAGTAAACATGGTGTTCTTTGATGAACAATGCTACCAAGGATTATCTATATATATCTTACCTAATGTTTTCTTAATTTGCGATAAATCACATCAAAATAAAAGTGTGCAACTATAATGGTAAATATCGCAAGAATAGACAAGTACAATTAACGTTCCAGGGGTAGTCGTGGCCGTGATCGTACGGTAGTTGGCTTGTAAATAGTGCCTATCACCGGTAACGTTGTACGTTCGAACCCTGTTCATGTCGAGGCATACAACATTATGCGATATAGCTTGTCAGGTCGGGGATTGAAAACAGTAAAACCAATGCCATGCAAAATTGAATGATAAAGACAAATGCTGATTATTTTTAGCTCACCTGGCCATAGGCCATGTGAGCTTTTGTCATGGGTAAGCGTCCGTCGTCCGTCCGTTAGCTTTTCACATTTAAATCTTCTTCTCTGAAACCGCTGAACAGAAATCAGCCAAACTTGCCAGAAATGTTCACTGGATGGTCCTCTACCAGATTTGTGTTTTTGGTGCTGATTTGAAATCCAACATGGCTGCCAGGGTCCATAATGTGTTCTCATTGGCTGAAATTTTAAAAATCTTCTTGTCAGAAACCACTAAGTCAATTGAATTGTGGCTTTGCAGGAATGATCATTGGGTGGTCCTGTTCTAAAATTTTGAATCGTTTGCCAATCGGAAATTCAAGATGGCCGCCATGACTCGACTTAGTTTAACATTGGACCCTATGGGAATTTCACATTTTCATCTTTTTTTCTGAAACCACAAAACAGATTTGAACCAAACTTGGCAGAAATGTTCATTGGATGGTCATATACAAGATTTTTGTTTTTGGCGCTGATCGGAAATCCAACATGGCTGCCAGGGCCCATAATGTGTTCTGATTGGTCGACATTTTTAAAATCTTCTTGTTAGAAACCACTAAGCCAATGAATTGTGACTTTGCAGGAATGATCATTGGGTGGTCCTGTACTAAACTTGTGAATCGTTTGCCGATCGGAAATTCAAGATGGCCGCCATGACTCTACTTAGTTTAACATAGGACCCTATGGGAATTTCACATTTTCATCTTTTTTTCTGAAACCACAAAACAGATTTGAATCAAACTTGGCAGAAATGTTCATTAGATGGTCATATACAAGATTTTTGTTTTTGGCACTGATCGGAAATCCAACATGGCTGCCAGGGCCCATAATGTGTTCTGATTGGTCGAAATTTTAAAAATCTTCTTGTTAGAAACCACTAAGCCAATTTAATTGTGACTTTGCAGGAATGATCATTGGGTGGTTCTGTACTAAACTTGTGAATCGTTTGCCGATCGGAAATTCAAGATGGCCGCCATGACTCGACTTAGTTTAACATTGGACCCTATGGGAATTTCACATTTTCATCTTTTTTTCTGAAACCACAAAACAGATTTGAATCAAACTTGGCAGAAATGTTCATTGGATGGTCATATACAAGATTTTTGTTTTTGGCACTGATCGGAAATCCACCATGGCTACCAGGGCCCATAATGTGTTCTGATTGGTTGAAATTTAAAAAATCTTCTTGTTAGAAACCACTAAGCCAATTGAATTGTGACTTTGCAGGAATGATCATTGGGTGGTCCTGTACTAAACTTGTGAATCGTTTGCCGATCGGAAATTCAAGATGGCCGCCATGACTCTACTTAGTTTAACATAGGACCCTATGGGAATTTCACATTTTCATCTTTTTTTCTGAAACCACAAAACAGATTTGAATCAAACTTGGCAGAAATGTTCATTAGATGGTCATATACAAGATTTTTGTTTTTGGCACTGATCGGAAATCCAACATGGCTGCCAGGGCCCATAATGTGTTCTGATTGGTCGAAATTTTAAAAATCTTCTTGTTAGAAACCACTAAGCCAATTTAATTGTGACTTTGCAGGAATGATCATTGGGTGGTTCTGTACTAAACTTGTGAATCGTTTGCCGATCGGAAATTCAAGATGGCCGCCATGACTCGACTTAGTTTAACATTGGACCCTATGGGAATTTCACATTTTCATCTTTTTTTCTGAAACCACAAAACAGATTTGAATCAAACTTGGCAGAAATGTTCATTGGATGGTCATATACAAGATTTTTGTTTTTGGCACTGATCGGAAATCCACCATGGCTGCCAGGGCCCATAATGTGTTCTGATTGGTTGAAATTTAAAAAATCTTCTTGTTAGAAACCACTAAGCCAATTGAATTGTGACTTTGCAGGAATGATCATTGGGTGGTCCTGTACTAAACTTGTGAATCGTTTGCCGATCGGAAATTCCAGATGGCCGCCATGACTCGACTTAGTTTAACAATGGACCCTATGGGAATTTCACATTTTCATCTTTTTTTCTGAAACCACAAAACAGATTTGAATCAAACTTGGCAGAAATGTTCATTGGATGGTCATATACAAGATTTTTGTTTTTGGCGCTGATCGGAAATCCAACATGGCTGCCAGGGCCCATAATGTGTTCTGATTGGTCGAAATTTTTAAAATCTTCTTGTTAGAAACCACTAAGCCAATGAATTGTGACTTTGCAGGAATGATCATTGGGTGGTCCTGTACTAAACTTGTGAATCGTTTGCCGATCGGAAATTCAAGATGGCCGCCATGACTCGACTTAGTTTAACATAGGACCCTATGGGAATTTCACATTTTCATCTTTTATTCTGAAACCACAAAACAGATTTGAATCAAACTTGGCAGAAATGTTCATTAGAAGGTCATATACAAGATTTTTGTTTTTGGCACTGATCGGAAATCCAACATGGCTGCCAGGGCCCATAATGTGTTCTGATTGGTCGAAATTTTAAAAATCTTCTTGTTAGAAACCACTAAGCCAATTTAATTGTGACTTTGCAGGAATGATCATTGGGTGGTTCTGTACTAAACTTGTGAATCGTTTGCCGATCGGAAATTCAAGATGGCCGCCATGACTCGACTTAGTTTAACATTGGACCCTATGGGAATTTCACATTTTCATCTTTTTTTCTGAAACCACAAAACAGATTTGAATCAAACTTGGCAGAAATGTTCATTGGATGGTCATATACAAGATTTTTGTTTTTGGCACTGATCGGAAATCCACCATGGCTGCCAGGGCCCATAATGTGTTCTGATTGGTTGAAATTTAAAAAATCTTCTTGTTAGAAACCACTAAGCCAATTGAATTGTGACTTTGCAGGAATGATCATTGGGTGGTCCTGTACTAAACTTGTGAATCGTTTGCCGATCGGAAATTCAAGATGGCCGCCATGACTCGACTTTGTTTAACATAGGACCCTATGGGAATTTCACATTTTCATCTTTTTTTCTGAAACCACAAAACAGATTTGAATCAAACTTGGCAGAAATGTTCATTGGATGGTCATATACAAGATTTTTGTTTTTGGCACTGATCGGAAATCCAACATGGCTGCCAGGGCCCATAATGTGTTCTGATTGGTTGAAATTTTAAAAATCTTCTTGTTAGAAACCACTAAGCCAATTGAATTGTGACTTTGCAGGAATGATCATTGGGTGGTCCTGTACTAAACTTGTGAATCGTTTGCCGATCGGAAATTCAAGATGGCCGCCATGACTCGACTTAGTTTAACATTGGACCCTATGGGAATTTCACATGTTCATCTTTTTTTCTGAAACCACAAAACAGATTTGAATCAAACTTGGCAGAAATGTTCATTGGATGGTCATATACAAGATATTTGTTTTTGGCACTGATCGGAAATCCACCATGGCTGCCAGGGCCCATAATGTGTTCTGATTGGTTGAAATTTAAAAAATCTTCTTGTTAGAAACCACTAAGCCAATTGAATTGTGACTTTGCAAGAATGATCATTGGGTGGTCCTGTACTAAACTTGTGAATCGTTTGCCGATCGGAAATTCAAGATGGCCGCCATGACTCTACTTAGTTTAACATAGGACCCTATGGGAATTTCACATTTTCATCTTTTTTTCTGAAACCACAAAACAGATTTGAATCAAACTTGGCAGAAATGTTCATTAGATGGTCATATACAAGAGTTTTGTTTTTGGCACTGATCGGAAATCCAACATGGCTGCCAGGGCCCATAATGTGTTCTGATTGGTCGAAATTTTAAAAATCTTCTTGTTAGAAACCACTAAGCCAATTTAATTGTGACTTTGCAGGAATGATCATTGGGTGGTTCTGTACTAAACTTGTGAATCGTTTGCCGATCGGAAATTCAAGATGGCCGCCATGACTCGACTTAGTTTAACATTGGACCCTATGGGAATTTCACATTTTCATCTTTTTTTCTGAAACCACAAAACAGATTTGAATCAAACTTGGCAGAAATGTTCATTGGATGGTCATATACAAGATTTTTGTTTTTGGCACTGATCGGAAATCCACCATGGCTGCCAGGGCCCATAATGTGTTCTGATTGGTTGAAATTTAAAAAATCTTCTTGTTAGAAACCACTAAGCCAATTGAATTGTGACTTTGCAGGAATGATCATTGGGTGGTCCTGTACTAAACTTGTGAATCGTTTGCCGATCGGAAATTCCAGATGGCCGCCATGACTCGACTTAGTTTAACAATGGACCCTATGGGAATTTCACATTTTCATCTTTTTTTCTGAAACCACAAAACAGATTTGAATCAAACTTGGCAGAAATGTTCATTGGATGGTCATATACAAGATTTTTGTTTTTGGCGCTGATCGGAAATCCAACATGGCTGCCAGGGCCCATAATGTGTTCTGATTGGTCGAAATTTTTAAAATCTTCTTGTTAGAAACCACTAAGCCAATGAATTGTGACTTTGCAGGAATGATCATTGGGTGGTCCTGTACTAAACTTGTGAATCGTTTGCCGATCGGAAATTCAAGATGGCCGCCATGACTCGACTTAGTTTAACATTGGACCCTATGGGAATTTCACATTTTCATCTTTTATTCTGAAACCACAAAACAGATTTGAATCAAACTTGGCAGAAATGTTCATTAGAAGGTCATATACAAGATTTTTGTTTTTGGCACTGATCGGAAATCCAACATGGCTGCCAGGGCCCATAATGTGTTCTGATTGGTCGAAATTTTAAAAATCTTCTTGTTAGAAACCACTAAGCCAATTTAATTGTGACTTTGCAGGAATGATCATTGGGTGGTTCTGTACTAAACTTGTGAATCGTTTGCCGATCGGAAATTCAAGATGGCCGCCATGACTCGACTTAGTTTAACATTGGACCCTATGGGAATTTCACATTTTCATCTTTTTTTCTGAAACCACAAAACAGATTTGAATCAAACTTGGCAGAAATGTTCATTGGATGGTCATATACAAGATTTTTGTTTTTGGCACTGATCGGAAATCCACCATGGCTGCCAGGGCCCATAATGTGTTCTGATTGGTTGAAATTTAAAAAATCTTCTTGTTAGAAACCACTAAGCCAATTGAATTGTGACTTTGCAGGAATGATCATTGGGTGGTCCTGTACTAAACTTGTGAATCGTTTGCCGATCGGAAATTCAAGATGGCCGCCATGACTCGACTTTGTTTAACATAGGACCCTATGGGAATTTCACATTTTCATCTTTTTTTCTGAAACCACAAAACAGATTTGAATCAAACTTGGCAGAAATGTTCATTGGATGGTCATATACAAGATTTTTGTTTTTGGCACTGATCGGAAATCCAACATGGCTGCCAGGGCCCATAATGTGTTCTGATTGGTTGAAATTTTAAAAATCTTCTTGTTAGAAACCACTAAGCCAATTGAATTGTGACTTTGCAGGAATGATCATTGGGTGGTCCTGTACTAAACTTGTGAATCGTTTGCCGATCGGAAATTCAAGATGGCCGCCATGACTCGACTTAGTTTAACATTGGACCCTATGGGAATTTCACATGTTCATCTTTTTTTCTGAAACCACAAAACAGATTTGAATCAAACTTGGCAGAAATGTTCATTGGATGGTCATATACAAGATATTTGTTTTTGGCACTGATCGGAAATCCACCATGGCTGCCAGGGCCCATAATGTGTTCTGATTGGTTGAAATTTAAAAAATCTTCTTGTTAGAAACCACTAAGCCAATTGAATTGTGACTTTGCAAGAATGATCATTGGGTGGTCCTGTACTAAACTTGTGAATCGTTTGCCGATTGGAAATTCAAGATGGCCGCCATGACTCGACTTTGTTTAACATAGGACCCTATGGGAATTTCACATTTTCATCTTTTTTTCTGAAACCACAAAACAGATTTGAATCAAACTTGGCAGAAATGTTCATTGGATGGTCATATACAAGATTTTTGTTTTTGGCACTGATCGGAAATCCAACATGGCTGCCAGGGCCCATAATGTGTTCTGATTGGTTGAAATTTAAAAAATCTTCTTGTTAGAAACCACTAAGCCAATTGAATTGTGACTTTGCAGGAATGATCATTGGGTGGTCCTGTACTAAACTTGTGAATCGTTTGCCGATCGGAAATTCAAGATGGCCGCCATGACTCGACTTAGTTTAACAATGGACTCTATGGGAATTTCACATTTTCATCTTTTTTTCTGAAACCACAAAACAGATTTGAATCAAACTTGGCAGAAATGTTCATTGGATGGTCATATACAAGATTTTTGTTTTTGGCGCTGATCGGAAATCCAATATGGCTGCCAGGGCCCATAATGTGTTCTGATTGGTCGAAATTTAAAAAATCTTCTTGTTAGAAACCACTAAGCCAATTGAATTGTGACTTTGCAGGAATGATCATTGGGTGGTCCTGTACTAAACTTGTGAATCGTTTGCCCCTCGGAAATTCAAGATGGCCGCCATGACTCGACTTAGTTTAACATTGGACCCTATGGGAATTTCACATTTTCATCTTTTTTTCTGAAACCACAAAACAGATTTGAACCAAACTTGGCAGAAATGTTCATTGGATGGTCATATACAAGATTTGTGTTTTTGATGCTGATCGGAAATCCAACATGGCTGCCAGGGCCTATACTGTGTTCTGATTGGTCGAAATTTAAAAAATCTTCTTGTTAGAAACCACTAAGCCAATTGAATTGTGACTTTGCAGGAATGATCATTGGGTGGTCCTGTACTAAACTTGTGAATCGTTTGCTGATCGGAAATTCAAGATGGCCGCCATGACTCGACTTAATTTTAACTATGGAAACAAATTTTAAAAGTCTTCTCCACCGAAACCAGTAAGTCAGTTTAAAGCAAACATGGGATGAATGGTCCTTAGGTGGTCAACTTTCAAAATTATGTCCTGTGACCCCGACCTCCATCCAAGATGGCAACCATCAGCGAACATAGTTTTAACATAGGACCCTATGGGAAATATATTTAAAAATCTTCTTCTCTGAAACCAGTAAGCCAATTTAAAGCAAACATGGCATGGATGGTCCTTAAGTGGTCAATTTTCAAAATTGTGTCCAGTGACCCTGATCTCCATCCAAGATGGCCACCTTCAGCAGACATACTGTAGTTTTAACATAGGACCCTATGGGAAAAAATGTTTTAAAATCTTCTCCTCTGAAACTAGTAAGCCAATATAGCAAACATGTCATCGATGGTCCTTAGGTGGTCAACTTCCAAAATTGTGTTCAGTGATCCCGATCTCGGTTCAAAATGGCCGCCGTCAGCAGACATAGTTTTAACATAGGACCCTATGGGAAAATTGTTTAAAAGTCTTCTCTTCTGAAACCAGTCAGCCAATTTAAAGCAAACATGGCATGGATGGTCCTTGGGTAGTATACTTTCAAAATTGTGTCCGGTGACCACGACCTCCATCCAAGATGGCTGCCATGAGCAGACATAGTTTTAACATAGAACCCTATGGCAGTATGGGATTTGAATAGTAACTTAGATGTATTCAGCATGCAGACATTCTTAAGAGGACTTATTTATGTCAGGTGAGCGATACAGGCTCACCTGAGCCTCTAGTTGTATATAGTCGCTTTATGTCGCTGTATTTGATGGAACATTCAGTTTCTGCTAATTGACTTATTTAGTTCATATAGGCCTATAAAACTGCTCTAACACCGCCACTTTTTATTGAAGTGCCTGTACCTAACCAGTAAAGTGAGCGGTCATTTATTTGTGTGTTAGGGGTATTGATTATGAATCTGTTTCTATGCTTTTCCTATTGGATTTTGGAACTGTTCCGACACTATGGTATTCTTGCATCTAATTCAGCTATATCATGACGAGAACAAGTAAATGTTCAATGAAATGATGATGAGGTCCGCTTTGTATTAGACTAACACGCTGAGTTGGATTTTCTCAGTGCTATCTTACAGTCCGCGGGTGGACATATCGCTCCACTCGGACACATTATTCTGATTCCGAGCCAACCAGTCTTTTCTCTTTCTCCTTAATGCTGGGTGCTTAGCGGAGATACCAATTTGATAGTCAGGTTTGACCCGACCGAGTGTGGGTGGTTGAGTGAGTGAGTGTTGCTTAACGCCAATTAAGCAATTTTGAAGCTGTGTCATGATGAGAACAAGTTCACTTTCATTGAAGTGATATTGAGGTCCGCTTTGTACTAGACCAATACGCTAACTTCGATTTTTTAGCTCACTGAAGCAACTGTTCGTGGGTGGACATGTCGCTCCATTCGGACACATTATTCTGATTCCGAGCCTACTAATCTTTGCTCTTTCTCCTTAATTTTCCCTAATTTTCTGTGAAATAAATGAAGGCATTTCAAACCTCGAGAACCCCATGCTGGTAAGCAGAAAACCCATCACTCTAGTAAATTGTCAGATTTCAATGATAATTAAGTTAGTTGCAATCAAATGTAGCACTAATTAAAGCTTAAAGTACATTGTAAATACCACCACATGTAATTTGTTTTCATCAATTTAAATAAGTTGGAAATAATACGATGACTTAATATTCTTTAAAATATCGTATAAAACGACAGCTACACCACGCGTTGACTTATGCTTTTGGAATAATTCATGGATATTTTTGCGAATAAGACACAGAATTAAACTTTATCAAGTGAAACCTAACCCGAACCACCTTGGGACCAACATTTGTATTCGAAATAGGCAGGTGTTTTGTTTATACAGCTTTCAATTAGCAAATATTTTCTCTGTTGTGGGTATATTTATTGGTCACAAAAACATTTGTATTATTTGGTTTTGGTCTATTTTGATTTTTAGCGTACCTAATGTATGTTATTCCAGGAAAGCGTCGTGCTCACTACATTTGATATATGTATCTACGCTTTATTACTGTTAGGTTTATGCAGGATTCTGTTATATTTCTGGGTGGATTAGGCAGGCTTCACTATATTCCGAAAATAAATAATTCAACAACAAGACTTTAATATAATTATCAGTGTTGACTAGATGTCCGCCTAATTAGATTCGGTGGTATACATTTGTCTTTAGAAATATTCCTACACACCATTTATCATCATTTGTGAACAGTAAACTCTCAAAAACATAAATATGTTACGTAAAACATTGGAGTGAGTTGATTGATAAACGTTCTATTGCCGTATGTATATCGTAGCAGTTAATAGATGTAGTGTATTATGTGGGTTCGAATCCCATTCAAAATATAACACAAATTTGGAAGGACAAAAATCTAATTCTTAAAATTTAATTAACACTTAAACTTAGTTGAAATGTATATTACATTAACCTACATTTAAGATTTAATTTAGACTTAAATTTGAATTATTTTAAAACTAAGAAAAAATTGAAGATAGCAAAGAGGTAATCGGGATCGTAAATTGAAGAAAGAGATGATGCAATGGCCAAATGAAAAGGAAATCATCAACATAAAACACGGTTTCATAGACAAAGCACCTATCAAAAACATTAATATTAGATAAATATTGTACTTTTATTTTAGCAGATGATAATGGAAGAAATTTATCTTCATTTGTTGTCAAAACATTTATATTATATATTAACTAATTTCTAGAGATGTACTTTCAATCAAATTTACATTTATTTATGCACACCACATGTCTGATTATTTTGAGGGTTCCACTTTTTCTAAGCTGAACTGTACTTTTCTTTGCTAAATGATTTAAATACATTAACTTTGCATATACAATTACAACTGTATATAACATGCATGGCGTACTTTTGTCGTTACCATTCAATGGATGTAGAATGTATTCATTTTATTATAAATTTCTGAAAATTATATTTCCCTTCAGAATATCTACTTAATACAAGAATAGTTTGGAGATACCAAAGGAGTAATCAGAAGTCGACATCGGAGAATAGACAACAAAATGGCCATGAGAAATAGGAGAAAAGGACAAGCAACGATCTATAAAAAAATACACATACAAATGGGGTAATCAGAATCCATAAGTCGTAGGAGGACAGACAACATATTGACCAAAAGAAAAGTCACAAAAGAACAAACAACGATCTACAAAACATATACAGAAAAGATAAGATCGAGTAACACGAACCCCACTAGAAACCGGGCGTGAACTCATGTGATCCGAAAGGGTAAGCAGTTACTGCATCACTAGTGGCACCCGTCGTGTTAATTTAGATATAAGAAAAGTTTGAAAATACCAAACGAGTAATCAGAAGACAGACAGGCAAGACAGTGACCAAACAAGTAATCAGAAGACGGACAGGCAAGATATTGACCAAACCAGTAATCAGAAGACAGACAGGCAAGACAGTGACCAAACTACCAAACGAGTAATCAGAAGACAGACAGGCAAGACATTGACCAAGCGAGTATTCAGTAGACAGACAGGCAAGACAGTGACCAAGCGAGTAATCAGTAGACAGACAGGCAAGACAGTGACTAAACGAGTAATCAGAAGACAGACAGGCAAGACATTGACCAAGCGAGTAATCAATAGACAGACAGGCAAGACAGTGACCAAACGAGTAATCAGAAGACAGACAGGCAAGACAGTGACCAAACTACCAAGCGAGTAATTAGAAGACAGACAGGCAAGACAGTGACCAATCGAGTAATCAGAAGACAGACAGGCAAGACAGTGACCAAGCGAGTAATCAGAAGACAGACAGGCAAGACATTGACCAAGCAAATAATCAGAAGACAGACAGGCAAGACAGTGACCAAACAAGTAATCAGAAGACGGACAGGCAAGATATTGACCAAACCAGTAATCAGAAGACAGACAGGCAAGACAGTGACCAAGCGAGTAATCAATAGACAGACAGGCAAGACAGTGACCAAACGAGTAATCAGAAGACAGACAGGCAAGACAGTGACCAAACTACCAAGCGAGTAATTAGAAGACAGACAGGCAAGACAGTGACCAATCGAGTAATCAGAAGACAGACAGGCAAGACAGTGACCAAGCGAGTAATCAGAAGACAGACAGGCAAGACATTGACCAAGCAAATAATCAGAAGACAGACAGGCAAGACAGTGACCAAACAAGTAATCAGAAGACGGACAGGCAAGATATTGACCAAACCAGTAATCAGAAGACAGACAGGCAAGACAGTGACCAAACTACCAAACGAGTAATCAGAAGACAGACAGGCAAGACATTGACCAAGCGAGTATTCAGTAGACAGACAGGCAAGACAGTGACCAAGCGAGTAATCAGTAGACAGACAGGCAAGACAGTGACTAAACGAGTAATCAGAAGACAGACAGGCAAGACATTGACCAAGCGAGTAATCAATAGACAGACAGGCAAGACAGTGACCAAACGAGTAATCAGAAGACAGACAGGCAAGACAGTGACCAAACTACCAAGCGAGTAATTAGAAGACAGACAGGCAAGACAGTGACCAATCGAGTAATCAGAAGACAGACAGGCAAGACAGTGACCAAGCGAGTAATCAGAAGACAGACAGGCAAGACATTGACCAAGCAAATAATCAGAAGACAGACAGGCAAGACAGTGACCAAACAAGTAATCAGAAGACGGACAGGCAAGATATTGACCAAACCAGTAATCAGAAGACAGACAGGCAAGACAGTGACCAAGCGAGTAATCAATAGACAGACAGGCAAGACAGTGACCAAACGAGTAATCAGAAGACAGACAGGCAAGACAGTGACCAAACTACCAAGCGAGTAATTAGAAGACAGACAGGCAAGACAGTGACCAATCGAGTAATCAGAAGACAGACAGGCAAGACAGTGACCAAGCGAGTAATCAGAAGACAGACAGGCAAGACATTGACCAAGCAAATAATCAGAAGACAGACAGGCAAGACAGTGACCAAACAAGTAATCAGAAGACGGACAGGCAAGATATTGACCAAACCAGTAATCAGAAGACAGACAGGCAAGACAGTGACCAAACTACCAAACGAGTAATCGGAAGACAGACAGGCAAGCCATTGACCAAGCGAGTAATCAGAAGACAGACAGGCAAGACAGTGACCAAACAAGTAATCAGAAGACAGACAGGCAAGACATTGACCAAACGAAAAGGGACAAATTCTACACAGACAGCTAAAGATTGAACAACGCGATCCTAACTGAACACCAGGGTAAATGTAAATATGTAGCGTTCTTTTTATTCATGGAAAATTAAATGTGTTGTACATTCCCTAACCTTCTGAGGTGTGATAAAGTTTTTATGTTACTTGGGAAGAGCTCGTCGACATGATTTAACTGAAATATTATTTATTGCCGTGCATTTTCGATAGTTGTAATATGGATATTGATACATTATTTATTATGTTTGTTCTCCTTCGCAAACTCTTACTGAAAGAAAGTTTAAACAGTGATGGTCAACAATTCCATCAATATCAACAAAACGAACAATCACCTCTTACTTACCTCTTACTTTCACTCATTTAACACAAAACTGGAAATCCATGTTCTGGATTGTGATAGCCACAATCATGTGGCGGATATAAACCGGTGGTTTTTTTTTCAATTTGTAGAATAGTTTCTATATTCATGAGATATGTACTTTTCGCTTAAAATCGAATTGCTTTGAAATGTCTAGCGCATCTAATTAAACCTAAAAAGTACACTTTATCGATGACTAGAAACTAGGAATAGACATTCCAGACATTGAAACTTTTAAAACATATTTAGTTTGCATTCGATCTACATCAAATTGGTATTTTATTTAATTAGAAGTATGTTCATGCTTTTTAGTGTAATATATATGTCTTCACTTCATGAATGACTAGATTAATGAGGTTTTAATGAATATTAAAGATATTCTACGTATTTATTTTTGACATATTTTACACTTTATGCCGCATCACGACCAAAATAATAGACGCATTACAAAGTATTCCTTATAATTAGATTGGTTGTTTTTCTGCATGCTTAACCTTATTTCAAAAAGAGATTGTATTTATCTTTCTCAAATAGAAATGGGTCATTTCCCTTTTACGTAGGTTGTTCTCTTTCCACTGTTTTACCAGCAATACTTTTAAAGTACTTGACTGTAACACATGGAGTCTTATATGTAACAACATTCCAGCAGCATCTGCACATGGAGTACATCTCTCTTAGTTGATTTCCTTGATAGAGAGTTGCTACTAATCCGAGGGTTCCTATTGGTGAAGTTGAAATCATTATTTTTACGTTCGCCACCATGACTTGGTTGACTGTTAATGAATATTTGTGTCACAATTGACCACAGACATGTCCCACTTGTCGTAAGTCCTTCCCGGTTCTTTCCTCATTCATGATTTATCACTGGGTTTACAAATTAGATGAATACGACGGGTGCCACTAGTGGAGCAGGAACTGCTTACCCTTCCGGAGCTCAAGGGCTTTTAGTGGGGTTCGTGTTACTGGATCTTTCGTTTCTTTATGTGTATGTTTTGTAGATCGTTGTTTTTCCTTTTTCTTTTGGCCATTGTGCTTCTGTCCTTCATCGATTTACGAATGCTGATCACCCCTTTGACATCTTCAGACTCTTCTTACACTTCTCGAGCAGAGCATCTGTGATTTTGTTTCTTTTTAATTTATTTATTCTTTTTTCCATTTGAATTGTTGTCTTTTATTTTTATTTGATTATACTTAATACTTCTTAAATGTATTTTTATTAATTTCTTGTTATTATTATAATTTTTTTATTTAATTGTGTTGTTTATTTCATTTATTTTTCCATTTGCTTACAGTAAGCTTGGTGTGCCTGCACTTTTTTATACTTTATTATGTCTAATAACAGATTTTAAATATTTAAAGTGACATATAAGCGTTTCTTTTTTCCAATAAGCAGCTTAACCATATTTATCACTTGTACGCCTCTTGTAGAAATACATGTCATTTTTACGTTCTATAAATTGCATTAGAAATTCAGAAGTATATTGGACAGCACATTTAGCGATATGTCGGCTTTGTCTTACCAATAGTACAACCATATATTTTAGTTTGCAACTTAATGAAACATAGCTTGACAAATGTTTTCCGACTACAATATATTACGTTGTATTTATTTATTTTTCAAATTCAAAGGTAAAAAAAGCATTTAAAAGTTTAATTTAGCTAGGTGCATTTGCTCTGTACTACACAATACAAGATCTATCTTACAGTTTTCCCAGAAAGTAAGTACTTTGAAATTAGATTTTCCCATATCACAACCAGCGCCCTGTTGGTTCCATAGACCAGAGAGCAATACACAAAAATAAAACACAACGCAAAAAACTAAAACGATTACGGAGAAAGACCCAACCAAACCCACTGGGTGAACTCAGGTGCACGCGAAGGGTAAGTAATTCTCGTTCATTTAAGACACTCGTCGTGTTACTCATGTATATAGTCAAGTCCGGTAAAGTGTTGTAGATGATCAATTGATTGATTTTAGGAAAGAAAACATTATAGATGAAAAGGAAAAGATTCATTGTTATTTGAAAATGGATATTTCCTGGCGGTCAAAGAATTCCTGATGATGACCTTAAATGGTTTTGGGAGTGATGACTTCAATCTAGGATCAATATTTTAGTCATCTATTTCGATCAGCTTTCCCCTCTGAAGCTGAGCTCTATCCAGAAAATACCTGTATTGAGCACAAGATCTAGAATAACGTATGAGCTGTGAAATGTAGAATTGATATGCTGGTGATGCTTGACTATTGTTATCGGAAAACTGTTCTCGAGGGAGAAGACAGTAATATGTTTAGTACATGACATCTCATTCTGGATATAAAAGAAAAAAACGGTAAATTTCTTTGGCTTTTGCATGGCCATGTTCACATACTGCAGCACCGTCTATTTTAAGGGAGGTAAATATTGTCAAAAAATGTATAAAAATAACGCGGGAAAATATATTCTACTTGTATAGTCCCCCGGAAAAATAGTTTCAAACTGACATAGTTCCCGCCGCTAGGTATAATTACCTGTTACCAAGATTAAGGATAAACTGTTCAAAAATAGTGAAAACTTATTATCTAATCAAAATAAAGCACTTCCATATGCTTTGTACCTGCATGATAACCATTATGTACTTCAAATTTGAACTTTTATAGAAATGCATCTGGATTTCTTGCATTGTATGAATAATTAAATGAGGAAGGCATGGAGAGACAAAACATGTGCTAAAACAAAATTAAAACAACTACAATGTATTAAGCCAAATACAATATCATGCCTATCGTTCCATATTTTTTTCATTTGATTTGACAATACTTGTATTATCATGGCTTTGATAATATATATATTTCACGGAATACAGTCTAATTTATTAAGAAAAGTTTGGAGATACCAAATGGGCAATCAGAAGCCGTTAGCAGCACTCTTCTATCCCTACAACAGTTTCTCTTTTCTTCAGTTTTAACATCGTTAAACTGATATTCAAAGTGTACTTTGGTTCCATTTATCAATTAGGTAAATTGACATAGTTATCCGTTCGTGTCTTTGACAAACAAAGATACAAATGACATAACATATTAAATGATAAGAGAGGATGCGAGTCTGGTTACTTGTCATTGTCTTGACCAAATTAACAAACTAATATTATTACATCAGCATCTATTATATACATTGCACGATGTTTCATGTTTGTCAACTTATATATGATGTGTGTCATTCTTATTTCCAATAAATATATATTGAATCATACATCGTTCTTTAGCGTCCCATATTAAGTAAGCTGACAGTATATCGCCAAAAACAAATCAATAAACGAACGAAGAATAGACAATCCAGAGACACGTTTGTAACAGAACGGAGCACTCTAGTGAGTCAGTGAATAATTGTTGCTTAACAACGATTGGGCTAGTATTTTTCCACAGCTATAGTATGGCGAGAACAAGTCACTTTCGATGGGATGATGACGATGTCTGTTATGTACTAGACGAACAAGCTTAGTTGGAATTTCATAGTGTTAGCTGATTGAAACAACATTCCACGCTACACTCGGACACATTATGGTTTGAACTGAACGGGGCTTGAACACACGATCTACCCGACTTAAGGCGAACCCATTAACTGATATACCAACGATGCCGAGAGCAAACACAGACGCGGTATCAGTGTTTTCGTCTGCATAAATAATATTGCAACAACGTATCTCTACAAAATAAAATCAAGACAGTAAGTCGGTTGCATCATTATAAAGTAGCATTCACAGCGTTAATGTAAGATTAATTAATAAAATAACAAACAAACAAACACACCACATTGTAGGAAGAATTCCAATATAAATGATCAAATCGTAGAACGAGGCAAAATTGATACATATAACACACAAATACATGATATGTCACTTTCCTTGGTTGATACAGGCACATCGATCAAAAAAGTGGCGGGCTTTTATGTTTATGTGCCATAACCTCCCCTCTTACTCAAATGATTCGGTCATGCAAGTGTTTAATGGTTCTAGAACTAGTGTGTATATTACTTACAATGGTGTTTTTAATACTGTTAGTAAAATAAAGTACATGCAAATTTAAATATTTCAATCGACAATTAAACCATTCTTCTGTGGCATCTGACCATATTGGCACATTTTAGCATCTTCCTCAAGAAAAAAGAGAATAAACATGAAGTAATTAGGCTGAAATGCTAGAGTAAAGGGTGGAGATTTAAAAAGGAATGGTCCTAGTTTCGGAAAGAAGTAGATTGACTTCTGCAGTTCTGTTTGAATTTTCTGGAAATACATTCGTACTTTTGAGCAGCATATGTCATAATATATAGACTACGTGATTCTTAACCTGTGTCCAGAATACCCATGTCGGTTGAGATGTTCGTGTAACGGGTAATGTACTGCATTATACATGGAGATTGAACAAGAGTGTCGCTTGTCTGATCTCTCACTTCTTGATATATTATTAATATCAATATTTTGTGATCATCAAGCTGGTTTATTATTAAATCCTATTTAACAGCATTTTATACTGATAGAACAAGATATAATTTAAATCTCTTATGATTTATATGCTAGATGTACTTTTACATTGCTTAGTGTCAACTTTCTACACTCTTACAACGCTATGACATTCATTTATTTCATTGTACAAAATGATTGTGTTGTTTTAGCAAATATCAACTGTCAATTAACTGATCATTATACAGATAATTGTCCTAAATTAGAGGAAATTAGAAATAAATGGTTGTGTTGTATGACATATTTACAATGGCATTCGTATATCCGGAGTTACTTAAACTGCATTTGCATCTATTATGCAACGTTATATAATATCAGGACAACATTACTTTGGGGTACGTCGTGGTCGTAATTGTATGGTCCTTGGATTTACAACTACCTGTGCAAGCAGTGCCTATCACCACTAAAGTTGTGAGTTTGAACCCCGTTGATGGCGAGATGTACTCTATACAACATAAAGTTTGTCAGTGACTTGCAGCAGGTCGGTTGTTTTCTCCAGGTATTCCGGTTTCCTCAACCAATACAACTGACTGCCACGATATAACTGGAATATTGTTGAATGTGGCGTTAAACACCATAACCCTAACCCTTAACCCTTAACCTATCGTTTTACTTTTAGCGTTTCTGGTGAAAATTAATACCAAAGACGCGTCGTATGTACTAAATGGTATGACTGCTATATCGCAGGGTCGATACCCCTGTTCGTGAATTATTGGTCCCGAAAATATCATCTCGCCCAGTAGTCAGTGTTTCGTCACTGAGATGGTTCATTAGATCAATTAATTATTTAGCGTACAGTTTCTAAGTAGCACAATTATTATTAAAAAACTACGGTTCTCGTCCTTCCGGAATAGGGGTTCTTTTGTTTTCTTCCCTTCCTCCCACTTTTAAAATGTTGGACTTTCTAACGTTTTGTCTTTGAACGTACCTGATTTCAGAAACGCTTCGCGTGGATTAAATTAGATATGGACATTTCTTGTCGCAGATTGACTTTTTCTGTCTTAATTTTGGGTCAACACCCACATAACTTCCCAAAACCAAGATCTTTACATTAAGACTAAATATAAATCAACACAATATTCTAAGCGCTTGCTGTGTATTGTTTTCTGCATACCCGTAAATTAGTATATGTTCACCCCAGGTTTTTGTTTCTTGTGTTGTGTTGTATAAGGGACTTTTGGGAATTAAGCGTCTTTCATATCACCTCAAATTAATATGGGTTCACCCGCAGGTTTTTTGGTGGGCTTCTTTGTTGCTCATTATATTAACTTCCTGTGTTGTGTTCTGTCTTGTTTGTTTTCGTTCTGTGTCTTTTGCCAGATGTTGTCTTTGTGCCTGGGTTGTCCATTGTTTGTTCCTCCTTCGGTTTTCTAAAGTGTATTCACCTATTTGTCAATCCCCATTTGTTACTGAAGAAATATAAATTAAATTTGCCGTTATACTTTAACTCGGAAATTTAATATTACAAAAATAAACTTATGAAATGATATCATAAATGGACTTCCTTCTGCTATTGTAATGATAGAAAAAAATCCAAACCATGTCACTGTTTTGTGTCGACATCAATTTCAATTAAGAAATATTGTAGTTGGTAAATATAAACACCAATCATTCTTATTTTAACATCCATATTATTATTGCATTTTTCACATTTGCATAACGTTGACAACCAATATTTAGATAATACATTTCACATGAGAGAATTATACAAGTGCACAATATAAATCGTTGTATTATTTTTTTTTTCATTTATCATTTGTTATGAAAGGAAAGCTTATAATGACAATCCACACATACCAACAAAACGAGCATTTACCTTTCAACTCAAATTATTAAGCACAAAACAAAAAGACACATATCGTTGGGAATCCACGTCTTGGCTCGGGACAGGCACATATATGTGGCGGTGTGTGAATTTTAGAATATGGTCGAGCAATAATATTTGTTTTACTTAAATAAGATCTCTAAGTTTTAAGTCCAGCAGATACATTCAATATTATATAGTCCTATTCTCGCGGGTTCCCTTTGCAGACAATATTAGCTTTGAGCAAGATTAATTTAGAGATGCTTTCATCATCTTCGCATATTCTTCAGCAATAAGGAGACATAAAGAATGACATGTATAAAACGGAATGCCTCGCAGTCCATTTTGTTGTCAATTCCCGTAAATTGAATTCAAAAAAATGCATGGTGTACGTAATTCGAAAGAGAGACATTACAATGTAATATGATGACATCACACATATTATATAATGTGCTGTACTATTAAACAATGACTTACGAAATGCAAAACATAAATGTTTGTATAGTGTGACAATCATGAAAACTGGCCAAATCCAGATAAAAACACACACAAAAACAACTGGATCAAACCTAATAGGAAACGTTTTTATTGGGGCTCGTATTGCTCAATCGTCAGTTTTCTGTGTAATATTGTGTGGATCACTGTTTCTCCTTTTGGCCGTTTTTCTTTTGGACATTACATTGTCTGGGATTCTTCGATTTAAGACTTTTGAACTACCCCTTTAGTATCTTCAAACTGGTTTTTTTTAGAAAACAGGGAATTCCAACAAGCAGGGATTAATACCAAGAGCTCCGAACGTGTTGCTATCGTCTGCTATCCCTCACAAACTTATAAGGATGTGTACACATATGAAGGATCTTTCTGTGATTTATAAGTAAATGTTTATTGTTTTTGGCTTGTTTATATCGCTTAATATATGCGAAATATTTTTCCTTCAAACAAATGAATTTCTGTTTTGGAAATAGTGACAGAGAGAAAAAGGCAAAGATTTCCGAACGTATTTCCTGTTTACTGGTATGCTCAAAAAAATGAATTGCGAATTTGTCCATATGTCATCACGTTATGTGACTTTCTGTCATCTACTTTTTACAATTATTAATTGCATTGTACCTTATATTTAAGAAATAATTCATGGCAGGCATAGAGTTGTGCAAATTTACACATGGGCTGTGCCTTTATATTCGAATTTTACCCCGAGAGAATGCCATGAATTATTTCGATTCTACTAGGACAAATACGGTAATTTTTAATCATTCGTGAACTGTATGCACACAGCATTTGGTGGCTGTTCCATTTACCTCCTTCGGAAATTTTGAATTGATTTTGAATTATTTGTATTTGAACGAGATATATTAAAACAAAGATATGGATGTTAACATAAAAAACATATTTATTGTGTATTTTCCAACATAGATTCTATTGAAGAATTCCTGAGTAAAAATATTTAAAAAAAAAGTCGAAGTTGATTCGTTCTTCATTTCGAGCGCTATCAAGATGGCGGAGCAGAGTTGTCAAACATAATATCGAACACTTGAACAGTTGTTAATAATCGACAATTATTGTTAGATATGAAATAAAAAAATTTCCGAAAAAATACTTAAGGCAACCTTCTATCGACTTTGACTTTTGTGATATATCGTCATCCTTTGACGTTGTTTACAAGGGACGCTGATTGACACAAGCTGATTACTGATTTATTTTACGATTTTGTGAGCATTTTTTGTTTGAGTAGCAAAATTCAAAATGCCATTAAATTGGAAAATATCAGTAACTTAATTACATCACCGTCTAGTTATCAATGTATACGTAGGAAAACAAGGTTAGTGCATTTTCTTATTCATGGCCGACACATATCAATGGAATGTATGTGTGCGTACTGGGGATCCCCAAATGTAAATTTTTAAAACAAATGATAAAAAAATACTTAGTTACAGAATATATATTTATAACTGAGGGGGAATTTTTATTTTAAGGACTCTAAAAATACGCTATATGCCGGTGTTTTGTTTGTTTACACTCGGTCGTCACGGTAATTTCACAGCGGGGGTCACATGGAGCAGTCAGATTTGTTGTGTACTGCATTTGCGCTAAATTTGGAGTTGTTGAGTAATATCGTGTGTGCTGATTTATAGACGTCATATTAGAATACCGCATATATTGTAGAAGTATTATTTTCAATTCCAACGAGTGAATTTCTAATTCACATTCGGAACTTCTAATTCACATTCGGAAGTTACTTGCTTCTTTCAAAAACCGCCTTGATGCTCAAAATGGCGTATAATCCTTTTTGATTGGTCCTTTGAATACCGTGACCACTAACATGAAACGACAACGGATATCGTTAGATCTTAGTGTATTAGAAGAATCAACAAATATCTAATTTAAACACATTCGAAAGTCATTTGCTTTTTTCAATAACCGCGTTGATGCTCAAAATGGCGTATAATCCTTTTTGATTGGTCGTTTGCATAGTGTGACACCATGACGTGACACCAGATATCGTTAAATGTTAGTGTATTACAAGAACCAACAAATACATAATTTATATGGGAGCACCTAATAACTGTTGATCAATGTGTGGTAACGATCATCAAACAGTTTTAGCTACAACCTTTTGAGAAGCTCCGAGGATAACACTGATTGTGTTGGGTGTTTTAATAACAAACTCTAAATTAGCATATCCGTTGTTTTTAGTAGAGAAAGATTTGGGCTTTGCGACTGTAACCTGGATATCTATTGACGTTGTATAAAACGGGTCAACTATACCATAATAAGCTAACATCAAAATGTATCTTGTCAAAGCAATATATAAATTCAATGACTACGGTAATGGATCTTTGCTCTTTTTCAAGAATAAATAAATACATTTCTTCTAATATCAACTCAAGATGTACTACAAATCTGTTCATAGGTGTTTAGTAGAATTGTATGAATAAATAAATAAATACCCATTAGGCATTACATTTATAGTTGTATAAAACGGGTTAGCTATGTCATTAGAGGCTAACGTCAAAATGTATCTTGTCAAAGCAATGTAAATGCAATGACTTTGGTAATGACTCTTTGCTATCTTTAGAGGGGTTCGTGTTGCTCGATCATTAGTTTTATGTGCAATGTGTTGTAGATCATTGTTTGTCCTTTTGTTCTTTTTCTTTTGGTCATTGTGTGGCTGTCCTTTTTCGATTTACGGATTATGATTACCCCTTTTGCGATCTTCAAACTCTTCTTTCAAGCATAAATAAATAAATTTCTTCTAATAGGAGTCCAAAACTATAAGATCAGAGAAATAAACAGTTCAAACCCATTTTACAATTACTTTATTGATAATTAAATATACCTTTCAATATATAATGTGTATTCAAGCGTGTAGCATTTTTTGTTGAAATACATTGATTGGTTCAATAGCTGTTAGGTGTATTCTTTACAAATTATTTTATTGCTCTACATTTTACTAGAAATACAGCTTTTAACTATTATTCTTTGTTATTAATCACTAAATAGCCATGCATTTACTATTCAGTAAAGCTTGTTTAGAAAAAATATTATTAGGACACTTTTCCAGATCATACACAGTATATATTGTAATTTGGACACTTAACATACATATCATAGCTGTCTATGGTCACACTAGTCCTTGGGTAGTCCCATATCAAAAGTGTATTCGACAAGTCATGGTCCGATGCAAGATGGCGGCGTGCGGTGAACATATACGGGTCTATGGGGCAGTCTAGGAATCAGGATCCAGGTGTGTGATCAAGTCTTTTCCGAGCCTCTCGTTGTAATGATAAAACTTGAGACGAGACTTGAAGTGCATTCAAAGGCAAATGGGACCTGTCTGCAGTGTCAGTCGAATTATTGTGATTTAGAAAAAGATAATGCTTATACAAGTAAAATGCACATTTTAGTACACGTTACTTAGTCAATGAATTAGTAGTATTCGTTTTTGTGCTGCCCATGGAATCCTTGTTTTAAAAGTGTGGCACAACAGAACTCAAAATTGGTGCAGAATATCAATATCAATATACCGAATTCGAATTAATACATTTTATTGATAAGTTATTAGAGTATTACTGCTGTTATTTTAAATTCCAATTGTGACTCACTTAGTGTCGATGAGGCTCCTGACTTTGGACATCTACACGTATGTGTGGCGGGGTTGAACAGGTGTTGTGGGATCTCACAGAAAAAGCAACTATGTATTAAGTATGACAGCAGACACATTCTCTCTCTCTCTCTCTCTCTCTCCAATACCAAAATCGATACACTTAACACACAAATGCATGATCGCTCACTTTCCTGACTTGGAACAGGCACTTCAATGAAATGTGGCGGAAGCTAAGCTAGTTTCATGGACCCAAACCTCTCCTCTTAGTGAAATAATGCGGTCATGCAAGTGCATATCTCATATGAGTAATATACCAACCCTCACATATAACCGGGCGAACAATGTTATTTTAAAGAGCATGATGCATGATATATTTAATCTTCGTGTCACAGAAATTGTCATATGTATAATATCAGAAATATATAACATTAAGATATGTATAACCCTGTAACGACTACACATGTCCGTCCATGTATGGTTTATGGTCAAGGCCACATTCAACAATATTTCAGCTATGTCATGGTAATGAGTTTTATTGGTGGAGGAAACCGGAGAAAATCACCGGTCTGTCGCAAGTCACTGACACACTTTATTACATAATGTTGTATCGAGTACACCCAGCCATTAACGGAATTCGAACTATCAACATTAATGGTGATATGCACTGATTGCACAGGTATTTGCAAATCCAACTACCATGTGATCTCGACCACGACGGCCCTTCCGTCCATATACAAATATAATTATATAGTATTGACTATGATGATGCAAAGGCTTTGATCTAACGCGGGTTTAGATTTTACAAAAATCAAATATATCTATATTTCAATTATTGTCGGTTGTATTTGAATTGATATCTATGGATGCGTATTTGTTAACATGGTTAACCGACTTCCCTTTTGTCATTTACTCTTAAATGAATATCCATTTCGCTAAGATGAATCTAAGCAAAGCTATTATAGATTACAAAGTTTTATAATTGGACTGCTCCGTTCCTTCTAAACTGTATGAATCGAATTAAAATTGTTAACGGTTTATTTTGTTAACTTGAGTTACATAACATCTCTCATGTGACATCCATTAAAACTATCATCATTTCTGATGACGATCTAGAAGACTTCATTACACAGACAGAAAATATGCCTTTTTACTGAATTTCTTTATAACAATGTGTGCTTATTGCATCCAAAGTATCGTTCGTTGTGGAATCTTCAAATATATTTTTAATTTATTTTCTATTTCCTGCAATTTCTGTATGTCTTGTTTTGCTGTTTTTTTTTGTTATTGTTTATTTGTTTTTTGTTTGTTTGTTTTTTATTGTTTTCCTACCCCTGGATTCTTCGGTTGCCACTACCAAGAAAATTTATAGCAACGATATAGATGAAATATCATTGAAAGTGACGCTACTTGCGGATAGCGTTATTTATACCAATCTCTCATGCAGAGATATATTTTCTTAAGCGATGTCGTAGTTTTATATGATTTTTGTTTTGAATTGCAAAATTGTGTGTTTGACTTTCAAGCTTTTTGGGGTCAATATCCACTGCTTTAGCTAAACTGCATTAGTGGAGCAGGAACTGTTCACCTTTCCTGAGAACCAGTGTTCATAGACGGTTTTTAGTGGGATTTATGTTTCTGAACCTTCTTTTTTTCTTAGTGCTGTGCTTAGTGTAACCTCACTATAAACCGTGGTGAACTCGGATAATCAGTCCCTGTCCTGCTTGTAGAACCCTACGCCTGTAACAAATTCGGTGATCTGACTGTAAAATATATAGCATTGAACCCTGGCTTTACTTCATCTGTCAAGGACATGTTTAAATAAGTGTAAATGTTAATATGTAGCTAAGTTAATGAAAGACAAATGATAGTGAAATACAAATAATATACGTCTAGATGCCCTGAAAACATTTTATTGCATATTATGGTAAATTAATTTCAAATAATGGTGGGAAATCATCTTAGTATCTTCCGCTATATTTATTAGATGATTGGTCATTATCGGTCATTATCGTTTATCTGTATGATCAGCATCGATCATTATCGTTTATTGGTCATTATAGCACTGTTGCTTTACCGAATGTATTATGTCTTTCTCTGCAATAGACTAATGTATTTGCATAAATTACATTAGAATTATATGTATGTGACTTCTGTTCATTTCCTTGAAATCAACTTTATTATCAGATCTGGAGATCGTTGCCTTCGAATAAGTGTTTGTAATTAAGTGAAATGAAAAAAATACAAATATTTGAGAGCATGCGATTTAAAATAACTGATAGTGCTTACCTGAATTACGGCGAACATGTTCCTTCTGTTCTAATTAAGAGATATAACATAAACATTAGAATAAATCGAAGGTGCAATCATGAATGGACAATATAGAAAAACTGACAACACTGGACACACTATACAGAGGAAAGACAAACAAAACACAAAAACACAACATAAGAAAACTACAACGATGAGCAACATGAACCCCATATAATAACCGAAGTCGAACCAAGGTCTGCCGAAGCTTAAGCAGTTGTTGTTTCTTATAAGAAACTCGCAATGTTACTCAAAGAGTCAAGTCAAGTCAAAAGTAGGCATTGTCGGTGATAGAAACAAGAAAGATATAATCTACGTAAAAGGAAGCAGATTCGTTGCCCATTGAGCAATATATGTTTCGTAGCGATCAACAAAGTTTGGGATGACAATCATTCAAATTGTGTAGCGATGACCTCAGTCTAGAGGTGTATAATTTATTGGACAACATGCCACGTCACTGGTACATTAGGCATATACAAAAGTGTTGAACAATGGAATACAACAAGACAGATTTAAAGAGTAAAAGTAATAAAACATTTTTGGTTAATGATAGATAGACCAGCGGCAAATATTTCAAGAACACTCAGAGTTAAAACAAGCTCAACGATATGTAGAAATTATACGGAAATGAGGGAGGAATAGGAAAATAGTCTCAATGAATTTTGACTGCTTAAGGAAAATAAACGTTAAAGAAACTCGAAGGGGCAATCAAGAATGAATAACCCAGAGTAACTGACAACATTGCGTACATAAGATACAGAACGAAGACAAGCAAAACAAAAAACACAGAAAACTAAAAAGATGAGCAACACTGACCAAAACCTGGGTGTGAACCCAGGAGTTCGCGAAAGGTAGGCAGTTCCTGTCTCTTATAAGATGATGGAAAGTTAAAGATTTTGTCTTATGTATCTGATACAATGCGTCTTCCTTTTCATAAAACGCTAATGTACAAGGAGCATGACACTCTCAAACTTTGGCACCCATCATGATTCACGGGAAATAATATCACCTTAATCAACATGACATTTTTTATCTGTTACCGGGGACGTACTGTGAAGCTTTATGGTAGGCGCCATGGGGACCGTAACCAGTACCAAATGTTAACTAATAAATAAACGTTAGAATATACCGAAGGGGCAATCAAAACTTGACAATCGAGGGAAACTGGCACATAGGGCATACAAGACAAAACAAATCAAAAGAAAAGCACAACACAATATATGTTTGACACCACTATGTGAAAGCAAGCAAAAATAACGTAAAAAAGACATTATTTTATTATTTTTTCGCTAAAATTAATTTAAGCAAAGCCATTATAGATTACAAAGTTTTATAATTGGACTGCTCAGTTCCTTCTAAGCTGTATGAATCCAATTAAAATATTTAACGGTTTATTTTGTTAACTTGAGTTACATAACATCCATTAAAACTATCATCTTTTCTCATCACGGTCTAGAAGACTTCATTACATAGATAATATGCCATTTTTAATGCATTTCTATACATCATTTTGTGCTTATTGCATTCAAAGTATCGATCGTGGTGGCATCTTGGAAAATATTATATTTATTTTAATTTACTGCAATTTCTGCGTTACCTTTTGATATTTACTTTTGTGGTGTCAAGTATTCCTCGCAACATTTTGCTTCTTGGTTAACTGTCTCTTTAGATAAAACAAATAACCGCGTAATCAGTAAAAATTGGTGTCTGCTAATCTGTATTTCTTCCTTAAGACATAGGTTATCTACAGTCCGTTTGTCTTAATTATGAAATGAGAGTTTTAACAGCTTCTCACTACCCCATTGTTATTATTAGACATTTATTGAACCACAATTTAAAGAGGGCCTACATACAGATAATCAAGTAAAGATAATCATTGAGACTCTATATGCATATGACTTCAATGACATATTGTTAAATTTAAATGTGAACTTCCATAGAAAGGACCAATTAACAATGTAATTGAATTTGATGTTAATCACCTTTGTTATTATGACTTTTACGAGGACTTTAGCAAGCTAAATTGGTTTAAATGGTTAAATTGATTATTTTTTTGTGTACATTATCCTGGTTCCTAATAATCAAATAAAAGGAATTATCTATTTAATTTCAGGATTCGAAATGGTTTTCAATAACAGCAACTATTTGCAGAAAATTCCTTTGATCCAGCATTCAAGTGATCATAGAACGGCGCAGAGAACATTACATTTTTTTTGACTGATGAAGAAACAATTATCATTGTTACTAACTGTTAAATAAAATGTTTTTTTTTGGCAATATGAGGATTCGAAATGATTTGGAATGATATTAGTTATTTTAGTTATTTGTATAAATTCAGTCCAACTAAAAATTTGAGTGCCAATACAACGGATGGATAGATAAAATGAATAAAAAGAAAATATCACACTGTCAGAACAGTTGCAAAATCCAATTAAAGAAGAGAGCAAACTCTATTCTTCTAACAAACACATATATGACCACTCATTTTACGGTCAATTCTACGAAAAGTTAAACTAGTCAGATGATGTTCATGTCATTTAACAGTAGCACGACGGAACTGATAAGTATTTCGGAACACACCCGAATTTGAATGGGGTTCGTCCTGCTCGAACTCTAGCTTTCTGTGTAGTGTTTTGTAAATCGATGCCCTTTTGTCCTTTTTCTTTTGGCCATTGCGTTGTCTGTTGTTCTTCAATTTACGGATTGTGATTACTCCTTTGATATCTTCAAACTCTCCTAGTGACCTACAGCTCATAGGGAAATGATGTAATTTCCTTTATTTGTTGATGAAGACTTTTGGTACATCAAGTTATTACTTTAAAAACATGCTTAAAAGCAATGCTATCCTTCATTTGTGTAGTTATGACTAAGAAAGGCATTGAATATAGTCAATTCATGCACAATGCAATCTTATCTTTTATAATCACAACAGGACACGACATATTTTTCGCCGAATGAGTGGTTGTCCTTATCACTATGATCTGCAGAGAGCAGTTGTGGCCTACTTGTAAGAAGGAAGTTAAGTTAATAATAGAATAATCACCAATCCTGTTATTGTAGGGTTCGTCTTGTTACCAAGGATAAATTGAAGATTTCCTGCTTAGTGTGCATGACGCGTTTCTGGAATAACCTACATCCGGTAAGCTCAAAGTCAAAAGATTGGAAAGAAAAATTATTTCAAAGTCTTTGGGAATATATCACGTTCACCTAAACCTTAGGGAGCAGAACCTTAGTTTTAATAATAATTACGTGATTTAGGAACTGTAAATTTTAAGAATAAATATATCTTATAAACCATGTTATTTAATCTCCTTACAAACAAGGAAACCAAAGGGCAAAGAACAAACATATAGTTATGCCTTAGGAAGACGAACCTTTGATTTAATAAGGAAACAAATTATTTATATTTAGGTACTGTATACTGTTATTATGTGTTCAATGTTTCAATAATCTACATCAAGTTTTTATATTAATAACATGTTTAAATGTCAATGTAACCTTCATTTATGTAGCTATAACTACTAAAGACATTAAATATAGTCAAATCATGAACGATACAATCTTATCTTATATAATCATAACAAGACACGACACGTTTTTCGCCAAAATAGACAAATAAATGAGTTTATTAAGTGAATACAGTAATTTGGGGATTACGAATAGGATTATGGAGTTTAACGCCACTTTCAACAATATATCTCGGCGGTCCGGTTTATTAGTGGAGGAAACCGGAGTACCCGGAAAACCATCGACCTGCCGCAAGTCACCGCCAAACTTTATCACATAATGATGTATCGTATCCAGTACACTTCGCTTGAGTGGTAATTTTGTCCTCTTATACAACCCCTTTGCTCATTAAGGACATTGCTCTTTTATTACCTTCAACCACACTGTGATATTATGGCATTAGTGGCGATTTATAATGTCCATGCATTACTTGTTAAACAGAGCATGAATGTGGTATTCGTATTCTTGCATCAGTTTTATATTATTACCAGTTTTTTCTAGATTGTCCAATTTAGATCTCCCCTTCGGTATTCTCTAACGTTTATATATTATTCTAATTCAAATTACATATTTCGATGACAAGTTCAAATTGAACAATTAGGCATTACATTATTAAAGCAAAGATAATTCCTAGAATTTATGCATTTTTTTCTGAAGAATCATGTATCCGCCCTTGTCTTGAATTATGTGAGTCTATTATATTTTTATCATATGTCTAGTCGCTCCCTTGCACAATAACAAAATAACTTCATTAGAACGTTTAAATTCCGACTGAAACAAAATTTATTAGAAAACGGGATCGAGGTCTACAGAATGGAATATATTTTCTCGGGATTTTAGTGTATATGGCATAGGCATGTGACATGCAGACACGGGTGTCACAACTGTCCTGAGGGAAATTCACTATTCCGATTCCATCGCCAGCTTCATCAGAGTCGTTCTACAAGAGATCGATTTCGTTCTGGGAGACCAACATCTCCATGATAATGACAGGTTTGTCCATCCATGCCACACCCTTTCCTAACTGTCCAGAAACATAACCTCAGCCACAGAATACGTCAATTTAATGCGTCAGAAGAATGGACATGGCTTTACGTTTCATCAAGAGAGAGCAATACCACACGCTTCCACAAAACTAGTTAAACCCGCCTCTTTACATTGAAGTGCCTGAACCAAATCAGAAAGGTGTGCTATGGGTATCGATTTTGTCTCTTTCTACGTTTTGCTTTTTGGATTTTGGAACTATTACAACAGTGTGGTTGATTTCTACCTGAACATAATGACATTGATGTTATTCCTCGACCAACCAATCCACCGGAATTGAATCACATCGAACACATTTTGAATAAATTGAATCACCGTACCTCACGCAGAAAACAAAAACGACCACTTTATGTGATCTCCGACAAACCTTCCAGGAGATTCATGTACATCGTCATGTCAGTGAAACGTTGTCTACTATCTGTCATAGATGTCAATGGTTGACACTCAAGCTATTGAAATTGTGCTAACAGTTTTGTTCTTAAGACTTTTAAACTTTGCTATTCTTGATGAATTTGCACCATTGTTCTCTTTGGTATAAAATTCTGCTCGAACGTTTATAGCAAGTACATATTTATTAGTGTGTTACTGTATGTGTACACTATTTTTGATTCTGTCCCAACTCAGGACCAGCAATAGATTTCCATCGGAAAATGATATGAGTTCATTGATCTAAGGTGAGCTATGGTTGTGTTATTGGTGGGGTTATTGACTATTAATGTTTAAATAAACGTTGGAGAAAACCAAAGGGACAATTAACAATAGACATTCTAGAAAGAGTGGCAATATTGGGCACACAAGACAAAGGACGACGACAAACAATGCAAAGCCACAACACACCACATAAAACTAAATAGATTAACAACACGCACTTCCTTTTCATAATAATAATAAAGGGGCCGTCGTGGTCGTGATCATATGGTAGCTAGATTTACAACTACCTATGCAATCAGGGTATATCACCACTAACGTTGTGAGTTCGAACCCCCCTCAGACGACGTCAACTCGACACAACATTATGTAATAAAGTTTGTCAGTGACTTGGACAGGTCGGTGGTTTTCTCCGGCCACTCCGGTTTCCTCTACCAATACCACTGAACGCTACGATATAACTGAAATATTGTTGAAAGTGGCGTTTAGCACCATAAACCAAACCGACCATAATAATATAAACATTATATTGATTTACAACAGTTTGCATCCTATCCTTTCATTTGTCCTTTTCACTCTTTCACAACAAGTTGACCACAAATATATAAATAAATTTATTGGATGCAATTGAATTACGCATCATAAGTCACAAAAGCTAGTTAGTGTATAAGATATTCCTCATATATGTTGTGATCACCAATTGAGATAAAGTTCTGATGTGATGGATGACCATTTAGAGTTCATTGACCGCTCCTAAGAGATATATATGATAGGTATGCCATCATTTGTTTGCCTTAGTAACAAGGAAAGCGGACATATATGAGAAAAATGAAATTATCAATTGATGTACTCATTCGTATAGCGAACAAAAATAGCAAAAAAAAAGTACAGCGATATGTTAATTATTTTGCTGATCTATAAAAGTAACATATTAGTATAACAAACAAGTACCAGTTAGTTGTGTCTTATTTACTGAATATAAATATTGAAAAACAGAGCTATTTATTGATGAGATGAAGAAGTAAAGAACTTCCAAATACTAATTAAAGGTTAACTGATCAATCGCCGAAACAGAAACCACATCACCGCCTCAAGAGTTCAGAATACCTCCGTGTCAACTCGAAATGAAAGGTATTTCATATGGCAGACATTTACATGAGATTGAAAACAAGAATAGATCACGGAGTTGAGAAAATCAAACTTATTGATAGCAAATGGTTGAATTTATATGTCACTAAGCATGTCTTGGATGAAAATTTTTAATTGAAACCAAACCAACTAATTAAACCTTACAAGACAGAGAGAAAGAAAGTAATGCATCGTTTACATAGAAAAGCGGAGATTATTCAAAATGCTAGATAACATACATGTATGACGGCGATGAAATTTTGCTGAAGGAATAAGGTAGCCTCTGTTTCAGAGAGTGTTACCTGATGCGACTCGATACAGAGTGTTGCTAAATTCAAGTGGATACCCAGCGACTATTAAAAAGTTCAACGAATAAATAATAAGATTGAAGTATGCCAATCTAATCAAAATTAGACGTTTACTGTAACTTTTTATTTTACGATACACTAACATTCCATTTTTGTGTCTTGTAGCGTAACCTTTCTTTCATCGTTGACCGTTCCATCCTATATAAGAGAGTTACATATATTGTACAATCGGACAAAAGTTCTTGGCGTGTACTCGGTGTTGATACCTAGATGTTTAGTAGAATCATCGCTGATCACCATGTAAAGTCTGACGTGACCATCTATGGGATGTTATATGTTATTACATCGTCCAAACATTAAAAAGATTCAGCAGGCGTCTAATATTAATTAGGTAAGAAGTATACCAAGTAGTATTAAAGTGACTGATTGAAGGTTCGCTAGCGCCCAGTTAAAAATAGTTCATGCATATTCAGGACAACAAGTTCAACAATAGATAAATAAACCGAAAAGAGTGGGAAAGGGGGGTACAACCTTCCCCTCTCAATCTAAATAGCATTCATATCTGTCACGTAGGTACACACTGGACAGCTGAGTGGGTGGAGCACTGAGAACCGCTACCAGTAGCCAGTCTAAAAGTATTGAATGCAATAAACGTTAAAGAAATCCGAAGGGTCAATCAAGAATGGGCAATCACAATCACACGTTATTTGTTAGGGAACCACGATTAATTGAATTGAGTACAAAAATGCATGACCTCATTAGTCATATTATTTACAAAGTGACATTATATGATGTTTTGTTTTCAACTAGTTTAATTGAATGTTCAAGACTAAATTATAATGCTTACAATTTAATAATAAAGAATGTACACCGATCGATTTATTTGTGGGTTTTTTATGTGTTTTTTTCTAAATGTATTTAAACAAATTAAATTAATTGGTATTCGTCGGACGTCTCCGTTTTTAAGTTGATTTGCTAAGTAGTAATCCAATATATATTTGTGCTTAAGCGTAAAATAATTTAATTATACTATATCTTGGTCCAATTAAAAACAAATGGATAAAATAAATATATTAAAAGTAAGGAAACAAATAATAGCACATTTTGTTTAATATTTTAAATTGAGATGTAGAATTTGAGTTTAATACAGATATGATGAAGATGTAGTTAAGTTTTAATTTGATTGCCTGTGTCATATCCGTAGATTGAAATACAACAGTTGTGAGTTCGAATCTCGCTCAGACGAAGTGTACTCGATGCAACATTATGAGATAACGTTTGTCAGTGACTAGCGACAGGTCCGTGGTTTTCTCTGGGAACTCCGGTTTCCTCCACCAATAAAACTTACCACCACGATATAGCTGAAATATTGTTGAAAGTGGCGTTAAAAACCATAACATTCACTGAAATACGACATTCAAGGAATTGACACATACTCTTAATACAAACTGACACCATAACAATATATCTTAATTTCAAATACTAAATGTTGGACGACGGAAAATGCACACATAACTGGACCTTTGATGCTTAGAGGACACTCATTGTGGTAATGAGCATCACGTCTATCACGACGGATGTCATTAGTGGAACAAGACATGTCTGCCGTTCCGGATCACCTGTTTCACACCCGTTTTGGGGGTGTTTTGTGTTTTAGTTTTCTGACCTTTTTCTTTTTGGTATTGTGCTGTCTGTCCTTCGATTTACGTCTTCTGATTACCCTTTGTATCTTCTTTGCTTTACGTCTTCTGATTAACCTTTGTATCTTCTTTGCTTTACGTCTTCTGATTACCCTTCGTATCTTCTTCGATTTACGTCTTCTGATTACCCTTTGTATGTTCTTCGATTTACGTCTTCTGATTACACCTTTGGTATCTTCAAGCTTTTCTATCTTACTCAACTATAATGATGATGTATTTGTAATCAACCAATCAAAGATGACAACAGAATACCCAACCACCACAAAGATATTTCAGAGATACAGGACGATCCAGACATAAAAACAATAACAATTATAAACATAAAAGAACGGAAGTGCTGACTTTTCTATCTTTGACAATAAGAAGAGTTACGACCATTAGAAATTATATATATCATGCAAATGAAAGATAACGTGTCTACAAAATTGGTTGTCTTAATATAATGGTAAATTTATTGGTGGAGGAAACAGGCGTACACGGAGAAACCCATCGACCTGACGCAAATCACTGACAAACTCTCACATAATGTTGGATCAAGTACACCTCGCCATGAGCGGTATGCGAGCTCAAACTTTACTGGTGATCAGTACTGATTGCATAGGAAGTTGATATCCAACTAAGATACGATCACAACCACGATGTTGTGAATTCTGGTGAGATATGATAAAGTTTGTCGATCACTTGCATCAGATCGATGGTCTTTTTCGGTGCTTATAACTGGATGTTTTGACATTTTAGATGTGCATCGGGGACTAAACCCACGTCAGTAATGTTAGACTTATAATTAGATGGCAACGACCTACACCATCCATGTCTGTTTAGTTAATAGTTCGGAGGTATTGTTTTTAAACCCACTTTCAGCAATATTTCAGCTATATCGTGGCGGTCAGTTTTACTGGTGTAGGAAACCGAAGTACATCCAGAAAACCACAGCCCTACGCATGTCACTGACAAACTGTATCACATAGTGTTGTATCGAATACACCTCATCAGGAGCGTGATTCGAACCCACAACATTTGAGGTGATGGTAATAGTTTGGTATTATACAAAACGAATAAATCTTCATGACATGATATATTTGTTTATTAAAACATATTGATTTCAATAGAAGGTATCAAATTTCTGACTAGACATCCATATTTTGTTTTCACAATCCTTAACCCAGAAAAGGCAAATCCGCTAATCAGAATTCTGTTTTTCAATTATATTCTAATGAAATTCATGCTTCTCTCATATTTATTACGAATAATCATACTAAATTTACGATAACATATTAAGGATAAATAATCCTCTTAAAGATGATTACAATGTCTACAAATTATTTGCACCAACGCAAAAAATTATAAAAAAGCAATATTCGAACATATAACTCATTAATCTGTTTATAAAATGCAATGTAAGCCATTGTGATAGACGAAATCTCGATATTATGTTCATAAGCTATTTCAATTACATGAAATCGGTCATTGATGTCTTTATTTCTAAACACTGAGGACACGATTACCGGTGTTTTGAAATGGTACCTAGTTTTTTTCAGATACGATGTACAATGTCTTCAAAAGACCGTCCTTTGTTTGTAATTTTGTAATAGTATTCATATTCTCAGTTCTCCATTTTTAATAAGCGTATGTGAGCACTTATTATGTTCCGATTATTATGCTCCTTGTACGTTAGGTTCATCTTTTTAGTTTTCTGTGATGTGTTATTTGCTTTGCTTGTCTTCGTACTGTGTTTTGTGAATCCAATGAGACTAGTTTCTCTGGATTGTCTATATTTGATTGCCCCTTCGGTTTTCTCTGACGTTTATTTCATAAACACTGAGGACACGACTACTGGTGTATCGACATAGGCTATAGTTTTCTCCTATGCAATGTGCAACATCTTCAAAAGAGCGTCCACTATTTGTGCGAGACGATTCATAAACACAACTCACCAATAACGCAGTATGCAAATTAGTATATCTCGTTTTGAGATTATCATGCTCCTTGCATGTAAGATACAACTTCTCTAAACAAGTGATTTTAGTTAGTAGTGGTCATACTCGTTGGTGGGTCTCTGCAAACTCTTATTACTATTTCCTCGATAAGTCTCGATAATATGAAGACCTTAAAATGACCTATAAGATGATATATTGTTGTTTTTTAGACTTCCATATACTGACATCACAACATTGGTAAGCGAGACTGTGGGACATTTATAAGAGAGGTAAATTTGTGTATGCAAATTTCCAACGGTAATAAAATGGCACATATTTTTATGATGAATTGAGCTAAATGTTAAGAATTATTCTATAAAGAAATAACTTTTGGCGATTGGATCTATATCTAAATATATTGCGAAAATCATTTGGATATAATTACCAGGTTTGTGTCTTTAGTGTCTATCGCTATGCTTGTCCTGTTTAACCTGTCGAAGCTATAAAGTATGATTCAAATGAAAAGATGTTCCGTTCCGTGTATGCCGCTGGATACTTGATTATTTACATACTAGACATTTACTGGACTTGACCACGAGTAACACCCTCGATTTTATATGGGATAGGGTTTGCTCAGCATCTGTACTGTTCACCCCTGATTTTTGGTGCGGTCCGTGTTGCTCATCTTTTTAGTTTTCTGTGTTGTTGTTTTTGTTTGTTTTGTTTGTCTTCGTCATGTGTCTTGTCTACCCAATATTGCCAGTTTCTCTGGATTGTCCATTCTTCATTGCCACTACGGTTTATTTATTGTCTGTGTTGTGTTTCTTGTTTTGTTTGTCTTACCAGTTTGTCTTGTACCAAATAGTGTCTGTATCTCTGGATTGTCACTTATTGATTTGACCTTTCCGTTTTCTCTAGTGTCTATATATATTAGAGGAACATTTACATTTGTCCTGTTTGACCTGTTGGATAATAACAAAGGATGATTCAAATAAAAAGATGCTCCGTGATGTCCGTAATGGAGACCGAAATAAATGAACGAATTAATGACAAACGGATACAACATTTAACGTCCCCAACATTCAGATATACAGTCTTATTAAATAAATATGTAATAAGATACATTAACTGCTCGAAGGTTTTCTTTATCAATATATATATATGATCAGGTCTACTTATACAAGGTACACGTACGTCTTATTGAGCTTAATTCTGGTATGTATGGACGACAGTGGGGTACTCAAGGAGGAAGAGATTTAGGAAAGGCTATTGCATAGTTGTGTCATATAATCGTAGATATCTACGACGTGTTTCAGGAATAATTTCTTCGGGTACGATTATTATCAAAGGGTTAGAAAGCTAAACCGTTCAAACTTTTCTTACCTGTTTCATGACTATTTGCTTTGATTGGGGGAGGAAGAATTCCTGACAGTGACGAAGAACCGATGAACATATTTCAGTTATATTTTGGCGGTCAGTTTTATTGATGAAGGAAACACGGAGAACACCATCGACGTGCCGCAAGTCACTGACAAGCTTTATCACATAATGTTGTATCGAGTATGCTTCGCCAGAAGCGGGATTCTAACTCACAACTAATAATAAAGGATTTGGATAAATTTGCAGATGTATGATCATCCATCTGGGGCTCACCATAGGTTAACAAGAAAACATATAATATTACAAAGTCTTATTGTGCTGCTTACAGATGATACTACTCTCTAAGGTTCTATCCAGTCAATATAAAAACGTTAATATTGTATTTAGTCCGCCAGACACGTTCTGGAATAACCTTGATTAGTTACACTTCTAGTCAAAAGATTGGAAAACCAAATAAATAAACAGAAAGTTTTACTGCATTGTTTGTCTGTGATAGTTCTCTCTAATATTCTATTCAAAGTCATAATAAAATCGTATATACCTTATTTAGTGCACATACCGCTTTGCTGTCAAAAGTTTCGGGTTGATTTACTTTATTCGCAATAAAACTGAAAGAGACTATCTTTGTTCTCTTCGTCTTTACCCCCAGGTGTATGTATGGGGAGGTCATTTCTTATTTATGTTATTTGTGCTTGTTTGTGCATAATGGTGTCTAATGCGCATAGACTATATCAGCAACGTGACGGGTATCGTATAAGAAGTGAGAACTGCTTACCTTTCACGAGCACATCGGTTCTCCCCCGGTTTCGAGTGCGGTCCGTGTTGCTCTTTCTTAGTTTTCTGTGGTGTGTTGTGTTCTTCCGCTTTGTTTGTCTTCGACCTGTGTCCCTGGGTTGCCCTCTCGGTTTTCTCTAACGTTTATTTGTGATTTGATGCCCATTCCCCTACCTGCAACAAACATCTAGTCAAGAACGACAACTGTAATATATTCATAAATACTGCAGTTGGATTATGACAGAGCGGTTTCTCATTTTCTAGATACGAAGGGTAATATTACAATGCAGAATTTAATAGTTTTCCTAAAGCCCATGCAACACTGTATTTTATTAATAGATTGTGTATCCCATTAATTATATGTTACATGTATTTACAGTCAAAAAGCTTAAAAGGACAGCTCTATTTAACAAATCACTGTCTATGAAAGGCAGTCTCTGTTTTTCATATTATTATCCTGTATACACAGGAAAACTGCTCAATAAAGGGAACATTTTCAGGTTCTCCTGAGTGCCCTTTATTTACTGGTTTAACTGCATATTCAAACCTCATAGTTCTGACATTCCAATATATACATGCTGTCCCACTTTGTATATGAGTGAAATAAAAACGTAGATATCAAATTCACTGCGCATGACCCGCCTCTTTAAAAAATCTTCTTTATGTATTGTTAATTTTGAAAAATTGGAAAGCAAGAAAAACCGAAAGGCCTAAACAGAATAGTTGAATTTACGACTACCTGTGCCTATCAGCACTAACATTGTGAGTTCGAATCCCGCTCATGGCGAGATGTACTCGATACAACATTATGTGATAAAGCTTGTCAGCGACTTTCGACAGGTCAGTGGTTTTCTCCTGGTACTCTGGTTTTCTCCACCAATAAACTGACCGTCACGATATAACTGATATATTGTTGAAAGTGGCGTTGACCACAGTAAACCTAACTCTCTTTATCTGAGGGGATAGCCATAGTTTTAATAATAATAACATCATTTAGGACCAGCAGTGTCGATACCCTGATAGACTTCAACGTGTTCAAATAGGAATCTGTTATTTTATCAGTGAACAAGATGCAGGAAAAAAGTAAAAGTTGTCTCTCTTACTGCAATACATTGATGTCCCAAAACTGTAAATTAACAGAAAGGGAGTGAACTGCAATATTACATGTCTGGGTATAAGTTGCTATGCATCAATAGAGTGAGCGGTTGTTGTTTAACGCCACATTGGCACTTTTCACTATATCATAGCGAAAACAAGCTACATTCAATCAAATGACGATAAGTGATAAGATATGAAAAGTAATGATCAAGGACTGTATACCGACAATTGCAACAACAAACAACTACATCTACGGTCAGAATACATGATTTTTATATGTGGTGGACTGTGTGTAAAACACAGTCATTGATCTGATATTGTTTGCGCAGATTTAATAACAGTTAACAGCACCTGACTTCACCCCCGGATTTTAGTGGGGTTTGTGTTGTTCGTTCTTTTGTTTTCTGTGTAATGTTTGTCGTTTTTTTTCTCTTTTGGTCATTATGCTGTCTGTCCTTCTTCGATATACAGCTTCTGATTACCCCTTTGATGTCTTCAAACTCTTCTTATGTTCGATTGTGTTGTATTGTTTTCTAGATTGTAATTTGTTGTTTTTGCATTGTTCTCTCTGCTAAGTATTTATTTACTTGCTTGTTGAACACGCTTTCCTGATTTGATCACTGCAATAAGATTGGAGCTTCGGGGCCATACATACAGATTCTCCTTTATTATCTTCAAGCTTTGCTTGACAAGTCTAAGTGGTAAATGATGGAAAGAATGTATGGCTATGTTCAATTATGACAGATGCCTCTCTTTATAAGTACACGATTGTGATAGCCTGTATTTTAGTCATTGTGTAAGTCTTTTTATTTCTAGTCTTTCTTCAGTATTGTCAATGGTAATAATTTAATAAAACGGAATTATTTAATTACTTTCTTTTATTACAGATTAATTACAAAGCATAGTTAAGTATTTTGATATTATTTTGATTAATTGATTTTACTATAGATCTGTCTAACGGACATGACATAATCTTGGACTACACATACTTTTGGTTCTGCTATGTTTAACTTGAAACAATTATATCTACGGTTCGGTTCGTAGAACCGCACTCTTACTTTATCTTCATTGTTCACTTCTATTTTCGGCAGTAAATTCTTTTGTCTATTGTCTTAAGCTTTTGATGACACCATATTGCTTTTTGATGTACATCTGTGAACGTATATTTGTTCCTAATAATATTTGTTCCAAAAGTAAAAAATAATTGAATAATATTTATTCCATGGAACACGTCTTATGGAATATTTATTCCACCTGTATGACATTTGTTCCACCTTTGAGAGGTACATTTCTTATAGGTAAATGATATAATAAAAGTTCTTAAATATCAGGTGATTAGTTATGTTTCATTAATTTTAAATACATATCATAGAAATGTGTTATCTAATGACAAAAAAATGTCAACAATTAAATTTTAAATGACTGTGAGTAATACCTGTACATAACAGGTAGACATTACATGGAGGCAGATGAATACAGCAATATATTTTCTTACCTGAATGATGGAACATATATTAAAGGTAAGAAACTATAATAACATGATGATGAAAATAGAGTCAATGTATTTATTTTAACTGACATTGGTAAATCTAATTATATATATATATGTTTATTAAATGGTGCTTTGTTAAATAATTAGTTATACTGGTCTCTGTGAATGCCAAGTTTATAAAGAAGATACTTTTCATAATTGTCAAGACTAACACTCTTAGCCTTCCACAATGTTTGTTGCTCAGAAAATTTATTTCTGGATCGGAAAATATTTTATGTAATATATGTTCCATTTTAAACTTACTTGTTCCTTATAATATTTGTTTCTAAGAAAATTTATTCTATAATAAAATTTCCGGATAGGAAATTATTTTATGTAATACATGTGCCATTGTACTGGTATTTTTATTATGTCAATGGAACATATATTACATAAAATAAATTCCTTTTGAAACTTTTATTACATAATAAATTTTCTTAGGAATACATATTATAGAGGAACTTCTGTTCCGTCACACATCTGTACAATATTGAAATTTAGAGCTGGAATTCAGAAGTTGAGAAATCTAATATTTGGAGATCTTTTTTCTTTTCTAAGGTCAGTTACTTTCTTTTCTAAAATCGAATATGATACTAAATGTCCGTATTCATAATTTCATCCTGTATGAATGGATTGTATGAAATTGTATGCATTTTAGTACGAGTCATCTGAATGATAGTTGAATGTGTAAAATAAATGATAAACATGACTACAGATTAAACCTTTTAAATTTTATAAATAATGCTTATATATCAAAGTTGATAATTTAAATTATAATTAGCAAATGGACTGTTAATTCAATTTATTATCCTAACAAGTTTATTACTACGAAAGTCAGAGGAGTGAGAGCAGTTAAGATTTTGAAACAGGTAAATGGTAAGCATAATTTATAAAACAATAATTTATAAAAACAGTGGTGTGTGTATTTTTGTTTATTAAAAAGTCATGTATATATCAAACAGTCAGAGTAAAATCACTCTTTTATTATACAGGTAACATTGAATTGATTTCACCACCTATGGAGATATAATTAAAGAAATCCATTGCACATCATGTGAGGTAAGAATCAATGTAATTTATTTTACTGTTGCTTTGCTTTTGTTTTGTTTTGTTTTATTTTGCTTTTATTAATTAATTTAGTTAATAAGTTATTCAGCTTTTCGCATTAATTGGTGTATGAAGCTTATGCTAACTCTGTTTATTATGGTGCTTATTAGTTTGTTCATTTTTAATATCACAGAATATTTACATTTTCACATTTATTGTATAAATATTCCGGAAAATAAGATGTACAAGTATATGTACGTAAAGAAATGTTTGTATTTGTGTGCTTCGTCACTTTAAACATGTTGATGAGTTCATGACCCCCAGGTCACCCCTTTAATAGAAATTGTATAATCACATTGAGCTACATTGCATTGTATTTTTTTGCTGTAATCATGATAATGTATTAGAAACAGTTATCTTTCTTTTCATTTACTTTGTACTTATATTGTTTATTGTAATTGCAGGGATATATGATGATATGATATAACTTTGTCTAAGTCAATAAATAGTAGAAGAACCCTACAGAAAACGTGTTATTATTATTGGAGGAACGTAATAATACTACATAATGGCGCCTACGTAGTTCTATTTTCAACTTAGAGTTGATTTTCTTCTTGAATTTTGGACCGGATAATATTACAGTGATCACCGTATCCAGACTAAAATTTCAACTTCCGGTTTAGATGTTAAAGCGCTGGATTCAATTTTGTGCATATGGAATAGAGAGTTCTCGTGTGACGTCATCCATTTATCGTCTGCCATATTGGTAGACAAACAAGTAATCCGCTGGGTGTAAACATCCGTCTTACCTACGTGAATTTTTATTGATTAATACGCTGATATAATTCTGCCTGCCTTTTGTGCTATTGTCAACTGTTCGAACAGACACGGGAGAGATAACAAATCCTTCTTTAGACTTCCTAAAGTTATCGAACATCAAGGAGATAAAACACGAGAATTGTCAAAAGAGAGACGAGACAAGTGGTTGGCGGATATCTCCAGGGCAGACATCAAACCTTCCAGCTTGGACAACATAAGAGTCTGTTCTGACCATTTTATTCAAGGTAATTATGGCTTAAATAGACGTATTTTATATATATTTATCTTTAAGTAGCTGATGCATCCCATCAACAGTGGAGCCAGAGTCATGATGTTTTATAAAATAACCAACAATGTTGTGGCCATTGATCCTAACAAATGTGTCACTCATCAACAGAAAATAACCAGGTCCACCAACAAACTTTGAACAGTTCCAAACCTACAGCACAACTACAGACTACTTTAAATACAGTTTCCTTCCACAGACAATACGCATCTGGAACTCACTACCAGTACCAGCCAGCAATGTTGTGCCAGGCCAGTTCTTGGGTCAGTTTAAAACTCTGATCCAAGGTTACAAATTCTAAGTTTCCCCTTTTTTCTGTACAGTGTAAATATATCTTATATTTTATGCTTATTTTGAGAATTTATCTTGTCCATTCTCGCCGATGTATAATCATCAGTATTGATGGAACATCCTATTAAGTAGATGTAGAAGTAGATTCCATCAAAATGGGGAGGGGTAGTTTACCACACCTACATTACATAGGTATGTGGGAGTCAAATAGAAAAAAAACCAGTAGTGTGCACCTGACAAAGAGAGAATCAGTCACAAGGATTTTATCTCAGTGGAGTGAATGGTCCAGAACTAAAGCATGTTAACTAAATAAGTGTGTGTCTACAGTACTTTGAATGGTAACATAGGCTACATAGCATACCCAAGCTTCTGTGATCAAGGTCTGTTTTACAGTTTGTCGTTGTTAGGATAATGTGTACATACATGACGGATGAAACATATATGATGCTGTTTTATATGATAAATATGTAGCGACAAATCTCCAATTATGTACTTGTAAATTCATGCATCCACAAATGAAAATTTTTCTTGATAACTTATTTTCTTCTCCATGCTATTTTTTTTTAAGGAAAGCCATGTCAGCTGTACGACAACCTAAATCCCAATTGGGTACCAACTGTTAATTTGGGACATGATAACGTATTCCAGTCACCGCCACACTCTGCTCTCAACTCTATATATGCACAAAACATCAACAGGTCTTGAAAGAAAAAACAGGGTAAAGCAGCCTCGGCTCTCCTTGCAGAAAACAACAAATTAACAAATATTTGCAATGAAACTGTCTTTTCACCAGAGTATTTTATTGACAATAACGAAAATGTGAAATATTATACTGGACTACCAAATTATAATGTACTGATGGCTGTATTTAGATTTTTGGAGGATCATATTCCAATAACAGAGAGAAACTTGCTCTCAAAATTTCAGCAGCTTATACTGACAATAATTAAGCTTAGAATCAATTTATCAGTTCAGGACATTTCATATAGGTTCAAAGTTTCTATCACAACAGTGTTACGTGTGTTTTTAAATATGGTGGACATTGTGAATGCTAGACTAAAGCCTCTTATCTTTTGGTAGAGTTGGCAAAAACCTTTTTTTTTCTGTCTGACATTGGGTCAGACAGGAACTGGGGTTCTGTCTGACCCGTGGCCTTTGTGTCTGTCCCACCATTTTTTGTTGTAATATTATATATAAGTTATAACCTGTCAAATTTTGTTTTTTATACAGAACTGAATGCAAGATTACATATAGTCATGATCATTAAACAACTCAATTAAATGTTTTTCTGTATACATATTTTTATCTAAAAAGATAAGGCAGATATAGCCAACAATCCGTATCTAATGGTCCGATCACGTTCAAAATATTATACATCAATGCCAGTTTCCGGTTTACCTACATTTTTTAATTCAGTTAAGAATATGAATCTGTTGTCATCTTCAATATATAAGCATCTCAAAACATATTTAATTAAACAAAAACAATCTTTGGTACTTGGGGAGTGTGGATGTCAACTTATTTCTATGCTCAGTAATATATTTCAGTTTTAGTGTTCCACGTTTTGCAGGTGCTCGTTCCTACTAAAAGGATGTTTATATTTACGTATTGCAAATAGGAACGTGTCGGTCTGACAGAATAAATAAACAAATTTCAAGTCTCTGTCTGACATTTTCATAAAACTGAAAACGGAATGTAATGCCATTGGCAGTGGAAACTGGGAGTGAATAAATTTCAATCGCCAACTGGACGACCACAAAGTAATATTTTCGTGACAGACATTGGGACAGACACGGTTCATTAATTAATCGGACCGACCGTTATTCTGCCGGTCAGGTCCGACGGGTCCGACGATTTTCGCCAACTCTGTTTTGGCCGGAGAGAGATGAGCTCAGAAAAACTATGCCAATCAGCTTCCATACAAACTTTGGTACTCGTATTGCTGTGATAGTGGATTGTTTTCAAATATTTATTGACCGTCCGTCAACTCGCATGGCACGTGCTCAAACATGGTCATCATATAAACATCATAATACTGCTGAATACATGATTGAAATAACCTCACAAGGTGTCATCTCATTTATATCGAGGGGTTATGGTGGACTAGATACGATAACGTAACCCTCAGTCCGCTTTTGCTCCCAGCGAGGGTTACTAATCGGTCCCATTCAACGTATGGGAGCAGTGCCCGGAGTGATTAACTCCGGGCGGTTTTTTGTCTTAATTCCGTTGTAAGTGGTTGGAAAAATTAACGGGGATGAAAGATAAATATATTTAGGTAAACCTTGAGGTGCTAAGTAAATGCTGCATCAATCCATAGTAAACTTAAATATCCATCTGAAAATTTGAATGCATGAAATCTTCTTTCTGCCAGACATTTTGCTTACAAGTTGCTATTTCACGTGCACTTGCCTCGTTTTGGAGATATCCTTATTTGGATCAATCGTAGTAAAACATCATAGTAAAGATTTTCATATTTGGCATTCAGATCCATATATGGATAGGCTCCGCCCATCACGAAAGAATACGTAAGGTATTGGCGGACAAGAAACAATTTTCGAATGCTAAATCGATCGTGAAGGTAGAAACAGGTATTGTAACACTTATTTCGTATCGCCATTACTTATAAATTGTAGGGAATAATAAGTTATGACCAGATATGCAAAATGAAAGTTGAAATATTTACTTAACGAAAATTTTAATTTGCGCCCATACGTTGAATGGGACCGATTCGTCACCCTAACTGGAGCACAAGCTGAATGAGGGTTACGTTATCGTATTTAATGGTGGACGTGCTAGTGATAAAATGATTACAGAAAATTGTGGATTTCTCAGTAAACTATTGCCAGGTGACATTGTGCTAGCTGATAAGAGGATTTGACATTAGAGAAAGTGTTGGTGTTATGTGTAGAGAAGTACACATTTCAGCTTTCACTAAAGATAAAAAGCAGTTGTCCGCCAAGGAAGTTGAATCAACTCGTAAAATTGCCAATATGCGGATACATGCAGAGCGTGTTATTGGTTCTGTTAGACAGAAATATACTATATTACAGTCAACTGTACCCACTGACTATTTGATCGTGAAGGATGACAAGGACTGTACACTGGACAAAAGTGTGCACATTTGTTGTTGCCTGACAAACTTGTGTGACTCTGTTCTTAGCTTCAGCTGAGTTGTGATATTTTCTGTTTCATAACAGCTATTGAATGAAATGTGGTTTTAATTTAATATGTATATATCTGATATGATGTTTTTTTAATGGTGAATTCCACTGGAGTCTCGGGAAAATTCATTATTTCTTCTTCTTGTTGCTTCGGTATGCAGTTTTCAATTGAAACTATCGAAAGTGATAAGGTTTACCAGTTGTTGGCCCATGGTCAGTGGTTCTCTCCGGATACTCCGGCTTTTTCCACCAGTAAAACTAGTCATCCATGATATAGCTGAAATATAGCTGAACACAAACAATCAATTTTTCCAGAATATTTGCACATATAAAACTATATAACTTCGATTAAATATTGCAGATCAGCTGAATTTAAAAATAAAGTTTAATAAACAGCAAATAAATCAAACACAGCTTAGATATACATGCATAACAATCATATTCCTGGAAACAAATTGTCAAACAATATAAATACACAAGTCACAAGTCATAAGTTAAATAGCAGATAGCATTTGTTGACCAGAGATACACATCAAGTTGAAGAATTGTTATGTACATAGGGGACAAAGCCATTTTCCTTTCGGTGCCTGTCTCAGTTTCAAACACTTGAGAAATGAAACCAAACAATTTCACAATTCTCATTGTCATACTGAACCATACGTCCACATTCTGGTCCTTTGCAAACACATAATGTTTCCTTCACTTGTTCATTTGGCAAATCATTTGTAGCAGTACTACATGTAGTAGATGCCTTAAGCGGTACTCTCGAACGAGTGTAGAATTTTCCTACAAGTTCTGGTAACACCTCTATCTGGACGAACTCTTTGATTTCGCAATTATCTCAGCATCTGGTTGAATACGTTCAATGTGTAAATCTGACATTGTCCATAACACAAAGTCAACATAATCCTTGTCAGAAAGAAGTAACTGGGTTTGTACTTGGCAATAATATTTGTGAGCACGGTTTAATTGAAATGTTCCATCAGATGCCTTCAAACAGGTTGTTATAACTACAGTCTCATCGAGTTTACAGTTACGTATACAGTATGGACATTTCACCTCAATGTAATTTTCAACAGCATTAGGGAACTTGTTTTCACCAGGATAGCACACTGACTTGATCAAAGATTCTGCAGGTTTCGTCAAATTTGTTCTACACACTTGTTTCATTCTTGATGCTGTGATACGGCCAGCTTGAAATCGAAACCACATCTTGGATTTGGATTGCTATTTTGTAACTTCAAATACATTTTGTGCTTCTTCCTCATTAACAGTTACTTTAATATTGTCACATTAATTCTTCAAATCGTCAAATTCAAGATTAAATGAATCATGATTGCAAAGATCAGTGAGCACGACAGGAAATTGTTTTGATAATGGAGCTGGTATATACTGATCTGAATATTGTGGAATCAACGATGAAATAGCCTGTTTACCACCAGCCATTGAAAGCTCTTTGAAAAAGCTGTCCAGTTCATCTGGGGTAGGAGTTGAAACTGTGACATTCCTCTGGACACTTTTTTCATTGTTGATGTGTTTGTCCAACAATACCGTCTTACTCTTTGCTGATGTAAAGTCAATATCCGATAATGCGAATACCCAATTTTCTTAACACATGTAGGTAACATCCAGTATGCCTTTTCTTGTGTCGCGGTTTTTGTCTCCCTAATGCGTACGGTTGCATCAACCCACAATAATGTTGCGGCTATGTGAGTGCAGGCTTCACCAAGACTGGCCATACAGTCGCAGTGTGCAGAAATAATTTTTCCTCCTTTCTCTGGTATTATCCATGGTCTCAAAGGTGTGTCGTTCATTCTCTGATAATGCATCAACTGTAAGAACAGAGTAAAATAGAATTAAAACTTTGATAAAAATTTAAGTGCATGTCAAACAGTATGCTGACCTTGTTATTCTACTTTTGAAAGTTACGAATTTATAAAACATTAATGAAGCAATGGGTATCATGAAATCTATATTCAAATGCAACATACTAGCACTAGTACCTGTACATTGTTTGGTTACATCAATGTAATTAATCATATAAATCATTCCAGTCATTGTAACTAAATTTATTGTGATTATTCTGCTCAACCTTGGGCACTGTGATTAACAATACAAATAATTTGTATTGTATTGTATTGTATTGTATTGACACTGTAACAAATTGACAGTAATGCATTATTTTTTGAGCCATTACTCAATATTGACCCACGCAAATAAATATGAGATAAATAATTGTTATGTCATTGTCAAGATTTTATTTTATTTACTTACATACACATGCAATGCATCTGTATGAGTACGTTGTGATATTGTGACCAATTCTGGCTTATATATCCAACGTTTTTCTTTAATGTTTAGTATTGACACCTTGTTTGGCTTGCATTGATATAATTTACACATGATAAACGCCTTGCCTCCTGATACCACATTTGTGAAGTGGTCCTGTGTCAATTTGGTGTAAATATTATACAATAATTAATTCAGTTTGTAAGCAACCTCCTTCTTTTCATATACAAATATGTAACTACATACTGCTTAACTTTGCAATAATAGCATTCACACCATTGATCTCTATCGTTGAAGCCTCTCTAACCCATCCACAAAATAGCTGGTTGTATGTATCTAGGCTTTTATACGCCTTCAAATCCTCTGTGGTATATTTGCTTGGAGTTTGCAACAAATAATTCACGATGTCTGGATACAGAATGTTTGGAAATTCTTCTGTCTTTTGACTCCATTTCCTTTTTTCAACGGTGTATTGATCAGTTTTGTCTATTATGGATAATTTCTACAAATATCTAGCCTTTGTAACACTATCTAAACTATATAAATAAGACAAGTTTACCGGGTGCACCTTGTCGAACGATTATTTCCACTGTTTGTCTACCAAGATGGCGGCGGGTGAGTGTGACGTAAGCGATAACTCTCTATAAGAATGTTTTCATTGAATTAAGTCAAATAATTATTGTAAGTTGAATTGTAAATTATATTTAATGTTTATATATACTGTGTTTGAAGACTACATCAGTAAATATTCTTATTTTGCAGTGAAACTTGACAATATTGAACATTCGTGTCGACTTGAACAAAAATGTATTACATTATTATCACTTGGTATAGCGTACTTAAATTGAACATTGACTATATTTGAAAGACATTAGTTGTTGAATACAAGGTTTACTTTCAGTTTTCTATATCGGGTACTTGCATTGATACTTTGGGTTTATTTCCTGACTAGAATTGACGAGATTGACAGACTATTGTTTGGAAATTGACTTATCATATTGACTGTTGAATTATTCTTAATATAAGATTGTGAACGTACACGATTCACATATCTTAGTCTATGCCCTATTTCAGGAAGAAGAATTGTGAGAGAATTATCTAATGATTTAGTTGGTAGGTATGTATTTGACATTTTATGTATTATATGATTTTACAATTGTACATTTAATTTTGAATATTGCATTATACTTTGAATTTATTTATATTTCAGCTTAATTACTTATCAATTACTGAATCTTTGTTTCTGAATTATAGGTTATAATGTTTTTCTTAGGTTTACATTTCAAATTTAGATTTTTCAGAAAACACTTTGTTTACTTTCAGAATAACACATTTTCTATTTCATTTATATTTTGTTTATTTCAGAAATATTTCTTTAATTTTCCTTTTATTTCAGAATATTTAATTCTACATTTCAAATTTTGATTTTCAGAATACATTTCATTTACTTTCAGAATAACATATCTACTATTTAACTTGTATTTTGTTTATTTCAGAAAAAAATCGTAATGTTTCCTTTCATTTCAGAATATTTAATTCTATTTTAGGAATCAATTTATTTCAATTTGTAGAAATTCTTTTTCAACATGTCAAACACAAAGGAGGAAGGAGGTACAAGAGGAATGAAACATATAACTACACCCCCATCAATATCACCTGAAGAGATACAGAGGATGGCTACTTTTTCCAAGATGGGAATCAAGCCAAAAGCAGATACACCAGAACAACTAATGAAGTGGATGTCAGACTTTTTAGGAACACGAAAGACTCTGAAGGAAGATTTGGATACCAAATTTGCTTTCCACCGCCACCGACAACAGATGTATCTCAACGGAAAGAGGACAAGGCAAGTAAGTTGATCTTGAATCAACTACTCAAGATCGCATGGTTTTCTGGTACCGAAACTGAAGTCTGGAGATACCACTTATGAAATATGGCGGCACGAAGTCAATTGTATGATGAAACAGAACTATGACAAAGATGCCATTTTGAATGCGGTTAGAATAACTTTAAGGGGAGAGGCAGAAATGGTTGCTATGCGACTTGATCTAGATGCCAATATTGACGACATAGTACGAAAACCTGACAACATTTATGACTGTGTAGATAAGAAAGAGATCTTGTTGACATAATTGGATGGAGCCAGAAAAGGGAAAAATGAGAATATTTCCCACTGGAGTTGTAGGTCAGAAAGAATTATTGACAAATGTGTTGACAGAGGCGTAGTTCACTGTAGTGAGTTAGACCAGCAGCTACACTTTATGTTGTAGAATGGACTTCCTCAAAGGCTAAATACGGATATAAATACAACACTATTAAGGACTTTGATGGATTGAGAGTTGCTTTACGTCAGATAGAGAACTAAATTCCACAAAAGTCAACCTCAACCTCAGAGCCACACATCAGCAAAGCAGTCACAGGTCTTTCAGATTGCGATGAGATCAAAGGAATGATTCAACAACTGGGTACTAGAATGGATTCATTTGAATCTAAACGACCACAACAACAATCATACAGACCAACACAACAATCACACCAATCATGGAAACCAACACAACCGCAACAACAATGATGGATGCAACCAGAAACACAATCGTGGACACCACAACCACAACAACAACCATGAACACAGGAAACGTAATCATGGACACCACAACCACAACAACAACCATGGACACAACAAGAAGCACAATCATGGACACCACAACCTCAGCAACAAGCAAGGAAACAGACACAACAATCATGGAAAACACGACAAGAATCGCAATGGCAACAACGAGGCAGGGGAAAAGGAAATTACAATAACCGACAACCGAACGACACTATTGGTGAGAACATACAGTGTTGGCGTTGTGCACTATTTGTACATGTTCTGACTGTATGTCGTATAAGAATAGACCATCTCAGGAAGGATTTAAATGGGAAAAGCCTATGCAAAGGGAACGTCCATATGTTTAGCCAAGTCCCAACAGAGTAAAAGTACCACCAGGATTAATTGGAAAACCCACCGAGACAGAAATTTATATTGAAGGATCACTAACTTCAACACTTTTAGATACAGATTCAACAGTTTCTACGGTCAGCAAAAAATACTACCGAGAACATATATCATCTCCTTTACACACTTTAGATACACTTTTGGATATTGAATGCGTTGATGGACAACAACTTCCCTATTTTGATTATGCAAAAATTCAATTTCAATTACTGGGACATACTCACTTATATGATTGCATACCATTGGTCACACAGAACAGCAGATACAATAGCGAAGTACATCTACTACTGGGAACTAATGCTTTATCCAACATCATAGACACTTTGAAAAATGAACATGGAGAAAGATTCTTACAGATCAGCAACCTTACTACACCTTTGTATTTATCATTCCGATGTATCTTACTTAGAGAACGAGAATTCCAGAAAAAACATCAATAGAATTGATCTTATACGCACTGATAGAACGAAGAGCATTACGATAACACCTAATACATCCATCACAGTGAACGGTTATGTTGATAAAGAGATACCGTACCAAACTACACCAGCTATAGTTCAGTCAAAGACACTTGCAAAGGACTCTGATTATGACATTGAACCATCTCTTTTACAGTACCATCATAAACAGAATGGACCAGTTACAGTAAGAATTTCCAATATTACAACGAAAACCATCAACATACCACCACAACCCATAATATGCGAACTACAACCAGTATTTGCACAAGCAGGATCAGAACAATCAACTGAGAAGGAAATATCTGACATCGTGAGCTTGATATAAGTTACCAAAAGTGATATTGACGACCAATAATTTGAACAAGGACGTCAACTCATCAAGTCATATATCGAAATGTTCTCAAGATCAGATGATGATGTAGGTGATACAGATATCGTTCAACATATACTCGATCTTCTTGATGAGAAACCGTTTAAGCAACGCTATTGGCGTATGCCACCAGCAGCATATGGTGATGTAAGAGCACACCTTCGTCAACCATGGAATGCCGTAATTATGCAACCGTCACGCAGTCCTTGGGCCTCAAATTTCGTATTAGTACGAAAGAAGGACAAAACACTACGACTTTGTGTCGACTACCGACAACTCAACAACATCACCAAGACAATGGAGATAGCTATGCCCTATCTAGGATAGAGGAGCTACTAGATTGCCTTGGTGGAAGCACTTTCTTCTCGGTCATCGACATGAAGTCTGGATATCACCAAGTGGAAATCATTGAACCACACAAGGAAAGCAGTGCATTCACAGTCTGACCTCTTGGTGTTCATGAATACACTCGTGTGCCATTTGGGATGACCAACATTCGAGCAACATACCAACGGCTGCTGGAGGATTGTTTGGCAGATTACCACCTGCGAATTTGCTACGTTTTCATAGATGATGTTATCATTTTTGGGAACACATATGAAGTCCATCTCAACAACTTGCGTCTAGTAATGGATCGAATACACCATGCCAATTTGAAACTAGCACCAAAGAAATGTTCATTCTTTAAGCGAAAACTAAAATTTGTCGAATATATCATCTCAGCAGCAGGAGTAGAGATAAATCCAGATAAGACAAAAAAAGTGACAATATGGCCATCTCCTACATTACCAGAAGATGTAAGACGCTTTCTCCGTTTTGTCGGATACTATCGACGATTCATAAAGAACTTTAGTCAGATCAGTAAACCATTGACAGACCTTATGCCAATTCCAACAGGAAAAAAGAGCAAGGGAAAGAAGAAAGAACGGAGAGAATGGCACTGGGGAGAAGATCAGATGAATGCTTTTGACACTTTGAAGCCATTACTTATATCCTCTCCAATTTTAGGATACGCTGATAGTACACTTCCATATGAACTGCATACCGATGCATCTAGATTTAGTTTGGGAGCTGTACTATCCCAAAAACAACAGGGCGAGAGGCGAATCATTTGCAATGCCAGTCGAGGACTTACAAAAAGCTGAGAAGATCTACCCACCTCATAAGCTGGAATTATTAGCCTTCAAGTGGGCCGTCGCCGATAAGTTCAAGGATTACTTATATGGACAGCAGTTTACAGTCTTGAAGGATAACAACCCTTTAACTTATGTTCTCACAACATCAAGTATCGCCCTGGGAAAACCAACGCTGATGCAGATGGTTTAAGTCGAATACCTACCGACACTAATGTAAGACAAGACATTAACTAGGAATGTATCCGTACCATCTGTAGTTCCGTCACCTCCATCCCATATGTTGAATGCCTGGCTATATCACCAGATTTAGTCAAAGATGATATCGATGATGCCACAGCTGGAACATCAACTTCCGATATCATCGACTGGAAGAAAGCGCAGGAAAATGATTCTAGGTTACTATACTGGAGAATAATTGTTGAGACTGGACAGAACCCAGAAAAAGAAGACCCTATCTTCAAACGTCAACTTTCTCATCTCCATTGCATAGTCACCAATAATGACAAAGTATAACAACAGATTGTATTGCCGTCAGCTCACGTCAACACTATTCTTGAGGCAATGCATAATGACATGGGCCATCCTGGTAAGGATAGAACGTTGTCATTATTGAAGGACCGTTTATACTGACCAGGTATGTCCAAGGACGTAGAAGAATGGATTTCCCAATTTGGCTGATGTATTCATTGAAAAATACCACCGAACCACAGAGCTCCACTGGTGATTATTGGAACAACATCACCTCTGCAACTAGTCTGTATTAGGATTACCTAACCTTGGAACCATCTAAAGGAGAACAACAGAACATCCTGATAAGTACAGACCACTTCAACAGATATGCACAGGCCATACCAACAAGAAATCAGACAGCACGAACCACTGCTGAAGTTCTCTTTAATAATTATATAGTCGATTACGGTATCCAAGAACGCCTTCATCCATAACTCGACGAAGGATATACAACTCAATTGCCAAAAGAATAACGACAAAGGGACAAACAACGATCTACCAAACATTACATAGAAACTCAGTTCCTGCTCCACATGTGGCATCCTTGTTACAAACCCGGTAATAAGTCATGAATGAGGAAACGACCAGACTGGAATTACGACGATATCCTTGGACATTTGTGACACATATATTGCGAATACTGATCATTCCATGCGAATCTAAGTAATAATAAAAAAAAATATATCTACAAAAGAAAATCAGACTGCTTTTGATTTGATGAACTGTATCGGTGCCACATGACTTCCTTAGGAGGTTGCACTTATATCCTTTAAGAAAATGTCAGAATGAACCCACTGTACTTAAATCAGACGAATTATATACATCAACTTCATATTTTCAAACACGATGTCCAATAAAAAGTGGTCTACCCATATACTGAACACAGACATCAGTTGTCTTGACAAAAAACATGGCTGAACGCGTACATACAGATGTTCTGTCAAGTCTCAATGATTGGTGATCTAAAGAGTGTAGAAAGGTTATTTCCTTGACTATTACATGGATAATTTTAGACGAATATTCACCATGTCAGAATTTGCAGTATCACAATAAGCATACATGAATTATACCCCAAAACATTATATTAAAAATACATAAACATTGAGTATAAAGTCCATGTCATTGTGATAATGTAGAATAATTACATTTTAACTGTAATAATTTTTGATACGAATTTGAAATTAGTTTTCAAATGAATCAATTTATCGCTCGATGGTTGTGCGATATGTTGAAATAGCTTCATATCGAAAATAGGTCACTTGACCTTCTCTAAGGTGCCCGAATTCCTGACAGCATATTTTAGAAAAGAATTTTAGCATGACATCAAAGCATCAGTTTTCGTGGCTTTTCCATTAACGTGCTGAAAAAGCTATCAAAACTTCCGAACGTCGATAGTAATAATACTGCCTTAGCTCTTATGCAACACATACATTTAATTTCATGATATTGAAATATCAAGTCATATGTCACGACGTTAAATGGAAAATGATTAAACGTCTGCCATAATCTTAAAATTGAAATTCACTCGTTGGAATGGAAAATAATACTTTTACAATATATGCGGTAATATAAGGTACAACACAATTACTAATTGTAAAAAGTAGATGACAGAAAGTCACATAACCGTGTCGACATATGGACAAATTCGCAATTCATTTTTTTGAGCATACCAGTAAACAGGAAATACGTTTGGAAGTCTTTGTCTTTTTCTCTCTGTCATCTTTTTCAAAACAGAAATTCATTTGTTTGAAGGAAAAATAATTCGCATACATTAAACGATATAAACAAGCCAAAAACAATAACCATTAACTAATAAATCACAGAAAGATCCTTCATCTGTGTACAAGTCCTTATATGTGTGTGGGGGGTGGCAGACGATAGCAACCCGTTCGAAGCTCTTGGTAGTAATCCCGGCTTGTTGGAATTTCCTGTTTTCTAAAGAACAGTTTGAAGATACTAAAGGGGTAGTTCAAAGGTCTTAAATCGAAGAATCCCAGACAAAAGAAAAACGACCAAAAGGAGAAACAGTGATCTACAAAATATTACACAGAAAACTGACGATTGAGCAATACGAGCCCCACTAAAAACGTTTCCTATTAGGCTTGGTTCAGTAATTTTTGTGTTTGTTTTAATCTGGATTTGGTCAGTTTTCATGATGTTCACACTATACAAACATTATGCTTTGCCTTTCGTAAGTCATTGTTTACAAGTACAGCACATTATATAATATTTGTGATGTTAACATATTACAGTGTAATGTCTCTCTTTCGAATTACGTACATCATGCATTTGTTTGAATTCAATTTACGGGAATTGACAACAAATAAACTGCGAGGAACTCCGTTTTATACATGTCATTCATTTATCTCTCCTTATTGCTGAGGAATATGCGAAGATAATGAAAGCATCTCTTAATTAATCTTGCTCAAAGCTAATATTGTCTGCAAACGGAACCATCGAGAATAGGACTATATAATATTGAATTTATCTGCTGGACTCAAAACCTATGTGTGGATTGGTATTTTAAGGTTTCTTTTCATAACAAATGATAAACGAAAAAAATATTACAAAGATTTATATTGTGACCTTGTATAATTCTCTTATGTGAAATTTATTATCTAAATATTGGTTGTCAACGTTATGCAAATGTGAAAAATGCAATAATAATATGGATGTTAAAATAAGAATGATTGGTGTTTATATTTACCAACTACAATATTTCTTAATTGAAATTGATGTCGACACGTAACAGTGACATGGTTTGAATTTTTCTTTATCATTACAATACCAGAAGGAAGTCCATTTATGATATCATTTCATAAGTTTATTTTTGTAATATTAAATTTCCGAGTTAAAGTATAACGGCACATTTAATTTATATTTCTTCAGTAACAAATGGGGATTGACAAATAGGTGAATACACGTTAGAAAACCGAAGGAGGAACCAAAAATGGACAACCCAGGCACAAAGACAACATCTGGCAAAAGACACAGAACGAAAACAAACAAGACAGAACACAACACAGGAAGCTAATACAATGAGCAACAAAGAACCCCACCAAAAAAACTGCGGGTGAACCCATATTAATTTAAGGTGATATGAAAGACGCTTAATTCCCAAAAGTCCCTTATACAACACAACACAAGAAACTAAAACCTGGGGTGAACATATACTAATTTACGGGTATGCAGAAAACAATACACAGCAAGTGTTTTCCATATTGTGCTGATTTATATTTAGTCTTAATGTAAAGATCTTGGTTTTGGGAAGCGATGTGGGTGTTGACCCAAAATTAAGACAGAAAAAGTCAATCTGGGACAAGAAATGTCCATATCTAATTTAGTCCACACGAAGCGTTTCTGAAATCAGGTACGTTCAAAGTCAAAACGTTAGAAAGTCCAACATTTTAAAAGTTAGAGGAAGGGAAGAAAACAAAAGGACTTAAACAAGATAGTCAAAATCGATTAAAAACCCCTATTCCTGAAGAACGAGAACCGTAGTTTTTTAATAATAATTGTGCTACTTAGAAACTGTACGTAAAATAATTCATTGATCTAATGAACCATGTCAGTGACGAAACACTGACTACTGGGCGAGATGATATTTTCGGGACCAATAATTCACGAACAAGGGTATCGACCCTGCGATATAGCAGTCATCCCATTTAGTGCATACGACGCGTTTTTGGTATTAACTTTCAGCAGAAACGCTAAAAGTAAAACGATAGGTTAAGGGTTAAGGGTTAGGGTTATGGTGTTTAACGCCACATTCAACAATATTCCAGTTATATCGTGGCAGTCAGTTGTATTGGTGGAGGAAACCGGAATACCTGGAGAAAACTACCGACCTGCTGCAAGTCGCTGACAAACTTTATGTTGTATAGAGTACATCTCGCCATCAACGGGGTTCAAACTCACAACTTTAGTGGTGATAGGCACTGCTTGCACAGGTAGTTGTAAATACAACTACCATACAATTACGACCACGACGTACCCCAAAGTAATGTTGTCCTGATATTATATTACGTTGCATAATAGATGCAAATGCAGCATTCCTTTTTAAATCCCCACCCTTTACTCTACCATTTCAACCTTCTTACTTCGTGTTTATTCTCTTTTGTTTTGAGGAAGATGCTAAAATGTGCGAATATGATCAGATGCCAAAGAAGAGTGTCTTAATTGTCAATTGAAATATTAAAATGTGCCTGTACTATATTTTACTAACAGTATTAAAAACAGCATTGTATGTAATATGCACACTAGTAATAGAACCATTAAACACTTGCATGACCGAATCATTTGAGTAAGAGGGGAGGTTATGGCACAAAAACATAAACGCCCGCCACTTTTTATCGATGTGCCTGCATCAACCCAGGAAAGTGACAGATCATGTATATGTGTATTGTATGTATCAATTTTGCCTCGTTCTACGATTTGATAATTTATATTGGAATTCTTCCTACAATGTGGTGTGTTTGTTTGTTTATTATTTTATTAATTAATCTTACATTAATGCTGTTAATGCTGCTTTATAATGATGCAACCGACTTATTGTCTTGATTTTATTTTGTAGAGATACGTTGTTGCAATATTATTTATGCAGACGAAAACACTGATACTCTCGGCATCAGTTAGTGTGCTCACCTTTAGTGGGGTACATCGTGTGTTCAAGCCCCGGTCGGTTCAAACCATATCGTTTTCGAGTGAAGCATGGACTGGTGTTTCAATCAGCCAACACTATGAAATTCAAACTAAGCGTGTTGGTCTAGTACATAATAGACATCATCATTATCCCATCGACCTTTTCTGGCCATAATATATCTGTGGAAAAAAGCTAGCCCAATTGTTGTTATGCAACAATCTCTCACTGACTCACTCGAGTGTATCGTCGTGTTAAAAACGCGTCTCTGGATTGTCCATTCTTCGTTTATTTATTGAAATGTTGTTTTTGCGATATACTATCAGCTTACTTAATATGGGACGTCAAAGATCTATGTATGATTCAATACATATGTATTGGAATTAAGAATGACACACATCATGTATAAGTTGATAAACATGAAACATCGTTCAATGTATATAATAGATGCTGATGTTATAATATTAGTTTATTAAATTGGTCAAGACAATGACAAGTAACCAGATTCTTATCCTCTCTTATCATTTAATATGTTATGCCATTTGTATCTTTGTTTATCAAAGACACGGACGGATAACTATGTCAATTTACCTAATTGATAAATAGAACCAAAGTGCACTTTGAATATCAGTTTAAGGATGCTAAAACTGACGAAAAGAGAAACCGTTGTATGGATAACTTCCGTGATAGAAGGTTGCTGCTAACGGCTTCAGATTGCCCCTTTGGTATCTTCAAACTTTTCCGTGACATATACATATTCTCAAAGCGATGATAATAAAAGTATTGTCAAATCAAATGAAAACATTATGGAACGATAGGCATGATATTGTATTTGGCTTAGTACATTGTAGCGGTTTGCATTTTGTTTTAGCACATGTTTTGTCTCTCCAAGCCTTCCTCGTTTAATTATTGATACGATGCAAGAAATCCAGATGCATTTCTATAAAAGTTCAAATTTGAAGTACATAATGGTTATCATGCAGGTACAAAGCATATGGAAATGCTTTATTTTGATTAGATAATTCGCTTTTACTATCTTTGAACAGTTTATGTTTAATCTTGGTAACAGGTAACTATGCCTAGCGGCGGGAACTATGCCAGTTTGAAACTATTTTTCCGGGGGACTATGCATGTAGAATATATTTTCCCGCGTTATTTTTATACATTTTTTGACAAAATTTACTTCCCTTAAAATAGACGATCCTGTAGTATGTGAATATGGCCATGGAAACGCCGAAGAAATTTACCGTTTTTTCTTTTATGTCCAGAATGATCTGTCATGTACTAAACATATTACTGTCTTCTCCTTCGGGGACAGTTTTCCGATAGCAGCATTCAAGCATTCAAGCATCACCAGCGTATGAAGTCTACATTTCACAACTCATACGTTATTCTAGATCTTGTGCTCAAAACAGGGATTTTCTGGATAGAGCTGAGCTTCGGAGGTGAAAACTGATCAAAATAGATGACTAAAATATTGATCCTAGATTGAAGTCATCGCCCCCAAAACCATTTAAGGTCATCATCAGGATCTGGTTGACCGCCAGGAAATAACCATATTAAAATAACATTGAATCTTTTCCTTTTCACCGATAATGTTTTGTTTCCTCTATCGGGCTTGACTATATATGAGTAACACGGAGAGTGTATTAAAAGAACGAGAACTACTTACTCTTCGCGTGCACCTGAGTTCACTCGCTGGTTTTAATTGGGTCTTTCCTCGTGCACCTGAGTTCACCAATGGTTTTGGTTGGGTCTTTCTTCGTGCACCTGAGTTCACCCACTGGTTTTGGTTGGCTTTTCGGTCGTGCACCTGAGTTCACCCATTGGTTTTGGTTGGGTCTTTCTTCGTAATCTTTTTAGTTTTCTGTGTTGTGATATATTTTTGTGTATTGCTTGTCTCCGTCCTGTGTCTTGTGTGCCCTGTGTTGCCAGTTTCCCGGATTGTCCAGGCTTGATTGCCCCTTCAGTTTTCTCTAACGTTTATTTCCAAATGTATAGCGACCACATGTCTCTGGTCTCCGGAACCAACAGAACACTGGTTGTGATATGGGAAAAGATAATTTCAAAGTTCTTACTTTCTTGGAAACTCTCCGATAGATATTGTATTTTGTAGTACAGTACAAATGTACCTAGCTAAATTAAACTTTTAAAAGTTTGCTTTGCCTTTCGATTTGAAAAATAAATAAATACAACGTAATATATTGTAGTCGGAAAACATTTGTCAAGCTATGTTTCATTAAGTTGTAAACTAAAATATATGGTTGTACTATTGGTAAGACAAAGCCGACATGTCGATAAAAGAGGTTGTGGAATGCCATCTGAATTTCTAATGTAATACATAGAACGTAAAAATGACGTGTATTTCTACAAGACGCGTACAAGTGATACATATGGTTAAGCTGCTTATTGGAAAAAAGAAATGCTTATATGTCACTTTAAATATTTAAATTCTGTTATTAGACATAATAAAGTATAAAGAAGTGCAGGCGTACCAAGCTTACTCTAAGCAAATGGAAAAATAAATGAAATAAATAAAACAATTAAAAATAATAATAAAAAAAATTAATAAAAATACATTAAAAAAATATTAAGTATAATAAAATAAAAATCAAAGAAAAAAAATCAAATGAAATAAAATAAAGAATAGATAAATTTAAAAAAAAAACAAAAACAAAAACAAAAACAGATTGCAAAAGTTGCAAAAGGAAACATACAATTTCCATGATGTATCTTTGATCGACACATCTGATTTTCCATGAATTAAAAGAACGGTACATATTTACATTTACATTTAGCTCTCTGTGTAGAGTTTGTCCCTTTTCGTTTGGTCACTGTCTTGCCTGTCTGTCTTCTGATTACCCATTTGGTATTTTCAAACTTTTCTTGTAACTAGATTAACACGACGGGTGCCACTAATGTTGCAGTAATTGCTTACTCTTTCGGATAACATGAGTTCACGCCCGGTTTCTAGTGGGGTTCGTGTTACCCGATCTTATCTTTTCTGTATATGTTTTGTAGATCGTTGTTTGTCCTTTTGTGCCTTTTCTTTTGGTCAATATGTTGTCTGTCCTCCTACGACTTATGAATTCTGATTACCCCTTTTTTGTTGGGTATGTTTTATAGATCGTTGCTTGTCCTTTTCTCCTATTTCTAATGGCCATTTCGTTGTCTGTTCTCCGATGTCGACTTCTGATTACCCCTTTGGTATCTCCAAACTATTCTTATATTAAGTAGATATTCTGAAAGGAAATATAATTTTCAGAAATTTGAAATAAAATGATTAAATTCTACATCCATTGCATGGTTAACGACAAAAATATGTCATACATTGTATATACAGTTGTAATTGTATATTTTAAGTTAATGTATTTAAATCAATTAGCAAAGAAAAGTACAGCTCAGCTTAGAAAAAGTGGAACCCTCAAAATGAATCAGACATGTGGTGTGCATACATACATGTAAATTTGATTGAAAGTACATCTCTAGAAATGAGTTAATAATAATATAAATGTTTTGACAACAAATGAAGATAAATTTCTTCTATTATCATCTACTAAAATAAAAGTACAATTTGTATCTAATATCAATGTGTTTGATATAGTACGTTGTCTATGAGACACTCTCTAAACTTTATTTTGATGATTTCTTTTTCATTTGGCCATTGTATCGTCTCTTTCTTCAATTTACGGATTCCGATTACCTCTTTGGTATCTTCAAATTTTTCTTAGTTTTAAAATAATTCAAATTTAAGTCTAAATTAAACCTTAAATGTAGGTTAATTTCATATACATTTCAACTAAACTTAAGTGTCAATTAAATTTTAAATGAAATTAAAATTCAATTAAGATTTGTGAAATCCAGTCCAGAATCGATAGAATTAGATTTTTGTCCTTACAAATTTGTGCTATATTCTGAATGGGATTCGAACCCACAGAAAACACTACCTCTATTAACTGCTACGATATACATACAGCAATAGAACGTTCATCAATTAACTCACTCCAATGTTTTACATAACATATTTATGTTTTTGAGAGTTTACTGTTCACAAATGATGATAAATGGTGTGTAGGAATATTTCTAAAGACAAATTTATAACACCGAATCTAATTAGGCGGACATCTAGCCAACACTGATAATTATATTAAAGTCTTGTTGTTCAATTCTTTATTTTCGGAATATAGTGAAGCCTGCCTAAATCGACCCAGAAATATAACAGAATCCTGCATAAACCTAACAGTAATAAAGCGTAGATACATATATCAAATGTAGTGAGCACGACGCTTTCCTGAAATAACCTGCATTAGGTACGCTCAAAATCGAAATAGAGCAAAGCCAAATAATACAAATGTTTTTGTGACCAATAAATAAACCCACAACAGAGAAAATATTTGCTAATTGAAAGCTGTATAAACAAAACACCTGCCTATTTCGAATACAAATGTTGGTCCCAATGCGGCTCGGCTTAGGTTTCACTTGATAAAGTTTAATTTTGACTCTTATTCGCAAAAATATCCATGAATTATTCCAAAAGCATAGGTCAACGCGTGGTGTAGCTGTCGTTTTATACGATATTTTAAAGAATATTAAGTCATCGTATTATTTCCAACTTATTTAGATTGATGAACACAAATTAAATGTGGTGGTATTTACAATGTACTTTAAGCTTTAATTAGTGCTACATTTGATTGCAACTAACTTAATTATCATTGAAATCTGACAATTTACTAGAGGGATGGGTTTTCTGATTACCAGCAGAAATTAGGGAAAATTAAGGAGAAAGAGCAAAGTTTAGTAGGCTCGGAATGAGAATAATGTGTCCGAATGGAGCGACATGTCCACCCACGGACAGTTGCATCAGTGAGCTAAAAATTCGAACTTAGCTTATTGGTCTAGTACAAAGCGGACCTCAATATCACTTCATTGAAAGTGAACTTGTTCTCATCATGACACAGCTGCAAAATTGCTTAATTGGCGTTAAGCAACACTCACTCACTCACTCACCCACCCACACTCGGTCGGGTCAAACCAAACTATGAAATTAGTATTTGTTGCTTCACCGCTAAGCACGCAGCATTAAGGAAAAAGAGCAAAGACTGGTTGGCTCGGAATCAGAATAATGTGTCCGGGTGGAGCGATATGTCCACCCGCGGACTGTAAGATAGCACTGAACCAATCCAACTCAGCGTGTTGGTCTAGTACAAAGCAGACCTCATCATCATTTCATTGAAAATTTACTTGTTCTCGTCATGATATAGCTGAAAAAAATTAGATGCAAGAATACCATAGTGTCGGAACAGTTCCAAAATCCAATATGAAAAGCATAGAAACAGATTCATAATCAATACCCCTAACACACAAATAAATGACCGCTCACTTTACTGGTTAGGTACAGGCACTTCAATAAAAAGTGGCGGTGTTAGAGCAGTTTAATAGGCCTATATGAACTAAATAAGTCAATTAGCAGAAACTGAATGTTCCATCAAATACAGCGACATAAAGCGACTATATTCAAAAATAATCCGCATTTGTCTTTATCATTCAATTTTGCATGGCATTGATTTTACTGTTTTCAATCCCCGACCTGACAAGATATATCGCATAACATTGTACACCTCGACATGAACAGGGTTCGAACGTACAACGTTACCGGTGATAGGCACTAATCACAATCCAACTACCATATGATCATGGCCACGACTATCCCTGGAGCGTTAATTGTACTTGTCTATTCTTGCGATATTTACCATTATAGTTGCACACTTTTATTTTGATGTGATTTATCGCAAATTAAGAAAACATTAGGTAAGATATATATAGATAATCCTTGGTAGCATTGTTCATCAAAGAACACCATGTTTACTAGATGACCTAACATTGATCAAAAAAGAAATACGTTTTAGAATTCATATCCTACAATGATGCAAGATTTCCGTTGGAAGCTCTTATCATTATCGGATAAATGCGACATGTATTTTCATTATATCTGACAACATATAATTTCTTAAAAAAAACAGGGGCCGTCGTGGTAGTATGGTTGTTTTCTTTACACCTACCCGTGCAATCAGTGCCTATTACCACTAATGTTGTGAGTTTATGGTGAGGTGTACTCTATACAACATTATATGATAAAGTTTGTCAGTGACTTGCGACAGGTTCGTGGTTTTCTCTGGTACTCCGTTTTCCTCCACCAATAAAACGGACCGCCATGATATAACTGAAATTGCGGTAAACACCATAAAGCCAACCATAGGAAAAATTATTGATGGCTGTATTATTTTTAACAAACATGTCAGTACGCATCAGTAGGTAGATTTAAGCGAGTTTATGCATATGATCCACGACCTATTATCACAAGTACCTTGCATATATATGATTACAAGGCCGACATCTTTTAATGGCAGGGGTAACATCAGGTATTTCTGGATAATAACACCAAGTTAGCGAAAGTATTTAACACATTTATTGCATAATGTTGTAATGAGCAAACATAAACACTACCTGCCGAAAAAATAATAAAAAAATAAAAAAATATAAAAAGAAAATAGCACAACCAAACCGTAGGCTTATCACTGCTATGGTATAGCTAATCATTTCTTGGTAGAGCTAATAATCTCAGAGATCATTATATAATATGCATAAATGTGCAAAATTTGTTAATATTTATTCATGAATATTTATTCCATCAAATTTAAAGAAAAACTTACTGACAACAACAATGTTTAAAATAAAAATGTTGATTGTAATATGATAATAATAAAAATATCACACAGTACCAAAATCTGTTCTCAAAATCCTAGAGAAAAAGGTAAATCGACACCCTTAACAAACAAATAGATGACCATTCACTTGTCTGGCTTGGTACTAAATAAGCCAGATTTGATGAGCAACAAACCGTCCCTCTTAGTTAAATGTCGTCATGCAAGTGTTTTCCACATGGGAGCAAATTGACAACCCTCCAATATAACGAAATGAACACGAGTTTATTCCTATTATGTCATTTTGCTTTATCTCTTTCAAATGTTCCACGTCAATACAGATCATTAACCACAGAAGTGCATGCTTTAGGTGTCAAACCAGTAATTCAACCAATCAGAGCTAAGAACATATACAAAAGTAGTCCCTTTTAAAAAAAAGTTCCTTTCACTTTGTTGTATTGTGACAAATACTGAATGGAATGGGATAATTAAATTGATAATTGAAGTTAAATGTATAAGGATTATTTTGAGCCCAAATTTGATTGATTTAATTGTATTTTAATATGGATATGGAGGATTTAATGCATGACCTATAAATAGGGAATTTCTGGGGGATGACAGAGCTATTTTTAGAGTAGGTATTTTCCATAGCCTGGCATTTCACTGCAAGACTTTAAACATGGCCTGATATTTTGACAGAACGTAGAGGAATCATGGACGTTTCAGAAAATGTATGGTCTTCGAAAGGTTAAACTTAAGATAAAATGGCCAGGTAGGCTCGAAAAAACACAAATTTAGTAGAAAACCTAAAAGAAATTAATCATAGGTTTCACACCTTAAGTTAAAAAATATCAAATTGAACTTTTGTTGCTATCATGTTCAAATTAGCCTAATAATGTCACAACAGACACAGAGTGACATTTTTCATACAAAAATGTTACAAAATGCATTGTGGTGTCAGATTACATGGTCGAAATGCATGTTATGTAATATTTTGGAATATTGCTCCCAAACACTGGATATACATGGACAGAGGGTATTGCAACTCATTTTATTTTTATTTATGACTTTATAGTTATTTGGAATATGTTATTGAATGTGTTTTTGCAGTAGAAGGGCATATAATATTGAAAATATGGTTGATATTAAGAATTTAAAAAATTTCATCATGCAGCAGTTTGTTGATTTCAAATATAGAATATGGTGATATCATGATTGGATTTTTTTCAATCCTACAACTTTTTCCTGGTAAATTTTGATAGTTTCAGTTAGAATACATGTACAATGTACTTATAAAATAATATAAGGCTATAGAAAGCAGCTTTAGTTGAAAATTATGTAGTAAAAACCTGGTAATTTAAGTGATCTCAGAAAAAATATTTTGACTGCTTAGCATTTTCTGTCAATTTTTCAAATTGTCAATTTGGATTTCATGTTTTAGAGTATTATTTGGCTGTAACAGTACATTTGAACATCCAGCTTACTTAAACAGTGGGAAAAAATGATGTGGAAGCATATTTTTATTGAGTTTTGGGGGAAATTATAGTTTTGTACCATAAGAAATTCCAAAACTTGAATATCAATAAATCATATTTTTGCATATTTGATGGAATTAGAAGGAATTTCAACTGTAGATATATATACAAAAACTTATTTCATGCCTTAAACTACATAATTTATGGGGTTAAAGCATGAATTAACAAAATTAAGAATGATGTGAACTCATTTTATGGGACGAAAAAAAGGGGGGGGGGGGCTAAATGCAAACATTTCATAGTATTTAGCTATTAAATATACAACTGAGGCATATATATGTGTAAAAATTGCTTATTATGTTAGAAATGAACTTAATAACTGTAATATATAAGAGAATAGGTAAGTTTTGGTATATTACACAGTCTGAACTCAACAGCTGTAAATGGAGATGTTTTCATTAAAATTCTTCAAAGGGGTACCTTTGAATTTGAACACTTATACTCACAAATATTAGACAGCCACATACCTTATGAGGTTTTTTGTGGTTAATATTGCCTAAGGAATAGAAATAAGGCCAATAAAGGGTTAGATAAGCAAGTTGTGTTGCTCTTTAGGTGTCAAACCAGTAATTCAACCAATCAGAGCTAAGAACATATACAAAAGTAGTCCCTTTTAAAAAAAAGTTCCTTTCACTTTGTTGTATTGTAACAAATACCGAATGGAATGGGATAATTAAATTGATAATTGAAGTTAAATGTATAAGGATTATTTTGAGCCCAAATTTGATTGATTTAATTGTATTTTAATATGGATATGGAGGATTTGATGCATGACCTATAAATAGGGAATTTCTGGGGGATGACAGAGCTATTTTTAGAGTAGGTATTTTCCATAGCCTGGCATTTCACTGCAAGACTTTAAACATGGCCTGATATTTTGACAGAACGTAGAGGAATCATGGACGTTTCAGAAAATGTATGGTCTTCGAAAGGTTAAACTTAAGATAAAATGGCCAGGTAGGCTCGAAAAAACACAAATTTAGTAGAAAACCTTAAAGAAATTAATTATAGGTTTCACACCTACACTCACAAACGTCAACCATATTTGTTTCAATATTAGATCCAAACAAGATTAAATAGAATACACTACATATAATAAGACATAATTTGACATATGTAGAGCTTGCATCATCCATTAGCGTTTTTTTATGTTGTAATATTTCTGATAAATTATATACATTAAATTCATTATTTGTACTCCTACATATATTTATTAGTTCTAATATATCAAAACAATAATGGGGAAATTCATAGTTTTCCGTAACCATGGTGACATATAATTGTAAGCGTTAGATAAGAATTAGGCATATGGTCAGTTATATAAAGGCAATCTATGTGCTGTTAATACAATGTAAAACAAAAAAATACAAGATAAAAACATTTCAGCGACAATGGTTTCTTAGTAAACTGACAATCAGCTGATAATATAGTTTATCCGTGAGACCTGTCAGTTACATCCATTTACATGGTAAGATCACCAGATGCTTATCCCGGAAGTTGATCACTATTACTTGGTAGATATCGTTTTTCATTCTCTCTGTAGAAATAAGGACATACGTAATGATATAATTTGTTTCTGCTTTCGATGAAATTAGTAGCAATTTAATATATATTTGAACTTCTTTAAAAATGTAATCCATTCATATTATATTAAAACAAATATGTCATTGAAAATAGTTGCAAAAGTTACATTGCGTAGTTCGATCTTTAGTTTTCTGTGTAGTGTTTTGTAGATCATAGTTGTAATTTTATCCTTTTTTTCTTTTGACCACTGTAATTTCCGCTTTAGAGCATTTTATTGGAATTGTGTATAAGTTTACGTGAGTGAACGATGTTGTTTTACGCCAAATGAGCATTTATTTCAGCTATGTCATGGCGCGAAAATGAGTTGATGTTTCATGGATCGAAAAGCAGTCCATTGATAGGTATGTAACTTCACTCGGACACATTATTCCGATTCTGATCTAAATAGACTTAATGTTGTGTGCATAGCTGTGAAGCCACAAAGACCAATTTTATAGTCTTTGGTTTGACTCGACCGGGGCTCAAACCCACGATCTATCACACTCAGGGGCAAACACGCTACCCATTACATCGCCGATGCAGTTGACATGAAAATATATCGCATGAATTGATAAGACATATATTTACCTGCCATCTTTCGGTCTATGTTTCATCACGATGCAAATTGTCACCATTATCACAACAAGTGCACATGATCCAGCTACTGCACCGAGTATTACTGGCAACAAATCTGTAATAAATTGTATTAAACCCTTTCAAATATTGTAAATTGTGGTAATATTCGGTAATATCGTCCAATTTATCAAAAGATTAATTTCGAAATTCATTTTACAGGAAACACAAGCTTTGGAAAGCGAAAGTGCTTGTATTATGCGGTTTAACAATTGAGTTTATTTAATAGCATATATAATGTATGCATATATCTAACAGATCATGATTTTGCATCAAATTTAAAGCGTCAACATTTTAAGGAGAGATCAAATTAATATAGGTATAATTACATGCTCTAAGAACCCCGAACAGCCCTTTCGGTCATACATAATTGTTAGTATATTTGTTTTATTTTTGTTTGCACATATTTCATTGATAAACTATAAATAGAATAATACGTACTCTTTGGATTTGGATTTGTGTCACAAGTATCCTGAAATGAAAGGGGTAATCAGAATCTGTAAATTAATGAAGGATAGACAAAAAATGGGAAAAAGAAAAAAGACAAACAATGATATCCACAACACTTTCTAACAAAACACGAATCACACAAGAAACCGGTGCGAAATGGGAGGATTCGGAAGGGTTAGAAGTTTCTACTGTACTAGTGACACCCGTCGTGTTATCTATCCAATGCCATTCATTATTCAATAAAATAGCAGAACTTATTAGCCATTATATGTTCATTTTGTCCGGTAATTATAGTGTTTTGATCAAAGCCGATGACTTATCGTTCATCTTACACAAAAAAAAAAAAAAAAAAAAAAACGCGATCTGTGAAGGGATTTGTTATTGATTGTTTATATATATTATGTATTTAGGTTGAAGATCCAATTATCAATAGTGGAGGGTTGTGATCACATTAACTCAAGACGTGCCCTGGATGGCCAACGTCATATGTCATGGTCTTTTCTTAATGTTCAATGAGTTGACGTGAGAGATTCTGGTATATGTTTGTTTTGTTGATATTGGTGTAGTTGTTGTTCATCACTGTTTTAACTTTGTTTTCATAAAGTGGCAACAAAATACTAAGAATAAATTCAATTATTATGTGATGTACAATGACGGGGAATTAAAATTGAGTTAACGCAATACAATTTATTGTTTAATAGAGGTCTCCACTAAATCAGGTTTAGCATTATACTAGATTAACACACAACTTACCAGCCTAACACATGTGACGGTTGCAGCATTACACGTAAAGCAATCCTCGTCATAGATGATAAAAGAAACAGAATCTCCATAATTAGTACCATCATATGACAATGATAAGTCATAACCATCAACGGTTTTGTCTGTAGATCTCCTCTTTGGGGCAGTTGGAATATCACAGGAAACCATATTTTCATAGTAATATATAGCTTCTGTCACTGTTGCGCCTCTGTCACTGGTTATTTTCTTTCCATTTTCTGACGCCTTCAACGATATGCATTTACATTGGTAGAAATAACAAAAAGACTCTCTCTAAATACATCATACATGTTCATATGTCGTTACAATTTCTGCATATAAACGATGTTCAAGTTCCTCTTTACCTCCTGTTGTTGGTAGGAAGACTTGTGTCTTATTTACGTTATTTGTGTTTGCTTACGCATAGTGGTGTCCAACACATATTGCATGGTGTTTTTCGTCATATTGTGTTGCCAGTTCTCTGAATTGTTCATGTTTGATTGCCCCTTCGGTATTCGTTAACGTTTATTTACAACAGATAATAAGAGAAGTACATGCGAATATGAGCCACCATGTTTTATATTTCTTTTGCTATATTTGGTTTGACTCGGGTTAAGACATTAATTTCCCCATAACATAGCTTTTTGGGTACTTGATTTTCCAATTTTCATTAAATTGAAACAAAAACATATGGAAAAGGTATGTCAAGACTTTGCAAGCAATCATTTTCCTACCCCTTTTTTGCTTTCCAATTATTTATCACTATCAAACCACGATTACATTGGTTGCAGACTGATTGCTATATCTCATCATATTTGATCCTCCAGCCTTTCTCGCCACGATATAGCTGAAATACTTCTTTAGTTGGCGTTACACATCAATCAATCAATCTCGCCTATCTGTGCAATAGAAAAATGACCTAGTGACTCCGGTATATTGGTAATATGCTACACAATGTATCGAACAAACACCAGCTAGCAAAAGATGTGAATAAATAAATAAATAAATAATTCCATTATCGATTCCGAAAATATATTTGATTTCAGTTGACTTACATTGAAGTGTTGAAGTTTGCAGTACACCTTCCCTGAATAAAATATGCTGAAGATGTTGGTCCTTTGACATAACCTTGTCTTTGTAGAACACAATCCGTTGTCTGGTATGGTTAGTTCTGTAGGAGCCGCAGACAATGTCACAGAACAGTCAAACCCAATAAATCCAGTATTACAGAAACACACGCCTAAAACGAATATGATCTATTAATGAAATATCTTTATAATCATATATCAAATTTATCTGAAATTGCTTGATCTTCAGTTTTCTGTGTAGTGTTTTTTACATCATTGTTTGTCCAATATTCTTTTGGCCATTTTCGTATCTTTTGGTACCATTTTGTTTTAGATGTTCTTCATTTCACTGACACAGTAGCTTCTTCAATCATGAACATAACTCAAAGGCTAAAATGAGTATGAAACGATCCCCAGTCTGCAGTTGAGCGTTTGAGTGGTGCAATTGTATTTCATACGTTTGAGTAAAACACATCAACATTGATTGATCAGGAAGATATGTAGGGTCTAACACCGGGAGAGGTGCAAGATAGTAAAATCTGTGACACCCGAGGGTAAGATATAATTCGTATCGAATGAGGCTTGTCCGAGTCGCATACAATTTAAATCGTACCCGAGGGTGTCACAGATTTTACTATCTTGCACCTTTCGCGGTGTTTGACTCTTTTTCTCACCCCTTTCTACCGTGTCAATGTTTGTTTACTCTTTGTGTAGTTTGGCGTTTTAATTTGCCAACCGTATCACAAGACCAAAGGTCCAAAATGCTACGTAATAAAATAAAACAGATTTTCATTTTACTACTTTAAAGGGGTTCAAAATAATAAAGTTAACAACTTGTGATAGATTCTACAATAAAAACAAATCTTGCACCTTTGACTCCTTTTCTCATCTCTTTCTATCGGGTCAATATTTGTTTACGTTGAGAAAATATAGAGTGCTCTGCCTTGTTAGTAACTAACGTAAGCAAAAAAATTACCTCCCTTTGACCAACCTCAAATAACTTTTATAGTTTATATTAGTATATAAATTAATTTGATGTGTTTAAGAGATTTTGATTGGATAAACAATTCATGTTATTTTCCATAGACAACATTTTTAACTGGAAGTCACATGTTGGGGTCTCAATTGCAATTTGTTTTTAATTTTAATTCTTCTTAAGCAATTATTATCCGACAAAACATTTTTAGGACAAGAAAAAAATTAATTAGGAATTAATCTATAAGGATTGATCACAATTTTTTGTTTGGTTCATTCGAAATAAACTCACATTTTTGAGTTTATTTCTTCATGAACTGAAACAAAATTGAGATAAATCCTTAATTATCACTGTTGTGGTACCATTTAAGGATACTCTCTATATTATGAATTACATTTAAAATGCTGCCAAGACACGGATGTATATCGATAAATCGACAATTTACTTCAATCCAGGGGTGAGAAAAGATATTTCCTATTTCAGTGGAATAAAATAGATAAGAATGTACTAGGATATAAGCAGCCTTTGCTACACATTACAAACATAACAGGCTTGATCCCGGCACATAATTGTACCTGCTCCAAGCCAAGACCTGGATTTTCAACGTCATAATGTCATGGGACTTTCCATACTCAATAATTTAAGTTCAGATATGATTTTTTGCTTTGTTGATTTTTTGAACATCACTGTTTAGACTTCTTTTCATTATACTAAATGAATGCATTTATTCTTCTATGGAAGTACTAGTATCGTGCATACTCATATTGCAGTAGCCATTATTACTGCAGTTGGATGGGCATAACTGGTTCTGTAATATATCTAACACCGAGGGTTCACCACTGCTTGAATTACTGCGAAATAGGCTTTCATTTTTTGATACTTCCAGCCTGCAGGCATCCTCCATCAACCATATTGTATATTTTATAAATTCAGGGCTCCCAGCAATCTAGTTGGAAAGAAAACAATAATGTACATATCTACATTAGAGGGTTCTATATTACCTTAAAATAGAATGAATGAAAGATTGTTTTTTCCCGCCAAATGAGCATTTTCTTTCAGCTATAGCATAGGGAAAACACGCTAAATTTTGATGTGATGATGATGTCTGCTTTATACTAGACCAACATGCAGGAAGACATTCTGATTCCAAGCCATGCGATCTTTGTTCTTACTCCTTAGTGCTGCATGGTTAGCGGAAAAACAACAAATACAAATGTTACAGTCGGCCTAAGATGCGATTGTCATAGTGCCACAATAATCTATTTAGACCATAATATAATGTATTGCTTATGTAAATAAACGCTAGAGAATATTGAAGTGGGAATCAAAAATGGACAATCCAGAGAAACTGGCAACATAGAGTACATACGACGAAGATAAACAATGCAAAAATACAACACAATATGCACTATATGGACACTGCTCGTAAGTAACGTATTGTGATTTATTGTATCCCTAATTCCTACAATAGTCGTTTGACACATGCATTGTTATGTATGCTATTGCTTTTTAAAATATTATAAGACTCTCGGTTTGATTTTGTTTTCATTTGAATGAAATTGAATCATCATATCGCTATTGTTAGTAACAATGTCCTTTTTTGATTTACGGATTCTGATTACCTCTTTGGTATCTTTAAACTCTTACCGGCAGATGATATTTACCTTTATATCATCTATGCAGGACTCAATGTAAGATGATAGATCAATATACATATATGTTTGACACAGTTCCAGAGCAGTCATTTGTGAGAGTCCATCTGTACACGCCTGTCTTGAAGAATCTTCCGTCCATCCATTTTTCCATTCTGGTTCCTATATAAAATTATTGTATTGCAAAATATGCGATGCGGGAAAAATGAAAATGAATAATAAGCAAGAACATATTTGTAGAATTTACTTATTTCAGCAATACCATCGCGGTCAGTTTTATTGGTGGAGGAAACCGGAGTACATGGAGAAAACCATCGACCTGTCGCAAGTCGCTGACACACTTTATCACATAATGTTGTATCGAGTACACCTCACCATGAGCAGGATACGAATTCACAACGTTAGTGGTGATATGCACGGAATACATAGTTAGTTGAAAATCCAACAACCATACGATCACGTCCACTACGGCGCCTTTTTACGGTTATATTTTACAACTGTTTTGATAGTGTGGTATTGTTTGTTTGTCATTTTATTTCTTTGTTTGAAGGAATTATTTCATTTGTTTGTTTTCCGTTAATAGAAATAAATTTTACCAAATTGTCTCATGGTGATCGTTGCTTTTTTTTTCTTTTATTAATATAACTCTTAATATATTCATATTTGACCAAGTTGTAGTTCTTATGCACTCATTAAATGACGTGAAAACATAAGATAAACTAGTATGGTAAACGTGTGTGAGTGGAAGCAGAATAATTAACTAATTGGTTTTGCAAATTTTAAATATTAAATTGTATTGTAAATGTAATCAAACCTGCTCATGTGGTCACGTCTATTAAGCAATCGCCTCTATTTAAAGGTTAAACTTTCTTGTCCTATAGAAAATGTCATATGAATTTAACCTCCTTAAGGAAGTCACCTGTCATATACGACCACCTTTTCATTGTCTCAAGGGTGATCTCTTAATACAGGTTTTACTGTAATATATGTGGTGCCATCTTGTTTAAATCTTTGAGTATTATCTCAAAGATCTTTTAATGCAATTTTAAAAACAATTCTCCATGTTATATTTTATCTACGAACTATGATATTGATAATCGGTGAGTGTGACATCAAACACATTATGAAGTTACAGATAAAAACAATAGCATCAGCACAGAATGTCTCGGCATATATTTTAGAAAGTCTCTGCATATATGTTCACAACTGTAATACTCGCGATAACATATGTCTCGACCTTCATAGCTGCCGTTATTCTATATAAATTTTAGCTAAACTCACCGGCGAGAGATAATCTGGATCGTAGTTAGAATCGTACGTCAATGGTGTGTCTTCAAATACGTCATCGCTATCTACTGCTCTTTTACGTCTCCTATTTCTATGACATTCCTGGAACAAGCGTTTAGCGAGAGGCGTCCTAGTATTTTTACATTGCACCATTGGTTCCGTCAGATTGCAGTGCACGTTAGTGTAATTTGCAATGTCGACATTCTGGTTTGACACGTTCACACAAAGACAATATTCCTTTAAAGAACTATTTTCTGTGGGGAATCTGGGTAAGGAAGAAAATAGTTCTTCATCCGAATTCCTCTCTACTCTAATAAAATGCATAATCAACATATCAAATGAAGAAGCAAGATGAAACTAATTATATTTAATACATTTATACATGAACTCGAAAATGTATTGCATATATGCATTTTATGATTTTTACTGCTCACTGCATACTGACAACGTAATTTCATTTAAAACAATTTATTCGGGTCACTCGAGCTCGTCCACTTCTTCGAAGATTTATGTACTATAACCCTTGATATTAAATGCTTTACTTAGCCAGGATAAAACGTAGCAGGAGCCCAGTAGCCGAAGACCCACTAAATATTGGCCTGAGCCCAGGAAAACTTTCACACATTATCCCCCCTAGCTACTTACATTTTGGACTTAACAATGTTATTGTTGGGAGCCCAGCTGGCAACTACAGAAAAACTACTAAGTTTTGTCCCTGCTTAGTATTTTTATATTAGTGTGAAAATATAGGGCATGGAGCTGTACTTAATAGTTTTAGTTCTCCCATTATTACGTCGTTTTAACCCCGCTGAACCAGTGGTGGAAAATTATGTAATCCTCTAGAGGATTGAAATATCTCGTGCCTTTCCCAGCATGTTGTCAAATCGGTAATTGAAATAAAGCTCGCGTTAAATAATGGAAGAAACAAATGCTCCTTCAGGTGTCCTTGTGGGATGCGATATTTCTCCACTCTCGCGAGTTAAATTAAAAATCTTAGCCACTCGGCTTGTGGTTAAAATTTTAATTTTAACTCTCTTCAGTGGAGAAATAACGTAACCCACGGGCAACTGAAGGAGAATATATATATGTAAACGTCTAATGTCCAATCCAACATTTTGTTCTTCCCTCAATACGATTCAATCCCAAACCATTTAGAGCCCTCAAAATCAAATGCACTATTACAATATGGCTCTTTCGTCGATCTATAGCACTTATATTGCATGCTCATTAAAATGCAGATTTTTTACAGGTACAATAAATGTTGTAGATGTGTAGTTTATATCTTAATGTTTTCTAGTTTCAGTTCAGATTTAAATTTTCACTACATGGGCAATCAAATGGCCCCGAGAGCAAATAATGACCCATATAGTTTTATATATACCTCCATGATTTGGCAAATTCAATTAGTGATGTAGTAGAATTGGATCCTCTTGGCTTAAAGTCATCAGACGTGTCTTTTGTTTTGCTGATATATCCACATAGTCCCTCTGTTTGTCCTATGTCTAGGGCAGATGGTTTGATAGTGATAGGTGTAATAAAGCGATCAACAATATGAAATATTATAATTGTACCAATGGGAAGCGTCACCTATTATGAAATAAAAGATAACACAATGCTAAGAGAGAACAGTACCAAGCAAACGCATGTCGAAAAATACATCAATACAAAAAGGATTGAAATGACAAAATAACATGTAACACAAGCGCAGATGAAAAACAAATGTGCTGTCAGTTGTTATGAAGGGTGTAATATGTGGAAGGTTTGTTCTAGTTCCATTAATAGAACTTGCCCTAAAGTCTCCACCTACAAAGTCGTAGAAAGAATAACATTTAAAGTGAATGCCATGATGATTCAATAGTCATACTTTCTAAAGCTGAATGGAAATATGATTAAAAAGAAACCAACAACAACAACAAACAAACAAACACACAAAATAAGAAACAAATACAAACAAACAAACAAGAAATCAAACAATATATATATATAATATGTGAGATACGATGAATTATGAATGGGTGTATCGTTTACTTATAATTGCTGAATGAAGATATGTTTATAACTAGTGATAAAAAGTGATTTCTATATGCTTAATGGATTTCGTTTATTTATAATTTTAATATTATTTATAATAGATTTATATCCAGACCGACCGCATCGGTGGTGTAATGATTAGCGTGATCGCCTCGGGTGTTTAGATCGAGGATTCGAGACTCGTTTGTGTCAAATCAAAACCTGATGGATTGGCATGATTTATTTGAGATGTCCTGTTCAGTATCTGGTCCATCTTTTAAATGTTTTACTATTTTTGCCATTATTTGTTTTTTACCATATTCCAAACATTATTCATCGGTGTATGGCAAGTTAATTTAGAAACAAAATTATGCCAGAAAGTGCGACGATTTTGTTTTAATGTTCCTCGAGCTTTCGCTCTGTAGATGTGGAAATTGCTGGGATTATGCGATGTAAGATGTCTTCCGAAATGTCGATCAGCCATTTTTGCGATTTGTGATGACATCTTTGCAATCATCATTAATCCATGGTTTGTGGAGGTCTTTGGAATAGTCTCATCAACTATTGATATTACTGTTTCATTAAACTTCAAAATTTTCTCTGTCCATCCGTTCGTACAGAGGCCAGTCAGCTTTGTCAAATTTATACCGTGTAGGTTTTTCACCTACAGTAGAATTTAAGCTTTCTAGAATAATGGGAAAATGATCATTTCCACAGAGATCATAATGGACTTTCTATGAGTATTCTAGAAGAAGTGATGGATCAACAAATAAGGGTAATAACAAAATTATCGAACTCCGACAGTAAGATCAATAGCTGAATAAGACCCATTCACAGGATGCAAATATGTATCAGTACCGTTGTTAAAGATACACAATCCCTGCTGAGAGATAAAGTCTTCCCGTTTTTTCCCTTTGTCATTGGTTGTGTTACTATCCCATAAGGGGTTATGTCCATTAAAGTCGTCCACGATGATGAACGGGGTAAGTAACTGATCAGCTAGGTTTTTGAGTTGAGCTCAACTGTGCGATGCATTGGGTGGTAATTAAACCGAACACAAGGTAATAGTTTTATCTAAAGAGATGCATAGAGCAACAGCCTGAGGATCTGTGTCGAGATTAACATAACTATGCAAAATGCTATCTCTAAGGATTGTTGAGCCACCTGCAGCTTTTCCATCATCATCTACATATATGCTGTTTACGGAGTAATTTCTAAGAGCTATATTGTCACTTTTTGTAAATGCGAGTCTTGAAAACAACATGCAATTGGGAGAAAAGCTTGAACCAATAAGGTGATTTCAATAAAATTTATTTTAAAACCTCGACAATTCCATTGGATGTTCGGATCCATTATTTGAGACGAATGAGAGAATAGTCTGATGGGTTTCGACGAGATCTACTCTGCCAATCTCCTTCGGTAGATCTACTTTTAGATCTCTGCGAAGGGGAGTGCGCTTTGTCCATTGGCACGCCCCACACCGTCTCGTCGTCCGTTTTCTATGTGGCGGACCTCTTAATTGTTGAATTTTCAAAGATTTATTTCTGACATTTTTTGCTTAGTTGAGCATGAGGAAATTGAAGTTTCAACTGTATTTTAAGATGTGGCCGTTTAAGAATGTGTTGTGTGATGGGGTAATCATTTTTTCTTTTGGTTTAACAGTCAGTCGATTTGGGTTTTACGTGTCCTCAATCCAGGTGAACATTGTTTGAGTTTCAACTGAATTAAAAACACGCTTCGCGATACTGGCATATGATTTGTGCACAGGTTAATCATTCGCGACGGAGATGAATCTGCGCGCCTCAGGGTATGACATATTTTTTTCTCCTGATTTTGTATTTTGGATATCTTTTTCATTGAGGAAATATCAACACCATTAGCAAGTCAACATTTCATTTTTTAAACATAAATCAAATTAGGAATTGTCGTGTCAGCAATATCAAAACATGTCGTCCTGTACTTGTACATAAAATGTACTTGACAATTTTTGATAACCTCTGCCGAGACTACTGTTTTGTCACTTCATAATCGAGATCGTGACGTTTGCACTTTTTAAACTGGAATGGAATTGGTAAATAAAACGCGGTGTTAGAATATGATTTCATTTAGATTTTCATTATTTCAAATCAGTGTATTTGAACTATGCTTTGTTTATTAAATGTTCATCAAGGTAATGAATGGTATATTTGAAAACTACTTACGAACTGTGTCTTCAAGCGTATTTTGTGATTTTTCTCTGCGAAAATACAAATATCGAAACCTATAGACGTACCATATATCCGTTATTATGTTTGATTTAAGAATGATAAATATGTCATCTGAATGTAAATATGATTGATACTGAAATATATCAGCCTGCTCGGGAGAATATGAAGTTTGTGACTCGTTCGCTTCGCTCACTCGCCAGCAAACTTCATATTCTTGCTCGGTAGGCTGATATTTTCGGAATCAATCAATTCACATCCAGATAACATATACATATACGTACATTGTCGGAAATTATATAATTTATTTGTATGTCCTTTAGAAACAAGTATAGAACTAAGCATTTGAATAGCTTTTCTGTCCTGTTTCGCAGCGGGTGTAACTGCATTTAGTATTTTCTGACAATGTACGCGTATTGTGTTTATCCTGCAATGTCATCCCCCCTTATAATATGAAACATTTTCCAGTTAATGCAATTTGATTGAATAGAGCCAGTGTAGGATAAACAATCATTATGCGCTGCGTTGCTTACCTTGAAATGAGTCACTGTTATGTTCTCAATAACCATGTGTTTATTGTCACACACTGAATACTTCATACTAGGGTACGTTCTTCCAGATGAATGCAGAGAAGTTGAAATAACGTCACACGTTCGTACCACAAAAAGTGAGTCATGACTTCGTATAGCTATACCACAGTTACATGTTCTTCGTCCAGAACAACGTGTTGTTAATGTGTGTACCTAAAATAAAATATCAAACATGTTAATGATATTATGATTGATAGAAAATGCTATATTTTCATTGGAAACCAAGCCGGATGCATCATGTTATATCATGCTAAGCATATATCACATGATTCAAGAGGTGAAAATGTCACTCGTCTAGCATTGTTTTTCTATTCTAATGTCATTTCATTGTGCTAGTCGGTAAAATAAATATAGTGTACGTTGACACACTTTGAATAGAGCTGAAATGCCATCGATATGACCTAACGCATATGGTGTTTATATCTCACAATTGATTCGTTATGCATGGGCCAGTAGCAATTATTCTGATTTCCTGAAACGTCATCTTCATCTGAGAAACAGGCTACTGGACTAGGGCTATAACAAGATTCGCCTTATTCGATCTCTTAAAAAGTTTATATTCCGATACCAAGATCTTGTCGAAATATATTCCGTCTCTGCAGAAAAGATTACAAACGATGGATTTTCATATAGTGAAAATGCATAAAGATAAAGAGGTCAACAAAAATGTAAAAAATATTTTTTTAATGAATGTGTGACGTAAAAGTGTCTTGGACATTTACTTCACTGAGTTTGGTGCCCTTTTGACAACTGTTTTACCTGTTTTGTTCAAGTATTGTTATAAATACTGTTATAGTGACAGCCGGAAACTTTGAGGCGTAACGAAAGCGGGAGGTTTGGCACTTTAAAATCTGATTCAAGCCACCTTTTCTTTAGAAATGCCTGTACCAAGTCAGGTTCATTACGGTTTTCAAAGTTTTCCTGTTGTAAACTGATTTTGTCTGTTTATATACTTATGAGTTTTGACTTTCCCTTTGTAAGATTGTTCCGAGTTCATTAATTTTGTTATTACCCTTTTATTACCCTTATTTACTTATATAGAGGATAGAGGAAAAACTAAATTTGTTATCCCTACCCTATTTTCCATGATATTCCAGTGGCAGTCATATGGTGTGCCCTTCTTGACCCATTACCCCCTATTTTCTATCTACGTTTTATATATTGTAAAAGTTGTTCTTTTCCTGAATAGTTGTAATGATGTTCGTTAAGCAAAGATTAATCATTCAATGAATCACCTATTAATCGTAAAACCCTTTTCGCAATTTGATTGAAATAATATTGAAAGTGACATTGAACATCCACACAACATGAAAACCTTACATTTTGATAATGAGGGTATCTGATGATGTTTTTCCAGAAAGGCGCCGTGCACACTAAATTCGATATTTACGCTTTTATTACAACCAATTTCGATTTCCGATACATTTACCCACTTTTGACGGCTTTGCCTTACTGAATATGGGTATCTTTTGTGTCTGTATAGGATATGCTCTCCACACCCTTGGTAGGCAAACATTTGACCATCTGCTGTTGTGTATCGAGGATCATTCCATGTTTTACATAATCTAGATGCAACGGCCGAATCACCATCCGACACAACGATCTACAATGTACAAATGTAAGTATTTTTCATTTCATTGCTGCGCAAATTTGTAACTGTACACATATAACTAATTTGATACTAGCACATAATAACAAATAAAATAACAGAGTTATTGTATATTTCAAAGAAATCGTGATACAATGGGGAAACAATATCACACTGTTTGAAGAATTCAAAAGTCCAATAAAACAATATCACACTGTTTGAAGAATTCAAAAGTCCAATAAAACAATCGTAAAAAGAGGAAAAATCATAACACATAAAACTAGTACAATTTGATACTAGCACATAATAACGAATAAAATAACAGAGTTATTGCATATTTCAAAGAAACCGGGACAAATTGAGGAAACAAAACAATATCACACTGCTTGAATAATTCTAATGTCCAATAAAACAATCGTAGAAAGAGGCAAAATCATAACACATAACACTAGTACCAGATTGTTCACTTTCCTTGCTTGGCACAGGTCATTCAATATAAAGGGCGGTACTAAGCAAGATTTATGAGCCCAAATCTCCTCTCTTAGTGAACTGATGAGGTCATGCTAGTAGATGGATAACTATATTGAAAATGAATGAAAAAGTTAAAATTCCTCTACTACTGCATACATTGTTGAATCGATATGATGGAATTATATGACCAACTACATAGCATTCCTAATCGTCCTACAAAACATGAAAGGTATCATACCAACGATACTAGAGGAGTTGCGTTCACAAAGTATAACTATATTGAAAATGAATGAAAACGTGTAAGTTCCATAGCTCCTACAGAAATTATCGAATCAAAATGGCGGGATAATCTGATCAACTACACATCATGACTAATCACTTACAAACGTGACAGAACGAATTAACGGACAAACCGCAAAACTATATGCCCCTATACTATCATATGCACGACATAAAAATACAAATTTATACAAATGAAAAAAAAAGAAATATTAAGGCTGGCGTTGCCTTGATATGCCCCATGTGACACTTATGCAATCTGGCAATATATCAACATCTTCTATCGCAATACGGCCTATGGTTTACCACGACCCGGGTCGAATCAACGATCCTCCACACTCAAAGTGAACAAACTAGCCATGGGGTGGTGCTATGGCTAGTTTCGTCGCTTGTGTTTGGAAGATGTGTCTCCAATTCTAAACAATTTTCTTGCAGTTTGTATTTAGAAAAAAACCCTTTAAAGTCTAACCTTTATATCAGGTATATTAACAGTATCCCAAGCACCAGACAAACCAGTAGTTGAGTTTTCTTTTATCTTCAATCGAATATGTGCCGTCCTGTCACCAGTGTTGTACACATTGTCGATATACCCTGTCACAATCAAATTAATTGGCATTTCCCAGTTATTGGTTGAAAATGTGACTCCACAATTTTGCGTCTTAAATACCATAGACTCCTCTTGTATGGTGTTCGAACACTGATCTGATTGGTATCCTGGTTGAGCTATCTGTATTGTTTGGGTACACCTTTGTCTAATTACAGCACTAGATCCAATACATTCCACGGGAACAGATGTAGTAATTGGTATGACTATGTCCTCTCCTTCCAATACCTCGTATACATTCTTTTCGGGCTTTGCAAAACATTATGTATATATAATGACAAAGATATACAAATGAAAGAAAATTTAAATAAAAAACATAATACAACAATGTCGGAATAATTCCTAAGAAAACAATATCAAATAGTAAAAAAAAAAGATCGATACCCCCAAGACACAGATAGCTGACGGCACACGTTCAATACAAGATGGCGGGGTTAAACAAATTGTATTTGTCCCAATGCGTCGAATCATAGCGGTTACGTATGTAGTAATGTTGAATTGCATGTTGATGGCATTGCCACTGAGAGATGATAATCAGTAAATACCTTAACGAACTTGTAGGATTTTAAACAACAACGCCTTCTTCAATATCATTTTGTGTTTAGGTGTAAAATATTTATTTTTTCTCCTCATATTTATTGATATCCACGTATTACTACACAATTGTTTACCAACTATGAAAAATCAAACTGCTCAAATATAAAATCGTAGGCATTCCTATTACGGGATAATATTATTGATACAGTGTCATACAAGGTACATTAAAAATAATGAAGATTTGCACACCTAAAGGTGATTGATATCAAATGGGGGATGCCTTAGTATTGACAAGTTTAAATGGTTGCTTAAAATGTAGCTACATTGCTCATTTCATTTGGGAAACCTCGTATGATTGGTCAAAAGGTTGACACGTGACTTGGGATTTGAAACTTCATCAGTCAACGAAGCGCAAAGCAATTTAACCACGCCCACTTCTGGGAACTATTTTCGAGCGTCATGAAATCTAATAAGTACGCCCAATGACAACAGTTGGAAATGTTGAATTTTAAAACAAATGAAATATTGAATGTAATTTGTGTAGTTTATAGGGTGGTAAAGGCATTGACGGAAAACATTTGTGTACGAACTCTACTCCGGTCACCACTTTTCACACGATAATTAAACTGTAAAAGATTGCATTCGATTCTTTAATAATGTTCTATATGTAAGACTATTCTAAAATGAAATACTTAAATATACCTTAACACCAGCCTCAAATGGACTACTGTGATGGCATGGTCCAGGAGCAGAGGAAGCATCACGTCTTGCACAAACAGCACATTCTACCTACAGATATATAAATATACATTGTATATCCTATTGGGATCAAGTGGGGTGGAAACGTTGTTTAAGATGATTGCAGTATTTATTTCCCGTGAGTACAACACATGAACAAATGTATCCTATATAATACATATATTGCTGTCAAATTAATCAAACATACATGTGTAGTTGCCATGGTAATAAACACACCGGTATACTAACAGTCTTTAGCTTGATGATGCGTGGCAATGCATTGCCTCGCTTAATGCAACTTTTTTTGTATACAGTCGATTTGGCCATGTGGGCGAAATGGTCCGCCTTTAGCTTAGCGAATCGAAACTGCAGTGTACCAACAGTGTGGATTTGAACCCTGCTAAGGAAAATATAAACCCGGGTTAAGATCATTATAAGGGGCGAAAACTCCCCTCATAGCGTTTTCCAAAATGATTCTGAATATACGATTATATACAAATACTTACCACCATGTTCATTTGGTATCGTCCGACCCAGTGAGCAGGACGTAACAATGACTCGTTGATGTTACTGTATGCAATTATCTTATGTGCTACAACACTCTGCTCATTTATGTACCAATATATATCATAACGGTATCCATCTACACCAGCAAAAGAACATCTAAATACTGCTTCAAGTCTGGGTCCCAACCAGTCTCTAAGAATAACCCCTTCAGCTAACTCTGCCATTACCACTGGAGAGAGAGCTTCTGGTGGGAAATCGGCAACAAGAATGTAGACATGAGATGAATTACATTAGAAAAATGTTGATGATTTTGTCAAAATTAAGCATAAAATTTAAATTCCTAATTTTACAAAAATTGTTTCGATTTGAACATTATGTGCAGTATTTCCTTATTCTATTATTTGTAAAATGAAAAAATATTTTGCTCTATATTTTATTCAATGATATAATTATAAGTTGACACCTGTTTATGTATTGAAATTGTAACGGAAAATAAAACGTGACCCTTTCATAAACAATTTACTGAGATATTTTAACATGTAGAGCAGGAACTTCATACCTTTCCTGAGCATCTGAGTTGAACCTCGGCTTTTAGTGATGTTCGCTTTGCCCAATCTTCAGTTTTTTGTGTAATGTTTTGTAGATCTTTGTTTGTCCTTTTGTTGGCCATTGTTTTATCTATTCTTCAATTTACGGTTTCTGATTACCCCTTTGGTATCTTCTAAAGGTATTATCTTGACAAAATCGAACGATTCATTTTCGCTATAAAGACAATGACTACAAAGGAAACGATCAACATACATGTTTAAGGTAACATTTGTTATGAAAAGAAAGTTTAAACAGGGATGGTCATCAACATCATCAATAGCAACTAAACCAACAATCACCTCTCATCTTAAATCAACTCACTGAACATACACACCAAGACTACGAATGACATAAGATGTTGGTAATCCAAGTCGTGGTTTGGGACGTGTGCAAAAATGCGGCGGAGTTAAAATGGCTAATGGGATCCCGACCCTCCCCTCTGTTATTCCTCATAAAACAACCCATACTTACTCGTACATCCAGGAGTATTTTTCTTTAAATTGAATTTGAAGCAATTTTTCTTTTGGTATACAGATTTAAGATTTAAGATTTTGTTTTTATATACACATAAAAACTCAGGTTAATCGGAATTTCAGTATGAGTACATTTCTTTTTTGGGGGTATTTAGATGGATCTTGAGAGCACGCAGTTAAATACTATTCGATGCCAGCAACTATAAAAATACAAAAAAAATTAAAAAAAACTCTCAATAATAATAATTCATGTAATAACAATTTTAAATATTGTTTTAATAAACTTTTTTACGATTGTAAGCATTGATTGTTTTAATTATTGTGGAGTGTAGGTACGGCTTGGTACAATCAGCGACACTAGTCTAGTGTTCAATAATTGCTCTTTACTAACCATAATTAATGGTTAACAATCAAGCCACAGCTGAATTTAATGACTAATTAACACAAATGATGTGTATCCCTATACCTGCAATTGTTAAGCAAACAATTATCTGTTGGTAATCTGACATTTATCACACCTTGCAGTAAACACATTCAACCGTAACATACATCTGTCAGTTAAATTGCGATGTTCGAGTTTGGCATGGTAAGACTCGTGATTTTAGTATTGACGGGACCATTTATTGAGTTCGATTGTTCGAGGTATCGGTGTTCGAGCGAAAGGGTTTTCGTTACTTCGAAATATAAGGAAAATTTACGGGACTTTCAACAGTCCGAACCATCCATGGTATTCGACCCATCCGAGTTCGAGGCACCAAAGTTTGACTGTAGTAGTGTGCGCACATAGAATAGCAGTAGTAGTTTTGGGTGGTAATAGTTGCATTCACAGATCAAGTAACATAATATTTACCTGGATTAGAAGTAGTAGTCTGGGTGGGTGTAGTTGGTGTAGTAGTTGTCGTAGTTGATGTAGTAGTTGTCGTACCTGGTGTAGTTGTGGTAGTTGGTATAGTCGCTGTTGAAGAATCCATTGATGCAACATATAAATGGTTCAAGAAACAATCAATATAAAGATAAGAAATAAATGATGTTATAGATATAATTATAGGTTGCCACATGCTTATGTATTGAAATTGTAACGGAAAATAAAACGCGACTGTAATGAACAATTTACTGGGATATTTTAACATGTAGAGCAGGATGATTCATTTTCGCTACAAAGACATGACTACAAAGGAAACGTCAACATACATTTTTAAGGTAATATTTAAAAAAAAAAGTTTAAACAGTAATGGTCATCAACATCACCAATAGCAACTAAACCACGAACGACATACGATGTTGGGAATCCAAGTCTTGCCTTGGGACGTGTGCAAAAATGTGGCGGAGTTAAACCTGTTTATGGGATCCTGACCTTCCCCTCTGTTATTCCTCATAGAACAACCTATACTTACTCGTACATCCTGGAGTATAACCAGTCTCCGAATACTCGCCGTCAGGACATTCAACTTCCGTTCCTGTTAAAATACATACTGTTAGATATCTTGTAATGAATTAAAATCTATCACTCTAATGGATTCCTTGTCTTCATACATAGGTTTAGTTAGTTAATTAAATTCCGATGCATGTTGAATTGACCAACGATGTGAGGGGTGGGGTATACTGGCCGTCAGGACACTCACCTTCTGTTCCTGTTAAAATAAATATTGTTAGATAGCTTGTAATGAATAAATATATATCACTCTAATGGGTTCCTTATCTTCATACATAGGTTTTGTTAGTTAATTAAATTGGGATGCATGTTGAATTGACCAACGGTGTTAGGGGGTGGGGCATACTGGTCGTCATGACACTCAACTTTTGTTCCTGTTAAAATAAATATTGTTAGATAGCTTGTAATGAATTAAAGTATATCACTCTAATGGGTTCCTTGTCTTCATACATAGGTTTTGTTTGTTAATTAAATTGGGATGCATGTTGAATTGACCAACGGTGTTAGGGGGTGGGGCATACTGGCCGTCATGACAGTCAACTTCTGTTCCTGTTAAAATAAATACTGTTAGATAGCTTGTAATGAATTAAAGTATATCACTCTAATGGGTTCCTTGTCTTCATACATCGGTTTGTTAGTTAATTAAATTGGGATGCATGTTGAATTGACCAACGGTGTGAGGGGTGGGTATACTGGCGTCAGGACACTCAACTTCTGTTTCTGTTAAAATAAATACTGTTAGATAGCTTGTAATGAATTAAAGTATATCACTCTAATGGGTTCCTTGTCTTCATACATCGGTTTGTTAGTTAATTAAATTGGGATGCATGTTGAATTGACCAATGGTGTGAGGAGTGGGAATACTGGCCGTCAGTACACTCAACTTCTGTTCCTGTTAAAATAAATACTGTTAGATAGCTTGTAATGAATTAAAGTATATCACTCTAATGGGTTCCTTGTCTTCATACATCGGTTTGTTAGTTAATTAAATTGGGATGCATGTTGAATTGACCAACGGTGTGAGGGGTGGGTATACTGGCGTCAGGACACTCAACTTCTGTTTCTGTTAAAATAAATACTGTTAGATAGCTTGTAATGAATTAAAGTATATCACTCTAATGGGTTCCTTGTCTTCATACATCGGTTTGTTAGTTAATTAAATTGGGATGCATGTTGAATTGACCAATGGTGTGAGGAGTGGGAATACTGGCCGTCAGTACACTCAACTTCTGTTCCTGTTAAAATAAATACTGTTAGATAGGCTTTGTTAGTTAATAATTGGATTAAATGGAAATATGTGAAAGTGGAAATTTTGTTAATCGTTATATGCATAACGTTTTATTATATCATATTAGATCTTACAAAAGGCCACATTACGAGTAAATAATGGTCAACAAGAAAAAGTAATAACAATAAATAACGATAAAAACATAAAGAAAAAGAACAAAAATATAAACAACAAAACACAAAACCAAACAAAAACATAACTACAAACAGACAAAAGAAATATTTAAGCCAACACAAAGATAAACCGCCACAAAGCTGTTTTCCTCTCAATAAGGCTCATGTCAGTTGAGAAAATGTCACATTGTGTGCACCAACTACTTCATAACGATATTTTTCGGACAATAGTAGTTGTCCGTTTCCAAGAAACGTTTCGGCCGATATTTGTTTGCTTTTTTTTATATTTAAAATTTGCATTGTACTCTCATAAAAATATGCACAAAAATAATATTGATAACAAACCATAAAATGTGCATTGTTGCAATATCCTTAAATAGTTAAGCTTCTTTACTTTGAAACAATACATACACAGTCAAATTTTGGTATACAAGGCTTTATATGTATTTTGTCTAAATAAAACATCACAATTTGATTTAAAATAAACAGCCGTCGTTGCCGTGATCGTGATATCTATTTAATAACTGCCTATCACCACTGAAAAGTTTGAATCTCGATCAGGTCGAGGTACAGAACATTACGGGATAACGTTTGTCAGTGACTTGCGGCAGGTCTGTGGTTTTCTCCGGTTTCCACGCCAATAAAACTGACCGCCACGATATAACTGAAATATGCTAAAAGTGGCGTTAAAGACCAACAAACAAACAAACAAACAAACTTCATTTCTACCTATGTAAATACAGATAAATCTGTATATAAAGGACACCCAATGGAACTTGAAAATGTGCCCGTTCTGAGCATTTGCTCTTTATATACAGGTTAAAATTATATGCGCTATTCATTAATGGGGAAAATGAGACTGTCCTTTATTGACAGTGACTTGTTATATAAAATGTAGCCCTTTATGAGCATTTATCATTTATATACAGGGTAAACTTATATGCGCTATTCATTAATGGGGGAAACTGAGACTGTCCTTTATAGACAGTGACTTGTTATATAAAATGCAGCCCTTTATGAGCATTTATCATTTATATACAGGGTAAACTTATATGCGCTATTCATTAATGGGGGAAAATGAGACTGTCCTTTATAAACAGTGATTTGTTATATAAAATGCAGTCCTTTATGAGGATTTATCATTTATATACAGGGTAAAATTGTATGCGCTATTCATTAATTGGAGAAAATGAGACTGTCCTTTATAGACAGTGACTTGTTATATAAAATTGCAGCCCTTTATGAGCATTTATCATTTATATACAGGGTACAATTATATGCGCTATTCATTAATGGGGGGAAATGAGACTGTCCTTTATAGACAGTGATTTGTTATATAGAGGTATCCATTATGACAATATTGACTATAAGTCTGTAAGTACTTACCAAAACAGTATGCGGATTTTACAAGGGTACTGCTGGCCAAATTATATACCAAGAAGTTTCCTGTACACCTTATTATATCAATAAACCAGGTCCTCTCACATTTTGATTCTAAAGTCTGTATGCAGACTTGTTGAGATACTTGTTGGTCTAGTTCTGTTGGCAGGGCTCCTTGAAATATATAAAATTGTAATTACGCGCACATGAAAATGTCGATTTTCCTATATATATATATGGGGAGGGGTGAAATTCTAGCCGCATACCATTAGCTATATTAGTTGGTCTAGTTATGTTGACAGGGCTCCTTGAAATATATAAAATTGTAATTACGCGCACATGAAAATGTCGATTTTCCTATATATATGGGGAGGGTGTGAAATTCTAGCCGCATGTCACTAGCTATATATTGTTGAGATATTTGTTGGTTCAGTTCTGTTGGCAGTGCTCCTTGAAATATATCAAATTGTAAATAAGCGCACATGAAAATGTCGAATTCTCATCCGAATGATCTGGGATCACGGTTTATATTTGTTTGATCTTGAATGGTCCGTTTCCTAGTTCGTTCTTTTTGTGTATGTCTGCTGTGGTTGCTATTCATGACTTGTCACGGCAGGTGGTGATGACCTTTGGGGGGGGGGAGAGTTCTATCCGTATACCATTACCTATATATTGCTCAATATCATATTGTCTTTTTAAATATGCCATGTTTGCGTAGAGCAAAATGACGATGTTATTGTATATAGGGGGATGATATAAGAACAGTTTGAAGAGACCAAAAACGATTATCAGAAGGCGGAAACAGAGGAAGGACAGACAATACAATGACCACTAGAAAACAGGGGGAATGACCAACAGTGGTCTATGAAACACAACACATAATATTGAAGAATGAGCAAAACGAGCCCTATTCAAAAACGGGGTGAATCCGGATCTGTGGGAAAATCGTTGTAAAACACAACAATCAACAAATCAGGTGCTCTCGAAGGTGAGTAGTTGCTGCTCCATATTATACTGGTAATGTATGGGTTGCGCATGGACCAAGCGGTAATAACAATTTCCTTGCAGCTTCTCTGTGGATGTTTTGCTTCCGATATTTTGTCTTTGATATGTAATGGATTGTGGCATTACTGCACTGCTCGGTCTAAATGGTACTATTCTTTCAATCGTGCCTATGATGACCCGTGCAAGATAATTATTTGTTCATAGTATTGTAGTTATTAATAAGAAAAGTGCGAAGATATCACAGGTGTAACCAGAAGTCGTAATTTGAAAAGGGACAGAAAATGCAGTGGCCAAAAACAAAACAAAAACAACCCAAAACAAAACAAAACAAAAAGACAAAGAATGATCGATATGATACTACGAGGAATATTAAAGATTGAGGAACATCAACCCCAAATGCAAAGTGGTGGTGAACTCGGGTGCTCTGGAAAGGTAAGCTGTTCCTTCTCCATTAGCGGCGCCCGTCATAGTACTTTTTACTTAGCCCAGTGTCAAGCCTTGACTAGCAACAGTACAAGCAAAGAGATAAAACGAACAAAGAATCCTACAATTCAAGCTCACACAAATACTAGCAGTGATACCAGATCAATTGCATTAATAAGAATAACTAGTCCATCTTAAACCCTTCATGTTCAATGTCAATTATCGTTCATTTTGTAGTAACCACATCGGTGATGTAATAGCGTCCTCACTTTGAGTGCGGTAGATCATGAGATCGAGCCCCGATCGGTTCAAACCAAAGACTATAAAATTGGTATTTGTTGCTTCTCTGCTAAGCACGGAACACTAAGGAGAAGGAACAACGATTGGTTTCCTCGGTATCAGAATAATGTGTCCGAGTGGGGAGACATGTCTACCCGTGCTCTGTTAATACAGTGAGATAGCACTATGAAAATCTAATTAAGCGTGATGATCTAGTACAAAGCGAACCGCATCATCATATCATTGAAAATTGACTTGTTTTCGCCCTGATATTGCTGACAAATTTCTGAGTTGGCACTAAGCAACAATAACTCACTCGTTCATTCATCTTGTAGTGACAGCTTAGACTGTTTCCTGTTAACGTGGAACAAAGCAAGTAGAGAACCCACTCTTTGCTTTCCGATAAATTATTCAATCGATATTCAACGATCAAGAATGACATTGGCTCCAATATTCAAAAAGTGCTACAAGTATGTCGGAGCAGATAAATAGAGGATACATATTTGGATGTTTCAAATACCCCAAAGCATGCTAAAACCTCTTACGGATGCTATGAACATTTTGTTATAGGTGCTGTCTAGTCACGAGTAAGAATATCTAGAAACCCTTTACATGTTATGTTTTGTTAGCATACCCGTCTCGAGTGCGAAGTGCGAAAGATCGTGAATTCATCTCAGTCAAGCGAAATATCACCAGATCGATATTGTTGCTGCTACCCCTGAGTAAAGGCAAAGATTGATTGGTTCAGAGAAAAGATAAACAATGCGAGTGGCTTGATATTCCTATCTGTGGATTGTTAATTAGATAAACATGATGGGTTTATACATTTCACAAGACAGCGTTTTGGTTTAGTAAAAAGCAGGCCTCATCATCATATCAACAAATTATAACTTGTTCTGTCCATGTTGGAGGTAACAAATTGCTCACATAGTGTTAAATAATAATAATTCCCTTGCTCATTTATGTTGTCTGCTTATTGGAGTAACAGCCCAGACGTGTGCTTAAAATCAATGCAAGCATATAAAGAATAATTATATATACCATCTAGCCAGATTGGATACCACGTTTTACATCTAAAAGTTCCTGGTGCTTCGGTAGGCATTTCTGTCCCAGCAGCACTGATAATTCTATACCATCCTTGCTCCAGTCGGTCATCACTGATAGCTATCTCATTATGAACAAGGTCAAGATTATATCCAGCGGATCTTTTAACTTCTTCCAACCGTTTGTAGTTAATACATGGATCTAAAAATTAAAATTTGTTAATTTACAATATCATTGAAATATTATTGATTGATTATTGTTTAACGTCCAGCGAGCAGTATTTCAGCTATATTCAGGACGAGAGCAACTTCAACAATATATGACAACTATATATAAATGAGGGAAAGGATGGGTCAACGACCTTTGACTGTCACAGGAGAGATAAGGAGTTGGATAAGGTGGACTAAATGTAGTCTGTTGTAGCCGCTACATTATTAATATATTGCACCCACTCTTTTTTCGAAATCTACCAAAGATGTCTAAAACGTGCAGGCAGCGTGGGCCTCTATTCACACGTTACTCAATATTGTCTACAGCCAGGCTTTCCTATCATAACACGACAACCATTCATCGAGTGGGCACTCCCTATCCACCAATTTGGGACGCATTGAGCAGGTCTCTGGGTTTGAGCTCGGGGAACCTTTACCAATACCCACCACATAAATGAGACAATAGAACACTTTGGTCTTTCCCAGTACCTTAGGACCAATAGTTTGATATATTGCCTGCACTCCCATTAAATAACTGTATGCATTGCTATTAATTATATATGCTTACTAACGTTAACGAGTAGTTTTAGTTATTTATATATACATGTATTGTCAGTAAAAAGTGTGCTCATACTGGCTACCATTATGCACAGACTTATTATTTGGCTTCATCAATTCATTTCAAATCATAATGTGATTTCAAAGCATAAAGCTATAAAACAGAACAAAATAATACAAAAAGAAAATGTCCGAAAATAAAATAAATTCTCGAAAAACCCAACTGTAATTTGGTGTCTGCAAATAATGGCTACGGCAAGAATCCTAGACATATCGGTACCTGGACAACTCGGTACATGAACATTGCGGTACTGACTTGGACATCTCGGTACTCGGTACTGGACATTTCGGTACTGACCTGGACATCCCGGTACTCGGTACTGGACAGTTTGGGACTTGGATGAGACAATATTCGGTACTGACCACAATTGTTTGGTACTTATTAATTGGCAATATTTTTGTACTAGTAGTTCTATGACCCAAAAGTGGATCGATATGTGTTTTTGATATTTCCAGTGTAGATCTACCCCGGATATCGTTGTTTTTGTATATTGATTTTTATTTATATTTTCATTATTTTGACCTCCATTTATTATTTACAAAAGTAATTATGCAAATTATGAAATTCAGCATCTTTGTTAAGAAAGCCCCGGTACTTTCATTTCATTAAAACGGACTGATTTATTGCTTTTCCCCACACAAATTCTTCATAGTAGTGGCGTTACCAATTATGCTATGTGTGTTCGAGTGAGTAACTGAGGAAGTTGACAGTGCTTTCAATATACGACATTTCTTGATTTTCTGTTTATAATTTGGGGGGTTAAATTATATACAAAATCGATACAATCAGATAAAAAGGTTTTACCAGTGTTGCATAATCTGTGCTGTCACTGTGAACACTGGTCACATTGTAAAGCCTCCTGTCTGGGACGGACATTGCTGCCACAATCTATACACGGATACTCGTTCATTTTGCAGTTTAAATCAAATTAGGGTAACCCTCCATTATATATCGGCTTGGCAAAATTTCTCAAATAAAATTCAGCTTGTATCGTCTTTTGAAGTCAAACAAAAGATTAAAGCATTGATCTATGAGTAAATAAATTAAATTTGGTAATTAAAGTTATCTAATTAAAACATTTATGTAATCAAAACAGAAATGAAAATAATCATCCCGTTAAGTTTATCTTTGATTTATTGATAAAAGGACTTAGTTATCAAAACAAAAGTTATTTACAAATATTAATGAATTGCCTCTTTGATGTCTATTTAATTAAAGAATTAAAAAAAACACATACAAATTTGTATAAACAACATCTACATGTAAAAATATTTTTCAAAAAGTTTTTGAATTCAATCAAATTATTGTTATTATTCAGTACCAACATTTCCAGTACCAAGTACCAAGATGTCCAGAATCGAGTACCGAGATGTCCAGTACCGAGTACCGAGATGTCACATATGTTCAGTACCGAGATGTCCAGGTCCCGAGATGTCCTGATACCCTACGGCAAGGCTATGATCAATGTGGGGGAGGGGGGAGGGCCCTCCCAAAAATTCCCCAAAAATTAAGCATTTTTTTTTAAGTAAATTTATTTATTTATTTATTTATATTCATTAAACTGGTCCCTGAAAGAAATGATTAAAGACACATTTTGATGGGGAGAAAATAAAACTACTAGGATATCCTGCACAAGGCTCGTGATCTCTTTCGTATTCTGCGATTTGCATTTATTTAAATTTGAAAAGTCAAAAATGTTAAAACTAGTCAATGTTGCGGGCAATGAGTTGGTGTATCAACAGTTTGAAGAAATAGAACACAGACAAGACGACAACTGAAGACAGAAGTCTCATATTAACCTACGGCTCTTTTAAGAGCCAACCAATTCTTTCAAAAAGAATCTAAACTGTTATGCAATTTGTAATCCCTGAGACTATACTAACCTAAAGCTTTAATGACTTGAATATAAAATTTTGGTGTCAGGTCAAATCGGCACCTGGTCATTTCGGCACCTATCTACATAGTCAAATCGGCACCTAGTCAATTCGGCACCAGTGTTAAAAATTATTTTGTAATAATAAAATATTTATATATGAAAAAAAAAAAAAAAATTTGGATTTATTAGCTAGTACCAAATATAATCTATAGTCAATCAACGATTTTTTTTTAATAGCTATTACGATTGCATTTGATTGCTTTAATCAATTTTAATTATTTCCTTCATTAAATACATACTTATAATATAAATTTTAATACACCTAACAAGCCGCGTGATTAACATTAGATGTGTTTCTTTTAAATATACTCTGGAAATCTTTGATGTTACAATGTAGAAGGAAAGACAATCAAGCCTACACCCAAGCCATCGTCATTATTTTGAGAAAATTTAGAAAAACACAATCTTAATTTTGAATTAAAATGGGAAATTTGGAGAGCACATGATCACTTGCAAAATGTCAGAATACAGCTGCATACAGTGTACAAACCAAGTCCGTCCTAGACAAGGGGTACTTCAATGTGAACAATGTCAACGTTGGCAGCATCGCACTTGCAATACTGGTAAGAGAATATTTTTTAACTTTGACTAAATAGAACATGAAATAAATAAAACGAATGCAGATTTTTTTGTTAATTGATGGATTTTTAATTCCGATACATGCTTGTATAAGGAATTATAAGAATAATTGTTTTATTATATTAGATTAGGTTTATTTTTGCTTTTGAAAACGAATTTACTGGAAGAAAACACCGTTAACAAACTTTTCTCATTTAACGCGTTACAAAATATAATTAATAAATGCAATTTATTAACTCTGAAAGTTGTAGTTAAATTGACTATATTGTTCTATCTGTCATTGTTATTTATGATATTGTAAAATAAATAAAATGAATGAATTTATTAACCCTGAATATTGTTTCTTTTTTGTTTTTATTATTTATACATTGTGAAGCAGAATATGAACATTTTACAGATAACATGTTTCATTCAAATGCACATACATTTAAATATCGTCAGGTGCCGAATTGACCAAGTGCCATTTAACTTGGGGCCGAAATGACTAACCTAGGTGCCGATATGACCAGGTGCCGAAGTGACTTGAATTCAAAATTTTGACATACTGTGAAATCAGTTGGGTACCAATTTTCTTGACTCTTGACAAACTAGTTAATATATTGTATGTGTATCATTCTCATTAATATCGCTTATGTCTATATAATAAAACGGTAACATCCCAAATTGCCGACATATGAAAAAATATTGTTATTGCAAATAGAATAATGCTTCTAATTTATGAAGGAAAATTGTAAATAATTAAATAAATATTTCTTTTGAAATGGTCCGACATACCAGGGAGCTAATTAGATTATAGCATTCGAGCTCAAAAGGATATACGGTGGATTAGTCCTGCAGACAACCATGATTTCTGTCAAGATGAATGATGCCAAGAAATAATTTCAAAACATATGCTCTGTGAATAATAACTAGCATAAACATGAGAGAATACACATTTTTTGTTTTGTAAATATGCCCCAAATTTGTTTGGAGTTAAATAATTGCCGATCATTTATTAAAATCTACCATAATCACCTAGCTTGGATATTGTGGGTATATTACTAGTTCATTTTTAGATTACTGAAATCAACAATCAGTTCTAAATAATTTGCTTTTTAACGACAATTTTCGGCATTTTTTTTCTTTCTCACTTAGTGAAACTCGAAAAAAAACATTTAATTATTTGTAGTTTTTTTTCAGAAAATGTTTGTAATAATATAACACACCTAATTCCGGGATATTGCATTTTCCCATTGGGCATTTCGGTAATACCGGCTCAACGAAATATCGAAGCATATGGAATACAAACTTATTTTTTCATATAAAGTTATATTAAGTTGATATTTTATCATTTCATACAAAAATAAATCTAAGAAAGGTTATTTCGGTGCCATTTAGGGTTATTTTGGTTATTAACAGGTTATTTCGGTTAATTATGGTTATTTCGGTATTTTTAACAAATGTACATATTTCATTGAAAGCTAAATTAAAAAAAAAATTAAAAAAAGATATTTCTAATTTTACGAACAATATGTTACATTTATCAAATAAAGAGGCGAGTGTATCATCAGATATTTTGGTAGGCCATATGACGAGTTCGCAGAATGAGTCTGGCCTATCAAAATATATGATGGTGCACGAGTAACTTTGTTCAATAAGGGTCTTGTATCTTGCAACGTCAATCAATTTTTTTTTTTAGTTTTGCTGTTTGAGTGAGAGTATGTAAGCTTTATGATGATATTTTGTATATTTTGTTATCGAAGATATTGTATGATGTGACGTCATCTAGCTCCACCTCCTCTCTGGGTATCATGAGATATTGTACGGCTGTCGACAATAGAAAAGACGAGAAAGCATGATACAAATTCTTTTTTTTTTTCATTTTACGTACCAGTCTGAGATACAATTAAATCCAGTTGATATAACAGTAGTATATATAAAACAAGCACGAACATTTTAGACAAGCTAAAGACGTCTATCTCTTAACTCGTATTTGTAGTTACTATGAAGTCTCAAAAACCGCGTGTCTTTAAATAGAACGACTTCCTGGGAATGATAATATGATAAAAATAAATGGAAATCCCAAATTGAAATTCTATTCAAATCATGAGCTTTTTTAAGACTATTGCATTACTGGATTTCCACAAGCACTATGTTTAGACTTTACGTCATATTAAAACAAAAAGTTCTTTGTATTGTAACATTATATCAGTTTATCATGAATACATGTGTATACCAACAAAGAAACTACTGAACCGAGGGTTCTTATTTGTTAAATTGAAATCAAATTTAAAAGGTTTTACTGTCGCACCTAGCCCTATGACATATGACTTCACATTTCATGTTCATATTTAACGTTGTCATTGGGAATTTTCATTTTTTTTATTTCATGCGGAATGCGAAGTCATATCTCGTTTGTCCATTTTGCTTTAGCACTTTCCGACCGGCTACCAGTGTGGGTGAAATCAGATATTTCCAAAGATTTACATAGCCACTAGAAACGATTTTTTAATAAAATATCTATTATAAAAACTAAAAAAAAATAACTTACTTCATTCGAAACAATCCTAAAATCACACTAAATCCAAGTTTATTTCAGCAATGTTTACTTTTCAAATTACAGAAATTAGGGGGAAACGAACTTACCGGCGAATTTCTGTAGTATTTTTATTGTCTTTTATTTTGTGCGTATACAGTTTTAAAAAGTATCCTTTCTACTTAACCTAATTGAATTATGTTGGAATTATGAATAATAAGTTGATGACAGTGTCTACCCCATGCATAGGGAATAAAAAAAGGGGGGTGCTCACTTCATTAAATGAAATATTAAAATATATGAGAATTTTCAGTTTGCTTTAATCTGTTACCTTCCTGTCATGACTACAAGTAATACAAACTTATTGAGTAAAATTGTATTCCTTCAGAAACTGTTCAACATATATCAAATTTCACTCCATTCACTGTTCAACAAATATCCAATTATACTCCTTCAGAATAAATGTTCAACAACTATACATTGTCAGTTGTCTTTAATTAAGCTCCTGTATTTTTTGCATTTGCTATGGATTTTGGGGACTTTGTGATAGGACCTCGCAGTGGCAGCAAAATAAAAAAAAATAAATGTCAGATAATAACAGAAATAGTAAATATCGCCACCCGAGGTACTATGTGATAGGACTACGGTCGCACTATGTCTTGGTTAACCGTTGCGATATGTCTGTGTCACAAATACCCACGTATATGTTCCATTTGTCATAAGCACTGCTCTGTCTTTTCCTAATTCATGATTTATCACCGGGTTTGTAACTAGAGTAACATGACGGATGCCACTAGTGGAACTGGAACTACTTACCGGTTCGGAGCACCTGAGTTCATCCCGGTGTTTAGTGGGGTTCTAAAGATCTAATCCAAAAATTGTAGAAAGAAGCAAAATCGATAGATTATCCCTAACACACAAACGTGACCGCTCACTTTCCTGGCTTGGTACAGGCACCTCAATGAAAATGGCAGGGCTAAACTAATGCTCTCGCGATTATATGGGCGTTTCTAGTTTGAGGAAATAGTCATGTGCTATTCTTCATTTACTAATATTTTTGCCACGAAGATGAAATATATTATGTATAATGTTCAAGATTAGAACATAAATGACAACACTGTTCACCTGGGTATATGTGAGGGTTGATATTTTACTCACATGTGGAATGCATGACCACATAATTACACTAAGAGGGTAGGTTTGGGGGTCGTTACTGTAGAAATAGATTAACACCGCCACAGTTAGAAGTGCCTGTACAAAGCCGGGAAAGTGACAGATCATGATAATATATGTGTGTGGTAGGTGTATCGATTTGGTCTCTTACTACGATTTGTTTTTATTGAATTTCGAAACTGTTCGGATAAGGTGGTATATTTTGTGTTTACATTTAATTCAAGGTATATTGAAGATGTTCTCTCAATTAAAGATACTACTTTTGCAAAGGGAAACCATTAATGTACCTTAAATTGAAAATAAAGAAAGAAAGAACAGAAACGACATTCTCTTCCAGAGTTCACGCCCGGATTTTAGCACAAGGGCTAGATGCGTCCGAAAAAGAAAAAAAAACTATATAATACTACAAGGGGGCGAACTCACTTGCTTCCCTTTTTCTAAGTCGTCGTGTTCAGCCAATCAAAAAGCCCGTTAGAACTCTCTCAATTTTCAAGTATATGGCGTTTGTGAAGGATGCAAAGGGGATTTCTTTCAAAAACAGACTTAAAGGGCATATAAATTAGCGAAAGGTAAGAAATTTTAACGTAATTTGAATGGAGAAAGTATTTAGCTAGTCAAAATGACTCGTTTAGGCATGGGAAAGTCTGTACACAGATGGGAAGTGGTCAACCCAACAGCTGTACGACTTCGGATTTTCACGCCTTTTTTGTTTTGGTTCGTGTATGATACCTCAGCAGTTCGGAGGCCTACACTAACAATTGGGTCTCTTTGGAAAGGAACATTACTTGACTTTCGACTGGTGAAATCATTTTTTGAAAATATTAAGGCGTTTCGAAGTTACCATCAATTTAAACACGACGACTTAAAAAAATGGAAGCAAGTGAGATCGCCCCCTTGTAGTATTATATAGTTTTTTTGTTTTTTATCCCCGATGCACCTAGCCCCTATTGATTTTAGTGGGGTTAGTGTTACGCATACTCGATCTTTAGTTTTATACATATGTTCTGTAGTTCGGGACTTGTCCTTTTTCCTTTGGCCATTGTGATGTCTGTCCTTCTTCGATTTACGGATTCTGATTACCACTTTGGTTTCATAAATAAAAAATTCTTCTTTACATTTACTTCAAATTCCTCAAATTAGACACTAATGGTTACTATGACACAATATTTTCCACACCTTGATTGTAATACACTAACCGCTCCCGCGTATGGAGTTTATATTTAGCAACTCATACGTTACGCTCGAGCATGCATTTTGTTTTTCTACGATATACAACGTCCCCGGACCCTTCTTCTGAGTACTACACTATTAAGTCAAGGATTTTTAATGAATCGTCTTATCCAATCTTTCAAAATGTTGTTCGGAAGATATCATCAACAGAAGAAGCTGAAGTTACAAAATATTTGTTTTGTGTCATAAACTGAAAACAAGAATACAACATTGTCCGACCATTCCCAAAATCCAAAAGGACAATTGTGGAAAGAGGCAATCAAATATAGACACATCCAGAAAAAAATGGTAACGTAGGTTACACAAGGCGAAGAACAACGTTATTACAAGAGCGGTAAAATCTTGAACATTATTCCTCATGACACATAGGTTGTCATATGTATAATATTAGTTCAAAAACTAATCGAGTATAAACTAGACAACCTCGTAACGTAACGAACTTTAATTTCACCCCGACAAGTCATGTGCTTTACAGATAAATGTAAAGACATATTATATGGCATTAATATTGATGTACAGCTACTGACAAAAGGAAGTGACTTCCTAACATATAAAGTAAATACAACTATTTCTAAACATGATTTTAAATATATTAAAGACTCCAAAAGATTTACAATTGTCTAAATGATCTAAAGAACCAACACACATCTCCAAAAGTATTTAATCTCCTTTCTTTTCTTTCGTATATTGTCTCCACCTATGTTTTTTGTATATAATCATTCTGTGTTTATTTATCTCTATGCATATTATATACATATTATATCATTTCATTGCGCATGCTAATATATATTGTAAATAATTGTATTCGGGAGAAGACTTCATAAGTTGGAAAAATGTGTGTCCGATCCCTATTTGTTATATTTAGCAAATAACAATATATTTAAACTAAAACTAGTATTTGCTGTGATCCGACCAGAGATGGGACTCAGGAAAATGTAACTTAGAAATAAAATAATAAAAAATGGGGTTAGGGTTAAGGCTATGGTGTTTAACGCCACTTTCCACAATATTTCAGCTATATCGTGGCGGTCAGTTTTATTGGAAATATGGTTTGCACTTAAATTTTTCCTACTTATGTTAAACATATTATTACCTTTATACCTTTAAAATTATATGCATCATTTGCAAGTCTCACTATAATTTGATAATATAAACAATTGTAATTGCTGTATAACCATCATCCTATCTATTGTTTGACACATGTGGGAGAAATGTAGCGTGAATTAGATTTTTCAAACATGGGTGAAACTTAACAATAGCTTTAAGTTTAATTGAATAAAAATATGACATTGTGTACAAAATCATCCAATGAAACTAGCTTCCTGGTACGCACGCATGTCCTTGACAAATTCACTAGTTTAGTTTATGATGATTTTATTTGTTAAATTAACAAAAGGGATAGGACACAAGTTTTACCAATTTATGAAGTCTTCTCCCATTTATACAATAAATTCACATAGTATAATGATCATTCTGAGCATACATATAATACATATAGAGATATATTGTAAATAATATACCTTTAAAATTATATACATCATTTACTCATTTACAAGTCTCATTATAATTTGATAATATAAACAATTGTAATTGCTGTATTACCATCATCCTATCTATTGTTTGACACTTGTGGGAGAAATGTAGCATGAATTAGATTTTTCAAACGTGGGAGAAACGTGACAATAGCTTTGAGTTTAATTGAATAAAAAACAATGGTATGGTATGACATTTTGTACAAATTTATCATCCAATGAAACTAGCTTCCTGGTACCCACGCGTGTCCTTGACAAATTAACTAAGCAAATAAGAGGACAAGTTTATAATAGAACCAAGTAATATATTCCTTTTAAGGCATAGACGTCGTGGATATGAAGTATAGTAGAATGTCCAAGTAACTCTCCATTCCTTAAAAATAATGGAACCGAGGCCCATTGTTTTTATGGAATGGAGAGATACGAGGACATTCCCCAACTTAAAATCCACCCATTGTACTTTATTAATTTTATTAATTATTAATCTCGTAACAAAATAAAAGTTTGTGTATAGTATCTAAAGTACAAAGAGAACAATAACTCTCCATTCCTTAAAAATAATGGAGAGTTTTGACAATAGATTTACATCACAGGTGGATTTTAGTAATTGTTCATGCAAAAGATAGGGGAAATTATTCAGACCTAATAAATGACAAAAGTAGACATAGATCAAATACTATCTGTGTAAATTGAGGCATAATTCGTCATTGGATAAATATTTCACCACATGCCAACTTTTTAAATATCTTTCTTTATGATGGTTTCTTCTTAGACCATTACTATTATGAAATTAAAAAACGCTCCTTTCTTAATTAGTACGCATTCCTTTGTGTTGCGTAACAATAAAGCAACATATACATATGCAGTTAACTTATTTAGGCAATTAGGATATATATATTTTTCTAAGTCAAGTAACATACCATGCACATGTACCCTCACTGAATCTCGAAAGGATACCGAGAAGTAGTTAATATTTTTTTATATAAACAACCAAGTATGCAACCCAACAGTGTTAGAGCTAGGTTTTTAGTTGAAAATTGTTTGTTCTTTCCTAAGCGGTATTCCAACCCATTTCGTTGGTGCACTGCATCACATATTTGATTAGCATGATAACGAGCCATTTAGCACCCTCGGCTAATATATATATAATGTGAATAAAAACGTAGATGCCAAATTTAGTGCGCAAGACGCGTTTCAGGAATAACCTTCATCAGGTTATATAACAATGATGGAATGATATAAAATAATAACCCTCCTCTATGGAGCACCTCCTTTCTTATTAATAAGAACTCCATTAGCTTGATTCCAAATTTTAATGTTTTGCTGTCTAATATAGGATATTAAACATTTCAGATTGGTTTTGCATTGCTTTCCTAATAGCCAATAAATTGCCACTGATCACAATGTAGTGCTAAAAGGTTTCAGAATCTTGATATTTGTTTTAGAGTGCAAATTAAACGAGCACAGATTAAACACATACTAAGCAATTCAACCCAAATTAGCTATGAAAACAATTATCTAGTGCGTGATTATTGTTTAACGCCAACTCAACAATTTTATTTGTAGCTATATGATGGCGAAAAGAAGTTAATTTCCAATGAGATGATGATGAGGTCCGCTTTGTACTAGACCAACACGCTTAGTTCGATTTCTATAGTATTAGCTCACTGAACCAACAGTCCGCGGATAGGCATGTCGCTCTACTAGGACACATTATCCTGATGCCGAGCCAACCAGTCGTTGCTCTTTCTCTGTAATGCTGAGCGATTAGCGGAGAAGTAACAAATACAAAGTCATTGGTTTGACCGTATCGAGCTCGAAGACACAAGCTACCACACACAAAGCGAGCACATTAACCATTGCAACACTGATGTGGCTCACACTTTTCGGCATGGGTACACTTCTCTGCAGGTCATAAACTGAAAACAAGAATACAACATTGTCCGACCATTCCCAAAATCGAAAAGGACAATTGTGGAAAGAGACAATCAAATATAGACAAATCCAGAAACAAATGGTAACGTAGGTTACACAAGGCGAAGAACAACGTTATTACAAGAGCAGTAAAATCTTGAACATTATTCCTCATGACACATAGGCTGTCATATGCATAATATTAGTTCAAAAACTAATCGAGTATAAACTAGACAACCTCGTATCGTAACGAACTTTAATTTCACCCCGACAAGTCATGTGCTTTACAGATAAATGTAAAGATATATTATATGGCATTACTATTGATGTACAGATACTGACAAAAGGAAGTGACTTCCTAACATATCAAGAAAATACAACTATTTCTAAACATGATTTTAAATATATTAAAGACTCCAAAAGATTTATAATTGTCTAAATGATCTAAAGAACCAACACACATCTCCAAAAGTATTTAATCTCCTTTCTTTTCTTTCGTATATTTTTCCACCTATGTTTTTGTATATAATCATTCTGTGTTTATTTATCTCTATGCATATTATATACATATCATATCATTTCATTGCGCATGCTAATGCATATTGTAAATAATTGTATTCGGGAGAAGACTTCATAAGTTGGAAAAACTTGTGTCCGATCCCTATTTGTTATATTTAGCAAATACAAATATATTGAAGCTAAAACTAGTATTTACTGTGATCCGACCAGAGATGGGACTCAGGAAAATGTAACTTAGAAAAAAATAATAAAAAATTGGGTTAGGGTTAAGGCTATGGTGCTTAACGCCACTTTCCACAATATTTCAGCTATATCGTAGCGGCCAGTTTTATTGGAAATATGTTTTGCTCTTAAATTTTTCCTACTGATGTAAAACATATTATTACATTTATACCTTTAAAATTATATACATTATTTACTCATTTACAAGTCTCATTATAATTTGATAATATAAACAATTGTAATTGCTGTATTACCATCATCCTATCTATTGTTTGACACTTGTGGGAGAAATGTAGCATGAATTAGATTTTTCAAACGTGGGAGAAACGTGCCAATAGCTTTGAGTGTAATTGAATAAAAAACAATGGTATGGTATGACATTTTGTACAAATTTATCATACAATGAAACTAGCTTCCTGGTACCCACGCGTGTCCTTGACAAATTAACTAAGCAAATAAGAGGACAAGTTTATAATAGAACCAAGTAATATATTCCTTTTAAGGCATAGACGTCGTGGATATGAAGTATAGTAGAATGTCCAAGTAACTCTCCATTCCTTAAAAATAATGGAACCGAGGCCCATTGTTTTTATGGAATGGAGAGATACGAGGACATTCCCCAACTTAAAATCCACCCATTGTACTTTATTAATTTTATTAATTATTAATCTCGTAACAAAATAAAAGTTTGTGTATAGTATCTAAAGTACAAAGAGAACAATAACTCTCCATTCCTTAAAAATAATGGAGAGTTTTGACAATAGATTTACATCACAGGTGGATTTTAGTTATTGTTCATGCAAAAGATAGGGGAAATTATTCAGACCTAATAAATGACAAAAGTAGACATAGATCAAATACTATCTGTGTAAATTGAGGCATAATTCGTAATTGGATAAATATTTCACCACATGCCAACTTTTTAAATATCTTTCTTTATGATGGTTTCTTCTTAGACCATTACTATTATGAAATTAAAAAACGCTCCTTTCTTAATTAGTACGCATTCCTTTTTGTTGCGTAACAATAAAGCAACATATACATATGCAGTTAACTTATTTAGGCAATTAGGATATATATAAGTCAAGTAACATACCATGCACATGTACCCTCACTGAATCTCGAAAGGATACCGAGATGTAGTTAATATTTTTTTATATAAACAACCAAGTATACAACCCAACAGTGTTAGAGCTAGGTTTTTAGTTGAAAATTGTTTGTTCTTTCCTAAGCGGTATGCCAACCCATTTCGTTGGTACACTGCATCACATATTTGATTAGCATGATAACGAGCCATTTAGCACCCTCGGCTAATATATATATAATGTGAATAAAAACGTAGATGCCAAATTTAGTGCGCAAGACTCGTTTCAGGAATAACCTTCATCAGGTTATATAACAATGATGGAATGATATAAAATAATAACCCTCCTCTATGGAGCACCTCCTTTCTTATTAATAAGAACTCCATTAGCTTGATTCCAAATTTTAATGTTTTGCTGTCTAATATAGGATATTAAACATTTCAGATTGGTTTTGCATTGCTTTCCTAATAGCCAATAAATTGCCACTGATCACAATGTAGTGCTAAAAGGTTTCAGAATCTTGATATTTGTTTTAGAGTGCAAATTAAACGAGCACAGATTAAACACATACTAAGCAATTCAACCCAAATTAGCTATGAAAACAATTATCCAGTGCGTGATTATTGTTTAACGCCAACTCAACAATTTTATTTGTAGCTATATGATGGCGAAAAGAAGTTAATTCCCAATGAGATGATGATGACGTCCGTTTTGTACTAGACCAACGCGCTTAGTTCGATTTCTATAGTATTAGCTCACTGAACCAACAGTCCTCGGATAGGCATATCGCTCTACTAGGACACATTATCCTGATGCCGAGCCAACCGGTCGTTGCTCTTTCTCTGTAATGCTGAGCGATTAGCGGAGAAGTAACAAATACAAAGTCATTGGTTTGACCGTATCGAGCTCGAAGACACAAGCTACCACACACAAAGCGAGCACATTAACCATTGCAACACTGATGTGGCTCACACTTTTCGGCATGGGTACACTTCTCTGCAGGTTGTTGCTGCGATAAGATGGTGTTATACTGAATAGGTTTCTAAATATCGTCAATATTGACATATGTATGTCTGTTTTAGTTGAAATATTGGTGTTTTGATATATGGAGGGCATCGTGTACAAAATAATATAACTGTTACATAAAGATATGTTGTTTTTTGGTTTTGTTTGTTTTCGTCCTGTGTCTTGTGCACCCAATGTTACCATTGTCTCTAGATTGTCCACTCTTGATTTTCCCTTTGGTTTTCTCTAACGTTTGTGTTCCTATTCCTTTAGTTTTCTGTGTTGTCTTGTGTCTTTGTCTGTCTTCATCATGAATCTTATATCCCCAATGTTGCCAGTGTCTCTCGAGTATCCGTACTTGACTGCCCCTTCGGTTTTCTCTACAGTTTACTTGCTCATCTCTTTAGTTTTCTGTGTTGTGTTTGTTGGTTTTGTTTGTCTTCGTCCTGTGTCTTGTGCACCAAATGTTACCAGTGTTTCTTGATTGTCCACTCTGGATTTCTCCTGTGGTTTTCTCTAACTTTTATTTGCTCATCTCTTTAGCTTTGTGTCGTGTTTCTTTCTATCTTCGTCATGATGCTTGTATGTCCAATGTTGCCTGTGTCTCTCGATTGTCCATTCTTAATTCAGTTTTTCAATTATTGCGTTTTTCAATATATCTTGGTATGTAGACTGATGTTGAAAAAAAAAGAAATGAAATGAACATATGTAAACAGTTTCGTATAAATAAAAACGTAGATATCAAATTTAGTGCTCACGACGCGTTTCTGGAATAAGCTTCACCAGGTTCGCTCAAAATCGAAAGATTTGAAAACCTTAGTTTAAATAATATTTACATCTTTTAAGAATTGTAAATTTCAGTAATAAATATATATCTAATAAACAATTAAACTTTATTATCGATGAATAGACCCATCGTCATTGCTAGCACGTCTTTCAATATTTTTCTTCAATTTGAATTTGTAATAGTTCTTATCGTTTACTTATTTAACATGGCGTAAAAAGTGTTTTAAAACTGTATATTATAAAATATATCGGAGGATCGATATGAATTGCTTAAAGTAAATAAACGATAGAGAGTAGCGAACGGAAAAAAATCAAGAATGGACAATCCAGAGAAACTGGGAATAAAGGGTAAACAAGACGAGGACAAACAAAACAAAACCACAACACGATATATGTTGGACACCACTATACTTTGTTTTCAATCGATTTGTAAATATAGGTATTGGACATTTTGTACGTTTGTATTCACTTCTATCAGTTCAAATAAATTGATGATCTATGTATTCTTGTCGCCCTCGAAGACCATTAATTTCTTGAGATGTTTTTTTTATTCTAAATCTGTTCAAAATATCACATATGACTGTTTTGACACCACTATGCGTAAGCAAACGCAAATAACGTAAATAAAACATGAGCCCTAAAAACATTCTTTTGAGAAATGCATTTATCATGTTTAATTTGTTAATTTTCTATTTATTAGATCAACGGCAGTATAATATTGATACAATTTACCAGTATTTGCTTCATACAAAAAGAGGAAGAAAGCAAAACGAGTCTACTTTCGTTCGTCAACATCCTATGATATTATAATTCGGTTTTCGCTATGAAGAGTTTGAAGTTACCAAAGGGACAATCAAAATTCGTATATCGAAGAAGATTAGACAACATAATGGCCAAAAGAATAAGTACAAAAGGACATATATAATGCTAAAGATCGAGTTACACGGACCCAGCTAAAAACTGGGGGTGAACTCATGTGCTCCGGAAAGGTAGACAGTCCCTGCTTCACTAGTGGCACCCGTCGTGTAAATCTATGGGAAATACGGATAGCGATGATAGCGTGAATATTTAATTTAGTGCGACACGTTCCTAGAATAACCTTCAACAGTCAACGCTCATAGTCAAAAGATTGGAAATCCAAATAATATAAAATAAATAATTCGATCAGCCTATACACAGGTCAGCCTTTAAACAGATCAGCCTTTAAACAGGTCAGCCTGTAAACAGGTCAGCCTATAAACAGGTTAACATATAAACAGGTTAGCCTACAAACAGGTCAGCCTTTAAACAGGTCAGCCTTTAAACAGGTTAGGCTATAAACAGGTTAGGCTATGAACAGGTTAGCCTATAAACAGGTTAGCCTATAAACAGGTTAGCATATAAACAGGTTAGCCTATAAACAGGTTAGCCTATGCACATGTTAGCCTATGAACAGGTCAGCCTATGAACATGTCATCCTATAAACAGGTTAGCCTATGCATAGGTTAATCAAACAATGTCCGAGGGAGATTAAAGTTAGACACCGCATAATTTAACAACTGCCAATTTCAAGCATAAATATATCTAATAAACCATGTTAGTGCCGAAACAATGACTACTGGGTTGATGATACATTCGGAGACTAGCAGTCCAGCAGCAGATGTATTGACCCAGCGATCGGATTTTCGAAAGTCATCAGTGCATCTGGGATATGAGATGCATTTATTTCTCGTGTATTTTATTCCAATTAAACTCGTGCTCGTACGGTAGTTTTCTCCGGATATTCCGTTTTCCTCCTCCAGCAATAGCACTGATCTGCACGATATATCTTAAATATTGTTGAAAGTGGCAATGAACACCATAACCCTAACTTCGTAAATCCATTCTAAAGAAGTTATCAATTACCAGAGCTAGAAAACCACAAGTCATCGTTCATTTTTCCAATCTTTATAGATATACAAGGAAACTAATATGGAAGTAAACAATTATTATGATATGAATCAGACAACAGACAATCATGTCATAAATCATTGCTATGCCTTCCTCCTTCCAGATTAAAACCTGGCTAGTTCCCAGAAAAATAACAAACAACATATGAATAGAGAAAAATGTTACTTATTCTAAAAAAGCAAAACAAATATAAACATACACATCTCCATTTTTGTCAATACCAAAATAAAACCAGCATAATTAGCCATATCAATCTTTGACCGTAAAGAGGGGTCACATGACCCATAAGGTTAGATGGCGGCCATAGAGAACGCTATATAAACTACCCATTATGCTATGCTCTATTTTCACTCATATGGTATCATAATATGTTTTCTGCAAATTGTTTTATCAAGGACATCTGGGCTGACTCAAATGTATCGCGACGCTGTCAATAATTTGGTTTAGAAGTCCGTTCATTGCAAATTTATGTCTTCAAAGCAGAAAAAAAATGAAATTTTGTAATGTTGACAACATACTGTCCAACTGGCTGTCATTGCTCCTTCTATTATTTAATGTTGTACAATAAAGGGCCTGACTATATGAGTAATATGGCGGGAGTCTTGTAAGAGTCGGGTACTGCTTACATTATGCGAACACCCGGGTTCGACTCCGGTTTCTGGTTAGTTCCTGTTGCTCATCTTTATAGTTTTCTGTGTTGTGTTATTGTTTTTGGTTTTGTTTTTATTCGTCTTGTGTCTTTTTTCCCAATGTTGCCAGTTTCTCTGGATTTACCATTCTTCATTGCCCCTTTTCTGTAACGTTTGTTTATATTCCTAGTTATATCTGGTATTTGTATAGGTTGTTGAATCTACAATATATATCATATATAAATTGTACAAATAGCTGAAATCGCAAACAGTTATATACACATATTTCATGCCTCAGAGAAAACGGTCATATAATCCTGGAGGGCGGGTTTCGTCCTCGTACGTCAAACAAGTATCGTCAGAATATTAGTGTGCCAATACAGGAGCTGACTTTCCATCGCCATATGCCATGGACTTCTTCATATTAAATCATTTGAGGTGGGTGGTAGTTGTTATGCTTTATACGTTATTGACCATCACTGTTTAAACTTTCTTTATAAAATATTATTCTGGGACCAGTGTTCTGAGTGGTCGGTTCGTACAGGTACAACACTTACAAGGCAGTGTCTAAGCTGTTTATGAACGTTGAAGAATACTGAAGGGGCAATGCAAACGGGACAATCCAGAGAAACTGGTAACATATGGTACACAAGACGAAGAAAAGCAAAGCAAAAACACAACACAATATGTGGTGGACACCACTATGAGCAACCAAAAACACAGATAACGTAAATAAAACATGAGCCCTTCTACAAAAACTGGAAATAAAGGCGAAGCAAACATCGTGTATATGCGGAAATCGTATTAAATGTGATTTGCATTACTGTTGATCGGATTCAGAAATTGTGGTGATATTGTTAATAATACTCTGATTTAAACGGTCAGTTGTATTTTTACACTTTACATATTTGTACATAGTTAGAATGTTTACATATTCTCATCAAATACCGTAAATCGGGAAATTTTGTCATGATTTTATTTTGGCCTATTTTGGCCACTAAATACGAAGTGCCAAAATTAAGCACACCACAATATGTCACACTCCAAAAATTAACCGCCAAAATTGAACACTGCCTTAATATCTTTTTATATTTATATTCCCTAATCTGTACCTTTTTGTCTTACTTCTTTCCTAAGTAAAACGTTGTCAATTACCGTTATACATGTATATACACACACAAGTCAAACTGAAAAGTGTTCACGATGTGAAATCGGTGGCTTGGATGACAAGAGAGAAATTACAGATACATAAAGTACATTAATAAAAACCATGCAATACCAATAAAATTTATTCAATCAACAAAATGTCAAATATCATTAAAATGACAATTACCTATAGAAAAAGGAAAAATCAATAAACACGTAATTAGTGTCTTATCCGTTTTATTTATTATGTATAATTGTTGTGTAAACAAATGCATGTACTGACCGTTATAATAGACTGTTTACTTGTAAAAGCGATGATTAATACCAGTGCAATATTATTATTTGTTGTTTTTATATTAAATGCATTTTGCTTTGTGCTGTTTAAATATTTAAATTCCTAGTTTTAATAAATATCACAATTTATCCATAATCGATTTGGTTTTTAATACGACATCAAAATATCCGGTAAGTAACAGTAAAAACGTAGTATCGCTGGTTGAAATGAGAACGCTTCCATTTACGTTCTGAATTAACTGACAAAAAAATTAAACACATGAGAACCAAAAGTGGCCAAAATTAAACACACCAGAAACGAAAATGGCAAATATTTCACACTCCAAAATAAAACAACCCTCTTTTGGAGAAAAAAGGTCAAAATTAACCTACACCAAAATTTCCCGATTTACGGTAAAGTGAAAAAAGAATATACCACACATTGCGAATGAGTTCTGAAAACCAATACCAAAGTCGTAAAAAGTGGGGAAATTGACACCTCTATCGCACAACTACATGACCACGCAATACAAAGTGGCTGCGCTAAGCTTGATTCATGGACTCAAATCCCCTGTCTTAGTGAAATGATGTATCTATGTCATTTCATTTGCAGGTGATTTGCATAATGTACTATTATTGGTCTTTATGAGATTGATCTCACTGTTTAACGACCTCTTATCTTACATTCACCCCACTGATTAGAGACAATTACCGCTGCAAATAAAAACGTGGATACTTAATTTAGTACTTGCGATGTGTTTCTGGAACAAACTTGGGTACGCTCAAAATATAATAATTGGAAGCCAACTAATTTAAAATTATCTGACAGTATGATATCCAAAGGTTCTAAATAGGGCGTCAAAATCGTCTATTGATTACATATGGCGGAGGGAGGAGGACACTTAGTTTTAACAATAATTGCATTGTGTAGGAACTGTAAATTTCCATAATAATTATATCAAATAAACTGTGTAAGTGCCAAAAGACTGACTACATTCATATCCTTTACTATAGTAGAGGAAGGTCGGCGGGTTTCTCTATGTTAATCGGTTTTCACCACGAAATATAGAAAATATTGTTGAAATAAATAAACGTTTTTATTTCACCGAGTGAAAGAAAGGTTTAAAGATTACAAATGAGAAATCAGAAGCCATAACTTGAAGAAGGATATACAACTCAATTGCAAAAAGAATAACGACAAAAGGACAAACAACGATCTACCAAACATTACATAGAAACTCAGTTCCTGCTCCACATGTGGCATCCTTGTTACAAACCCGGTAGTATGTCATGAATGAGGAAAGGACCAGAATGGGATTACGACAATACCCGTGGACATTTGTGACACATGCATTGCGAATACTGATTCCATGCGAACCTAAGTAATAATAAAAAAAATATATCTACAAAAGAAAATCAGACTGCTTTTGATTTGATGAATTATATCGGTACTAAATGACTTCTTTATGAGATTGCACTATATCCTTTAAGAACATGTCAGAATGAACCCACTGTGCTTAAACCAGACCTATTATATACATCAACTTCATATTTTCAAAGACGATGTCCAATATAAAGTGGTCTACCCATATACTCAACACATGCATCAGTTGTCTTGACAAAAGGCACGGCTGAACGCGTACACACAGATGTTCTGTCAAGTCTCAATGATTGGCGTATAATGATCTAAATAGTCTAGAAAAGTTATTTCCGTGACTATGAAATGTATGATTTTAGACGAATATTCGCCATATATCAGAATTCGCAATATCAGACTAGTCATACATGAATTATGCTCCAACAAATATAATAAAAACTGAGTATAAAGTGCATATTATTGTGATAATGCAGAATAATTACATTTTAACATCAAATAATGTTTGATAGGAATTTGAAATTAGTTTTCAAATGAATCAATTTATCGCTCGATGGTTGTGCATATGTTGAAATAGCTTTGTATCGAAAATAGGTCACTCGACTTTCCTAGGTGACCGAATTCCTGACAGCATATTATAGAAAAGAGTTGTAGCATGACATCAAAGCATCAGTTTTTGTGACTTTTCCATTAACGTGATGAAAAATCTATCAAAACTTCTGAACGTTGACAGTAATAATTCTGCCAAATTCTCATGTAACTCAGCTATTTAATTTCATAATATTGAAATATCAAGTCGTGTGTCACGATTATGAATGGTAAATTATTAAACGTCTGCCATAATTTCTAAAACTGAAATTCACTCGTTAGAATTGAAAATAATACGTCTACAATGAATGCTGTAATATAAGTTACAACGCAATTACTAATGGTAAAAAGTAGATCACAGAAAGTCACATAACTGTGACGACATATATACTAATTCGCTATACACTTAGTCCGATGAAAGCAGTAGACAGGAATACGGTCGCAACTCTTGGTCTTATTCTCTGTGATATCATTTTAAAATTGAAATTCATCCGTTGGGATGGAAAATAATACACATACAATAAACGGTATACATACCAAGGGGATAATCAAAAACCGTATATCGAAGAAACCCAAATAAAACCATGGCCCAAAAAAATACGAATAAAAGAACAAACATTAATCTACAAAACACTACACCGAAAACTGACAATTGAGCAGCACTGACCCCACTAAGAATGTTTGCTATTTAATGTTGGTCCAATTTTTGTGTTATTGCTTGTACTTGTTGTGTTTTCTTACCAGAATCTTATAGTCATTCATTTGGCCAGTTTTCATAATTTTCACACTATACAACAATTTCGGTATTGCATTTCGTACGTCCTTGTTGAAGACTACAAAACGATATATAATTTTTGTGATATTAACATATTACATTGTAATGTCTGTCATTCGAATTACGTACACTATACGTTTGCTTAATTATAAGATGCACTAAATTGATCATATTTGACAACAAATAGACTGTGAGGCACCCCGTTTTATATATGTCGTTCATTTACCTCTCCTTATCATTGATGAATATGCGAAGATGATGAACGCATCTCTAAATTAATTTTGCTCAAACTAATGTTGTCTGCAAAGGAAACCCACGAGAATAGACAAATTTGATATTGAATTTATCTGTTCTATTCATGAACTATATCTTAGTTACGCTAAGTAAATATTTTTGTTATACCATATTATAACATTCACACACCGCCACATGTATATGCCTGTCCCGAGCCAAGACATGGATTCCCAACAATATATGCCTTTTTTTTTGTATTTAATAATTTGAGGTGAAAGGTAACTGCTCGTTTTGTTGGTATGTGTGGATTGTCATTTTAAACTTACTTTTCATAAAAAATAAAAAATGGAAAAAAAATAATAAACAGATTTATATTGTGCCTCAATGGAAATGTATATCTAAATATGGTTTTCAATGTTATGTATATGTGAAACATGTAATAATAATATGGATATTATAATAAGAATGATTGGTGTTTATATTTACCAACTACAATATTTCTTAATTGAAAATGACGTCAACACGCAACAGTGACATGATTTGGATTTGTTTTCTATCATTACAAAAACAGAAGGAAATCCATTTATGATATTATTTCATAAGCTTATTGTTTTAATATTAAATTGATGAGTTAAATATATCGACAAATTTAATCTATATTTCTTCAGCAACAACTGGGTATTGACAAATAGGTGAATAAACTTTAGAGAAAACCGAAGAGGAAATCAAAAATGGACAATCCAGACACACAGGTAACATTGGATGAAAGACACAGAACGTAAACAAAGAAGACAAAACACAACACAACGAGTTCGGGCTGGCTTTGTAAATTACAAAAAGGTGCACTCGACTCGCAGCCGCAAGTGATAAAGCTTACCAGTTGCTTGCCCATGGTCGGTGGTTCTCTCCGGGTACTCCGGCTTCTTCCACCACTAACACTGGTCGCCATGATATAGCTGCAATATTGCTGAAAGCGGCGTTAAGCACAGTAAGTCAATCAATAATTCAAGAAGACACAGCACGACACAACACAACACAGGAAGCTAAAAATATGAGCAACACTAACCCCACCAAAACACTCGGGGCGAACACATAATAATTTGGGGGGATATTAAAGACGTTTAATTCCCAATAATCGCTGTTACAGAAAACAATATACAACAGCGTTTACCATATTGTCTTGATTTATATCTGGATCTTAGTGTAAAGCTCGTGGTTTTCGGAAACGATGTGGTTGTGGTTGTTGACCCAAAATTAAGACAGAAAAGTCAAGTTGCGACAAACAAGGTTGGTATCTAATTTAGTGTACACGACGCGCTTCTGAAATAACACACAGCAGGTACGCTGAAAGTCAAAGAATTGGATGGAAAGCCAAGCAATTTAGAAGTGAGAGGAGGAAAACAAAAAGACCTAAAGAAGATAGCCAAATTCGACTAAAGGCGCCTATGCCTGAGGGAGGAAAACCTTAGTTTTATATTTTTAATAATAATTGCGTTATTTGCAAACAGTAGATTTCAATGATAAATATATTTAATAAAGCATGTTAGTACTGAAGCCCTGACTACTGGGTGGGATGGTAATTGCGAGGACTAATAATCCATTAGCAGAGGTATCGACCCAGCGATAAAGTAGTGTATACTGCGCGTTTTAGAATTAACTTTCACCAGGTTCGCTCAGTCAAAATAAACGTTAGAGAATACTAAAGGGGCAATCAAAACTGGCAACAAGACGAAGACACACAAAGCAAAAACACAACACAATATGTGTTGGACACCACCATACGCAAGCAAACACAAATAACGTAAATAAGACATGAGCCACCCTACAAGCAACTGGAGGTAAAGAATAAATAATATAGCAAATCTTTAAACTGATCTTTTTACATTATATCCCTAAATTATAATGAACAGTAAGAACAAAATGATTTTGTCATGATATTATATAATATTTCATAATAGATTCAAATGCAATATCATTAACACCGGATAAACCCATATCATTGTAAATATTTCATATAACAATACCATTTAAATCTAATTTTCTGTAATTTAGAACAATTATCTGTATAATGATCAGTAAATTGAGAATTGATATCTGATACAACAACATAATACTATTATACAATGAAATAAATGAATGTCATAGCATTGCAAGGGTGTAGAAAGTTGACACTAAAAAATATAAAAGTGCATCTAGCATATAAATCATAAGAGATTTAAATTATAGCTTGCTCAATCAGCATAAAATACTGTTAAATAGGATTTAATAATAAACCAGCTTGATGATCACAAAATATTGACATTAATAATATGTCAAGAAGTGAGAGATCATACAAGCGATATGTCTTGCACAATCTCCATGTAAAATAGAGTAAATTACCCGTTACACGAACATCTCAACCGACATGGGTATTCTGGACTCGGGTTATTAATCGCGTAGTCTATATATTATGGCATAAGTTCCTTTTTCCTGATCATTTCAACCTACTTGGGTACTCTTTACTTTGCTTAATAAGCATGTAATGTGTTATATACACCATGGATCTTACGAATTAATTTATTTAAACCAACGAATCCGGATCAGTTGGTTTAAGTAAGTTCATGAATAAGATCCATGGTATATATGGTTTGTAACAGAAATCAATATTGGGTGCTTACGTCGAGGTCCGTAAAATCATGGAATAACATCAATATCTTCATGTAAGACCATGGTTTGTAAAAGTTCACTATTTTTAAGCTGATTACTGCATAAAAACATCAAAGGAAAAATGCGCATTGATGTTACAATTATATATTATGGCATAGGCTGTTTAACGGTCTGATTAATATGAAAAGAAAAAAATACCACACTGTCAGAACAATTCCCTGCACCAAGATAGAGAAGTGAGATGTCATGTCATTTGATCAACAAAACTGATATTAATGCTAAATGTTATTTTATCATGATATCAACAGACTGATTGTATTATGTAGTTGCAATATTATGTATGCTGACCGTAACACTTACATCCCCGCCTATTTATATTTTATCAAGTCAGTTTATTTGCTTTTCGAAGTATGTAACAGTAAATGTTCCAACTTTCAAATAAATAGAAAATGGAAAATTAATTTTGCAAATTTCTGGATACTGTATATCCCAATATATCTGTAATGTTTTGTCGTATCCGCACCATTAGTATAATAATTAGCGTGTTCGCCTCACGTGTGGTAGATCGCGGGTTCAAGCCCGGTCGGGTCAATTCAAGAACTGACAAATTAGTATTTGATGCTTCTCTACTAAGCAAGCAACATCAAGGAGAAAGGGGAAGGACTGGTTGATTGGGAATGAGGAAAATGTGTCCAAGTAAAGCGACATGTCTACCCATGGACTGTTGTTTCAGTCATCTAGCGCCATACAAATCGATTAAACGTGTTGGTCTAATACAAAGCAGACAACATCATCATCTCATCGAATGTCACTTGCTCTCGCCATGAAATGGCTGAAGAAAACAACAATCACTCACTGACTCACTCAAAAGTTTGCCGTGTTCCAAACGTGTCTGTATTTATTTATTGAAAAAGAACATATGTTTGCTATATACTATCAGTTTGCTTAATATGAGAGACATCAAATATCGATGGAAGATTCAATATATATTTATTAGAAAAAAGAATAGCAGAGATCATATAGAAGTTGAAAAACATGAAACATCGTTGAATGTTTATAAAAATATGTTGATGTAATAAATATTAGTTTGATAAATTGGTCAAGACAATGACAAATAACCAGATTCGTATCCTCTCTGATCATTTAATATGTTATGTCATTTGTGTCTTTGTTTATCATAGACGGATAACTACGTCAATTTACCTAATTGATAAATGGAACCAAAGTGCACTTTGAATATCAGTTAAACGATGCTAAAACTGAAGAAAAGAGACATTGTTTAGGGATAACTTCCTTGATAGAAGGTTGCTGCTAACGGCTTCTGATTGCCCCTTTGGTATCTTCAAACTTTTTTTTAATAAATCAGACTGTATTCAGTGAAATATACATATGCTCAACGTGAGGGTAATAAAAGTCTAATGAAAATGAAATGGAACGATAGGGGGATATTTATTTGGTTTAATACATTTTAGTAGTTTGAATTTTGCTTGAACACATGTTTTGCCTTTTCAAACTTTCTTTATTTAACTATACTATTGATTTGACACAAGCAATCCAAATGCATTTCTATAGCAGTTCAAATTTGAAGTACATATTGATAACCATTCAGGTCGCAGCTATTCTAATATATTGCTCAAATGTGGTTAACACCAAACTGTCAGAGTCGGTGAAATTTGTGAATTGTTGCTTGTATGCACCCTATCAAATTCATTATATGACGGATCTCACCAAATTTACATAGAGTCTTCCAAGATTGCTAAAAAGTTGACTTTCAACTTTGAAAAATTTCCACTACAAGCGGGATGACGTCACTGAGTCTTTTTTAAATAGTCATTCTCCCTTTCATAAGTTGCAATATCCCAGCATCATCAGCGTATGGAGTTTACATTTCACCACTCGTATGTTATTCTAGAGCTTGTGCCCAATGCAGGGATTTTCTGAACAGAGCTCAGCTTCGGACGGAAAACTGCTCAAACAAGGGAATGTTGAACTTATCGCTGAAAAAAATAAATATATGTCGTCATGACGATTTGGTTGATCGCTATAGGCCATGGGCTGATATAGCCTACCTACACCCCCCCCCACCGCCCACACCTTCGAACCCCACTAATTTTCCTTGTCCTTTGATATGTCCTTTTTGAAAAAAAAAACATGTTAACATTGAATATTTTGGGACGAACTTATATTGTTCAGCCCTTTTTTACATCCTTTCGACAATTTTGTCGGATTTTCAGATTTGTTCATTCTTCACTGTTGCTGAGGTTTTGTAGCTTATGAACAACTATTATAATATAAAAACTGGAGTTTGGTGGATAGCTGATTATATTATCGTTCAAATGAACACAGGTTATTAATATTTTATGAAGCTCAGTAATCGTAGGAGGCAAAACATCTATCCCCACCCCTGATCAAATTGCGTAAAAACCGCGATTTTTCGCCTTTTGCTTTGAATAGACAAAATATTAGACAACTTTGATGATATTCGTATATTGAATGTATTAAAACTATTGCATTTACGGAAAATTAAACCCATTACATCATCAAAAAACATGATTTGTAGTGTAGATTGCAGAAAAATGGAATATTATGATTTTTGCCGATTTTAGCTCTATTCAGCCCAAAACGCGTAATATCTTTTTCATAGTATAAATTGACAACCAAATTATACATTTGTCGTGTGAAGTTATGTTATGGAGACATCTTAGAATAAAATTTGCTCTAGTACCAACCTATATAGGGCTTCTAGCGGCAACATATTACCCCTTACCCTGCCGAAAATCGCATAATATTTTCTCATCAGTATTAGTTCGTGGGCTAGCATAACCAACGTGCACCCACCCACCTTCCATGTTAAAATATATTTTTAGGTCCTCCTATATATTATTTTGAAGAAAAAATATGTTAACATTGAAAATTTGGGGACGAACTTTCCGTTTGAAGCTAATATTTACATCCTGTCGCAGCTTTTTGAGGATTTTTTGATTTTCTTCACTTTTTGTCTTTGTGAGCAATACATGTATACTAAACAATCTTGAAAGTATATCAATATGGTATCAAATAAAAGTTGATAGTATTGCCTTTCAATTGAATACAAGATATATACACTTTGTGGCACCAAATGTGTCAGACGTGAAAAACCTACTCCTCCCCCTTCCTGAAATGAAAAAAAACCCATTTCTTTCCCTTAAAAGTTTAGATAAAACATATTTCGTACTAAACTGCGATCTTTTTTTATACTAAACCAAACACATATATCACATTTAATAAATCAAGCACTAGTAATCCTTTATGAAGTGATTTTTGTGGTGAAAATACTTGAAAAAAGGGATATTTTCAATTTTGCAGATTTTCACAGGATTCTGCATATATCTTAATTTTACTAATAAAATAAAGAATACCGCATCATAATGACGGCTGTTTTTTATTAGGGTACTATAACAATTTAAAAGGGGATACTTATGTTCCTTCTACCTACTGATTAAAAACAAAATAGCAAAATATTAGCCCTACCCCTCTAAAAAACCACATACATTTGATGAAACTCGGTTTATTTCTTTAGAAACATGGTCGGGCAGGGTAAAATATTTGTATTTGTTTACCCTGTAAAATCTTTCAATTCTGAATTCAAACAAATCATTTGAACATCATCTAAGAGGTGTTAAATTCTACCAATGTCAGAAAACATGAACAATGGGTAATTTCTGATTTTCAGAATTTCTACAGAATATTCTTTATTGGCCAGGTTAAGCTGCTTTATGGGAATTTTTGTTCAATCAATATAGTTTTATCTGATTGCTGAATGTATTAGCATTTTCTTTAAAACCATTAACCCTCACACATGCATATTATAATGCCCATTTTAGCCAAATTCTACCCCTTCCTCTTCTTGAAAACTGGGACAAATATACATGCTATACTCAATATTATCATATTTCAGTTTCATTCTTCAACAAATGACCTGTACAATGAGCATTGCACACGGCCATCAATCAACGAGTATTAAGCATCGTCGAATTCATCATCACTTTCATCGCTTTCTGTCAAATCTGCAATATTTTCCTCGACTAAAACGTCGGCGAGTTGTTGTGGAATGAAATCACCAGACACCCATTTTGGTTCAATCATCCCAACAACACACTGCCAACCATTGTCATGAGTAGGCTCCGGATATGCTGGTTTTGCAATATGGGCTCTTTTCCAAATTCCTACCTGATTGTTAACTCTTTTCAGATGTTCTCTCAGACAGTTTCTGCATGGAGGCACTACACCTAGATCAATATTTGTGAGGCATCAAACGTTCCCCTGTTGAACAGCACTTTCCTCTGATCTTATTGTAGCGCAAATCATTCACACAGGAGACCTTTTCACCGCCATACAACAAGCAGGTAAAGGACTCCATCTGCAGAAACAAGTCCCATTTTTCAAGTATTTTGAACACAAAAATCACTTCATAAAGGATTACTAGTGCTTGATTTATTAAATAAGGGTAATAACAAAATTACCAAACTCCGAACAATCTAACAAAGGGAAAGTCAAAACTCATAAGTATATAAACAGACAAATCAGTCAACAACCGGAAAACTGTGAAAACCGTAATGACCCTGACTTGGTACTGGCATTTCGAAAGAAATGGTGGGTTGAATCAGATTTTAAAGCGCCAAACCCCCCTTTCATTACAGCTCAAAGTTTCCGGCTGTCAATGTGATATATTTGTTTGGTTCAGTATAAAAAAGATCGCAGTTTAGTACGAAATATTTTTTATCTGAACTTTTAAGGGAAAACATGCTTTTTTTTTCATTTCAGGAAAGGGGAGGGGTAGGTTTTTAACGTCTGACAAAATTTGGTAGCCACAAAGTGTATATATCTTGTATTAAAATGGAAGATACTACTATCAGCTTCCATAATAATATACTTTCAAGATTGCTTAGTATACATTTAATGCTCGCAAAGACAAAAAATGAAGAAAATCAAAAAATCCACAAAAAGCTGTGACAGGGTGTAAATATTAAACGGCAAGTTCGTCCCACAATTTTCAATGTTAACATGTTTTTCCTTCAAGAGAATATATAGGAGGACATAGAAAACATGTTAACATGGAAGGTGTGAGTGGGGGTTACTAGAAAATATCCGTATATCTAATAACAACGAATCTTTTCATTTTCACGTATATTTGTTCTTACCTCAATCGTCGACAAAACGTTTTACCGGACTTCAATATGTATATATGAGTAGCACGGTATGTGTCTGATAAGAAGCAGGGACTGCTTACCCTTCGCCACACCATGGCTTTTGTTGCGTCGGTGTTGCTCATTTATTTGTTATGTTGCGTTGTATTTTTCTTTTGTTTGTCTTCATGATGTGTCTTGTGTGCACAATGTTGCCAGTGTCTCTGGATTGTCCATTCTTCATTGACCCTTCGGTTTCCTCCAACATTTATATCCAACTGCATAGTAAACATATGTCTTTGGAATCAGCAGGGCACAACATTGTTACTTTACATTCTCGGAAACTCTAAGATGGATATATTTTTGGCAGAAAAGTACAAATGTACCTAGCTAAATTAAATTTTAAATTCTTTTTTTGCCTTTCAATTTCAAAAATAAATAAATACAACGTAATATATTGTAGTCGGAAAACATTTGTCAAGCTATGTTTCATTAAGTTGCAAACTGAAATATATGGTTGTACTTATGGTAAGACAAAGCCGACATATTGGTTAAAGTGCTATGAAATGACCTTCTAAATTTTTAATGTAATATATATGCAGTAAAACTACATATATATCTCCAGGACACGTACATGTGATACATATTGTTCAACTTTTTATTGTTCTTTATTGGAAAAAGAGAAACAATTACATGTCACTATATATATATTTAAATTCGGTTATATTCTGGTATGTTAAAGTATAAACAAGGGCAGGCGTACCGAGCTTATTCTAGGCAAATGGAAAAATAAATGAAATAAATAAAACAATTAGACATAATAATAGAAAAACAATAATAAAAATACATTTAAAAAAAATTAAGCATAATAAAATAAAAATAAAAGAAAACAATTCAAATGAAATAAAATAAAGAATAAATAAATTCAAACAACCCAAAAAACAAACCCAAACAAACAAAAACAGATAACAAAAGTTATAAAAGGGACCATGCAATTTCCATGATGTATCGTTGATCGACCCTTTGATTAATATATTATTTATAAAATGAAAATAAAGTACAACACTGTCAGAGAACAGTTTCAGATGTGAACATTATAGAGCCGGAGGGAAATTAGAAACCCTTAGTACACATATGCCTGTCTATTTACGATTGAGATTAATAGTATGGCAACATTCGAAAACAAATATGATTGCAAAATAACACTCAGCAAATTTGAAAAAAATGGCAACATACTGAACGAAATTGAATCCGGCTTCTACAAAATTTGTGTTTTAAAGGCATTAGTTTGATCTAGAAATATCCAGAACAGCAGCTGAATGTAAGGAATAATGCTATTAACTTGAAGTAAGGTTCGGTCATGCTGAATGTAGTGTATACAAGTGCATTGCATGTTCTAACATTGCATAAATCCAGATAGCATACAATTCACGATGTATATATTAATTTATAAGGATGATAATTAGTATCTTGTTCTAAACAAATGTTTGAGAATATGGAAGGGGCAATCAAAAATAACCAACCCAGAGAAACCGGCAGCATAGGGTACACAAAATGACGAAAAACAAAATAAAAGACCCAACACAATACGTGTTGAACACCACTATACACACAAACACAAATAACATAAAAAAAACCATCATCCTTCCTACAAACAACTTGATGTAATGAGGAACCGTACATCGTTCCTATGCAGAAAACGAAACACGAAACTCAGCACGTAAAGACCCATAAGAGGACAGCACACACAATTAATGTTAACATTTATGTATGTGAATACACTAAATTTGTCAAAAAGACACGCTAGACCTAAAATACTGATTTTATGAAGTAATAAAAGAACTAAAATGTCTGCTGTATATGGTTATATTAATACAACCACCTTTTCCTGATACATATTCCAGTACTGATAACGTCAATGCTATATATTTAGGGAAGGGCTGTCGTGATCATATGGTAGTTGGATTTGCATCTGCATATACAATCAGTAAAGTTGTGAGCACGAATCACTTTCATGGAGGGGTATACTCGACATAGCATTGGGAGATAAAGTTTGTCAGTGACTAGTCGTTGTTTTTTTTAGTACTCTGGTTTCCTCCACCAGTAAATCTGACCACAACGATATAGCTGAAATATTATTGAACACAATAACCCTAATCGATATTTATTCAGTACAATGATATTGTACTGCTCCTATAAAAATAGATAACAAACTCTCGAAATACGTTCAATTATGATCTTTGACATTTTATTTCACACTTTGGGACTAATGACGATTGTGGAGGGTCATCCCAAGCCTATACCAAGATGATGGATATGTAACTCCCTCCCGCTGACAATTGCAGTATACAAACCACCAACAAGATAATTAATGGCTGACAAATGAGTTGAATTCCGTCCAGAGCTAAGTGCAGTTAACTGTTTAGTCAAGCAAAGTGATCTGAATGACCTCGTTACATCTATTGTCAACAAATTATTAGTAAAATTTAAAAAATCATTCTCACAGGAAATTGAAAGTAAAGTGAAGGAACAAACTGGAAAGATGCAGGATCAAATTGATTCTTTTGCTATTGAGAATGAAAACTTAAAGGAAAGATTGAGAGACAAAGATAAGAAAATGGATTCTTTAGAGGAAAAGCTAAATGATGCTGATAGAAGATCTGTTGATGCTCTAAAGTTGGGAAACCATAACGAACAATATTCTCGTAAGCACAATTTCAGAATGTTGAATTTCCCAGAGAGAAAGGATGAAAACCTGAGAGAGGAACTAGTTAACACTGAGCTCAAGGTCCACATCTCACCTAGTGATGTGCAAGCTATACACCGAATACCTGTGATTGTAACAGTGAAAAACACTGAAGTTAAAATGAACATTATGAGAAAGAAGAGAAATTTAAAGAAAGACTTTCGTTTCGACGACGATATTACACAAAGTAATCTAGGACTTATGGCTAGACTTAAGAGAAGTGAAAGATTTGAAAATGTGTGGTTTTATAACTGTAATGTATATGCAAAGCTAGCTGAGGGTTCAAGAATTAAATTTGATATTTTTGACAATATTGACGAAAAGTTGAGAAAGAAAAGATAAGAACATGTATGTATTTATATATTTAAATTGAAATGTAAACAAAAACTATAACTACTATTTAAATCTATATAATGTCTTTGAATTACTATTATGATATGTACTATGTGTAATGTTAATATTATGATACAGTACTGCTGAGTGTTAATATTGTGATATTCATATTATAATAGGTACCATTTGTCATGTTAAATCAAAATTTATAGAGTCCAATATTCCCTCCTCTGTCAACGTAAATATTAGAAGGGAGATACCCCTTATCTATATTTATCTTTGAATATATTTTGTTTTGTTTCGTTTTTTTGTTTTTTTGTTGTTGTTTTTTTAAATAAGCCTACGCACAAGAAATATATTCCTTGTTTTTGAACATTATACATGGATATGGTTTTTCCATCTCCTCTTTATCATGATACTTAGGTCTACTTGTACTCCAATATAGTATGTGATTTTTAATAAAGGAAGCAATTTTTCTTCACATAAATGATTGTTTTAAATGTTGATGTACTATGTGTAATGTTAATGTTACAATGTATGGTGTTAATATTGTAATGTGTACCATGTATGGTGTTTATATTATGATACAATATGTGCTGTGTGTGTTGTTAACATTGTGATATGTATTATCTGTGATGTTGATATTAAAATGTGTACTTGGTGTTGTGTTACTATTATAATGTGTACTAAGTGTAATATTAATGTTATATTATGTATGATGTATATTGTTGGTTTAAAGAATTTAATATACACCCCTCCCCTCCATTTTTGTCCACTTTAATACTAGAAGGGAGATAACTCTTATTTATATTTATCTTTGGATCTAGTTTTTTGTTTTTTTATTTTTTTCATTTTTTAGCATTATCTTATAAATTCAGTAAATTTACATCAGCTTAAAATATGTAGCTTTAAATAAACCTACTTGCAAGTAATATATTCTTTGTTTTTGAAATAAATAATATTATACAGGAATATGATTGTTCCATCTCCTCTTTACTATTATCCTTAGGTCTACTTGTACTCCAATATAGTATGTGATTTTCAGTAAGGGAAGCAATTTTTGTTCACGTAAATGATTGTTATGAATGTTGATATTATGATATGTATTATGTGTGATGTATTACTATTAAAATGTGCACCAAGTGTAGTGTTAATGTTTAAATATGTACTATGTATATTGTTAGAATCCAATATTCCCCCTTTATGTTTAAGAAAGGTCAAGATTATACTGTTCATGATTCAAATATTGATCAGAATGGAAGATACATAATTTTAGATATTAGTTTATTTGATCAAAGATTAACATTTGTGTCTCTTTATGGCTATTACAGTGATGAACCGGAAATGTTTAATGAAATTATGAAGAATATTGCTTCTTATTCTAACACTAGTTATTTATTGTGTGGTGATTGGAATGTTGTTCAAGATACTAGTATTGATACATATAATATTATACATAATAGAAACCAAAATTTGAGGGAGAAAATCGAAGAAATGTTAGAAACCTTTGAATTACTAGATCCATGGAGAACCTGTTTTCCAAATGGTAGAAAGTATACCTGGCGTCAAAGCTCCCCAATAAAACAAAGTCGTCTTGATTACTTTCTTGTATCTGAGGATCTTTTTTCACTTATGAAAAATACAAAAATAATTCCAGGATATAAAACTGACCATTCAGCAATCACTTTCACATTTTCTGCCAGTCTTACCAGAAGGGGAAAGGGGTATTGGAAATTTAATTCTCAGTTACTTAGAGATTTTGTTTATGTAGAGAAGGTTAAGACATGTATTCAAGAAACTGTGTCTGAGTACTATTTATCTGGAGATATTAATGATCTTTTAAATGTTGAACTTACATGTAATGACCAAGTATTTTTTGAAATTCTTAAGATGAAGATCAGAGGTATTTCAATATCTCATAGTATAACAAAAACAAGGGAAGAAAAAGACCTTACCCTTAAACTTGAAAAGGATATTCTTAATTTAGAAGATATTATGAACTCAGCACCAAGTGAATTAATACAATCGTCTTTAAATAATAAAAAAATAGAGTTTGAAAGGAAAAGGGAGGAACAGGTAGAGGGTATACTTCTCCGATCAAAGGCAAACTGGCATGAAAATGGAGAAAAATGCCGACAATACTTCTGTAAACTAGAAAAGAAAAATTTTATTAAAAAAACTATAACTGAGCTTATTGATGACGCAGGTCATCATATATCAGATCAATCTAAAATTCTCCTTCAACAACACGATTTTTACAAAACATTGTATTCAACAACAAATTTAGATTGTAATGATGAGTCCTTTTTTAATCATAATATTAAACTCACAGAAGAACAAACATACTTGTTTGAAGGTAATATAGCATTTAAAGAATGTGCCCAATCACTGAAGTTAATGACAAATGGAAAAAGTCCAGGTTCTGATGGATATACTGTAGATTTTTATAATTGTTTTTGGGAAGATATTGGTCCATTGCTTTATAGGTCATTATATTTAGCCTATGAGTCTGGAAGCTTCACTGATTTTCAGTATCAGGGAGTCATAACATGTATTCCAAAAGAAGGAAAGGACAGGCGTTTTATTGGCAACTGGAGACCAATAAGTTTATTAAATACTGACCTTAAAATAGCTTCTGCTGTAATTGCTAATATAATTAAACCTCTATTACCATTTATTATTAGTGATACACAAAAAGATTTTATAACAGGAAGATTTATTGGGGAAAATACAAGACTGTTGTATGATTTGATGCATTATCCTGAACAACATAACAAAACCGGTCTTTTACTTCTTGTAGATTTCGAGAAAGCATTTGATTCAGTTGAATGGAAATTTTTGAAAAAAGCCCTCTCAAGTTTTATTTTTAGACCATCTGTTTGTAAATGGTTTGAACTATTCTATTCAAAAGCCAAAAGTTGTGTTATAAATAATGGTCACATGTCAAAATTTTTTTCTCTAGAAAGAGGCTGTCGACAAGGTGATCCGCTTTAGCCTTATTTGTTTATAATCGGCGTGGAGCTGCTTTCATTAAAATTGAAGGCCAACCAAGACATTCATGGTATTATTATCAATGAAGTTGAATCTCTCATAAGTTTGTATGCTGATGATACCTTTCTTATTCTAGATGGGAGTGACAATTCATTGAGGGAGGCTCTTGAATGTTTTGAATCTTTTTACAAGGTGTCTGGTTTAAAAATGAATTCATCCAAAGCAAAAGCTGTGTGGGTTGGAAACAAGAAATATTCAGATCATATTATTTGTCCAAATATGAAACTAAATTTGCCTCATGAAAACTTTAAGGTTTTGGAAATTGATTTTTCACTTGATTTAAACTGTATTACAGATATAAATTTTATCAAAAAAATCAAGGAGGTTAAGGCAATACTAAAAAGTTGGCAGCATAGAAAACTGACATTACTTGGTAAAATTACAGTTATAAAAACTCTTGCACTACCAAAGCTAATTCATTTACTGACATCTCTACCAAATTTACCTCAGACAAAAATAAATGATTTAAATTCACTTTTTTATAAATTCATATGGAACGGGAAGTCAGATAAGATAAAGCGAAGTACTTTAATCGGTGATATATATCAGGGGGGTTTGAAAATGATAGATCTTCAATCATTTAATATTTATCTGAAAGTAAGTTGGATTAAACGATTATTTTCCAATTTAGATGGTGATTGGCAAAAAGTATTATTATTCAATCTTCAAAGCTATGGCGGTGAAAGAATTTTAACTTTTCAGAAAGAAAAGCTAAAGGAAGTTGCTATGAAGCTTACAAATCCTTTTTGGAAAGATGTTCTGTCTAGCTATCATTTTGCAAAACCTTATACAAAGATGAATACTAATGAACTATTGTCTCTTGATATCCTTAATTTTGTACCAGTAACTGATTTAAATTATTATATTAGATGGATAGAACATAATGTGCAGTATTTATGTGATCTTATTGACCCACATTCTGGTAATTTTTATACTTTTGAACAGACTAGAAATAAACTGAATACCAATAATTTTTTGAAGTTCTATAGTCTGGTGTCAAATGTTCCCAAGTACATCAAAGATCATCTGAAGGAAAACTGTGTAAATGTAAATTTCGACATACTTAGTAAAAAGGATGCCTATTTAGAAAGAATAGTTCATAGTAAAAATGTTAGGTTTGGTTATAAAGGTCTTGTGAATGCAATCATTTCTTTACCAACAGAAAAATTTTCCAAATGGGAAAAACTTCTTAATTGTGAAATAACAAATTGGTCAAAATATTTTATTATTTTAAAAAAATCTTGTAGAAACTCCTATCTTCAAAATTTTCAATTTAAATTGTTACACAGGATCATTCCTACCAATTCTTTTTTACATAAAATAAAGCTCAAGAATACTAATTTATGTACATTTTGCAAAATTCATGATGAAACTATTGAACATCTATACTTTGACTGTCCTGTGACACATATTTTTCTCAAATCTTTGTCAAAACAATTAAAACAATATTACAAGAATTTGATTTTTGACAAAAAAGAATATTTCTTTGGTTTTGAGTCAGGGGATCTTCTTGTTAATTTGATTTCAATTATTGCAAAAAATTACATCTTTAAGTGCAAACTCAATGAACAAAGGCTAAATATTGTAGAATTTAAACATAAAATTATGTGGTACCGTTCACTTGAACAATATATATCAAAGAAAAACAATACCATTTTAGCATTTCAAAAAATGTGGACCCCTTACAATATATTTTCAACTAATCATAATATTTTTTGTTTGTTTGATTCATATAGTGATGAGATTCTTTTTTCAGCCTTTTTGATTAAGTACAAAATGTCAGGAGCAATCAAATATTTTAGAAAAACAAAATGGTAAGAGAGTGTGTGTGAAAGATGAATGAAAGTGTTTATTACTATTATATATTATTATTTCTTTATTTTGTTTATCAAAATGTAAAACCAATGTAGTCACAAAACTTATTTTTGAAAACTCCTGTCACACCCTAGTCAGGTGGTGATGTAAGGGAATTTATAAAATCCTGACTATAGGAAAAAAAAAAAAAAAAAAAAAAAAAGTATGTGGTACGTTTTTGCAGTGACATGCGGTTGTTCAGTGGTTTTCGCCACCAGTTAAATGCCATTATACCGACCCCATGTTATGAGAACGTGGAGTGAAATTAGCTTGCTTGAAAATCAAAATGTTAGAAATAAAGGATCAGTGTTAAGGTTAGGGCTATGGTTAGTCCAATATATTTTGCATTTTTGTTTTGTCTGTCTTGTCTATCCTATGTTGCCAGTTTCTATGAATGGTCCATTTTTGATTGTCCTTTCTGTATTTTCTAACGTTTATTTAGACACGATGCCATACTTCAGATTTAGAAGATACGGAACAACGTGCGAAACAAATATAATTTATCTCCATCTAATCTATCTTATTTCTCAAAAATATTGCATTGACATTTACAAAAAGCGCCGAATTCTATTACTAAATAAATTATTGCACATTTCTAATTTAGCAAAATTAAATTTGCACATAAGATGACTGAATATACTATATGCTCAAATAAACGTCGGAGAATATTGAAGGATGGAAACACGACACAAAAACTTATGACGACGAGTAGCACAGAACAATCAAAAACCCGAGGGGTGAACACAAGTGCTCTGCTCGAGAAGTGTAAGAAGAGTTTGAAGATACCAAAGGGGTAATCAGCATTCGTAAATCAATATATGCTCAAATAAACATCGGAGAATATCGAAGAGGTAATCAAGAATTTAAGATCAAGAAACACAGGGAACAAGTACTCAGAACGAAGTAAAAAAAACAAAAAAACAAACAAAACAAACCACGACACAAAAAACTATGACGACGAGCAGCACAAAACAATCAAAAACCCGAGGGGTGAACACAGGTGCTCTGCTCGAGAAGTGTAAGAAGAGTTTGAAGATACCAAAGAGATAATCAGCATTCGTAAATCGACGAAGGACAGAAGCACAATGGCCAAAAGAAAAAGGACAAACAACGATATACAAAACATACACATACAAAACTAAAGATCGAGTAACACGAAACCCACTAAAAACCCATGAAATTCGGAAAAGTAGGCAATTCCTTCTCCACTAGTGGCACCAATCTTATTAATCTGGTTATAAACCCGGTGTTAAATCATGCATTAGGAACGGGAAGGGTTTACGACAAGTGGAACATGTCTGTGGTCAATTGTGACACAAATATTCCATAGCGGGCAACCAGGTCATGGTGGCGACCGTGACAATATTGACTTTAACTTCACCAATAGGAACCCTCGACTTAGTAGCTTCCATGTTAGCAGCAACTCTCTATCAAGGAAATATAGTGAGAGATATATATTCCATGTGCAGATGGTGCTGGAATGTTGCTACATATAAGAACTATGTGTTACTCGCAGTCCAGTACTGTAAAAGTATTGCTGGTAAAACAGTGGAAAGAGAACAACATACGTACAAGTATTACCGGTAAAACAGTGGAAAGAGAACAACCTACGTAAAAATATTGCTGGTAAAACAGTAGAAAGAGAACAACCTATGTAAAAGCATTGCTGGTAAAACAGTGGAAAGAGAACAAACCTAGGTAAAAGTATTGTTGGTAAAACAGTGGAAAGAGAACAACCTACGTAAAAGTATTGCTGGTAAAACAATGGAAAGAGAATAACCTAGGTACAAGTATTGCTGGTAAGACAGCGAAAAGAGAACAACTTACGTAAAGGTATTGCTGGTAAAAGAGTGGAAAGAGAACAACCTACGTAAAAGCATAGCTGGTAAAACAGTGGAAAGAGAACAACCAAAGTAAAAGTATTGCTGGTAAAACAGTGGAAAGAGAGCAACCAACGTAAAAGTATTGCTGGTAAAACAGTAGAAAGAGAACAACCTACGTAAAAGTATTGCTGTTAAGACAGTGGAAAGAGAGCAACCTACGTAACAGTATTGCTGGTAAAACAGTGGAAAGAAAACAACCTACGTAAAAGTATTGTTGGTAAGACAGTGGAAAGAGAGCAACCAACGTAAAAGTATTGCTGGTAAAACAGTAGAAAGAGAACAACCAAAGTAAAAGTATTGCTGTTAAGACAGTGGAAAGAGAGCAACCTACGTAAAAGTATTGCTGGTAAAATAGTGGAAAGAGAACAACCTACGTTAAGGTATTGCTGGTAAAACAGTAGAAAGAGAACAACCTACGTAAAAGTATTGTTGGTAAGACAGTGAAAGAGAGCTACCTACGTAAAAGCATTACTGGTAAAACAGTGGAAAGAGAATAACCTACGTAAAAGTATTGCTGGTAAAACAGTGGAAAGAGAGCAACTTACGTACAAGTATTGCTAGTAAAACAGTGGAAAGAGAACAACATACGTACAAGTATTGTTGGCAAGACAGTGGAAAGAGAGCTACCTACGTAAAGGTATTGTTGGTAAAACAGTGGAAAGAGAACAACCTACGTTAAGGTATTGCTGGTAAAACAGTAGAAAGAGAACAACCTACGTAAAAGAATTACTGGTAAAACAGTGGAAAGAGAACAACCTATGTAAAAGTATTGCTGGTAAAACAGTGGAAATAGAACAACCTACGTAAAAGTATTACTGGTAAAACAGTGGAAATAGAACAACCTACGTAAAAGTATTGCTGGTAAAACAGTGGAAATAGAACAACCTACGTAAAAGAATTACTGGTAAAACAGTGGAAAGAGAACAACCTATGTAAAAGTATTGCTGGTAAAACAGTGGAAATAGAACAACCTACGTAAAAGTATTACTGGTAAAACAGTGGAAATAGAACAACCTACGTAAAAGTATTGCTGGTAAAACAGTGGAAATAGAACAACCTACGTAAAAGAATTACTGGTAAAACAGTGGAAAGAGAACAACCTACGTTAAGGTATTGCTGGTAAAACAGTAGAAAGAGAACAACCTAAGTAAAAGTATTGTTGGTAAAACAGTGGAAAGAGAACAACCTACGTAAAAGTAGTGTTGGTAAAACAGTGGAAAGAGAACAACCTACGTAAAAGTATTGCTGGAAAAACAGTGGAAATAGAACAACCTACGTAAAAGTATTACTGGTAAAAGACGGAAAAGAGAGCAACTTATGTATATGTATTGGCGGTAAAACAGTGGAAAGAGAACAACCTACGTAAAGGTATTGCTGGTAAAACAGTGGAAAGAGAACAACCTATGTAAAAGTATTGCTGGAAAAACAGTGGAAATAGAACAACCTACGTAAAAGTATTACTGGTAAAAGACGGAAAAGAGAGCAACTTATGTATATGTATTGGCGGTAAAACAGTGGAAAGAGAACAACCTACGTAAAGGTATTGCTGGTAAAACAGTGGAAAGAGAACAACCTACGTAAAAGCATTACTGGTAAAACAGTGGAAAGAGTACAACCTACGTAAAAATATTGCTGGTAAAACAGTGGAAAGAGAACAACCTACGTAAAAGCATTGCTGGTAAAACAATGGAAAGAGAACAAACCTAGGTAAAAGTATTGTTGGTAAAACAGTGGAAAGAGAACAACCTACGTAAAAGTATTGCTGGTAAAATAGTGGAAAGAGAACAACCTACGTTAAGGTACTGCTGGTAAAACAGTAGAAAGAGAACAATCTACGTAAAAGTTTTGTTGGTAAGACAGTGGAAAGAGAGCAACCTACGTACAAGTATTACCGGTAAAAGAGTGGAAAGAGAACAACCTACGCAAAAATATTGCTGGTAAAACAGTAGAAAGAGAAAAACCTACGTAAAAGCATTGCTGGTAAAACAATGGAAAGAGAACAAACCTAGGTAAAAGTATTGTTGGTAAAACAGTGGAAAGAGAACAAACCTACGTAAAAGCTGGTAAAACAGTGGAAAGAGAACAACCTACGTAAAAGTATTACTGGTAAAACAGTGGAAAGGGAGCAACCAACGTAAAAGTATTGCTGGTAAAACAATGGAAAGAGAATAACCTAGGTACAAGTATTACTGGTAAGACAGCGAAAAGAGAACAACTTACGTAAAGGTATTGCTGGTAAAACAGTGGAAAGAGAGCAACCTACGTAAAAGTATTGCTGGTAAAACAGTAGAAAGAGAACAACCTACGTAAAAGTATTGCTGTTAAGACAGTGGAAAGAGAGCAACCTACGTAAAAGTATTGCTGGTAAAACAGTGGAAAGAAAACAACCTACGTAAAAGTATTGTTGGTAAGACAGTGGAAAGAGAGCAACCAACGTAAAAGTATTGCTGGTAAAACAGTAGAAAGAGAACAACCAAAGTAAAAGTATTGCTGTTAAGACAGTGGAAAGAGAGCAACCTACGTAAAAGTATTGCTGGTAAAATAGTGGAAAGAGAACAACCTACGTTAAGGTATTGCTGGTAAAACAGTAGAAAGAGAACAACCTACGTAAAAGTATTGTTGGTAAGACAGTGGAAAGAGAGCTACCTATGTAAAAGCATTACTGGTAAAACAGTGGAAAGAGAATAACCTACGTAAAAGTATTGCTGGTAAAACAGTAGAAAGAGAACAACCTACGTAAAAGTATTGTTGGTAAGACAGTGGAAAGAGAGCAACCAACGTAAAAGTATTGCTGGTAAAACAGTGGAAATAGAACAACCTACGTAAAAGAATTACTGGTAAAACAGTGGAAAGAGAACAACCTATGTAAAAGTATTGCTGGTAAAACAGTGGAAATAGAACAACCTACTTAAAAGTATTACTGGTAAAACAGTGGAAATAGAACAACCTACGTAAAAGTATTGCTGGTAAAACAGTGGAAATAGAACAACCTACGTAAAAGAATTACTGGTAAAACAGTGGAAAGAGAACAACCTACGTAAAAGTATTGCTGGAAAAACAGTGGAAATAGAACAACCTACGTAAAAGTATTACTGGTAAAAGACGGAAAAGAGAGCAACTTATGTATATGTATTGGCGGTAAAACAGTGGAAAGAGAACAACCTATGTAAAAGTATTGCTGGAAAAACAGTGGAAATAGAACAACCTACGTAAAAGTATTACTGGTGAAAGACGGAAAAGAGAGCAACTTATGTATATGTATTGGCGGTAAAACAGTGGAAAGAGAACAACCTACGTAAAGGTATTGCTGGTAAAACAGTGGAAAGAGAACAACCTACGTAAAGGTATTGTTGGTAAAACAGTGGAAAGAGAGCTACCTACGTAAAAGCATTACTGGTAAAACAGTGGAAAGAGTACAACCTACGTAAAAATATTGCTGGTAAAACAGTGGAAAGAGAACAACCTACGTAAAAGTATTGCTGGAAAAACAGTGGAAATAGAACAACCTACGTAAAAGTATTACTGGTAAAAGACGGAAAAGAGAGCAACTTATGTATATGTATTGCTGGTAAAACAGTGGAAAGAGAACAACCTATGTAAAAGTATTGCTGGTAAAACAGTGGAAATAGAACAACCTACTTAAAAGTATTACTGGTAAAACAGTGGAAAGAGAGCAACCTACGTACAAGTATTACCGGTAAAAGAGTGGAAAGAGAGCAACTTACGTACAAGTATTACTGGTAAAACAGTGGAAAGAGAACAACCTACGTACAAGTATTACCGGTAAAACAGTGGAAAGAGAACAACCTACGCAAAAATATTGCTGGTAAAACAGTAGAAAGAGAACAACCTACGTAAAAGCATTGCTGGTAAAACAATGGAAAGAGAACAAACCTAGGTAAAAGTATTGTTGGTAAAACAGTGGAAAGAGAACAAACCTACGTAAAAGCATAGCTGGTAAAACAGTGGAAAGAGAACAACCTACGTAAAAGTATTGCTGGTAAAACAGTGGAAAGAGAACAACCTACGTAAAAGTATTACTGGTAAAACAGTGGAAAGAGAACAACCTACGTTAAGGTACTGCTGGTAAAACAGTAGAAAGAGAACAATCTACGTAAAAGTTTTGTTGGTAAGACAGTGGAAAGAGAGCAACCTACGTACAAGTATTACCGGTAAAAGAGTGGAAAGAGAGCAACTTACGTACAAGTATTACCGGTAAAACAGTGGAAAGAGAACAACCTACGTGCAAGTATTACCGGTAAAACAGTGGAAAGAGAACAACCTACGCAAAAATATTGCTGGTAAAACAGTAGAAAGAGAACAACCTACGTAAAAGCATTGCTGGTAAAACAATGGAAAGAGAACAAACCTAGGTAAAGTATTGTTGGTAAAACAGTGGAAAGAGAACAAACCTACGTAAAAGCTGGTAAAACAGTGGAAAGAGAACAACCAAATTAAAAGTATTGCTGGTAAAACAGTGGAAAGAGAACAACCTACGTAAAAGTATTACTGGTAAAACAGTGGAAAGGGAGCAACCAACGTAAAAGTATTGCTGGTAAAACAATGGAAAGAGAATAACCTAGGTACAAGTATTGCTGGTAAGACAGTGAAAAGAGAACAACTTACGTAAAGGTATTGCTGGTAAAACAGTGGAAAGAGAGCAACCTACGTAAAAGTATTGCTGGTAAAACAGTAGAAAGAGAACAACCTACGTAAAAGTATTGCTGTTAAGACAGTGGAAAGAGAGCAACCTACGTAAAAGTATTGCTGGTAAAACAGTGGAAAGAAAACAACCTACGTAAAAGTATTGTTGGTAAGACAGTGGAAAGAGAGCAACCAACGTAAAAGTATTGCTGGTAAAACAGTAGAAAGAGAACAACCAAAGTAAAAGTATTGCTGTTAAGACAGTGGAAAGAGAGCAACCTACGTAAAAGTATTGCTGGTAAAATAGTGGAAAGAGAACAACCTACGTTAAGGTATTGCTGGTAAAACAGTAGAAAGAGAACAACCTACGTAAAAGTATTGTTGGTAAGACAGTGGAAAGAGAGCTACCTATGTAAAAGCATTACTGGTAAAACAGTGGAAAGAGAATAACCTACGTAAAAGTATTGCTGGTAAAACAGTAGAAAGAGAACAACCTACGTAAAAGTATTGTTGGTAAGACAGTGGAAAGAGAGCAACCAACGTAAAAGTATTGCTGGTAAAACAGTAGAAAGAGAACAACCAAAGTAAAAGTATTGCTGTTAAGACAGTGGAAAGAGAGCAACCTACGTAAAAGTATTGCTGGTAAAATAGTGGAAAGAGAACAACCTACGTTAAGGTATTGCTGGTAAAACAGTAGAAAGAGAACAACCTACGTAAAAGTATTGTTGGTAAAACAGTGGAAAGAGAACAACCTACGTAAAAGAATTACTGGTAAAACAGTGGAAAGAGAACAACCTATGTAAAAGTATTGCTGGTAAAACAGTGGAAATAGAACATCCTAGGTACAAGTATTGCTGGTAAAACAGTGGAAAGAGAACAACCTACGTAAAAGTATCACTGGTAAAAGACGGAAAAGAGAGCAACATATGTATAGGTATTGGCGGTAAAACAGTGGAAAGAGAACAACCTACGTAAAGGTATTGCTGGTAAAACAGTGGAAAGAGAACAACCTACGTAAAAGTATCACTGGTAAAAGACGGAAAAGAGAGCAACATATGTATAGGTATTGGCGGTAAAACAGTGGAAAGAGAACAACCTACGTAAAGGTATTGCTGGTAAAACAGTGGAAAGAGAACAACCTACGTAAAGGTATTGTTGGTAAAACAGTGGAAAGAGAGCTACCTACGTAAAAGCATTACTGGTAAAACAGCGGAAAGAGAGCAACTTACGTACAAGTATTGCTAGTAAAACAGTGGAAAGAGAACAACCTACGTACAAGTATTGTTGGCAAGAGAGTGGAAAGAGAGCTACCTACGTAAAGGTATTGTTGGTAAAACAGTGGAAAGAGAACAACCTACGTTAAGGTATTGCTGGTAAAACAGTAGAAAGAGAACAACCTACGTAAAAGTATTGTTGGTAAAACAGTGGAAAGAGAACAACCTACGTAAAAGAATTACTGGTAAAACAGTGGAAAGAGAACAACCTATGTAAAAGTATTGCTGGTAAAACAGTGGAAATAGAACATCCTAGGTACAAGTATTGCTGGTAAAACAGTGGAAAGAGAACAACCTACGTAAAAGTATCACTGGTAAAAGACGGAAAAGAGAGCAACATATGTATAGGTATTGGCGGTAAAACAGTGGAAAGAGAACAACCTACGTAAAGGTATTGCTGGTAAAACAGTGGAAAGAGAACAACCTACGTAAAAGTATCACTGGTAAAAGACGGAAAAGAGAGCAACATATGTATAGCTATTGGCGGTAAAACAGTGGAAAGAGAACAACCTACGTAAAGGTATTGCTGGTAAAACAGTGGAAAGAGAACAACCTACGTAAAGGTATTGTTGGTAAAACAGTGGAAAGAGAGGTACCTACGTAAAAGCATTACTGGTAAAACAGTGGAAAGAGAACAACATACGTACAAGTATTACCGGTAAAACAGTGGAAAGAGTACAACCTACGTAAAAATATTGCTGGTAAAACAGTGGAAAGAGAACAACCTACGTAAAAGTATTGCTGTTAAGACAGTAGAAAGAGAGCAACCTACGTAAAAGTATTGCTGGTAAAATAGTGGAAAGAGAACAACCTACGTTAAGGTACTGCTGGTAAAACAGTAGAAAGAGAACAATCTACGTAAAAGTATTGTTGGTAAGACAGTGGAAAGAGAGCTACCTACGTAAAAGCATTACTGGTAAAAGAGTGGAAAGAGAGCAACTTACGTACAAGTATTACCGGTAAAATAGTAGAAAGAGAACAACCTACGTAAAAGCATTGCTGGTAAAACAATGGAAAGAGAACAAACCTAGGTAAAAGTATTGTTGGTAAAACAGTGGAAAGAGAACAACTTACGTAAAAGTATTGCTGGTAAAACAGTGGAAAGAGAACAACCCACGTAAAAGTATTGCTGGTAAGACAGCGAAAAGAGAGCAACCTACGTAAAAGCATAGCTGGTAAAACAGTGGAAAGAGAACAACCAAAGTAAAAGTATTGCTGGTAAAACAGTGGAAAGAGAACAACCTACGTAAAAGTATTACTGGTAAAACAGTGGAAAGAGAGCAACCAACGTAAAAGTATTGCTGGTAAAACAGTAGAAAGAGAACAACCTACGTAAAAGTATTGCTGTTAAGACATTGGAAAGAGAGCAACCTACGTAAAAGTTTTGCTGGTAAAACAGTGGAAAGAGAACAACCTACGTAAAAGTATTGTTGGTAAGACAGTGGAAAGAGAGCAACCAACGTAAAAGTATTGCTGGTAAGACAGTGAAAAGAGAGCTACCTACGTAAAAGTATTGTTGGTAAAACAATGGAAAGAGAACAACCTACGTTAAGGTATTGCTGGTAAAACAGTAGAAAGAGAACAACCTAGGTAAAAGTATTGTTGGTAAGACAGTGGAAAGAGAGCTACCTACGTAAAAGCATTACTGGTAAAAGAGTGGAAAGAGAGCAACTTACCTACAAGTATTGCTAGTAAAACAGTGGAAAGAGAACAACCTACGTACAAGTATTGTTGGTAAGACAGTGGAAAGAGAGCTACCTACGTAAAGGTATTGTTGGTAAAACAATGGAAAGAGAACAACCTACGTTAAGGTATTGCTGGTAAAACATTAGAAAGAGAAAAACCTACGTAAAAGTATTGTTGGTAAAACAGTGGAAAGAGAGCTACCTACGTAAAAGCATTACTGGTAAAACAGTGGAAAGAGAACAACATACGTACAAGTATTACCGGTAAAAAAGTGGAAAGAGAACAACCTACGTAAAAAAATTGCTGGTAAAACAGTAAAAGAGAACAACCTACGTAAAAGCATTGCTGGTAAAACAATGGAAAGAGAACAAACCTAGGTAAAAGTATTGTTGGTAAAACAGTGGAAAGAGAACAACTTACGTAAAAGTATTGCTGGTAAAACAATGGAAAGAGAATAATCTACGTTAAAGTATTGCTGGTAAGACAGCGAAAAGAGAACAACTTACGTAAAGGTATTGCTGGTAAAACAGTGGAAAGGGAACAAACTACGTAAAAGTATTGCTGATAAAACAGCGAAAAGAGAGCAACCTACGTAAAAGCATAGCTGGTAAAACAGTTGAAAGAGAACAACCAAAGTAAAAGTATTGCTGGTAAAACAGTGGAAAGAGAACAACCTACGTACAAGTATTACTGGTAAAACAGTGGAAAGAGAGCAACCAACGTAAAAGTATTGCTGTTAAAACAGTGGAAAGAGAACAACCTACGTAAAAGTATTGTTGGTAAGACAGTAGAAAGAGAGCAACCAACGTAAAAGTATTGCTGGTAAAACAGTAGAAAGAGAACAACCTATGTTAAGGTATTGCTTGTAAAACAGTAGAAAGAGAACAACCAACGTAAAAGTATTGTTGGTAAGACAGTGGAAAGAGAGCTACCTACGTAAAAGCATTACTGGTAAAACAGTGGAAAGAGAACAACCTACGTAAAAGTATTGCTGGTAAAAGAGTGGAAAGAGAGCAACTTACGTACAAGTATTGCTAGTAAAACAGTGGAAAGAGAACAACCTACGTACAAGTATTGTTGGTAAGACAGTGGAAAGAGAGCTACCAACGTAAAGGTATTGTTGGTAAAACAGTGGAAAGAGAACAACCTACGTAAAAGTATTGTTGGTAAGAAAGTGGAAAGAGAGCTACCTACGTAAAAGCATTACTGGTAAAACAGTGGAAAGAGAACAACATACGTACAAGTATTACCGGTAAAACAGTGGAAAGAGAACAACCTACGTAAAAATATTGCTGGTAAAACAGTAGAAAGAGAACAACCTACGTAAAAGCATTGCTGGTAAAACAATGGAAAGAGAACAAACCTAGGTAAAAGTATTGTTGGTAAAACAATGGAAAGAGAACAACTTACGTAAAAGTATTGCTGGTAAAACAATGGAAAGAGAATAACCTACGTAAAAGTATTGCTGGTAAGACAGCGAAAAGAGAACAACTTACGTAAAGGTATTACTGGTAAAACAGTGGAAAGAGAACAACCTACGTAAAAGTATTGCTGGTAAAACAGCGAAAAGAGAGCAACTTACGTAAAAGCATAGCTGGTAAAACAGTGGAAAGAGAACAACCAAAGTAAAAGTATTGCTGGTAAAACAGTGGAAAGAGAACAACCTACGTAAAAGTATTATTGGTAAAACAGTGGAAAGAGAGCAACCAACGTAAAAGTAATGCTGGTAAAACAGTAGAAAGAGAACAACCTACGTAAAAGTAATGCTGGTAAAACAGTGGAAAGAGAACAACGTACGTAAAAGTATTGTTGGTAAGACAGTAGAAAGAGAGCAACCAACGTAAAAGTAATGCTGGTAAAACAGTATAAAGAGAACAACCTACGTAAAAGTATTGCTGTTAAGACAGTGGAAAGAGAGCAACCTACGTAAAAGTGTTGCTGGTAAAATAGTGGAAAGAGAACAACCAACGTTAAGGTATTGCTGGTAAAACAGTAGAAAGAGAACAACCTACGTAAAAGTATTGTTGGTAAGACAGTGGAAAGAGAGCTACCTACGTAAAAGCATTACTGGTAAAACAGAGGAAAGAGAACAACCTACGTAAAAGTATTGTTGGTAAAAGAGTGGAAAGAGAGCAACTTACGTACAAGTATTGCTAGTAAAACAGTGGAAAGAGAATAACCTACGTACAAGTATTATTGGTAAGACAGTGGAAAGAGAGCTACCTACGTAAAGGTATTGTTGGTAAAACAGTGGAAAGAGAACAACCTACGTAAAAGCATTGCTGGTAAAACAATGGAAAGAGAACAAACTAAGGTAAAAGTATTGTTGGTAAAACAGTGGAAAGAGAACAACCTACGTAAAAGTATTGCTGCTAAGACAGTGGAAAGAGAGCAACCTACGTAAAAGTATTGCTGGTAAAATTGTGGAAAGAGAACAACCTACGTTAAGGTATTGCTGGTAAAACAGTAGAAACAGAACAACCTACGTAAAAGTATTGTTGGTAAGACAGTGGAAAGAGAGCTACCTACGTAAAAGCATTACTGGTAAAAGAGTGGAAAGAGAACAACATATGTACAAGTATTACCGGTAAAACAGTGGAAAGAGAACAATCTACGTAAAAATATTGCTAATAAAATAGTAGAAAGAGAACAACCTACGTAAATGCATTGCTGGTAAAACAATGGAAAGAGAACAAACCTAGGTAAAAGTATTGTTGGTAAAACAGTGGAAAGAGAACAACTTACGTAAAAGTATTGTTGGTAAAACAATGGAAAGAGAATAATCTACGTTAAAGTATTGCTGGTAAGACAACGAAAAGAGAGCAACTTACGTAAAAGTATTGCTGGTAAAACAGTGGAAAGAGAACAACCTACGTAAAAGTATTGCTGATAAAACAGCGAAAAGAGAGCAACCTACGTAAAAGCATAGCTGGTAAAACAGTGGAAAGAGAACAACCAAAGTAAAAGGTATTGCTGGTAAGACAGTAGAAAGAGAGCAACCAACGTAAAAGTATTGCTGGTAAAACAGTAGAAAGAGAACAACCTACGTAAAAGTATTGCTGTTAACACAGTGGAAAGAGAGCAACCTACGTAAAAGTATTGCTTGTAAAATAGTGGAAAGAGAACAACCTACGTTAAGGTATTGCTGGTAAAACAGTAGAAAGAGAACAACCAACGTAAAAGTATTGTTGGTAAGACAGTGGAAAGAGAGCTACCTTCGTAAAAGCATTACTGGTAAAACAGTGGAAAGAGAACAACCTACGTAAAAGTATTGCTGGTAAAAGAGTGGAAAGAGAGCAACTTACGTACAAGTATTGCTAGTAAAACAGTGGAAAGAGAACAACCTACGTACAAGTATTGTTGGTAAGACAGTGGAAAGAGAGCTACCAACGTAAAGGTATTGTTGGTAAAACAGTGGAAAGAGAACAACCTACGTAAAAGTATTGTTGGTAAGAAAGTGGAAAGAGAGCTACCTACGTAAAAGCATTACTGGTAAAACAGTGGAAAGAGAACAACATACGTACAAGTATTACCGGTATTACAGTGGAAAGAGAACAACCTACGTAAAAATATTGCTGGTAAAACAGTAGAAAGAGAACAACCTACGTAAAAGCATTGCTGGTAAAACAATGGAAAGAGAACAAACCTAGGTAAAAGTATTGTTGGTAAAACAGCGAAAAGAGAGCAACTTACGTAAAAGCATAGCTGGTAAAACAGTGGAAAGAGAACAACCAAAGTAAAAGTATTGCTGGTAATACAGTGGAAAGAGAACAACCTACGTAAAAGTATTATTGGTAAAACAGTGGAAAGAGAGCAACCAACGTAAAAGTAATGCTGGTAAAACAGTGGAAAGAGAACAACGTACGTAAAAGTATTGTTGGTAAGACAGTAGAAAGAGAGCAACCAACGTAAAAGTATCGCTGGTAAAACAGTATAAAGAGAACAACCTACGTAAAAGTATTGCTGTTAAGACAGTGGAAAGAGAGCAATCTACGTAAAAGTGTTGCTGGTAAAATAGTGGAAAGAGAACAACCAACATTAAGGTATTGCTGGTAAAACAGTAGAAAGAGAACAACCTACGTAAAAGTATTGTTGGTAAGACAGTGGAAAGAGAGCTACCTACGTAAAAGCATTACTGGTAAAACAGTGGAAAGAGAACAACCTACGTAAAAGTATTGTTGCTAAAAGAGTGGAAAGAGAGCAACTTACGTACAAGTATTGCTAGTAAAACAGTGGAAAGAGAATAACCTACGTACAAGTATTATTGGTAAGACAGTGGAAAGAGAGCTACCTACGTAAAGGTATTGTTGGTAAAACAGTGGAAAGAGAGCAACCTACGTTAAGGTATTGCTGGTAAAACAGTAGAAAGAGAACAACCTACGTAAAAGTATTGTTGGTAAAACAGTGGAAAGAGAGCTACCTACGTAAAAGCATTACTGGTAAAACAGTGGAAAGAGAACAACCTATGTAAAAATATTGCTGGTAAAACAGTGGAAAGAGAACAAACTACGTAAAAGCATTGCTGGTAAAACAATGGAAAGAGAACAAACTTAGGTAAAAGTATTGTTGGTAAAACAGTGGAAAGAGAACAACCTACGTAAAAGTATTGCTGCTAAGACAGTGGAAAGAGAGCAACCTACGTAAAAGTATTGCTGGTAAAATTGTGGAAAGAGAACAACCTACGTTAAGGTATTGCTGGTAAAACAGTAGAAACAGAACAACCTACGTAAAAGTATTGTTGGTAAGACAGTGGAAAGAGAGCTACCTACGTAAAAGCATTACTGGTAAAAGAGTGGAAAGAGAACAACCTACGCACAAGTATTACCGGTAAAACAGTGGAAAGAGAACAATCTACGTAAAAATATTGCTGGTAAAATAGTAGAAAGAGAACAACCTACGTAAATGCATTGCTGGTAAAACAATGGAAAGAGAACAAACCTAGGTAAAAGTATTGTTGGTAAAACAGTGGAAAGAAAACAACTTACGTAAAAGTATTGTTGGTAAAACAATGGAAAGAGAATAATCTACGTTAAAGTATTGCTGGTAAGACAGCGAAAAGAGAACAACTTACGTAAAGGTATTGATGGTAAAACAGTGGAAAGAGAACAACCTACGTAAAAGTATTGCTGATAAAACAGCGAAAAGAGAGCAACCTACGTAAAAGCATAGCTGGTAAAACAGTGGAAAGAGAACAACCAAAGTAAAAGTATTGCTGGTAAAACAGTGGAAAGAGAACAACCTACGTACAAGTATTACTGGTAAAACAGTGGAAAGAGAGCAACCAACGTAAAAGTATTGCTGTTAAAACAGTGGAAAGAGAACAACCTACGTAAAAGTATTGTTGGTAAGACAGTAGAAAGAGAGCAACCAACGTAAAAGTATTGCTGGTAAAACAGTAGAAAGAGAACAACCTACGTAAAAGTATTGCTGTTAACACAGTGGAAAGAGAGCAACCTACGTAAAAGTATTGCTTGTAAAATAGTGAAAAGAGAACAACCTACGTTAAGGTATTGCTGGTAAAACAGTAGAAAGAGAACAACCTACGTACAAGTATTGTTGGTAAGACAGTGGAAAGAGAGCTACCAACGTAAAAGCATTACTGGTAAAACAGTGGAAAGAGAACAACATACGTACAAGTATTACCGCTAAAACAGTGGAAAGAGAACAACCTACGTAAAAATATTGCTGGTAAAACAGTAGAAAGAGAACAAACTACGTAAAAGCATTGCTGGTAAAACAATGGAAAGAGAACAAACCTAGGTAAAAGTATTGTTGGTAAAACAATGGAAAGAGAACAACTTACGTAAAAGTATTGCTGGTAAAACAATGGAAAGAGAATAACCTACGTAAAAGTATTGCTGGTAAGACAGCGAAAAGAGAACAACTTACGTAAAGGTATTGCTGGTAAAACAGTGGAAAGAGAACAACCTATGTAAAAGTATTGCTGATAAAACAGTGGAAAGAGAACAACCTACGTAAAAGTATTGCTGGTAAAACAGCGAAAAGAGAGCAACTTACGTAAAAGCATAGCTGGTAAAACAGTGGAAAGAGAACAACCAAAGTAAAAGTATTGCTGGTAAAACAGTGGAAAGAGAACAACCTACGTAAAAGTATTATTGGTAAAACAGTGGAAAGAGAGCAACCAACGTAAAAGTAATGCTGGTAAAACAGTGGAAAGAGAACAACGTACGTAAAAGTATTGTTGGTAAGACAGTAGAAAGAGAGCAACCAACGTAAAAGTATCGCTGGTAAAACAGTATAAAGAGACCAACCTACGTAAAAGTATTGCTGTTAAGACAGTGGAAAGAGAGCAACCTACGTAAAAGTGTTGCTGGTAAAATGGTGGAAAGAGAACAACCAACGTTAAGGTATTGCTGGTAAAACAGTAGAAAAAGAACAACCTACGTAAAAGTATTGTTGGTAAGACAGTGGAAAGAGAGCTACCTACGTAAAAGCATTACTGGTAAAACAGTGGAAAGAGAACAACCTACGTAAAAGTATTGTTGGTAAAAGAGTGGAAAGAGAGCAACTTACGTACAAGTATTGCTAGTAAAACAGTGGAAAGAGAATAACCTACGTACAAGTATTATTGGTAAGACAGTGGAAAGAGAGCTACCTACGTAAAGGTATTGTTGGTAAAACAGTGGAAAGAGAACAACCTACGTTAAGGTATTGCTGGTAAAACAGTAGAAAGAGAACAACCTACGTAAAAGTATTGTTGGTAAAACAGTGGAAAGAGAGCTACCTACGTAAAAGCATTACTGGTAAAACAGTGGAAAGAGAACAACATACGTACAAGTATTACCGGTAAAACAGTGGAAAGAGAACAACCTACGTAAAAGCATTGCTGGTAAAACAGTGGAAAGAGAACAACCTACGTAAAAGCATTACTGGTAAAACAGTGGAAAGAGAACAACATACGTACAAGTATTACCGGTAAAACAGTGGAAAGAGAACAACCTATGTAAAAATATTGCTGGTAAAACAGTGGAAAGAGAACAACCTACGTAAAAGCATTGCTGGTAAAACAATGGAAAGAGAACAAACTTAGGTAAAAGTATTGTTGGTAAAACAGTGGAAAGAGAACAACCTACGTAAAAGTATTGCTGCTAAGACAGTGGAAAGAGAGCAACCTACGTAAAAGTATTGCTGGTAAAATTGTGGAAAGAGAACAACCTACGTTAAGGTATTGCTGGTAAAACAGTAGAAACAGAACAACCTAAGTAAAAGTATTGTTGGTAAGACAGTGGAAAGAGAGCTACCTACGTAAAAGCATTACTGGTAAAAGAGTGGAAAGAGAACAACATACGTACAAGTATTACCGGTAAAACAGTGGAAAGAGAACAATCTACGTAAAAATATTGCTGGTAAAATAGTAGAAAGAGAACAACCTACGTAAATGCATTGCTGGTAAAACAATGGAAAGAGAACAAACCTAGGTAAAAGTATTGTTGGTAAAACAGTGGAAAGAGAGCAACTTACGTAAAAGTATTGTTGGTAAAACAATGGAAAGAGAATAATCTACGTTAAAGTATTGCTGGTAAGACAGCGAAAAGAGAACAACTTACGTAAAGGTATTGCTGGTAAAACAGTGGAAAGAGAACAACCTACGTAAAAGTATTGCTGATAAAACAGCGAAAAGAGAGCAACCTACGTAAAAGCATTGCTGGTAAAACAGTGGAAAGAGAACAACCAAAGTAAAAGTATTGCTGGTAAAACAGTGGAAAGGGAACAACCTACGTAAAAGTATTACTGGTAAAACAGTGGAAAGAGAGCAACCAACGTAAAAGTATTGCTGGTAAAACAGTGGAAAGAGAACAACCTACGTAAAAGTATTGTTGGTAAGACAGTAGAAAGAGAGCAACCAACGTAAAAGTATTGCTGGTAAAACAGTGGAAAGAGAACAACCTACGTAAAAGTATTGCTGTTAAGACAGTGGAAAGAGAGCAACCTACGTAAAAGTATTGCTTGTAAAATAGTGGAAAGAGAACAACCTACGTTAAGGTATTACTGGTAAAACAGTAGAAAGAGAACAACCTACGTAAAAGTATTGTTGGTAAGACAGTGGAAAGAGAGCTACCTACGTAAAAGGATTACTGGTAAAACAGTGGAAAGAGAGCAACTTACGTACAAGTATTGCTAGTAAAACAGTGGAAAGAGAACAACCTACGTACAAGTATTGTTGGTAAGAGAGTGGAAAGAGAGCTACCTACGTAAAGGTATTGTTGGTAAAACAGTGGAAAGAGAACAACCTACGTTAAGGTATTGCTGGTAAAACAGTAGAAAGAGAACAACCTACGTAAAAGTATTGTTGGTAAGACAGTGGAAAGAGAGCTACCTACGTAAAAGCATTACTGGTAAAACAGTGGAAAGAGAACAACATACGTACAAGCATTACCGGTAAAACAGTGGAAAGAGAACAACCTACGTAAAAATATTGCTGGTAAAACAGTAGAAAGAGAACAACCTACGTAAAAGCATTGCTGATAAAACAATGGAAAGAGAACAAACCTAGGTAAAATTATTGTTGGTAAAACAATGGAAAGAGAACAACTTACGTAAAAGTATTGCTGGTAAAACAATGGAAAGAGAATAACCTACGTAAAAGTATTGCTGGTAAGACAGCGAAAAGAGAACAACTTACGTAAAGGTATTGCTGGTAAAACAGTGGAAAGAGAACAACCAACGTAAAAGTATTGCTGGTAAAACAGCGAAAAGAGAGCAACTTACGTAAAAGCATAGCTGGTAAAACAGTGGAAAGAGAACAACCAAAGTAAAAGTATTGCTGGTAAAACAGTGGAAAGAGAACAACCTACGTAAAAGTATTATTGGTAAAATAGTGGAAAGAGAGCAACCAACGTAAAAGTATTGCTGGTAAAACAGTGGAAAGAGAACAACCTACGTAAAAGTAGTGTTGGTAAGACAGTAGAAAGAGAGCAACCAACGTAAAAGTATCGCTGGTAAAACAGCAGAAAGGGAACAACCTACGTAAAAGTATTGCTGTTAAGACAGTGGAAAGAGAGCAACCTACGTAAAAGTGTTGCTGGTAAAATAGTGGAAAGAGAACAACCTACGTTAAGGTATTGCTGGTAAAACAGTAGAAAGAGAACAGCCTACGTAAAAGTATTGTTGGTAAGACAGTGGAAAGAGAGCTACCTACGTAAAAGCATTACTGGTAAAACAGTGGAAAGAGAACAACCTACGTAAAAGTATTGCTGGTAAAACAGTGGAAAGAGAGCAACTTACGTACAAGTATTGCTAGTAAAACAGTGGAAAGAGAACAACCTACGTACAAGTATTGTTGGTAAGACAGTGGAAAGAGAGCTACCTACGTAAAGGTATTGTTGGTAAAACAGTGGAAAGAGAACAACCTACGTTAAGGTATTGCTGGTAAAACAGTAGAAAGAGAACAACCTACGTAAAAGTATTGTTGGTAAGACAGTGGAAAGAGAGCTACCTACGTAAAAGCATTACTGGTAAAACAGTGGAAAGAGAACAAACTACGTTAAGGTATTGCTGGTAAAACAGTAGAAAGAGAACAACCTACGTAAAAGTATTGTTGGTAAGACAGTGGAAAGAGAGCAACTTACGTACACGTATTGCTAGTAAAACAGTGGAAAGAGAATAACCTACGTACAAGTATTGTTGGTAAGACAGTGGAAAGAGAGCTACCTACGTAAATGTATTGTTGGTAAAACAGTGGAAAGAGAACAACCTACGTTAAGGTATTGCTGGTAAAACAGTAGAAAGAGAACAACCTACGTAAAAGTATTGTTGGTAAAACAGTGGAAAGAGAGCTACCTACGTAAAAGCATTACTGGTAAAACAGTGGAAAGAGAACAACCTATGTAAAAATATTGCTGGTAAAACAGTGGAAAGAGAACAACCTATGTAAAAATATTGCTGGTAAAACAGTGGAAAGAGAACAACCTACGTAAAAGCATTGCTGGTAAAACAGTGGAAAGAGAGCAACCGACGTAAAAGCATTGCTGGTAAAACAATGGAAAGAGAACAAACCTAGGTAAAAGTATTGATTGTAAAACAGTGGAAAGAGAACAACCTACGTAAAAGTTTTGCTGGTAAAACAATGGAAAGAGAATAACCTACGTAAAAGTATTGCTGGTAAGACATCGAAAAGAGAACAAATTACGTAAAGCTATTGCTGGTAAAACAGTGGAAAGAGAACAACCTACGTAAAAGTATTGCTGGTAAAACAGCGAAAAGAGAGCAACCTACGTAAAAGCATAGCTGGTAAAACAGTGGAAAGAGAACAACCAAAGTAAAAGTTTTGCTGGTAAAACAGTGGAAAGAGAACAACCTACGTAAAAGTATTTCTGGTAAAACAGTGGAAAGAGAGCAACCAACGTAAAAGTATTGCTGTTAAAACAGTGGAAAGGGAACAACCTACGTAAAAGTATTGCTGTTAAGACAGTGGAAAGAGAACAACCTACGTTAAGGTATTGCTGGTAAAACAGTAGAAAGAGAACAACCTACGTAAAAGTATTATTGGTAAGACAGTGGAAAGAGAGCTACCTACGTAAAAACATTACTTGTAAAACAGCGAAAAGAGAACAACCTACGTAAAAGTATTGCTGGTAAAACAGTGGGAAGATAGCAACTTACGTACAAGTATTGCTAGTAAAACAGTGGAAAGAGAACAACCTACGTACAAGTATTGTTGGTAAGACAGTGGAAAGAGAGCTACCTACGTAAAAGCATTACTGGTAAAACAGTGGAAAGAGAACAACATACGTACAAGTATTACCGGTAAAACAGTGGAAAGAGAACAATCTACGTAAAAGCATTGCTGGTAAAACAATGGAAAGAGAACAAACCTATGTAAAAGTATTGTTGGTAAAACAGTGGAAAGAGAACAACCTACGTAAAAGTATTGCTGTTAAGACAATGGAAAGAGAGCAACCTACGTAAAAGTATTGCTGGTAAAACAGTGGAAAGAGAACAACTTACGTAAAGGTATTGCTGGTAAAACAGTGGAAGGGGAAAAACCTACGTTAAGGTATTGCTGGTAAAACAGTAGAAAGAGAATAACCTACGTTAAAGTATTGCTGGTAAGACAGCGAAAAGAGAACAACTTACGTAAAGGTATTGCTGGTAAAACAGTGGAAAGGGAAAAACCTACGTAAAAGTATTGCTGATAAAATAGCGAAAAGAGAGCAACCTACGTAAAAGCATAGCTGGTAAAACAGTGGAAAGATAACAACCAAAGTAAAAGTATTGCTGGTAAAACAGTGGAAAGAGAACAACCTACGTAAAAGTATTACTGGTAAAACAGTGGAAAGAGAGCAACCAACGTAAAAGTATTGCTGGTAAAACAGTGGAAAGAGAACAACCTACGTAAAAGTATTGTTGGTAAGACAGTAGAAAGAGAGCAACCAACGTAAAAGTATTGCTGTTAAGACAGTGGAAAGAGAGCTCCCTACGTAAAGGTATTGTTGGTAAAACAGTGGAAAGAGAACAACCTACGTTAAGGTATTGCTGGTAAAACAGTAGAAAGAGAACAACCTACGTAAAAGTATTGTTGGTAAAACAGTGGAAAGAGAGCTACCTACGTAAAAGCATTACTGGTAAAACAGTGGAAAGAGAACAACATACGTAGAAATATTGCTGGTAAAACAGTAGAAAGAGAACAACCTACGTAAAAGCATTGCTGGTAAAACAATGGAAAGAGAACAACTTACCTAAAAGTATTGGTGGTAAAACAATGGAAAGAGAATAACCTACGTAAAAGTATAGCTGGTAAGACAGCGAAAAGAGAACAACTTACGTAAAGGTATTGCTGGTAAAACAGTGGAAAGAGAACAACCTACGTAAAAGTATTACTGGTAAAAGAGTGGAAAGAGAGCAACCAACGTAAAAGTATTGCTGGTAAAAAAGTAGAAAGAGAACAACCTACGTAAAAGTATTGTTGGTAAGACAGTGGAAAGAGAGCTACCTACGTAAAAGCATTACTGGTAAAACAGCGGAAAGAGAACAACCTACGTAAAAGTATTGCTAGTAAAACAGTGGAAAGAGAACAACCTATGTAAAAATATTGCTGGTAAAACAGTGGAGAGAGAACAACCTACGTAAAAGCATTGCTGGTAAAACAATGGAAAGAGAACAAACCTAGGTAAAAGTATTGTTGGTAAAACAGTGGAAAGAGAACAACCTACGTAAAAGTATTGCTGGTAAAACAATGGAAAGAGAATAACCTACGTAAAAGTATTGCTGGTAAAACAGCGAAAAGAGAGCAACCTACGTAAAAGCATAGCTGGTAAAACAGTGGAAAGAGAACAACCAAAGTAAAAGTATTGCTGGTAAAACAGTGGAAAGAGAACAACCTACGTAAAAGTATTACTGGTAAAACAGTGGAAAGAGAGCAACCAACGTAAAAGTATTGCTGGTAAAACAGTAGAAAGAGAACAACCTACGTAAAAGTATTGTGTTAAGACAGTGGAAAGAGAACAACCTACGTTAAGGTATTGCTGGTAAAACAGTAGAAAGAGAACAACCTACGTAAAAGTATTGTTGGTAAGACAGTGGAAAGAGAGCTACCTACGTAAAAGCATTACTGGTAAAACAGCGGAAAGAGAACAACCTATGTAAAAGTATTGCTGGTAAAACAGTGGAAAGATAGCAACTTACGTACAAGTATTGCTGGTAAAACAGTGGAAAGAGAACAACCTACGTACAAATATTGTTGGTAAGACACTGGAAAGAGAGCTACCTACGTAAAGGTATTGTTGGTAAAACAGTGGAAAGAGAACAACCTACGTTAAGGTATTGCTGGTAAAACAGTAGAAAGAGAACAACCTACGTAAAAGTATTGTTGGTAAAACAGTGGAAAGAAAGCTACCTACGTAAAGGAATTACTGGTAAAACAGTGTAAAGAGAACAACCTACGTAAAATTATTGCTGGTAAAAGAGTGGAAAGAGAGCAACCTACGTAAAAGTATTGTTGGTAAAACAGCGAAAAGAGAGCAACCTACGTAAAAGCATAGCTGGTAAAACAGTGGAAAGAGAACAACCAAATTTAAAGTATTACTGGTAAAACAGTGGAAAGAGAGCAACCAACGTAAAAGTATTGCTGTTAAGACATTGGAAAGAGAGCAACCTACGTAAAAGTATTGCTGGCAAAACAGTGGAAAGAGAACAACCTCCGTAAAAGTATTGTTGGTAAGACAGGGGAAAGAGAGCAACCAACGTAAAAGTATTGCTGGTAAAACAGTAGAAAGAGAACAACCTACGTAAAAGTATTGCTGGTAAAACAGTAGAAAGAGAACAACCTACGTAAAAGTATTGTTGGTAAAACAGTGGAAAGAGAGCAACCTACGTAACAGAATTACTGGTAAAACAGTGGAAAGAGAACAACCAACGTAAAAGTATTGCTGGTAAAACAGTGGAAAGAGAACAACCTACGTACAAGTATGGTCGGTAAGACAGTGGAAAGAGAGCTACCTACGTAAAGTTATTGTTGATAAAACAGTGGAAAGAGAACAACTACGTTACAATATGGTTGGTAAAACAGTGGAAAGAGAGCTACCTACGTAAAAGCATTACTGGTAAAACAGTGGAAAGAGAACAACCTACGTAAAAGCATTGCTGGTAAAACAATGGAAAGAGAACAAACCTAGGTAAAAGTATTGTTGGTAAAACAGTGGAAAGAGAACAACCTACGTAAAAGTATCGCTGGTAAAACAATGGAAAGAGAATAACCTACGTAAAGGTATTGCTGGTAAGACAGCGAAAAGAGAACAACTTACGTAAAGGTATTGCTGGTAAAACAGTGGAAAGAGAACAACCTACGTAAAAGTATTGCTGGAAAAACAGCGAAAAGAGAGCAACCTACGTAAAAGCATAGCTGGTAAAACAGTGGAAAGAGAACAACCAAAGTAAAAGTATTGCTGGTAAAACAGTGGAAAGAGAACAACCAAAGTAAAAGTATTGCTGGTAAAAGACTGAAAAGAGAACAACCTATGTATATGTATTGGCGTACTACAGTGGAAAGAGAACAACCTACGTAAAGGTATTGCTGGTAAAACATTGGAAAGAGAACAACCTATGTAAAGGTATTGTTGGTAAAACATTGGAAAGAGAGCTACTTACGTAAAAGCATTACTGGTAAAAACAGTGGAAAGAGAACAAGAAACGTAGAAGTATTACCGGTAAAACAGTGGAAAGAGAACAACCTACGTAAAATATTGCTGGTAAAACAGTGAAAAGAGAACAACTTACATAAAAACATTGCTGGTAAAAAAATGGAAATAGAACAAACCTAGGTAAAAGTATTGTTGGTAAAACATTGGAAAGAGAATAACCTACGTAAAAGTATTGCTGTTAAGACAGTGGAAAGAGAGCAACCTACGTAAAAGTATTGCTGTTAAAACAGTGGAAAGAGAACAACCTAAGTAAACGTATTGTTGGTAAGACAGTGGAAAGAGAGCAACCAACATAAAAGTATTGCTGGTAAAACAGTGGAAAGAGAACAACCTACGTAAAAGTATTGCTGTTAAGACAGTGGAAAGAGAGCAACCTACGTAAAAGTATTGCTGGTAAAATAGTGGAAAGAGAACAACCTACGTTAAGGTATAGCTGATAAAACAGTAGAAAGAGAACAACCTACGAAAAGGTATTGTTGGTAAGACAGTGGAAAGAGAGCTACCTACGTAAAAGTATTGCTGGCAAAACAGTGGAAAGAGAACAACCTCCGTAAAAGTATTGTTGGTAAGACAGGGGAAAGAGAGCAACCAACGTAAAAGTATTGCTGGTAAAACAGTAGAAAGAGAACAACCTACGTAAAAGTATTGCTGGTAAAACAGTAGAAAGAGAACAACCTACGTAAAAGTATTGTTGGTAAAACAGTGGAAAGAGAGCAACCTACGTAACAGAATTACTGGTAAAACAGTGGAAAGAGAACAACCAACGTAAAAGTATTGCTGGTAAAACAGTGGAAAGAGAACAACCTACGTACAAGTATGGTCGGTAAGACAGTGGAAAGAGAGCTACCTACGTAAAGTTATTGTTGGTAAAACAGTGGAAAGAGAACAACTACGTTACAATATGGTTGGTAAAACAGTGGAAAGAGAGCTACCTACGTAAAAGCATTACTGGTAAAACAGTGGAAAGAGAACAACCTACGTAAAAGCATTGCTGGTAAAACAATGGAAAGAGAACAAACCTAGGTAAAAGTATTGTTGGTAAAACAGTGGAAAGAGAACAACCTACGTAAAAGTATCGCTGGTAAAACAATGGAAAGAGAATAACCTACGTAAAGGTATTGCTGGTAAGACAGCGAAAAGAGAACAACTTACGTAAAGGTATTGCTGGTAAAACAGTGGAAAGAGAACAACCTACGTAAAAGTATTGCTGGAAAAACAGCGAAAAGAGAGCAACCTACGTAAAAGCATAGCTGGTAAAACAGTGGAAAGAGAACAACCAAAGTAAAAGTATTGCTGGTAAAACAGTGGAAAGAGAACAACCAAAGTAAAAGTATTGCTGGTAAAAGACTGAAAAGAGAACAACCTATGTATATGTATTGGCGTACTACAGTGGAAAGAGAACAACCTACGTAAAGGTATTGCTGGTAAAACATTGGAAAGAGAACAACCTATGTAAAGGTATTGTTGGTAAAACATTGGAAAGAGAGCTACTTACGTAAAAGCATTACTGGTAAAAACAGTGGAAAGAGAACAAGAAACGTAGAAGTATTACCGGTAAAACAGTGGAAAGAGAACAACCTACGTAAAATATTGCTGGTAAAACAGTGAAAAGAGAACAACTTACATAAAAACATTGCTGGTAAAAAAATGGAAATAGAACAAACCTAGGTAAAAGTATTGTTGGTAAAACATTGGAAAGAGAATAACCTACGTAAAAGTATTGCTGTTAAGACAGTGGAAAGAGAGCAACCTACGTAAAAGTATTGCTGTTAAAACAGTGGAAAGAGAACAACCTAAGTAAACGTATTGGTGGTAAGACAGTGGAAAGAGAGCAACCAACATAAAAGTATTGCTGGTAAAACAGTGGAAAGAGAACAACCTACGTAAAAGTATTGCTGTTAAGACAGTGGAAAGAGAGCAACCTACGTAAAAGTATTGCTGGTAAAATAGTGGAAAGAGAACAACCTACGTTAAGGTATAGCTGATAAAACAGTAGAAAGAGAACAACCTACGAAAAGGTATTGTTGGTAAGACAGTGGAAAGAGAGCTACCTACGTAAAAGCATTGCTGGTAAAACAATGGAAAGAGAACAAACCTAGGTAAAAGTATTGTTGGTAAAACAGTGGAAAGAGAATAATCTACGTAAAAGTATTTCTGTTAAGACAGCGAAAAGAGAACAACTTACGTAAAGGTATTGCTGGTAAAACAGTGGAAAAAGAACAACCTACGTAAAAGCATTGCTGGTAAAACAGCGAAAAGAGAGCTACCTACGTAAAAGCATAGCTGGTAAAACAGTGGAAAGAGAACAACCAAAGTAAAAGTATTGCTGGTAAAACAGTGGAAAGAGAACAACCTTCGTAAAAGTATTACTTGTAAAACAGTGGAAAGAGAGCAACCAACGTAAAGGTATTGCTGGTAAAAGAGTAGAAAGAGAACAACCTACGTAAAAGTATTGCTGTTAAGACAGTGGAAAGAGAGCAACCTACGTAAAAGTATTGCAGGTAAAACAGTGGAAAGAGAACGACCTACGTAAAAGTATTGTTGGTAAGACAGTGGAAAGAGAGCAACCAACATAAAAGTATTGCTGGTAAAACAGTGGAAAGAGAGCAACCAACGTAAAAGTATTGCTGGTAAAACAGTAGAAACAGAACAACCTACGTAAAAGTATTGCTGTTAAAACAGTGGAAAGAGAACAACCTAGGTAAACGTATTGTTGGTAAGACAGTGGAAAGAGAGCAACCAACATAAAAGTATTGCTGGTAAAACAGTGGAAAGAGAGCAACCAACGTAAAAGTATTGCTGGTAAAACAGTAGAAAGAGAACAACCTACGTAAAAGTATTGTTGTTAAGACAGTGGAAAGAGAGCAACCTACGTAAAAGTATTGCTGGTAAAATAGTGGAAAGAGAACAACCTACGTAAAAGTATTGCTGGTAAAACAGTGGAAAGAGAACAACGTACGTACAAGTATTGCTAGTAAAACAGTGGAAAGAGAACAACCTACGTACAAGTATTTTTGGTAAGACATTGGAAAGAGAACAACCTACGTTAAGGTATTGCTGGTAAAACAGTGGAAAGAGAACAACCTACGTTAAGGTATTGCTGGTAAAACAGTAGAAAGAGAACAACCTACGTAAAAGTATTGTTGGTAAAACAGTGGAAAGAGAGCTACCTACGTAAAAGAATTACTGGTAAAACAGTGTAAAGAGAACAACCTACGTAAAATTATTGCTGGTAAAAGAGTGGAAAGAGAGCAACCTACGTAAAAGTAATGCTGGTAAAACAGCGAAAAGAGAGCAACCTACGTAAAAGCATAGCTGGTAAAACAGTGGAAAGAGAACAACCAAAGTTAAAGTATTACTGGTAAAACAGTGGAAAGAGAGCAACCAACGTAATAGTATTGCTGGTAAAACAGTAGAAAGAGAACAACCTACGTAAAAGTATTGCTGTTAAGACAGTGGAAAGAGAGCAACCTACGTAAAAGTATTGCTGGTAAAACCGTGGAAAGAGAACAACCTATGTAAAAGTATTGTTGGTAAGACAGTGGAAAGAGAGCAACCAACGTAAAATATTGCTGTTAAAACAGTAGAAAGAGAACAACATACGTAAAAGTATTGCTGTTAAGACAGTGGAAAGAGAACAACCTACGTAAAAGTATTGCTGTTAAAAGAGTGGAAAGAGAACAACCTACGTTAAGGTATTGCTAGTAAAACAGTAGAAAGAGAACAACCGACGTAAAAGTATTGTTGGTAAGACAGTGGAAAGAGAGCTACCTACGTAAGAGCATTACTGGTAAAACAGTGGAAAGAGAACAACCTACGTAAAAGTATTGCTGATAAAAGGGTGGAAAGAGAGCAACTTACGTACAAGTATTGCTAGTAAAACAGTGGAAAGAGAACAACCTACGTACAAGTATTGTTGGTAAGACAGTGGAAAGAGAGCTACCTACGTAAAAGTATTGCTGGTAAAACAGTAGAAAGAGAACAACCTACGTTAAAGTATTGTTGGTAAAACAGTGGAAAGAGAGCTACGTATGTAAAAGAATTACTGGTAAAACAGTGGAAAGAGAACAACCTACGTAAAAGTATTGCTGGTAAAACAGTGGAAAGAGAACAAACTACGTACAAGTATTGTCGGTAAGACAGTGGAAAGAGAGTTACCTACGTAAAGGTATTGTTGGTAAAACAGTGGAAAGAGAACAACCTACGTTACAATATGGTTGGTAAAACAGTGGAAAGAGAGCTACCTACGTAAAAGCATTACTGGTAAAACAGTGGAAAGAGAACAACATACGTACAAGTATTACCAGTAAAACAGTGGAAAGAGAACAAACTACGTAAAAATATTGCTGGTAAAACAGTGGAAAGAGAACAACCTATGTAAAAGCATTGCTGGTAAAACAATGGAAAGAGAACAACCTACGTAAAAGCATTGCTGGTAAAATAGTGGAAAGAGAAAAACCTACGTAAAAGTATTGTTGGTAAAACAGCGAAAAGAGAGCAACCTACGTAAAAGCATAGCTGGTAAAACAGTGGAAAGAGAACAACCAAAGTAAAAGTATTGCTGGTATAACAGTGGAAAGAGAACAACCAAAGTAAAAGTATTGCTGGTAAAACAGTTGAAAGAGAACACCCTAGGTACAAGTATTGCTGGTAAAAAAGTGGAAAGAGAAAAACCTACGTAAAAGTATTACTGGTAAAAGACTGAAAAGAGAACAACCTATGTATATGTATTGGCGGTAAAATAGTGGAAAGAGAACAACCTAAGTAAAGGTATTGCTGGTAAAACATTGGAAAGAGAACAACCTACGTAAAGGTATTGTTTGTAAAACATTGGAAAGAGAGCTACCTACGTAAAAGCATTACTGGTAAAACAGTGGAAAGAGAACAACATACGTAGAAGTATTACCGGTAAAACAGTGGAAAGAGAACAACCTACATAAAAACATTGCTGGTAAAACAATGGAAAGAGAACAAACCTAGGTAAAAGTATTGTTGGTAAAACATTGGAAAGAGAACAACCTACGTAAAGGTATTGCTGGTAAAACAGTGGAAAGAGAGCAACCAACGTAAAAGTATTGCTGGTAAAATAGTGGAAAGAGAGCAACTTACGTACAAGTATTGCTAGTAAAACAGTGGAAAGAGAACAACCTACGTACAAGTATTGTTGGTAAGACAGTGGAAAGAGAGCTACCTACGTAAAGGTATTGTTGGTAAAACAGTGGAAAGAGAACAACCTACGTAAAAGTATTACTGGTAAAAGACTGAAAAGAGAACAACCTATGTATATGTATTGGCGTAAAACAGTGGAAAGAGAACAACCTACGTAAAGGTATTGCTGGTAAAACAGTGGAAAGAGGACAACCTACGTAAAGGTATTGTTGGTAAAACAATGGAAAGAGAGCTACCCACGTAAAAGTATTACCGGTAAAACAGTGGAAAGAGAACAACCTACGTAAACATATTGCTGGTAAAACAGTGGAAAGAGAACAACCTACGTAAAAGTATTGCTGGTAAAACAGTGGAAAGAGAACAACCTACGTACAAGTATTGTCGGTAAGACAGTGGAAAGAGAGCAACCAACGTAAAAGTATTGGTGGTAAAATAGTGGAAAGACAGCAACTTACGTACAAGTATTGCTAGTAAAACAATGGAAAGAGAACAAACCTACGTAAAAGTATTGCTGTTAAGACAGTGGAAAGAGAGCAACCTACGTAAAAGTATTGTTGGTAAAACAGTGGAAAGAGAACAACCTACGTAAAAGTATTACTGGTAAAAGACTGAAAAGAGAACAACCTATGTATATGTATTGGCGGTAAAACAGTGGAAAGAGAGCTACCTACATAAAGGTATTGTTGGTAAAACAGTGGAAAGAGAACAACCTATGTTAAGGTATTGCTGGTAAAACAGTAGAAAGAGAACAACCGACGTAAAAGTATTGTTGGTAAAACAGTGGAAAGAGAGCTACGTATGTAAAAGAATTACTGGTAAAACAGTGGAAAGAGAACAACCTACGTAAAAGTATTGCTGGTAAAACAGTGGAAAGAGAACAACCTACGTACAAGTATTGTCGGTAAGACAGTGGAAAGAGAGCTACCTACGTAAAGGTATTGTTGGTAAAACAGTGGAAAGAGAACAACCTACGTTACAATATGGTTGGTAAAACAGTGGAAAGAGAGCTACCTACGTAAAAGCATTACTGGTAAAACAGTGGAAAGAGAACAACATACGTACAAGTATTATCAGTAAAACAGTGGAAAGAGAACAACCTACGTAAATATATTGCTGGTAAAACAGTGGAAAGAGAACAACCTACGTAAAAGCATTGCTGGTAAAACAATGGAAAGAGAACAAACCTAGGTAAAAGTATTGTTGGTAAAGCAGTGGAAAGAGAACAACCTACGTAAAAGTATCGCTGGTAAAACAATGGAAAGAGAATAACCTACGTAAAAGTATTGCTGGTAAGACAGCGAAAAGAGAACAACTTACGTAAAGGTATTGCTGGTAAAACAGTGGAAAGAGAACAACCTACGTAAAAGTATTGCTGGAAAAACAGAAAAAAGAGAGCAACCTACGTAAAAGCATAGCTGGTAAAACAGTGGAAAGAGAACAACCAAAGTAAAAGTATTGCTGGTAAAACAGTGGAAAGAGAACAACCAAAGTAAAAGTATTGCTTGTAAAACAGTTGAAAGAGAACACCTTAGGTACAACTATTGCTGGTAAAACAGTGGAAAGAGAAAAACCTACGTAAAAGTATTACTGGTAAAAGACTGAAAAGAGAACAACCTATGTCTATGTATTGGCGGTAAAACAGTGGAAAGAGAACAACCTACGTAAAGGTATTGCTGGTAAAACATTGGAAAGAGAACAACCTACGTGAAGGTATTGTTGGTAAAACATTGGAAAGAGAGCTACATACGTAAAAGCATTACTGGTAAAACAGTGGAAAGAGAACAACATACGTAGAAGTATTACCGGTAAAACAGTGGAAAGAGAACATACTACGTAAAAATATTGCTGGTAAAACAGTGGAAAGAGAACAACCTACATTAAAACATTGCTGGTAAAACAATGGAAAGAGAACAAACCTAGGTAAAAGTATTGTTGGTAAAACATTGGAAAGAGAACAACCTACGTAAAAGTATTGCTGGTAAAACAATGGAAAGAGAATAACCTACGTAAAAGTATTGCTGTTAAGACAGTGGAAAGAGAGCAACCTATGTAAAAGTATTGCTGGTAAAACAGTGGAAAGAGAACAACCTACGTAAAAGTATTGTTGGTAAGACAGTGGAAAGAGAGCAACCAACGTAAAAGTATTGCTGGTAAAATAGTGGAAAGAGAGCAACTTACGTACAAGTATTGCTGGTAAAACAGTAGAAAGAGAACAACCTACGTACAAGTATTGTTGGTAAGACAGTGGAAAGAGAGCTACCTACGTAAAGGTATTGTTGGTAAAACAGTGGAAAGAGAACAACCTACGTAAAAGTATTACTGGTAAAAGACTGAAAAGAGAACAACCTATGTATATGTATTGGCGGTAAAACAGTGGAAAGAGAACAACCTACGTAAAAGCATTGCTGGTAAAACAATGGAAAGAGAACAAACCTAGGTAAAAGTATTGTTGGTAAAACAGTGGAAAGAGAACAACCTACGTAAAAGTATTGCTGGTAAAACAATGGAAAGAGAATAACCTACGTAAAAGTATTGCTGGTAAGACAGCGAAAAGAGAACAACTTACGTAAAGGTATTGCTGGTAAAACAGTGGAAAGAAAACAACCTACGTAAAAGCATTGCTGGTAAAACAGCGAAAAGAGAGCAACCTACGTAAAAGCATAGCTGGTAAAACAGTGGAAAGAGAACAACCAAAGTAAAAGTATTGCTGGTAAAACAGTGGAAAGAGAACAACCGACGTAAAAGTATGACTGGTAAAACAGTGGAAAGAGAACAACCAACGTAAAAGTATTGCTGGTAAAACAGTAGAAAGAGAACAACCTACGTAAAAGTATTGCTGTTAAGACAGTGGAAAGAGAGCAACCTACGTAAAAGTATTGCTGGTAAAACAGTGGAAAGAGAACAACCTACGTAAAAGTATTGTTGGTAAAACAGTAGAAAGAGAACAACCTACGTAAAAGTATTGCTGGTTAAACAGTGGAAAGAGAACAACTTACGTTAAGGTATTGCTGGTAAAACAGTAGAAGGAGAACAACCTACGTAAAAGTATTGTTGGTAAGACAGTGGAAAGAGTGCTACCTACGTAAAAGTATTGTTGGTAAAACAGTGGAAAGAGAGCAACCAACGTAAAAGTATTGCTGGTAAAACAGTAGAAAGAGAACAACCTACGTAAAAGTATTGCTGGTAAAACAGTAGAAGGAGAACAACCTACGTAAAAGTATTGTTGGTAAGACAGTGGAAAGAGTGCTACCTACGTAAAAGCATTACTTGTAAAACAGTGGAAAGAGAACAACCTACGTAAAAGTATTGCTGGTAAAACAGTGGAAAGAGAGCAACTTACGTACAAGTATTGCCAGTAAAACAGTGGAAAGAGAACAACCTACGTACAAGTATTGTTGGTAAGACAGTAGAAAGAGAGCTACCTACGTAAAGGTATTGTTGGTAAAACAGTGGAAAGAGAACAACCTACGTTAAGGTATTGCTGGTAAAACAGTGGAAAGAGAACAACCTACGTAAAAGTATTGTTGGTAAAACAGTGGAAAGAGAGCTACCTACGTAAAAGAATTACTGGTAAAACAGTGTAAAGAGAACAACTTACGTAAAATTATTGCTGGTAAAACAGTAGAAAGAGAACAACCTACGTAAAAGTATTGTTGGTAAAACAGTGGAAAGAGAACAACCTACGTAAAAGTAGTGTTGGTAAAACAGTAGAAAGAGAACAACCGACGTAAAAGTATTGTTGGTAAAACAGTGGAAAGAGAACAACCTACGTAAAAGTAGTGCTGGTAAAACAGTGTAAAGAGAGCTACCTACGTAAAAGTATTGCTGGTAAAACAGTGAAAAGAGAACAACCTACGTAAAAGTATTGTTGGTAAAACAGTGTAAAGAGAGCTACCTACGTAAAAGTATTGTTGGTAAAACAGTGTAAAGAGAGCAACCTACGTAAAAGTATTGCTGGTAAAACAGTGTAAAGAGAACAACCTTCGTAAAAGTAGTGTTGGTAAAACAGTGGAAAGAGAACAACCTACGTAAAAATATTGTTGGTAAAACAGTGTAAAGAGAACAACCTACGTAAAAGTAGTGTTGGTAATACAGTGGAAAGAGAACAACCTACGTAAAAGTATTGTTGGTAAAACAGTGGAAAGAGAGCAACCTACGTAAAAGTATTGTTGGTAAAACAGTGGAAAGAGAACAAACTACGTAAACGTATTGCTGGTAAAACAGTGGAAAGAGAACAACCTACGTAAAAATATTGTTGGTAAAACAGTGTAAAGAGAACAACCTACGTAAAAGTAGTGTTGGTAAAACAGAGGAAAGAGAGCAACCTACGTAAAAGTATTGCTGGTAAAACAGTAGAAAGAGCACAACCTACGTAAAAGTATTGCTGGTAAAACAGTGGAAAGAGAACAACCTACGTAAACATATTGTTGGTAAAACAGTGGAAAGAGAACAACCTACGTAAAGGTATTGCTGGTGAATGTGGAAAGAGAACAACCAACGTAAATGTATTGCTGGTAAAACAGTGGAAAGAGAGCAAACTACGTAAAAGCATAGCTGGTAAAACAGTGGAAAGAGAACAACCAACGTAAAAGTATTGCTGGCAAAACAGTGGAAAGAGAACAACCTACGTAGAAGTATTGCTGGTAAAACAGTGGAAAGAGAACAACCTACGTAAAAGTATTGCTGGTAAAACAGTGGAAAGAGAACAACCTACGTAAAAGTATTGTTGGTAAAACAGTGGAAAGAGAGCTACCTACGTAAATGTATAGTTGGTAAAACAGTGGAAAGAGAACAACCTACGTTAAGGTATTGCTGGAAAAACAGTAGAAAGAGAACAACCTACGTAAAAGTATTGTTGGTAAGACAGTGGAAAGAGAGTTACCTACGTAAAAGCATTACTGGTAAAACAGTGGAAAGAGAACAACCTACGTAAAAGTATTGCTGGTAAAACAGTGGAAAGAGAACAACCTACGTAAAAGTATTACTGGTAAAAGACTAAAAAGAGAACAACCTATGTTTATGTATTGCTGGTAAAACAGTGGAAAGAGAACAACCTACGTAAAGGTATTGTTGGTAAAACAGTAGAAAGAGAACAACCTACGTAAAAATATTGTTGGTAAAACAGTAGAAAGACACCAACCTACGTAAAAGTATTGTTGGTAAAACAGTGTAAAGAGAACAACCTTCGTAAAAGTATTGTTGATAAGACAGTGGAAAGAGAGCTACCTACGAAAAAGTATAGCTGGTTAAACAGTTGAAACAGAACAACCTACGTAAAATTATTGTTGGTAAGACAGTGGAAAGAGAACAACCTACGTAAAAGTATTGTTGGTAAAACAGTAGAAAGAAAACAACCTGCGTAAAAGTATTGCTGGTAAAACAGTGGAAAGAGAACAAAATACGTAAAAGTATTGCTGGTAAAACAGTGGAAAGAGAACAACCTACGTAGAAGTATTGCTGGTAAAACAGTGGAAAGAGAACAACCTACGTAAAAGTATTGTTGGTAAGACAGTAGAAAGAGAGCAACCAACGTAAAAGTATTGTTGGTAAAACAGTGTAAAGAGAACAACCTACGTAAAAGTATTGTTGTAAAGACAGTGGAAAGAGAGCTACCTACGAAAAAGTATAGCTGGTTAAACAGTTGAAACAGAACAACCTACGTAAAATTATTGTTGGTAAGACAGTGGAAAGAGAACAACCTACGTAAAAGTATTGTTGATAAGACAGTGGAAAGAGAGCTACCTACGAAAAAGTATAGCTGGTTAACAGGTGAAACAGAACAACCTACGTAAAATTATTGTTGGTAAGACAGTGGAAAGAGAACAACCTACGTAAAAGTATTGTTGGTAAAACAGTAGAAAGAGAACAACCTGCGTAAAAGTATTGCTGGTAAAACAGTGGAAAGAGAACAACCTACGTAAAAGTATTGCTGGTAAAACAGTGGAAAGAGAACAACCTACGTAGAAGTATTGCTGGTAAAACAGTGGAAAGAGAACAACCTACGTAAAAGTATTGTTGGTAAAACAGTGGAAAGAGAACAAACTACGTAAAAGTATTGCTGGTAAAACAGTGGAAAGAGAACAACCTACGTAAAAATATTGTTGGTAAAACAGTGTAAAGAGAACAACCTACGTAAAAGTAGTGTTGGTAAAACAGTGGAAAGAGAACAACCTACGTAAAAGTATTGTTGATAAAACAGTAGAAAGAGAACAACCTACGTAAAAGTATTGTTGGTAAAACAGAGCAAAGAGAACAACCTACGTAAAAGTATTGCTGGTAAAATAGTGGAAAGAGAGCAACCTACGTAAAAGTATTGCTGGTAAAACAGTAGAAAGAGCACGACCTACGTAAAAGTATTGCTGGTAAAACAGTGGAAAGAGAACAACCTACGTAAAAGTATTGTTGGTAAAACAGTATAAAGAGAACAACGTACGTAAAAGTAGTGTTGGTAAAACAGTGGAAAGAGAACAACCTACGTAAACGTATTGTTGATAAAACAGTAGAAAGAGAACAACCTACGTAAAAGTATTGTTGGTAAAACAGAGCAAAGAGAGCAACCTACGTAAAAGTATTGCTGGTAAAATAGTGGAAAGAGAACAACCTACCTAAAAGTATTGCTGGTAAAACAGTAGAAAGAGCACAACCTACGTAAAAGTATTGCTGGTAAAACAGTGGAAAGAGAACAACCTACGTAAAAGTATTGTTTTTAAAACAGTGTGAAGAGAACAACCTACGTAAACGTATTGTTGATAAGACAGTGGAAAGAGAGCTACCTACGTAAAAGTATAGCTGGTTAAACAGTTGAAACAGAACAACCTACGTAAAAGTATTGTTGGTAAGACAGTGGAAAGAGAGCTACCTACGTAAAAGTATTGCTAGTAAAACAGTAGAAAGAGAACAACCTGCGTAAAAGTATTGCTGGTAAAACAGTGGAAAGAGAACAACCTACGTAAGAGTATTGCTGGTAAAACAGTGGAAAGAGAACAACCTACGTAGAAGTATTGCTGGTAAAACAGTGGAAAGAGAACAACCTACGTAAAAGTATTGCTGGTAAAACAGTGGAAAGAGAACAACCTACGTAAAAGTATTGCTGGTAAAACAGTGGAAAGAGAACAACCTACGTAAAAATATTGTTGGTAAAACAGTGTAAAGAGAACAACCTACGTAAAAGTATTGTTGGTAAGACAGTGGAAAGAGAGCTACCTACGTAAAAGCATTACTGGTAAAACAGTGTAAAGAGACCAACCTACGTAAAAGTATTGCTGGTAAAACAGTGGAAAGAGAGCAACTTACGTACAAGAGAACAACCTACGTACAAGTATTGTTGGTAAAACAGTGGAAAGAGAACAACCTACGTAAAAGTATTGCTGGTGAAAGTGGAAAGAGAACAACCTACGTAAATGTATTGCTGGTAAAACAGTGGAAAGAGAGCAAACTACGTAAAAGCATAGCTGGTAAAACAGTAGAAAGAGAACAACCAACGTAAAAGTATTGCTGGCAAAACAGTGGAAAGAGAACAACCTACATAAAAGTATTACTGGTAAAACAGTGGAAAGAGAGCAACCAACATAAAAGTATTGCTGGTAAGACAGTGGAAAGAGAGCAACATACTTAAAAGTATTGCTGGTAAAACAATGGAAAGAGAACAACCTACGTAAAAGTATTGTTGGTAAGACAGTGGAAAGAGAGCTACCTACGTAAATGTATAGTTGGTAAAACAGTGGAAAGAGAACAACCTACGTTAAGGTATTGCTGGAAAAACAGTAGAAAGAGAACAACCTACGTAAAAGTATTGTTGGTAAGACAGTGGAAAGAGAGTTACCTACGTAAAAGCATTACTGGTAAAACAGTGGAAAGAGAACAACCTACGTAAAAGTATTGCTGGTAAAACAGTGGAAAGAGAACAACCAAGGTACAAATATTGCTGGTAAAACAGTGGAAAGAGAACAACCTACGTAAAAGTATTACTGGTAAAAGATTAAAAAGGGAACAACCTTTGTATATGTATTGCTGGTAAAACAGTGGAAAGAGAACAACCTACGTAAAGGTATTGCTGGTAAAACAGTGGAAAGAGAACACCTACGTAAAAATATTGTTGGTAAAACAGTGTAAAGAGAACAACCTACGTAAAAGTATTGTTGATAAGACAGTGGAAAGAGAGCTACCTACGAAAAAGTATAGCTGGTTAAACAGTTGAAACAGAACAACCTACGTAAAAGTATTGCTGGTAAAACAGTGGAAAGAGAACAACCTACGTAAAAGTATTGCTGGTAAAACAGTGGAAAGAGAACAACCTACGTAGAAGTATTGCTGGTAAAACAGTGGAAAGAGAACAACCTACGTAAAAGTATTGTTGGTAAAACAGTGGAAAGAGAACAAACTACGTAAAAGTATTGCTGGTAAAACAGTGGAAAGAGAACAACCTACGTAAAAGTATTGTTGGTAAAACAGTGGAAAGAGAACAAACTACGTAAAAGTATTGTTGGTAAAACAGTGTAAAGAGAACAACCTACGTAAACGTATTGTTGATAAAACAGTAGAAAGAGAACAACCTACGTAAAAGTATTGTTGGTAAAACAGAGCAAAGAGAGCAACCTACGTAAAAGTATTGCTGGTAAAACAGTAGAAAGAGCACAACCTACGTAAAAGTATTGCTGGTAAAACAGTGGAAAGAGAACAACCTACGTAAAGATATTGTTGGTAAAACAGTGTAAAGAGAACAACCTACGTAAAAGTATTGTTGATAAGACAGTGGAAAGAGAGCTACCTACGTAAAAGTATTGCTGGTAAAACAGTGGAAAGAGAACAACCTACGTAAAAATATTGTTGGTAAAACAGTGTAAAGAGAACAACCTACGTAAAAGTATTGTTGATAAAACAGTAGAAAGAGAACAACCTACGTAAAAGTATTGTTGGTAAAACAGAGCAAAGAGAGCAACCTACGTAAAAGTATTGCTGGTAAAATAGTGGAAAGAGAGCAACCTACGTAAAAGTATTGCTGGTAAAACAGTAGAAAGAGCACAACCTACGTAAAAGTATTGCTGGTAAAACAGTGGAAAGAGAACAACCTACGTAAAAGTATTGTTGGTAAAACAGTGTAAAGAGAACAACCTACGTAAACGTATTGTTGATAAGACAGTGGAAAGAGAGCTACCTACGAAAAAGTATAGCTGGTTAAACAGTTGAAACAGAACAACCTACGTAAAAGTATTGTTGGTAAGACAGTGGAAAGAGAACAACCTACGTAAAAGTATTGCTAGTAAAACAGTAGAAAGAGAACAACCTGCGTAAAAGTATTGCTGGTAAAACAGTGGAAAGAGAACAACCTACGTAAAAGTATTGCTGGTAAAACAGTGGAAAGAGAACAACCTACGTAGAAGTATTGCTGGTAAAACAGTGGAAAGAGAACAACCTACGTAAAAGTATTGTTGGTAAAACAGTGGAAAGAGAACAAACTACGTAAAAGTATTGCTGGTAAAACAGTGGAAAGAGAACAACCTACGTAAAAATATTGTTGGTAAAACAGTGTAAAGAGAACAACCTACGTACAAGTAGTGTTGGTAAAACAGAGGAAAGAGAGCAACCTACGTAAAAGTATTGCTGGTAAAACAGTAGAAAGAGCACAACCTACGTAAAAGTATTGCTGGTAAAACATTGGAAAGAGAACAACCTACGTAAACATATTGTTGGTAAAACAGTGTAAAGAGAACAACCTACGTAAAAGTATTGTTGATAAGACAGTGGAAAGAGAGCTACCTACGTAAAAGTATTGCTGGTAAAACAGTGGAAAGAGAACAACCTATGTAAAAGTATTGTTGGTAAAACAGTGTAAAGAGAACAACCTACCTAAAAGTATTGTTGATAAGACAGTGTAAAGAGAACAACCTACGTAAAAGTATTGCTGGTAAAACAGTGGAAAGAGAACAACCTACGTTAAAGTATTGTTGGTAAAACAGTGTAAAGAGAACAACCTACGTAAAAGTATTGTTGATAAGACAGTGTAAAGAGAACAACCTACGTAAAAATATTGTTGGTAAAACAGTGTAAAGAGAACAACCTACGTAAAAGTAGTGTTGGTAAAACAGTGGAAAGAGAACAGCCTACGTAAAAGTATTGTTGGTAAAACAGTGGAAAGAGAGCAACCTACGTAAAAGTATTGTTGGTAAAACAGTGGAAAGAGAACAAACTACGTAAAAGTATTGCTGGTAAAACAGTGGAAAGAGAACAACCTACGTAAAAATATTGTTGGTAAAACAGTGTAAAGAGAACAACCTACGTAAAAGTAGTGTTGGTAAAACAGAGGAAAGAGAACAACCTACGTAAAAGTATTGCTGGTAAAACAGTAGAAAGAGCACAACCTACGTAAAAGTATTGCTGGTAAAACAGTGGAAAGAGAACAACCTACGTAAACATATTGTTGGTAAAACAGTGGAAAGAGAACAACCTACGTAAAGGTATTGCTGGTAAAACAGTGGAAAGAGAGCAAACTACGTAAAAGCATAGCTGGTAAAACAGTGGAAAGAGAACAACCAACGTAAAAGTATTGCTGGCAAAACAGTGGAAAGAGAACAACCTACCTAAAAGTATTGTTGATAAGACAGTGTAAAGAGAACAACCTACGTAAAAGTATTGCTGGTAAAACAGTGGAAAGAGAACAACCTACGTTAAAGTATTGTTGGTAAAACAGTGTAAAGAGAACAACCTACGTAAAAGTATTGTTGATAAGACAGTGTAAAGAGAACAACCTACGTAAAAATATTGTTGGTAAAACAGTGTAAAGAGAACAACCTACGTAAAAGTAGTGTTGGTAAAACAGTGGAAAGAGAACAGCCTACGTAAAAGTATTGTTGGTAAAACAGTGGAAAGAGAGCAACCTACGTAAAAGTATTGTTAGTAAAACAGTGGAAAGAGAACAAACTACGTAAAAGTATTGCTGGTAAAACAGTGGAAAGAGAACAACCTACGTAAAAATATTGTTGGTAAAACAGTGTAAAGAGAACAACCTACGTAAAAGTAGTGTTGGTAAAACAGAGGAAAGAGAGCAACCTACGTAAAAGTATTGCTGGTAAAACAGTAGAAAGAGCACAACCTACGTAAAAGTATTGCTGGTAAAACAGTGGAAAGAGAACAACCTACGTAAACATATTGTTGGTAAAATAGTGGAAAGAGAACAACCTACGTAAAGGTATTGCTGGTAAAACAGTGGAAAGAGAGCAAACTACGTAAAAGCATAGCTGGTAAAACAGTGGAAAGAGAACAACCAACGTAAAAGTATTGCTGGCAAAACAGTGGAAAGAGAACAACCTACGTAGAAGTATTGCTGGTAAAACAGTGGAAAGAGAACAACCTACGTAAAAGTATTGCTGGTAAAACAGTGGAAAGAGAACAACCTACGTAAAAGTATTGTTGGTAAAACAGTGGAAAGAGAACTACCTAGGTAAATGTATTGCTGGTAAAACAGTGGAAAGAGAACAACCTACGTAAAAGTATTGTTGGTAAAACAGTGGAAAGAGAACAACCTACGTAAAAGTATTGCTGGTAAAACAGTGGAAAGAGAACAACCTACGTAAAAGTATTGTTGGTAAAACAGTGGAAAGAGAACAACCTACGTTAAGGTATTGCTGGAAAAACAGTAGAAAGAGAACAACCTACGTAAAAGTATTGTTGGTAAGACAGTGGAAAGAGAGTTACCTACGTAAAAGCATTACTGGTAAAACAGTGGAAAGAGAACAACCTACGTAAAAGTATTGCTGGTAAAACAGTGGAAAGAGAACAACCTACGTAAAAGTATTACTGGTAAAAGACTAAAAAGAGAACAACCTATGTATATGTATTGCTGGTAAAACAGTGGAAAGAGAACAACCTACGTAAAGGTATTGTTGGTAAAACAGTAGAAAGAGAACAACCTACGTAAAAATATTGTTGGTAAAACAGTGGAAAGACACCAACCTACGTAAAAGTATTGTTGGTAAAACAGTGTAAAGAGAACAACCTACGTAAAAGTATTGTTGATAAGACAGTGGAAAGAGAGCTACCTACGAAAAAGTATAGCTGGTTAAACAGTTGAAACAGAACAACCTACGTAAAATTATTGTTGGTAAGACAGTGGAAAGAGAACAACCAACGTAAAAGTATTGGTAAAACAGTAGAAAGAGAACAACCTGCGTAAAAGTATTGCTGGTAAAACAGTGGAAAGAGAACAACCTACGTAAAAGTATTGCTGGTAAAACAGTGGAAAGAGAACAACCTACGTAAAAATATTGTTGGTAAAACATTGTAAAGAGAACAACCTACGTACAAGTAGTGTTGGTAAAACAGAGGAAAGAGAGCAACCTACGTAAAGGTATTGCTGGTAAAACAGTAGAAAGAGCACAACCTACGTAAAAGTATTGCTGGTAAAACAGTGGAAAGAGAACAACCTACGTAAGCATATTGTTGGTAAAACAGTGTAAAGAGAACAACCTACGTAAAAGTATTGTTGATAAGACAGTGGAAAGAGAGCTACCTACGTAAAAGTATTGCTGGTAAAACAGTGGAAAGAGAACAACCTACGTAAAAGTATTGTTGGTAAAACAGTGTAAAGAGAACAACCTACCTAAAAGTATTGTTGATAAGACAGTGTAAAGAGAACAACCTACGTAAAAGTATTGCTGGTAAAACATTGGAAAGAGAACAACCTACGTAAAAGTATTGTTGGTAAAACAGTGTAAAGAGAACAACCTACGTAAAAGTATTGTTGATAAGACAGTGTAAAGAGAACAACCTACGTAAAGGTTTTGTTGGTAAAACAGTGGAAAGAGAGCAACCTACGTAAAAGTATTGTTGATAAGACAGTGGAAAGAGAGCTACCTACGTAAAAGTATTGTTGGTAAAACAGAGGAAAGAGAGCAACCTACGTAAAAGTAGTGTTGGTAAAACATTGGAAAGAGAACAACCTACGTAAAAATATTGTTGGTAAAACAGTGTAAAGAGAACAACCTACGTAAAAGTAGTGTTGGCAAAACAGTGGAAAGAGAACAACCTACGTAAAAGTATTGTTGGTAAAACAGTGGAAAGAGAGCAACCTACGTAAAAGTATTGTTGGTAAAACAGTGGAAAGAGAACAAACTACGTAAAAGTATTGCTGGTAAAACAGTGGAAAGAGAACAACCTACGTAAAAATATTGTTGGTAAAACAGTGTAAAGAGAACAACCTACGTAAAAGTAGTGTTGGTAAAACAGAGGAAAGAGAGCAACCTACGTAAAAGTATTGCTGGTAAAACAGTAGAAAGAGCACAACCTACGTAAAAGTATTGCTGGTAAAACAGTGGAAAGAGAACAACCTACGTAAACATATTGTTGGTAAAACAGTGGAAAGAGAACAACCTACGTAAAGGTATTGCTGGTGAAAGTGGAAAGAGAACAACCAACGTAAATGTATTGCTGGTAAAACAGTGGAAAGAGAGCAAACTACGTAAAAGCATAGCTGGTAAAACAGTGGAAAGAGAACAACCAACGTAAAAGTATTGCTGGCAAAACAGTGGAAAGAGAACAACCTACGTAGAAGTATTGCTGGTAAAACAGTGGAAAGAGAACAACCTACGTAAAAGTATTGCTGGTAAAACATTGGAAAGAGAACAACCTACGTAAAAGTATTGTTGGTAAAACAGTGGAAAGAGAGCTACCTACGTAAATGTATAGTTGGTAAAACAGTGGAAAGAGAACAACCTACGTTAAGGTATTGCTGGAAAAACAGTAGAAAGAGAACAACCTACGTAAAAGTATTGCTGGTAAAACAGTGGAAAGAGAACAACCTACGTAAAAGTATTACTGGTAAAAGACTAAAAAGAGAACAACCTATGTATATGTATTGCTGGTAAAACAGTGGAAAGAGAACAACCTACGTAAAGGTATTGTTGGTAAAACAGTAGAAAGAGAACAACCTACGTAAAAATATTGTTGGTAAAACAGTGGAAAGACACCAACCTACGTAAAGGTATTGTTGGTAAAACAGTGTAAAGAGAACAACCTACGTAAAAGTATTGTTGATAAGACAGTGGAAAGAGAGCTACCTACGAAAAAGTATAGCTGGTTAAACAGTTGAAACAGAACAACCTACGTAAAATTATTGTTGGTAAGACAGTGGAAAGAGAACAACCTACGTAAAAGTATTGTTGGTAAAACAGTAGAAAGAGAACAACCTGCGTAAAAGTATTGCTGGTAAAACAGTGGAAAGAGAACAACCTACGTAAAAGTATTGCTGGTAAAACAGTGGAAAGAGAACAACCTACGTAAAAATATTGTTGGTAAAACATTGTAAAGAGAACAACCTACGTACAAGTAGTGTTGGTAAAACAGAGGAAAGAGAGCAACCTACGTAAAAGTATTGCTGGTAAAACAGTAGAAAGAGCACAACCTACGTAAAAGTATTGCTGGTAAAACAGTGGAAAGAGAACAACCTACGTAAACATATTGTTGGTAAAACAGTGTAAAGAGAACAACCTACGTAAAAGTATTGTTGATAAGACAGTGGAAAGAGAGCTACCTACGTAAAAGTATTGCTGGTAAAACAGTGGAAAGAGAACAACCTACGTAAAAGTATTGTTGGTAAAACAGTGTAAAGAGAACAACCTACCTAAAAGTATTGTTGATAAGACAGTGTAAAGAGAACAACCTACGTAAAAGTATTGCTGGTAAAACATTGGAAAGAGAACAACCTACGTAAAAGTATTGTTGGTAAAACAGTGTAAAGAGAACAACCTACGTAAAAGTATTGTTGATAAGACAGTGTAAAGAGAACAACCTACGTAAAGGTTTTGTTGGTAAAACAGTGGAAAGAGAGCAACCTACGTAAAAGTATTGTTGATAAGACAGTGGAAAGAGAGCTACCTACGTAAAAGTATTGTTGGTAAAACAGAGGAAAGAGAGCAACCTACGTAAAAGTAGTGTTGGTAAAACAGTGTAAAGAGAACAACCTTCGTAAAAGTAGTGTTGGTAAAACAGTGGAAAGAGAACAACCTACGTAAAAATATTGTTGGTAAAACAGTGTAAAGAGAACAACCTACGTAAAAGTAGTGTTGGTAAAACAGTGGAAAGAGAACAACCTACGTAAAAGTATTGTTGGTAAAACAGTGGAAAGAGAGCAACCTACGTAAAAGTATTGTTGGTAAAACAGTGGAAAGAGAACAAACTACGTAAAAGTATTGCTGGTAAAACAGTGGAAAGAGAACAACCTACGTAAAAATATTGTTGGTAAAACAGTGTAAAGAGAACAACCTACGTAAAAGTAGTGTTGGTAAAACAGAGGAAAGAGAGCAACCTACGTAAAAGTATTGCTGGTAAAACAGTAGAAAGAGCACAACCTACGTAAAAGTATTGCTGGTAAAACAGTGGAAAGAGAACAACCTACGTAAACATATTGTTGGTAAAACAGTGGAAAGAGAACAACCTACGTAAAGGTATTGCTGGTGAAAGTGGAAAGAGAACAACCAACGTAAATGTATTGCTGGTAAAACAGTGGAAAGAGAGCAAACTACGTAAAAGCATAGCTGGTAAAACAGTGGAAAGAGAACAACCAACGTAAAAGTATTGCTGGCAAAACAGTGGAAAGAGAACAACCTACGTAGAAGTATTGCTGGTAAAACAGTGGAAAGAGAACAACCTACGTAAAAGTATTGCTTGTAAAACAGTGGAAAGAGAACAACCTACGTAAAAGTATTGTTGGTAAAACAGTGGAAAGAGAGCTACCTACGTAAATGTATAGTTGGTAAAACAGTGGAAAGAGAACAACCTACGTTAAGGTATTGCTGGAAAAACAGTAGAAAGAGAACAACCTACGTAAAAGTATTGTTGGTAAGACAGTGGAAAGAGAGTTACCTACGTAAAAGCATTACTGGTAAAACAGTGGAAAGAGAACAACCTACGTAAAAGTATTGCTGGTAAAACAGTGGAAAGAGAACAACCTACGTAAAAGTGTTACTGGTAAAAGACTAAAAAGAGAACAACCTATGTATATGTATTGCTGGTAAAACAGTGGAAAGAGAACAACCTACGTAAAGGTATTGTTGGTAAAACAGTAGAAAGAGAACAACCTACGTAAAAATATTGTTGGTAAAACAGTAGAAAGACACCAACCTACGTAAAAGTATTGTTGGTAAAACAGTGTAAAGAGAACAACCTACGTAAAATTATTGTTGATAAGACAGTGGAAAGAGAGCTACCTACGAAAAAGTATAGCTGGTTAAACAGTTGAAACAGAACAACCTACGTAAAATTATTGTTGGTAAGACAGTGGAAAGAGAACAACCTACGTAAAAGTATTGTTGGTAAAACAGTAGAAAGAGAACAACCTGCGTAAAAGTATTGCTGGTAAAACAGTGGAAAGAGAACAACCTACGTAAAAGTATTGCTGGTAAAACAGTGGAAAGAGAACAACCTACGTAGAAGTATTGCTGGTAAAACAGTGTAAAGAGAACAACCTACGTAAACGTATTGTTGATAAAACAGTAGAAAGAGAACAACCTACGTAAAAGTATTGTTGGTAAAACAGAGCAAAGAGAGCAACCTACGTAAAAGTATTGCTGGTAAAACAGTAGAAAGAGCACAACCTACGTAAAAGTATTGCTGGTAAAACAGTGGAAAGAGAACAACCTACGTAAAGATATTGTTGGTAAAACAGTGTAAAGAGAACAACCTACGTAAAAGTATTGTTGATAAGACAGTGGAAAGAGAGCTACCTACGTAAAAGTATTGCTGGTAAAACAGTGGAAAGAGAACAACCTACGTAAAAATATTGTTGGTAAAACAGTGTAAAGAGAACAACCTACGTAAAAGTATTGTTGATTAAACAGTAGAAAGAGAACAACCTACGTAAAAGTATTGTTGGTAAAACAGAGCAAAGAGAGCAACCTACGTAAAAGTATTGCTGGTAAAACAGTGTAAAGAGAACAACCTACGTAAACGTATTGTTGATAAGACAGTGGAAAGAGAGCTACCTACGAAAAAGTATAGCTGGTTAAACAGTTGAAACAGAACAACCTACGTAAAAGTATTGTTGGTAAGACAGTGGAAAGAGAACAACCTACGTGAAAGTATTGCTAGTAAAACAGTAGAAAGAGAACAACCTGCGTAAAAGTATTGCTGGTAAAACAGTGGAAAGAGAACAACCTACGTAAACGTATTGCTGGTAAAACAGTGGAAAGAGAACAACCTACGTAGAAGTATTGCTGGTAAAACAGTGGAAAGAGAACAACCTACGTAAAAATATTGTTGGTAAAACAGTGGAAAGAGAACAAACTACGTAAAAGTATTGCTGGTAAAACAGTGGAAAGAGAACAACCTACGTAAAAATATTGTTGGTAAAACAGTGTAAAGAGAACAACCTACGTACAAGTAGTGTTGGTAAAACAGAGGAAAGAGAGCAACCTACGTAAAAGTATTGCTGGTAAAACAGTAGAAAGAGCCCAACCTACGTAAAAGTATTGCTGGTAAAACAGTGGAAAGAGAACAACCTACGTAAACATTTTGTTGGTAAAACAGTGTAAAGAGAACAACCTACGTAAAAGTATTGTTGATAAGACAGTGGAAAGAGAGCTACCTACGTAAAAGTATTGCTGGTAAAACAGTGGAAAGAGAACAACCTACATAAAAGTATTGTTGGTAAAACAGTGTAAAGAGAACAACCTACCTAAAAGTATTGTTGATAAGACAGTGTAAAGAGAACAACCTACGTAAAAGTATTGCTGGTAAAACAGTGGAAAGAGAACAACCTACGTAAAAGTATTGTTGGTAAAACAGTGTAAAGAGAACAACCTACGTAAAAGTATTGTTGATAAGACAGTGTAAAGAGAACAACCTACGTAAAAATATTGTTGGTAAAACAGTGTAAAGAGAACAACCTACGTAAAAGTAGTGTTGGTAAAACAGTGGAAAGAGAACAACCTACGTAAAAATATTGCTGGTAAAACAGTGGAAAGAGAACAACCTACGTAGAAGTATTGCTGGTAAAACAGTGGAAAGAGAACAACCTACGTAAAAGTATTGTTGGTAAAACAGTGGAAAGAGAACAAACTACGTAAAAGTATTGTTGGTAAAACAGTGTAAAGAGAACAACCTACGTAAACGTATTGTTGATAAAACAGTAGAAAGAGAACAACCTACGTAAAAGTATTGTTGGTAAAACAGAGCAAAGAGAGCAACCTACGTAAAAGTATTGCTGGTAAAACAGTAGAAAGAGCACAACCTACGTAAAAGTATTGCTGGTAAAACAGTGGAAAGAGAACAACCTACGTAAAGATATTGTTGGTAAAACAGTGTAAAGAGAACAACCTACGTAAAAGTATTGTTGATAAGACAGTGGAAAGAGAGCTACCTACGTAAAAGTATTGCTGGTAAAACAGTGGAAAGAGAACAACCTACGTAAAAATATTGTTGGTAAAACAGTGTAAAGAGAACAACCTACGTAAAAGTATTGTTGATAAAACAGTAGAAAGAGAACAACCTACGTAAAAGTATTGTTGGTAAAACAGAGCAAAGAGAGCAACCTACGTAAAAGTATTGCTGGTAAAATAGTGGAAAGAGAGCAACCTACGTAAAAGTATTGCTGGTAAAACAGTAGAAAGAGCACAACCTACGTAAAAGTATTGCTGGTAAAACAGTGGAAAGAGAACAACCTACGTAAAAGTATTGTTGGTAAAACAGTGTAAAGAGAACAACCTACGTAAACGTATTGTTGATAAGACAGTGGAAAGAGAGCTACCTACGAAAAAGTATAGCTGGTTATACAGTTGAAACAGAACAACCTACGTAAAAGTATTGTTGGTAAGACAGTGGAAAGAGAACAACCTACGTAAAAGTATTGCTAGTAAAACAGTAGAAAGAGAACAACCTGCGTAAAAGTATTGCTGGTAAAACAGTGGAAAGAGAACAACCTACGTAAAAGTATTGCTGGTAAAACAGTGGAAAGAGAACAACCTACGTAGAAGTATTGCTGGTAAAACAGTGGAAAGAGAACAACCTACGTAAAAGTATTGTTGGTAAAACAGTGGAAAGAGAACAAACTACGTAAAAGTATTGCTGGTAAAACAGTGGAAAGAGAACAACCTACGTAAAAATATTGTTGGTAAAACAGTGTAAAGAGAACAACCTACGTACAAGTAGTGTTGGTAAAACAGAGGAAAGAGAGCAACCTACGTAAAAGTATTGCTGGTAAAACAGTAGAAAGAGCACAACCTACGTAAAAGTATTGCTGGTAAAACAGTGGAAAGAGAACAACCTACGTAAACATATTGTTGGTAAAACAGTGTAAAGAGAACAACCTACGTAAAAGTATTGTTGATAAGACAGTGGAAAGAGAGCTACCTACGTAAAAGTATTGCTGGTAAAACAGTGGAAAGAGAACAACCTACGTAAAAGTATTGTTGGTAAAACAGTGTAAAGAGAACAACCTACCTAAAAGTATTGTTGATAAGACAGTGTAAAGAGAACAACCTACGTAAAAGTATTGCTGGTAAAACAGTGGAAAGAGAACAACCTACGTAAAAGTATTGTTGGTAAAACAGTGTAAAGAGAACAACCTACGTAAAAGTATTGTTGATAAGACATTGTAAAGAGAACAACCTACGTAAAAATATTGTTGGTAAAACAGTGTAAAGAGAACAACCTACGTAAAAGTAGTGTTGGTAAAACAGTGGAAAGAGAACAACCTACGTAAAAGTATTGTTGGTAAAACAGTGGAAAGAGAGCAACCTACGTAAAAGTATTGTTGGTAAAACAGTGTAAAGAGAACAACCTACGTAAAAGTAGTGTTGGTAAAACAGTGTAAAGAGAACAACCTACGTAAACGTATTGTTGATAAGACAGTGGAAAGAGAGCTACCTACGAAAAAGTATAGCTGGTTATACAGTTGAAACAGAACAACCTACGTAAAAGTATTGTTGGTAAGACAGTGGAAAGAGAACAACCTACGTAAAAGTATTGCTAGTAAAACAGTAGAAAGAGAACAACCTGCGTAAAAGTATTGCTGGTAAAACAGTGGAAAGAGAACAACCTACGTAAAAGTATTGCTGGTAAAACAGTGGAAAGAGAACAACCTACGTAGAAGTATTGCTGGTAAAACAGTGGAAAGAGAACAACCTACGTAAAAGTATTGTTGGTAAAACAGTGGAAAGAGAACAAACTACGTAAAAGTATTGCTGGTAAAACAGTGGAAAGAGAACAACCTACGTAAAAATATTGTTGGTAAAACAGTGTAAAGAGAACAACCTACGTACAAGTAGTGTTGGTAAAACAGAGGAAAGAGAGCAACCTACGTAAAAGTATTGCTGGTAAAACAGTAGAAAGAGCACAACCTACGTAAAAGTATTGCTGGTAAAACAGTGGAAAGAGAACAACCTACGTAAACATATTGTTGGTAAAACAGTGTAAAGAGAACAACCTACGTAAAAGTATTGTTGATAAGACAGTGGAAAGAGAGCTACCTACGTAAAAGTATTGCTGGTAAAACAGTGGAAAGAGAACAACCTACGTAAAAGTATTGTTGGTAAAACAGTGTAAAGAGAACAACCTACCTAAAAGTATTGTTGATAAGACAGTGTAAAGAGAACAACCTACGTAAAAGTATTGCTGGTAAAACAGTGGAAAGAGAACAACCTACGTAAAAGTATTGTTGGTAAAACAGTGTAAAGAGAACAACCTACGTAAAAGTATTGTTGATAAGACATTGTAAAGAGAACAACCTACGTAACAATATTGTTGGTAAAACAGTGTAAAGAGAACAACCTACGTAAAAGTATTGTTGGTAAAACAGTGGAAAGAGAGCAACCTACGTAAAAGTATTGTTGGTAAAACAGTGGAAAGAGAACAAACTACGTAAAAGTATTGCTGGTAAAACAGTGGAAAGAGAACAACCTACGTAAAAATATTGTTGGTAAAACAGTGTAAAGAGAACAACCTACGTAAAAGTAGTGTTGGTAAAACAGAGGAAAGAGAGCAACCTACGTAAAAGTATTGCTGGTAAAACAGTAGAAAGAGCACAACCTACGTAAAAGTATTGCTGGTAAAACAGTGGAAAGAGAACAACCTACGTAAACATATTGTTGGTAAAACAGTGGAAAGAGAACAACCTACGTAAAGGTATTGCTGGTGAAAGTGGAAAGAGAACAACCAACGTAAATGTATTGCTGGTAAAACAGTGGAAAGAGAGCAAACTACGTAAAAGCATAGCTGGTAAAACAGTGGAAAGAGAACAACCAACGTAAAAGTATTGCTGGCAAAACAGTGGAAAGAGAACAACCTACGTAGAAGTATTGCTGGTAAAACAGTGGAATGAGAACAACCTACGTAAAAGTATTGCTGGTAAAACAGTGGAAAGAGAACAACCTACGTAAAAGTATTGTTGGTAAAACAGTGGAAAGAGAGCTACCTAGGTAAATGTATAGTTGGTAAAACAGTGGAAAGAGAACAACCTACGTTAAGGTATTGCTGGAAAAACAGTAGAAAGAGAACAACCTACGTAAAAGTATTGTTGGTAAGACAGTGGAAAGAGAGTTACCTACGTAAAAGCATTACTGGTAAAACAGTGGAAAGAGAACAACCTACGTAAAAGTATTGCTGGTAAAACAGTGGAAAGAGAACAACCTACGTAAAAGTATTACTGGTAAAAGACTAAAAAGAGAACAACCTATGTATATGTATTGCTGGTAAAACAGTGGAAAGAGAACAACCTACGTAAAGGTATTGTTGGTAAAACAGTAGAAAGAGAACAACCTACGTAAAAATATTGTTGGTAAAACAGTGGAAAGACACCAACCTACGTAAAAGTATTGTTGGTAAAACAGTGTAAAGAGAACAACCTACGTAAAAGTATTGTTGATAAGACAGTGGAAAGAGAGCTACCTACGAAAAAGTATAGCTGGTTAAACAGTTGAAACAGAACAACCTACGTAAAATTATTGTTGGTAAGACAGTGGAAAGAGAACAACCTACGTAAAAGTATTGTTGGTAAAACAGTAGAAAGAGAACAACCTGCGTAAAAGTATTGCTGGTAAAACAGTGGAAAGAAAACAACCTACGTAAAAGTATTGCTGGTAAAACAGTGGAAAGAGAACAACCTACGTAGAAGTATTGCTGGTAAAACAGTGGAAAGAGAACAACCTACGTAAAAGTATTGTTGGTAAGACAGTAGAAAGAGAGCAACCAACGTAAAAGTATTGTTGGTAAAACAGTGTAAAGAGGACAACCTACGTAAAATATTGTTGATAAGACAGTGGAAAGAGAGCTACCTACGAAAAAGTATAGCTGGTTAAACAGTTGAAACAGAACAACCTACGTAAAATTATTGTTGGTAAGACAGTGGAAAGAGAACAACCTACGTAAAAGAATTGTTGATAAGACAGTGGAAAGAGAGCTACCTACGAAAAAGTATAGCTGGTTAAACAGTTGAAACAGAACAACCTACGTAAAATTATTGTTGGTAAGACAGTGGAAAGAGAACAACCTACGTAAAAGTATTGTTGGTAAAACAGTAGAAAGAGAACAACCTGCGTAAAAGTATTGCTGGTAAAACAGTGGAAAGAGAACAACCTACGTAAAACTATTGCTGGTAAAACAGTGGAAAGAGAACAACCTGCGTAGAAGTATTGGTGGTAAAACAGTGGAAAGAGAACAACCTACGTAAAAATATTGTTGGTAAAACAGTGTAAAGAGAACAACCTACGTAAAAGTAGTGTTGGTAAAACAGTGGAAAGAGAACAACCTACGTAAAAGTATTGTTGATAAAACAGTAGAAAGAGAACAACCTACGTAAAGGTATTGTTGGTAAAACAGAGCAAAGAGAACAACCTACGTAAAAGTATTGCTGGTAAAATAGTGGAAAGAGAGCAACCTACGTAAAAGTATTGCTGGTAAAACAGTAGAAAGAGCACAACCTACGTAAAAGTATTGCTGGTAAAATAGTGGAAAGAGAACAACCTACGTAAAAGTATTGCTGGTAAAACAGTAGAAAGAGCACAACCTACGTAAAAGTATTGCTGGTAAAACAGTGGAAAGAGAACAACCTACGTAAAAGTATTGTTGGTAAAACAGAGCAAAGAGAGCAACCTACGTAAAAGTATTGCTGGTAAAATAGTGGAAAGAGAACAACCTACGTAAAAGTATTGCTGGTAAAACAGTAGAAAGAGCACAACCTACGTAAAAGTATTGCTGGTAAAACAGTGGAAAGAGAACAACCTACGTAAAAGTATTGTTTGTAAAACAGTGTAAAGAGAACAACCTACGTAAACGTATTGTTGATAAGACAGTGGAAAGAGAGCTACCTACGTAAAAGTATAGCTGGTTAAACAGTTGAAACAGAACAACCTACGTAAAAGTATTGTTGGTAAGACAGTGGAAAGAGAGCTACCTACGTAAAAGTATTGCTAGTAAAACAGTAGAAAGAGAACAACCTGCGTAAAAGTATTGCTGGTAAAACAGTGGAAAGAGAACAACCTACGTAAAAGTATTGCTGGTAAAACAGTGGAAAGAGAACAACCTACGTAGAAGTATTGCTGGTAAAACAGTGGAAAGAGAACAACCTACGTAAAAGTATTGCTGGTAAAACAGTGGAAAGAGAACAACCTACGTAAAAGTATTGCTGGTAAAACAGTGGAAAGAGAACAACCTACGTAAAAATATCGTTGGTAAAACAGTGTAAAGAGAACAACCTACGAAAAAGTATTGCTAGTAAAATAGTGGAAAGAGAGCAACCTACGTAAAAGTATTGCTGGTAAAACAGTAGAAAGAGCACAACCTACGTAAAAGTATTGCTGGTAAAACAGTGGAAAGAGAACAACCTACGTAAAAGTATTGTTGGTAAAACAGTGTAAAGAGAACAACGTACGTAAAAGTAGTGTTGGTAAAACAGTGGAAAGAGAACAACCTACGTAAACGTATTGTTGATAAAACAGTAGAAAGAGAACAACCTACGTAAAAGTATTGTTGGTAAAACAGAGCAAAGAGAGCAACCTACGTAAAAGTATTGCTGGTAAAATAGTGGAAAGAGAACAACCTACGTAAAAGTATTGCTGGTAAAACAGTAGAAAGAGCACAACCTACGTAAAAGTATTGCTGGTAAAACAGTGGAAAGAGAACAACATACGTAAAAGTATTGTTTGTAAAACAGTGTAAAGAGAACAACCTACGTAAAAGTATTGTTGATAAGACAGTGGAAAGAGAGCTACCTACGTAAAAGTATAGCTGGTTAAACAGTTGAAACAGAACAACCTACGTAAAAGTATTGTTGGTAAGACAGTGGAAAGAGAGCTACCTACGTAAAAGTATTGTTGGTAAAACAGTAGAAAGAGAACAACCTGCGTAAAAGTATTGCTGGTAAAACAGTGGAAAGAAAACAACCTACGTAAAAGTATTGCTGGTAAAACAGTGGAAAGAGAACAACCTACGTAGAAGTATTGCTGGTAAAACAGTGGAAAGAGAACAACCTACGTAAAAGTATTGTTGGTAAGACAGTAGAAAGAGAGCAACCAACGTAAAAGTATTGTTGGTAAAACAGTGTAAAGAGGACAACCTACGTAAAATATTGTTGATAAGACAGTGGAAAGAGAGCTACCTACGAAAAAGTATAGCTGGTTAAACAGTTGAAACAGAACAACCTACGTAAAATTATTGTTGGTAAGACAGTGGAAAGAGAACAACCTACGTAAAAGAATTGTTGATAAGACAGTGGAAAGAGAGCTACCTACGAAAAAGTATAGCTGGTTAAACAGTTGAAACAGAACAACCTACGTAAAATTATTGTTGGTAAGACAGTGGAAAGAGAACAACCTACGTAAAAGTATTGTTGGTAAAACAGTAGAAAGAGAACAACCTGCGTAAAAGTATTGCTGGTAAAACAGTGGAAAGAGAACAACCTACGTAAAACTATTGCTGGTAAAACAGTGGAAAGAGAACAACCTGCGTAGAAGTATTGGTGGTAAAACAGTGGAAAGAGAACAACCTACGTAAAAATATTGTTGGTAAAACAGTGTAAAGAGAACAACCTACGTAAAAGTAGTGTTGGTAAAACAGTGGAAAGAGAACAACCTACGTAAAAGTATTGTTGATAAAACAGTAGAAAGAGAACAACCTACGTAAAGGTATTGTTGGTAAAACAGAGCAAAGAGAACAACCTACGTAAAAGTATTGCTGGTAAAATAGTGGAAAGAGAGCAACCTACGTAAAAGTATTGCTGGTAAAACAGTAGAAAGAGCACAACCTACGTAAAAGTATTGCTGGTAAAATAGTGGAAAGAGAACAACCTACGTAAAAGTATTGCTGGTAAAACAGTAGAAAGAGCACAACCTACGTAAAAGTATTGCTGGTAAAACAGTGGAAAGAGAACAACCTACGTAAAAGTATTGTTGGTAAAACAGAGCAAAGAGAGCAACCTACGTAAAAGTATTGCTGGTAAAATAGTGGAAAGAGAACAACCTACGTAAAAGTATTGCTGGTAAAACAGTAGAAAGAGCACAACCTACGTAAAAGTATTGCTGGTAAAACAGTGGAAAGAGAACAACCTACGTAAAAGTATTGTTTGTAAAACAGTGTAAAGAGAACAACCTACGTAAACGTATTGTTGATAAGACAGTGGAAAGAGAGCTACCTACGTAAAAGTATAGCTGGTTAAACAGTTGAAACAGAACAACCTACGTAAAAGTATTGTTGGTAAGACAGTGGAAAGAGAGCTACCTACGTAAAAGTATTGCTAGTAAAACAGTAGAAAGAGAACAACCTGCGTAAAAGTATTGCTGGTAAAACAGTGGAAAGAGAACAACCTACGTAAAAGTATTGCTGGTAAAACAGTGGAAAGAGAACAACCTACGTAGAAGTATTGCTGGTAAAACAGTGGAAAGAGAACAACCTACGTAAAAGTATTGCTGGTAAAACAGTGGAAAGAGAACAACCTACGTAAAAGTATTGCTGGTAAAACAGTGGAAAGAGAACAACCTACGTAAAAATATCGTTGGTAAAACAGTGTAAAGAGAACAACCTACGTAAAAGTATTGCTAGTAAAATAGTGGAAAGAGAGCAACCTACGTAAAAGTATTGCTGGTAAAACAGTAGAAAGAGCACAACCTACGTAAAAGTATTGCTGGTAAAACAGTGGAAAGAGAACAACCTACGTAAAAGTATTGTTGGTAAAACAGTGTAAAGAGAACAACGTACGTAAAAGTAGTGTTGGTAAAACAGTGGAAAGAGAACAACCTACGTAAACGTATTGTTGATAAAACAGTAGAAAGAGAACAACCTACGTAAAAGTATTGTTGGTAAAACAGAGCAAAGAGAGCAACCTACGTAAAAGTATTGCTGGTAAAATAGTGGAAAGAGAACAACCTACGTAAAAGTATTGCTGGTAAAACAGTAGAAAGAGCACAACCTACGTAAAAGTATTGCTGGTAAAACAGTGGAAAGAGAACAACATACGTAAAAGTATTGTTTGTAAAACAGTGTAAAGAGAACAACCTACGTAAAAGTATTGTTGATAAGACAGTGGAAAGAGAGCTACCTACGTAAAAGTATAGCTGGTTAAACAGTTGAAACAGAACAACCTACGTAAAAGTATTGTTGGTAAGACAGTGGAAAGAGAGCTACCTACGTAAAAGTATTGCTAGTAAAACAGTAGAAAGAGAACAACCTGCGTAAAAGTATTGCTGGTAAAACAGTGGAAAGAGAACAACCTACGTAAAAGTATTGCTGGTAAAACAGTGGAAAGAGAACAACCTACGTAGAAGTATTGCTGGTAAAACAGTGGAAAGAGAACAACCTACGTAAAAGTATTGCTGGTAAAACAGTGGAAAGAGAACAACCTACGTAAAAGTATTGCTGGTAAAACAGTGGAAAGAGAACAACCTACGTAAAAATATTGTTGGTAAAACTGTGTAAAGAGAACAACCTACGTAAAAGTATTGTTGGTAAGACAGTGGAAAGAGAGCTACCTACGTAAAAGCATTACTGGTAAAACAGTGTAAAGAGACCAACCTACGTAAAAGTATTGCTGGTAAAACAGTGGAAAGAGAGCAACTTACGTACAAGAGAACAACCTACGTACAAGTATTGTTGGTAAAAGAGTGGAAAGAGAACAACCTACGTAAAGGTATTGCTGGTGAAAGTGGAAAGAGAACAACCTACGTAAATGTATTGCTGGTAAAACAGTGGAAAGAGAGCAAACTACGTAAAAGCATAGCTGGTAAAACAGTAGAAAGAGAACAACCAACGTAAAAGTATTGCTGGCAAAACAGTGGAAAGAGAACAACCTACATAAAAGTATTACTGGTAAAACAGTGGAAAGAGAGCAACCAACATAAAAGTATTGCTGGTAAGACAGTGGAAAGAGAGCAACATACTTAAAAGTATTGCTGGTAAAACAATGGAAAGAGAACAACCTACGTAAAAGTATTGTTGGTAAGACAGTGGAAAGAGAGCTACCTACGTAAATGTATAGTTGGTAAAACAGTGGAAAGAGAACAACCTACGTTAAGGTATTGCTGGAAAAACAGTAGAAAGAGAACAACCTACGTAAAAGTATTGTTGGTAAGACAGTGGAAAGAGAGTTACCTACGTAAAAGCATTACTGGTAAAACAGTGGAAAGAGAACAACCTACGTAAAAGTATTGCTGGTAAAACAGTGGAAAGAGAACAACCAAGGTACAAATATTGCTGGTAAAACAGTGGAAAGAGAACAACCTACGTAAAAGTATTACTGGTAAAAGATTAAAAAGAGAACAACCTTTGTATATGTATTGCTGGTAAAACAGTGGAAAGAGAACAACCTACGTAAAGGTATTGCTGGTAAAACAGTGGAAAGAGAACAACCTACGTAAAAATATTGTTGGTAAAACAGTGTAAAGAGAACAACCTACGTAAAGGTATTGTTGATAAGACAGTGGAAAGAGAGCTACCTACGAAAAAGTATAGCTGGTTAAACAGTGGAAACAGAACAACCTACGTAAAAGTATTGTTGGTAAGACAGTGGAAAGAGAACAACCTACGTAAAAGTATTGCTGGTAAAACAGTGGAAAGAGAACAACCTACGTAGAAGTATTGCTGGTAAAACAGTTGCTCTCTGTCCACTGTTTTACCAACAATACTTTTACGTAGGTTGTTCTCTTTCTACTGTTTTACCAGTAATACTTTTACGTAGGTTGTTCTCTTTCCACTATTTTGCCAGCAATACTTTTACCATGGTTGTTCTCTTTCCACTGTTTTACCAGCAATGCTTTTACGTAGTTTGCTCTCTTTCCACTGTTTTACCAGCAATACATTTACGTAGGTTGTTCTCTTTCCACTGTTTCACCAGCAATACTTTTACGTAGGTTGTTCTCTTTCCACTGTTTTACCAGCAATACTTTTACGTAGGTAGCTCTCTTTCCACTGTCTTATCAACAATACTTTTACGTAGGTTGTTCTCTTTACACTGTTTTACCAACAATATGTTTACGTAGGTTGTTCTCTTTCCACTGTTTTACCAGCAATACTTTTACGTAGGTTGTGCTCTTTCTACTGTTTTACCAGCAATACTTTTACGTAGGTTGCTCTCTTTCCTCTGTTTTACCAACACTACTTGTACGTAGGTTGTTCTCTTTACACTGTTTTACCAACAATATTTTTACGTAGGTTGTTCTCTTTCCACTGTTTTACCAGCAATACTTTTACGTAGTTTGTTCTCTTTCCACTGTTTTACCAACAATACTTTTACGTAGGTTGTTCTCTTTCCACTGTTTTAACAGCAATTATTTTACGCAGGTTGTGCTCTTTCTACTGTTTTACTAGCAATAGTTTTACGTAGGTTTGTTCTCTTTCCATTGTTTTACCAGCAATGCTTTTACGTAGGTTGTTCTCTCTCCACTGTTTTACCAGCAATATTTTTACATAGGTTGTTCTCTTTCCACTGTTTTACTAGCAATACTTTTACGTAGGTTGTTCTCTTTCCGCTGTTTTACCAGTAATGCTTTTACGTAGGTAGCTCTCTTTCCACTGTCTTACCAACAATACTTTTACGTAGGTTGTTCTCTTTCTACTTTTTTACCAGCAATACTTTTACGTTGGTTGCTCTCTTTCCACTCTTTTACCAGTAATACTTTTACTTTGGTTGTTCTCTTTCCACTGTTTTACCAGCAATGCTCTTACGTAAGTTCCTCTCTTTTCGCTGTTATACCAGCAATACTTTTACGTAGGTTGTTCTCTTTCCACTGTTTTACCAGCAATACTTTTACGTAGGTTGTTCTCTTTCCATTGTTTTACCAGCAATACTTCTACGTAGGTTGTTCTCTTTCCACTGTTTTACCAGCAATACTTTTACGTAGGTTGTTCTCTTTCCACTGTTTTACCAGCAATACTTTTACGCAGGTTGTTCTCTTTCTACTGTTTTACTAGCAATACTTTTACGTAGGTAGCTCTCTTTCCACTGTCTTACCAACAATACTTTTACGTAGGTTGTTCTGTTTCAACTGTTTAACCAGCTATACTTTTACGTAGGTAGCTCTCTTTCCACTGTCTTACCAACAATACTTTTACGTAGGTTGTTCTGTTTCAACTGTTTAACCAGCTATACTTTTTCGTAGGTAGCTCTCTTTCCACTGTCTTATCAACAATACGTTTACGTAGGTTGTTCTCTTTACACTGTTTTACCAACAATACTTTTACGTAGGTTGTTCTCTTTCCACTGTTTTACCAGCAATACTTTTACGTAGGTTGTGCTCTTTCTACTGTTTTACCAGCAATACTTATACGTAGGTTGCTCTCTTTCCACTATTTTACCAACAATATTTTTACGTAGGTTGTTCTCTTTCCACTGTTTTACCAGCAATACTTTTACGTAGGTAGCTCTCTTTCCACTGTCTTATCAACAATACTTTTACGTAGGTTGTTCTCTTTACACTGTTTTACCAACAATATCTTTACGTAGGTTGTTCTCTTTCCACTGTTAAACAGTTGAAACAGAACAACCTACGTAAAAGTATTGTTGGTAAGACAGTGGAAAGAGAGCTACCTACGTAAAAGTATTGCTAGTAAAACAGTAGAAAGAGAACAACCTGCGTAAAAGTATTGCTGGTAAAACAGTGGAAAGAGAACAACCTACGTAAAAGTATTGCTGGTAAAACAGTGGAAAGAGAACAACCTACGTAAAAGTATTGCTGGTAAAACAGTGGAAAGAGAACAACCTACGTAAAAGTATTGCTGGTAAAACAGTGGAAAGAGAACAACCTACGTAAAAGTATTGCTGGTAAAACAGTGGAAAGAGAACAACCTACGTAAAAATATTGTTGGTAAAACAGTGTAAAGAGAACAACCTACGTAAAAGTATTGTTGGTAAGACAGTGGAAAGAGAGCTACCTACGTAAAAGCATTACTGGTAAAACAGTGTAAAGAGACCAACCTACGTAAAAGTATTGCTGATAAAACAGTGGAAAGAGAGCAACTTACGTACAAGAGAACAACCTACGTACAAGTATTGTTGGTAAAAGAGTGGAAAGAGAACAACCTACGTAAAGGTATTGCTGGTGAAAGTGGAAAGAGAACAACCTACGTAAATGTATTGCTGGTAAAACAGTGGAAAGAGAGCAAACTACGTAAAAGCATAGCTGGTAAAACAGTAGAAAGAGAACAACCAACGTAAAAGTATTGCTGGAAAAACAGTGGAAAGAGAACAACCTACATAAAAGTATTACTGGTAAAACAGTGGAAAGAGAGCAACCAACATAAAAGTATTGCTGGTAAGACAGTGGAAAGAGAGCAACATACTTAAAAGTATTGCTGGTAAAACAATGGAAAGAGAACAACCTACGTAAAAGTATTGTTGGTAAGACAGTGGAAAGAGAGCTACCTACGTAAATGTATAGTTGGTAAAACAGTGGAAAGAGAACAACCTACGTTAAGGTATTGCTGGAAAAACAGTAGAAAGAGAACAACCTACGTAAAAGTATTGTTGGTAAGACAGTGGAAAGAGAGTTACCTACGTAAAAGCATTACTGGTAAAACAGTGGAAAGAGAACAACCTACGTAAAAGTATTACTGGTAAAAGATTAAAAAGAGAACAACCTTTGTATATGTATTGCTGGTAAAACAGTGGAAAGAGAACAACCTACGTAAAGGTATTGCTGGTAAAACAGTGGAAAGAGAACAACCTACGTAAAAATATTGTTGGTAAAACAGTGTAAAGAGAACAACCTACGTAAAGGTATTGTTGATAAGACAGTGGAAAGAGAGCTACCTACGAAAAAGTATAGCTGGTTAAACAGTTGAAACAGAACAACCTACCTAAAAGTATTGTTGGTAAGACAGTGGAAAGAGAACAACCTACGTAAAAGTATTGCTGGTAAAACAGTGGAAAGAGAACAACCTACGTAGAAGTATTGCTGGTAAAACAGTGGAAAGAGAACAACCTACGTAAAAGTATTGTTGGTAAAACAGTGGAAAGAGAACAAACTACGTAAAAGTATTGCTGGTAAAACAGTGGAAAGAGAACAACCTACGTAAAAGTATTGTTGGTAAAACAGTGGAAAGAGAACAAACTACGTAAAAGTATTGTTGGTAAAACAGAGCAAAGAGAGCAACCTACGTAAAAGTATTGCTGGTAAAACAGTAGAAAGAGCACAACCTACGTAAAAGTATTGCTGGTAAAACAGTGGAAAGAGAACAACCTACGTAAAGATATTGTTGGTAAAACAGTGTAAAGAGAACAACCTACGTAAAAGTATTGTTGATAAGACAGTGGAAAGAGAGCTACCTACGTAAAAGTATTGCTGGTAAAACAGTGGAAAGAGAACAACCTACGTAAAAATATTGTTGGTAAAACAGTGTAAAGAGAACAACCTACGTAAAAGTATTGTTGATAAAACAGTAGAAAGAGAACAACCTACGTAAAAGTATTGTTGGTAAAACAGAGCAAAGAGAGCAACCTACGTAAAAGTATTGCTGGTAAAATAGTGGAAAGAGCGCAACCTACGTATAAGTATTGCTGGTAAAACAGTAGAAAGAGCACAACCTACGTAAAAGTATTGCTGGTAAAACAGTGGAAAGAGAACAACCTACGTAAAAGTATTGTTGGTAAAACAGTGTAAAGAGAACAACCTACGTAAACGTATTGTTGATAAGACAGTGGAAAGAGAGCTACCTACGAAAAAGTATAGCTGGTTAAACAGTTGAAACAGAACAACCTACGTAAAAGTATTGTTGGTAAGACAGTGGAAAGAGAACAACCTACGTAAAAGTATTGCTAGTAAAACAGTAGAAAGAGCACAACCTGCGTAAAATAATTGCTGTTAAAACAGTGGAAAGAGAACAACCTACGTAAAAGTATTGCTGGTAAAACAGTGGAAAGAGAACAACCTACGTAGAAGTATTGCTGGTAAAACAGTGGAAAGAGAACAACCTACGTAAAAGTATTGTTGGTAAAACAGTGGAAAGAGAACAAACTACGTAAAAGTATTGCTGGTAAAACAGTGGAAAGAGAACAACCTACGTAAAAATATTGTTGGTAAAACAGTGTAAAGAGAACAACCTACGTACAAGTAGTGTTGGTAAAACAGAGGAAAGAGAGCAACCTACGTAAAAGTATTGCTGGTAAAACAGTAGAAAGAGCACAACCTACGTAAAAGTATTGCTGGTAAAACAGTGGAAAGAGAACAACCTACGTAAACATATTGTTGGTAAAACAGTGTAAAGAGAACAACCTATGTAAAAGTATTGTTGATAAGACAGTGGAAAGAGAGCTACCTACGTAAAAGTATTGCTGGTAAAACAGTGGAAAGAGAACAACCTACGTAAAAGTATTGCTGGTGAAACAGTGGAAAGAGAAAAACCTACGTAAATGTATTGCTGGTAAAACAGTGGAAAGAGAGCAAACTACGTAAAAGCATTGCTGGTAAAACAGTGGAAAGAGAACAACCATGGTAAAAGTATTGCTGGCAAAATAGTGGAAAGAGAACAACCTACGTAAAAGTATTACTGGTAAAACAGTAGAAAGAGAACAACCTACGTAAAAGTATTGTTGGTATAACAGTGGAAAGAGAATAACCTACGTAAAAGTATTGCTGGTAAGAGAGTGGAAAGAGAGCAACCTACTTAAAAGTATTGCTGGTAAAACAGTGAAAAGGGAACAACCTACGTAAAAGTATTGATGGTAAGACAGTGGAAAGAGAGCTACCTACGTAAAGGTATTGTTGGTAAAACAGTGAAAAGAGAACAACCTACGTTAAGGTATTGCTGGAAAAACAGTAGAAAGAGAACAACCTACGTAAAAGTATTGTTGGTAAGACAGTGGAAAGAGAGCTACCTACATAAAAGCATTACTGGTAAAACAGTGGAAAGAGAACAACCTACGTAAAAGTATTGCTGGTAAAACAATGGAAAGAGAGCAACTTACGTACAAGAGAACAACCTACGTACAAGTATTGTTGGTAAGACAGTGGAATGAGAGTTACCTACGTAAAGGTATTGTTGGTAAAACAGTGGAAAGAGAACAACCTACGTTAAGGTATTGCTGGTAAAACAGTAGAAAGAGAACAACGTAAGTAACAGTATTGCTGGTAAAACAGTGGAAAGAGAGCAACCTACGTACAAGTATTGCTGGTAAAACAGTGGAAGGAGAACAACCAAGGTACAGATATTGCTGGTAAAACAGTGGAAAGAGAACAACCTACGTAAAAGCATTACTGGTAAAAGACTGAAAAGAGAACAACCTATCTATATGTATTGCTGGTAAAACAGTGGAAAGAGAACAACTTACGTAAAGGTATTGCTGGTAAAACAGTGGAAAGAGAGCAACGTGCGTAAAAGTATTGCTGGTAAAACAGTAGAAAGACACCAACCTACGTAAAAGTATTGTTGGTAAAACAGTGGAAAGAGAACAACCTAGGTACAAGTATTGCTGGTAAAACAGTGGAAAGGGAACAACCTACGTAAAAGTAGTGTTGGTAAAACAGTAGAAAGAAAACAACCTACCTAAAAGTATTGCTGGTAAAACAGTAGAAAGAGAACAACCTACGTAAACGTATTGCTGGTAAAACAGTAGAACGAGCACATCCTACGTAAAAGTATTGTTGGTAAAACAGTGGAAAGAGAACAACCTACGTAGAAGTATTGCTGGTAAAACAGTGGAAAGAGAACAACCTACGTAAAAGTATTGTTGGTAAAACAGTGGAAAGAGAACAAACTACGTAAAAGTATTGCTGGTAAAACAGTGGAAAGAGAACAACCTACGTAAAAGTATTGTTGGTAAAACAGTGGAAAGAGAACAAACTACGTAAAAGTATTGTTGGTAAAACAGTGTAAAGAGAACAACCTACGTAAACGTATTGTTGATAAAACAGTAGAAAGAGAACAACCTACGTAAAAGTATTGTTGGTAAAACAGAGCAAAGAGAGCAACCTACGTAAAAGTATTGCTGGTAAAACAGTAGAAAGAGCACAACCTACGTAAAAGTATTGCTGGTAAAACAGTGTAAAGAGAACAACCTACGTAAAAGTATTGTTGATAAGACAGTGGAAAGAGAGCTACCTACGTAAAAGTATTGCTGGTAAAACAGTGGAAAGAGAACAACCTACGTAAAAATATTGTTGGTAAAACAGTGTAAAGAGAACAACCTACGTAAAAGTATTGTTGATAAAACAGTAGAAAGAGAACAACTTACGTAAAAGTATTGTTGGTAAAACAGAGCAAAGAGAGCAACCTACGTAAAAGTATTGCTGGTAAAATAGTGGAAAGAGAGCAACCTACGTATAAGTATTGCTGGTAAAACAGTAGAAAGAGCACAACCTACGTAAAAGTATTGCTGGTAAAACAGTGGAAAGTGAACAACCTACGTAAAAGTATTGTTGGTAAAACAGTGTAAAGAGAACAACCTACGTAAACGTATTGTTGATAAGACAGTGGAAAGAGAGCTACCTACGAAAAAGTATAGCTGGTTAAACAGTTGAAACAGAACAACCTACGTAAAAGTATTGTTGGTAAGACAGTGGAAAGAGAACAACCTACGTAAAAGTATTGCTAGTAAAACAGTAGAAAGAGCACAACCTGCGTAAAATAATTGCTGTTAAAACAGTGGAAAGAGAACAAACTACGTAAAAATATTGCTGGTAAAACAGTGGAAAGAGAACAACCTACGTAGAAGTATTGCTGGTAAAACAGTGGAAAGAGAACAACCTACGTAAAAGTATTGTTGGTAAAACAGTGGAAAGAGAACAAACTACGTAAAAGTATTGCTGGTAAAACAGTGGAAAGAGAACAACCTACGTAAAAATATTGTTGGTAAAACAGTGTAAAGAGAACAACCTACGTACAAGTAGTGTTGGTAAAACAGAGGAAAGAGAGCAACCTACGTAAAAGTATTGCTGGTAAAACAGTAGAAAGAGCACAACCTACGTAAAAGTATTGCTGGTAAAACAGTGGAAAGAGAACAACCTACGTAAAAGTATTGTTGATAAGACAGTGGAAAGAGAGCTACCTACGTAAAAGTATTGCTGGTAAAACAGTGGAAAGAGAACAACCTACGTAAAAGTATTGCTGGTGAAACAGTGGAAAGAGAACAACCTACGTAAATGTATTGCTGGTAAAACAGTGGAAAGAGAGCAAACTACGTAAAAGCATTGCTGGTAAAACAGTGGAAAGAGAACAACCATGGTAAAAGTATTGCTGGCAAAATAGTGGAAAGAGAACAACCTACGTAAAAGTATTACTGGTAAAACAGTAGAAAGAGAACAACCTACGTAAAAGTATTGTTGGTAAAACAGTGGAAAGAGAATAACCTACGTAAAAGTATTGCTGGTAAGAGAGTGGAAAGAGAGCAACCTACTTAAAAGTATTGCTGGTAAAACAGTGAAAAGGGAACAACCTACGTAAAAGTATTGATGGTAAGACAGTGGAAAGAGAGCTACCTACGTAAAGGTATTGTTGGTAAAACAGTGAAAAGAGAACAACCTACGTTAAGGTATTGCTGGAAAAACAGTAGAAAGAGAACAACCTACGTAAAAGTATTGTTGGTAAGACAGTGGAAAGAGAGCTACCTACATAAAAGCATTACTGGTAAAACAGTGGAAAGAGAACAACCTACGTAAAAGTATTGCTGGTAAAACAATGGAAAGAGAGCAACTTACGTACAAGTATTGTTGGTAAGACAGTGGAATGAGAGTTACCTACGTAAAGGTATTGTTGGTAAAACAGTGGAAAGAGAACAACCTACGTTAAGGTATTGCTGGTAAAACAGTAGAAAGAGAACAACGTAAGTAACAGTATTGCTGGTAAAACAGTGGAAAGAGAGCAACCTACGTACAAGTATTGCTGGTAAAACAGTGGAAGGAGAACAACCAAGGTACAGATATTGCTGGTAAAACAGTGGAAAGAGAACAACCTACGTAAAAGCATTACTGGTAAAAGACTGAAAAGAGAACAACCTATCTATATGTATTGCTGGTAAAACTGTGGAAAGAGAACAACTTACGTAAAGGTATTGCTGGTAAAACAGTGGAAAGAGAGCAACGTGCGTAAAAGTATTGCTGGTAAAACAGTAGAAAGACACCAACCTACGTAAAAGTATTGTTGGTAAAACAGTGGAAAGAGAACAACCTAGGTACAAGTATTGCTGGTAAAACAGTGGAAAGGGAACAACCTACGTAAAAGTAGTGTTGGTAAAACAGTAGAAAGAAAACAACCTACCTAAAAGTATTGCTGGTAAAACAGTAGAAAGAGAACAACCTACGTAAACGTATTGCTGGTAAAACAGTAGAACGAGCACATCCTACGTAAAAGTATTGCTGGTAAAACAGTTGAAACAGAACAACCTACGTAAAAATATTGCTAGTAAAACAGTGGAAAGAGAACAACCTGCGTAAAAGTATTGCTGGTAAAACAGTGGAAAGAGAACAACCTACGTAAAAGTATTGCTGGTAAAACAGTGGAAAGAGAACAACCTACGTAAAAGTATTGCTGGTAAAACGGTGGAAAGAGAACAATCTACCTAAAAGTATTTTTGGTAAAACAGTGGAAAGAGAACAACCTAGGTACAATTATTGCTGGTGAAAGTGGAAAGAGAACAACCTACGTAAATGTATTGTTGGCAAAACAGTGGAAAGAGAATAACCTACGTAAAAGTAGTGTTGGTAAGACAGTGGAAAGAGAGCTACCTACGTAAAAGTAGTGTTGGTAAAACAGTAGAAAGAAAACAACCTACCTAAAAGTATTGCTGGTAAAACAGTAGAAAGAAAACAACCTACCTAAAAGTATTGCTGGTAAAACAGAGGAAAGAGAGCAACCTACGTAAAAGTATTGCTGGTAAAAATAGTGGAAAGAGAGCAACCTACATAAAAGTATTGCTGGTAAAACAGTAGAAAGGGCACAACCTACGTAAAAGTATTGCTGGTAAAACAGTGGAAAGAGAACAACCTACGTAAAAGTATTGTTGATAAGGCAGTGGAAAGAGAGCTACCTACGTAAAAGTATTGTTGATAAGACAGTGGAAAGAGAGCTACCTACGTAAAAGTATTGTTGATAAGACAGTTGAATGAGAGCTACCTACGTAAAAGTATTGTTGATAAGACAGTGGAAAGAGAGCTACCTACATACAAGTATTGTTGATAAGACATTGGAAAGAGAGCTACCTACGTAAAAGTATTGCTGGTAAAACAGTGTAAAGAGAACAACCTACGTAAAAGTATTGTTGATAAGACAGTGGAAAGAGAGCTACCTACGTAAAAGTATTGCTGGTAAAACAGTGGAAAGAGAACAACCTACGTAAAAGTATTACTGGTAAAACAGTAGAAAGAGAACAACCTACGTAAAAGTATTGTTGGTAAAACAGTGGAAAGAGAATAACCTACGTAAAAGTATTGCTGGTAAGAGAGTGGAAAGAGAGCAACCTACTTAAAAGTATTGCTGGTAAAACAGTGAAAAGGGAACAACCTACGTAAAAGTATTGATGGTAAGACAGTGGAAAGAGAGCTACCTACGTAAAGGTATTGTTGGTAAAACAGTGAAAAGAGAACAACCTACGTTAAGGTATTGCTGGAAAAACAGTAGAAAGAGAACAACCTACGTAAAAGTATTGTTGGTAAGACAGTGGAAAGAGAGCTACCTACATAAAAGCATTACTGGTAAAACAGTGGAAAGAGAACAACCTACGTAAAAGTATTGCTGGTAAAACAATGGAAAGAGAGCAACTTACGTACAAGTATTGTTGGTAAGACAGTGGAATGAGAGTTACCTACGTAAAGGTATTGTTGGTAAAACAGTGGAAAGAGAACAACCTACGTTAAGGTATTGCTGGTAAAACAGTAGAAAGAGAACAACGTAAGTAACAGTATTGCTGGTAAAACAGTGGAAAGAGAGCAACCTACGTACAAGTATTGCTGGTAAAACAGTGGAAGGAGAACAACCAAGGTACAGATATTGCTGGTAAAACAGTGGAAAGAGAACAACCTACGTAAAAGCATTACTGGTAAAAGACTGAAAAGAGAACAACCTATCTATATGTATTGCTGGTAAAACTGTGGAAAGAGAACAACTTACGTAAAGGTATTGCTGGTAAAACAGTGGAAAGAGAGCAACGTGCGTAAAAGTATTGCTGGTAAAACAGTAGAAAGACACCAACCTACGTAAAAGTATTGTTGGTAAAACAGTGGAAAGAGAACAACCTAGGTACAAGTATTGCTGGTAAAACAGTGGAAAGGGAACAACCTACGTAAAAGTAGTGTTGGTAAAACAGTAGAAAGAAAACAACCTACCTAAAAGTATTGCTGGTAAAACAGTAGAAAGAGAACAACCTACGTAAACGTATTGCTGGTAAAACAGTAGAACGAGCACATCCTACGTAAAAGTATTGCTGGTAAAACAGTTGAAACAGAACAACCTACGTAAAAATATTGCTAGTAAAACAGTGGAAAGAGAACAACCTGCGTAAAAGTATTGCTGGTAAAACAGTGGAAAGAGAACAACCTACGTAAAAGTATTGCTGGTAAAACAGTGGAAAGAGAACAACCTACGTAAAAGTATTGCTGGTAAAACGGTGGAAAGAGAACAATCTACCTAAAAGTATTTTTGGTAAAACAGTGGAAAGAGAACAACCTAGGTACAATTATTGCTGGTGAAAGTGGAAAGAGAACAACCTACGTAAATGTATTGTTGGCAAAACAGTGGAAAGAGAATAACCTACGTAAAAGTAGTGTTGGTAAGACAGTGGAAAGAGAGCTACCTACGTAAAAGTAGTGTTGGTAAAACAGTAGAAAGAAAACAACCTACCTAAAAGTATTGCTGGTAAAACAGTAGAAAGAAAACAACCTACCTAAAAGTATTGCTGGTAAAACAGAGGAAAGAGAGCAACCTACGTAAAAGTATTGCTGGTAAAAATAGTGGAAAGAGAGCAACCTACATAAAAGTATTGCTGGTAAAACAGTAGAAAGGGCACAACCTACGTAAAAGTATTGCTGGTAAAACAGTGGAAAGAGAACAACCTACGTAAAAGTATTGTTGATAAGGCAGTGGAAAGAGAGCTACCTACGTAAAAGTATTGTTGATAAGACAGTGGAAAGAGAGCTACCTACGTAAAAGTATTGTTGATAAGACAGTTGAATGAGAGCTACCTACGTAAAAGTATTGTTGATAAGACAGTGGAAAGAGAGCTACCTACATACAAGTATTGTTGATAAGACATTGGAAAGAGAGCTACCTACGTAAAAGTATTGCTGGTAAAACAGTGTAAAGAGAACAACCTACGTAAAAGTATTGTTGATAAGACAGTGGAAAGAGAGCTACCTACGTAAAAGTATTGCTGGTAAAACAGTGGAAAGAGAACAACCTACGTAAAAGTATTGCTGGTAAAACAGTGGAAAAAGAACAACCTACGTAAAAATATTGTTGGTAAAACAATGGAAAGAGAACAACCTACGTAAAAGTATTGTTGATAAGACAGTGGAAAGAGAGCTACCTACGTAAAAGTATTGTTGATAAGACAGTGGAAAGAGAGCTACCTACCTAAAAGTATTGTTGGTAAAACAGTGTAAAGAGAACAACCTACGTAAAAGTAGTGTTGGTAAAACAGAGGAAAGAGAGCAACCTACGTAAAATTATTGCTGTTAAAACAGTAGAAAGAGCACAACCTACGTAAAAGTATTGCTGGTAAAACAGTGTAAAGAGAACAACCTACGTAAAAATATTGTTGGTAAAACAGTGGAAAGAGAACAACCTACGTAAAAGTATTGTTGATAAGACAGTGGAAAGAGAGCTACCTACGTAAAAGTATTGTTGATAAGACAGTGGAAAGAGAGCTACCTACGTAAAAGTATTGCTGGTAAAACAGTGTAAAGAGAACAACCTACGTAAAAGTATTGTTGATAACACAGTGGAAAGAGAGCTACCTACTTAAAAGTATTGCTGGTAAAACAGTGGAAAGAGAACAACCTACGTAAAAGTATTGTTGGTAAAACAATGGAAAGAGAACAACCTACGTTAAAATATTGCTGGTAAAACAGTGTAAAGAGAACAACCTACTTAAAAGTATTGTTGGCAAAACAGTGGAAAGAGAATAACCTACGTAAAGGTAGTGTTGGTAAAACAGTGGAAAGAGAGCTACCTACGTAAAAGTATTGTTGGTAAAACAGAGGAAAGAGAGCAACCTACGTAAAAGTAGTGTTGGTAAAACAGTAGAAAGAAAACAACCTACCTAAAAGTATTGCTGGTAAAACAGTGGAAAGAGAACAACCTACGTAAAAGTATTGTTGATAAAACAGTAGAAAGAGAACAACCTACGTAAAAGTATTGTTGGTAAAACAGTGGAAAGAGAACAACCTACGTAAAAGTATTGTTGGTAAAACAGTGGAAAGAGAGCAACCTACGTAAAAGTATTGCTGGTAAAACAGTGGAAAGAGAACAACCTACGTAAAAATATTGTTGGTAAAACAGTGTAAAGAGAACAACCTACGTAAAAGTATTGTTGATAAGACAGTGGAAAGAGAGCTACCTACGTAAAAGTATTGCTAGTAAAACAGTGGAAAGAGAACAACCTACGTAAAAGTATTGCTGGTAAAACAGTTGAAAGAGAACAATCTACGCAAAAATATTGTTGGTAAAACAGTGTAAAGAGAACAACCTACGTAAAAGTATTGTTGATAAGACAGTGGAAAGAGAGCTACCTACGTAAAAGTATTGCTGGTAAAACAGTGGAAAGAGAACAACCTACGTAAAAGTATTGTTGGTAAAACAGTGTAAAGAGAACAACCTACGTAAAAGTATTGTTGATAAGACAGTGGAAAGAGAGCTACCTACGTAAAAGTATTGCTGGTAAAACAGTGGAAAGAGAACAACCTACGTAAAAGTATTGTTGGTAAAACAGTGTAAAGAGAACAACCTACGTAAAAGTAGTGTTGGTAAAACAGAGGAAAGAGAGCAACCTACGTAAAAAGTATTGCTGGTAAAACAGTAGAAAGAGCACAACCTACGTAAAAGTATTGCTGGTAAAACAGTGGAAAGAGAACAACCTACGTAAAAGTATTGTTGATAAGACAGTGGAAAGAGAGCTACCTACTTAAAAGTAATGCAGGTAAAACAGTGGAAAGAGAACAACCTACGTAAAAGTATTGTTGGTAAAACAGTGTAAAGAGAACAACCTACGTAAAAGTATTGTTGATAAGACAGTGGAGAGAGAGCTACCTACGTAAAAGTATTGTTGGTAAAACAGTGTAAAGAGAACAACCTACGTAAAAGTATTGTTGGTAAAACAGTGTAAAGAGAACAACCTACGTAAAAGTATTGTTGATAAGACAGTGGAAATAGAGTTACCTACGTAAAAGTATTGCTGGTAAAACAGTGGAAAGAGAGCAACCTACGTAAAAGTATTGCTGGTAAAACAGTGGAAAGAGAACAAACTACGTAAAAGTATTGTTGGTAAAACAGTATAAAGAGAACAACCTACGTAAAAGTATTGTTGGCAAAACAGTGGAAAGAGAATAACCTACGTAAAAGTATTGTTGGTAAAACAGTATAAAGAGAACAACCTACGTAAAAGTATTGTTGGCAAAACAGTGGAAAGAGAACAACCTACGTAAAAGTATTGTTGGTAAAACAGTATAAAGAGAACAACCTACGTAAAAGTAGTGTTGGTAAAACAGTAGAAAGAAAACAACCTACCTAAAAGTATTGCTGGTAAAACAGTAGAAAGAAAACAACCTACCTAAAAGTATTGCTGGTAAAACAGAGGAAAGAGAGCAACCTACGTAAAAGTATTGCTGGTAAAATAGTGGAAAGAGAACAACCTACGTAAAAGTATTGCTGGTAAAACAGTAGAAAGAGCACAACCTACGTAAAAGTATTGTTGATAAGACAGTGGAAAGAGAGCTACCTACCTAAAAGTATTGTTGATAAGACAATGGAAAGAGAGCTACCTACGTAAAAGTATTGTTGATAAGACAGTGGAAACAGAGCTACCTACGTAAAAGTATTGTTGATAAGACAGTGGAAAGAGAGCTACCTACGTAAAAGTATTGCTGGTAAAACAGTGTAAAGAGAACAACCTACGTAAAAGTATTGTTGATAAGACAGTGGAAAGAGAGCTACCTACGTAAAAGTATTGCTGGTAAAACAGTGGAAAGAGAACAACTTACGTAAAAGTATTGCTGGTAAAACAGTGGAAAGAGAACAACCTACGTAAAAGTATTGTTGGTAAAACAATGGAAAGAGAACAACCTACGTAAAAGTATTGTTGATAAGACAGTGGAAAGAGAGCTACCTACGTAAAAGTATTGTTGATAAGACAGTGGAAAGAGAGCTACCTACCTAAAAGTATTGTTGGTAAAACAGTCTAAAGAGAACAACCTACGTAAAAGTAGTGTTGGTAAAACAGAGGAAAGAGAGCAACCTACGTAAAATTATTGCTAGTAAAACAGTAGAAAGAGCACAACCTACGTAAAAGTATTGCTGGTAAAACAGTGTAAAGCAAACAACCTACGTAAAAATATTGTTGGTAAAACAGTGTAAAGAGAACAACCTACGTAAAAGTATTGTTGATAAGACAGTGGAAAGAGAGCTACCTACGTAAAAGTATTGTTGATAAGACAGTGGAAAGAGAGCTACCTACGTAAAAGTATTGCTGGTAAAACAGTGTAAAGAGAACAACCTACGTAAAAGTATTGTTGATAAGACAGTGGAAAGAGAGCTACCTACATTAAAGTATTGCTGGTAAAACAGTGGAAAGAGAACAACCTACGTAAAAGTATTGTTGGTAAAACAGTGTAAAGAGAACAACCTACGTAAAAGTATTGTTGGCAAAACAGTGGAAAGAGAATAACCTACGTAAAAGTAGTGTTGGTAAAACAGTGGAAAGAGAGCTACCTACGTAAAAGTATTGTTGGTAAAACAGAGGAAAGAGAGCAACCTACGTAAACGTAGTGTTGGTAAAACAGTGGAAAGAAAACAACCTACCTAAAAGTATTGCTGGTAAAACAGTGGAAAGAGAACAACCTACGTAAAAGTATTGTTGATAAAACAGTAGAAAGAGAACAACCTACGTAAAAGTATTGTTGGTAAAACAGAGGAAAGAGAGCAACCTACGTAAAAGTATTGTTGGCAAAACAGTGGAAAGAGAACAACCTACGTAAAAGTATTGCTGGTAAAACAGTGGAAAGAGAACAACCTACGTAAAAGTATTGCTGGTAAAACAGTGGAAAGAGAACAACCTACGTAAAAGTATTGTTGATAAGACAGTGGAAAGAGAGCTACCTACGTAAAAGTATTGTTGATAAGACAGTGGAAAGAGAGCTACCTACGTAAAAGTATTGTTGATAAGACAGTGGAAAGAGAGCTACCTACGTAAAAGTATTGTTGATAAGACAGTGGAAAAAGAGCTAGCTACGTAAAAGTATTGTTGATAAGACAGTGGAAAGAGAGCTACCTACGTAAAAGTATTGCTGGTAAAACAGTGTAAAGAGAACAACCTACGTAAAAGTATTGTTGATAAGACATTGGAAAGAGAGCTACCTACGTAAAAGTATTACTGGTAAAACAGTGGAAAGAGAACAACCTACGTAAAAGTATTGCTGGTAAAACAGTGGAAAGAGAACAACCTACGTAAAAGTATTGTTGGTAAAACAATGGAAAGAGAACAACCTACGTAAAAGTATTGTTGATAAGACAGTGGAAAGAGAGCTACCTACCTAAAAGTATTGTTGGTAAAACAGTGTAAAGAGAACAACCTACGTAAAAGTAGTGTTGGTAAAACAGAGGAAAGAGAGCAACCTACGGAAAAGTATTGCTGGTAAAACAGTAGAAAAAGCACAACCTGCGTAAAAGTATTGCTGGTAAAACAATGGAAAGAGAACAACCTACGTTAAAATATTGCTGGTAAAACAGTGTAAAGAGAACAACCAACGTAAAAGTATTGTTGATAAGACAGTGGAAAGAGAGCTACCTACGTAAAAGTATTGTTGATAAGACAGTGGAAAGAGAGCTACCTACGTAAAAGTATTGCTGGTAAAACAGTGTAAAGAGAACAGCCTACGTAAAAGTATTGTTGATAAGACAGTGGAAACAGAGCTACCTACGTAAAAGTATTGCTGGTAAAACAGTGGAAAGAGAACAACCTACGTAAAAGTATTGCTGGTAAAACAGTGGAAAGAGAACAACCTACGTAAAAGTATTGCTGGTAAAACAGTGGAAAGAGAACAACCTACGTAAAAATATTGTTGGTGAAACAGTGTAAAGAGAACAACCTACGTAAAAGTAGTGTTGGTAAAACAGAGGAAAGAGAGCAACCTACGTAAAAGTATTGCTGGTAAAACAGTAGAAAGAGCACAACCTACGTAAAAGTATTGCTGGTAAAACAGTGGAAAGAGAACACCCTACGTAAACATATTGTTGGTAAAACAGTGTAAAGAGAACAACCTACGTAAAAGTATTGTTGATAAGACAGTGGAAAGAGAGCTACCTACGTAAAAGTATTGCTGGTAAAACAGTGGAAAGAGAACAACCTACGTAAAAGTATTGTTGGTAAAACAGTGCAAAGAGAACAACCTACGTAAAAGTATTGTTGATAAGACAGTGGAAAGAGAACAACCTACGTAAAAGTATTGCTGGTAAAACAGTGGAAAGAGAGCAACCTACGTAAAAGTATTGTTGATAAGACAGTGGAAAGAGAGCTACCTACGTAAAAGTATTGCTGGTAAAATAGTGGAAAGAGAACAACCTACGTAAAAGTATTGTTGGTAAAACAATGGAAAGAGAACAACCTACGTAAAAGTATTGTTGATAAGACAGTGGAAAGAGAGCTACCTACGTAAAAGTATTGTTGATAAGACAGTGGAAAGAGAGCTACCTACCTAAAGGTATTGTTGGTAAAACAGTGTAAAGAGAACAACATACGTAAAAGTAGTGTTGGTAAAACAGAGGAAAGAGAGCAACCTACGTAAAATTATTGCTGGTAAAACAGTAGAAAGAGCACAACCTACGTAAAAGTATTGCTGGTGAAACATTGTAAAGAGAACAACCTACGTAAAAATATTGTTGGTAAAACAGTGTAAAGAGAACAACCTACGTAAAAGTATTGTTGATAAGACAGTGGAAAGAGAGCTACCTACGTAAAAGTATTGCTGGAAAAACAGTGGAAAGAGAACAACCTACGTAAAAGTATTGTTGGTAAAACAGTGTAAAGAGAGCTACCTACGTAAAAGTATTGTTGATAAGACAGTGGAAAGAGAGCTACCTACGTAAAAGTATTGCTGGTAAAACAGTGTAAAGAGAACAACCTACGTAAAAGTATTGTTGATAAGACAGTGGAAAGAGAGCTACCTACGTAAAAGTATTGCTGGTAAAACAGTGTAAAGAGAACAACCTACGTAAAAGTATTGTTGATAACACAGTGGAAAGAGAGCTACCTACTTAAAAGTATTGCTGGTAAAACAGTGGAAAGAGAACAACCTACGTAAAAGTATTGTTGGTAAAACAATGGAAAGAGAACAACCTACGTTAACATATTGCTGGTAAAACAGTGTAAAGAGAACAACCTACGTAAAAGTATTGTTGGCAAAACAGTGGAAAGAGAATAACCTACGTAAAGGTAGTGTTGGTAAAACAGTGGAAAGAGAGCTACCTACGAAAAAGTATTGTTGGTAAAACAGAGGAAAGAGAGCAACCTACGTAAAAGTAGTGTTGGTAAAACAGTAGAAAGAAAACAACCTACCTAAAAGTATTGCTGGTAAAACAGTGGAAAGAGAACAACCTACGTAAAAGTATTGTTGATAAAACAGTAGAAAGAGAACAACCTACGTAAAAGTATTGTTGGTAAAACAGTGGAAAGAGAACAACCTACGTAAAAGTATTGTTGGTAAAACAGTGGAAAGAGAGCAACCTACGTAAAAGTATTGCTGGTAAAACAGTGGAAAGAGAACAACCTACGTAAAAGTATTGCTGGTAAAACAGTTGAAAGAGAACAATCTACGCAAAAATATTGTTGGTAAAACAGTGTAAAGAGAACAACCTACGTAAAAGTATTGTTGATAAGACAGTGGAAAGAGAGCTACCTACGTAAAAGTATTGCTAGTAAAACAGTGGAAAGAGAACAACCTACGTAAAAGTATTGCTGGTAAAACAGTTGAAAGAGAACAATCTACGCAAAAATATTGTTGGTAAAACAGTGTAAAGAGAACAACCTACGTAAAAGTATTGTTGATAAGACAGTGGAAAGAGAGCTACCTACGTAAAAGTATTGCTGGTAAAACAGTGGAAAGAGAACAACCTACGTAAAAGTATTGTTGGTAAAACAGTGTAAAGAGAACAACCTACGTAAAAGTATTGTTGATAAGACAGTGGAAAGAGAGCTACCTACGTAAAAGTATTGCTGGTAAAACAGTGGAAAGAGAACAACCTACGTAAAAGTATTGTTGGTAAAACAGTGTAAAGAGAACAACCTACGTAAAAGTAGTGTTGGTAAAACAGAGGAAAGAGAGCAACCTACGTAAAAAGTATTGCTGGTAAAACAGTAGAAAGAGCACAACCTACGTAAAAGTATTGCTGGTAAAACAGTGGAAAGAGAACAACCTACGTAAAAGTATTGTTGATAAGACAGTGGAAAGAGAGCTACCTACTTAAAAGTAATGCAGGTAAAACAGTGGAAAGAGAACAACCTACGTAAAAGTATTGTTGGTAAAACAGTGTAAAGAGAACAACCTACGTAAAAGTATTGTTGATAAGACAGTGGAGAGAGAGCTACCTACGTAAAAGTATTGTTGGTAAAACAGTGTAAAGAGAACAACCTACGTAAAAGTATTGTTGGTAAAACAGTGTAAAGAGAACAACCTACGTAAAAGTATTGTTGATAAGACAGTGGAAAGAGAGTTACCTACGTAAAAGTATTGCTGGTAAAACAGTGGAAAGAGAGCAACCTACGTAAAAGTATTGCTGGTAAAACAGTGGAAAGAGAACAACCTACGTAAAAGTATTGTTGGCAAAACAGTGGAAAGAGAATAACCTACGTAAAAGTAGTGTTGGTAAAACAGTAGAAAGAAAACAACCTACCTAAAAGTATTGCTGGTAAAACAGTAGAAAGAAAACAACCTACCTAAAAGTATTGCTGGTAAAACAGAGGAAAGAGAGCAACCTACGTAAAAGTATTGCTGGTAAAACAGTAGAAAGAGCACAACCTACGTAAAAGTATTGTTGATAAGACAGTGGAAAGAGAGCTACCTACCTAAAAGTATTGTTGATAAGACAATGGAAAGAGAGCTACCTACGTAAAAGTATTGTTGATAAGACAGTGGAAAGAGAGCTACCTACGTAAAAGTATTGTTGATAAGACAGTGGAAAGAGAGCTACCTACGTAAAAGTATTGCTGGTAAAACAGTGTAAAGAGAACAACCTACGTAAAAGTATTGTTGATAAGACAGTGGAAAGAGAGCTACCTACGTAAAAGTATTGCTGGTAAAACAGTGGAAAGAGAACAACCTACGTAAAAGTATTGCTGGTAAAACAGTGGAAAGAGAACAACCTACGTAAAAGTATTGTTGGTAAAACAATGGAAAGAGAACAACCTACGTAAAAGTATTGTTGATAAGACAGTGGAAAGAGAGCTACCTACGTAAAAGTATTGTTGATAAGACAGTGGAAAGAGAGCTACCTACGTAAAAGTAGTGTTGGTAAAACAGAGGAAAGAGAGCAACCTACGTAAAATTATTGCTGGTAAAACAGTAGAAAGAGCACAACCTACGTAAAAGTATTGCTGGTAAAACAGTGTAAAGCAAACAACCTACGTAAAAATATTGTTGGTAAAACAGTGTAAAGAGAACAACCTACGTAAAAGTATTGTTGATAAGACAGTGGAAAGAGAGCTACCTACGTAAAAGTATTGTTGATAAGACAGTGGAAAGAGAGCTACCTACGTAAAAGTATTGCTGGTAAAACAGTGTAAAGAGAACAACCTACGTAAAAGTATTGTTGATAAGACAGTGGAAAGAGAGCTACCTACATAAAAGTATTGCTGGTAAAACAGTGGAAAGAGAACAACCTACGTAAAAGTATTGTTGGTAAAACAGTGTAAAGAGAACAACCTACGTAAAAGTATTGTTGGCAAAACAGTGGAAAGAGAATAACCTACGTAAAAGTAGTGTTGGTAAAACAGTGGAAAGAGAGCTACCTACGTAAAAGTATTGTTGGTAAAACAGAGGAAAGAGAGCAACCTACGTAAAAGTAGTGTTGGTAAAACAGTAGAAAGAAAACAACCTACCTAAAAGTATTGCTGGTAAAACAGTGGAAAGAGAACAACCTACGTAAAAGTATTGTTGATAAAACAGTAGAAAGAGAGCAACCTACGTAAAAGTATTGTTGGTAAAACAGAGGAAAGAGAGCAACCTACGTAAAAGTATTGTTGGCAAAACAGTGGAAAGAGAACAACCTACGTAAAAATATTGCTGGTAAAACAGTGGAAAGAGAACAACCTACGTAAAAGTATTGCTGGTAAAACAGTGGAAAGAGAACAACCTACGTAAAAGTATTGTTGATAAGACAGTGGAAAGAGAGCTACCTACGTAAAAGTATTGTTGATAAGACAGTGGAAAGAGAGCTACCTACGTAAAAGTATTGTTGATAAGACAGTGGAAAGAGAGCTACCTACGTAAAAGTATTGTTGATAAGACAGTGGAAAAAGAGCTAGCTACGTAAAAGTATTGTTGATAAGACAGTGGAAAGAGAGCTACCTACGTAAAAGTATTGCTGGTAAAACAGTGTAAAGAGAACAACCTACGTAAAAGTATTGTTGATAAGACATTAGAAAGAGAGCTACCTACGTAAAAGTATTACTGGTAAAACAGTGGAAAGAGAACAACCTACGTAAAAGTATTGCTGGTAAAACAGTGGAAAGAGAACAACCTACGTAAAAGTATTGTTGGTAAAACAATGGAAAGAGAACAACCTACGTAAAAGTATTGTTGATAAGACAGTGGAAAGAGAGCTACCTACCTAAGAGTATTGTTGGTAAAACAGTGTAAAGAGAACAACCTACGTAAAAGTAGTGTTGGTAAAACAGAGGAAAGAGAGCAACCTACGTAAAAGTATTGCTGGTAAAACAGTAGAAAAAGCACAACCTGCGTAAAAGTATTGCTGGTAAAACAATGGAAAGAGAACTACCTACGTTAAAATATTGCTGGTAAAACAGTGTAAAGAGAACAACCAACGTAAAAGTATTGTTGATAAGACAGTGGAAAGAGAGCTACCTACGTAAAAGTATTGTTGATAAGACAGTGGAAAGAGAGCTACCTACGTAAAAGTATTGCTGGTAAAACAGTGCAAAGAGAACAGCCTACGTAAAAGTATTGTTGATAAGACAGTGGAAACAGAGCTACCTACGTAAAAGTATTGCTGGTAAAACAGTGGAAAGAGAACAACCTACGTAAAAGTATTGCTGGTAAAACAGTGGAAAGAGAACAACCTACGTAAAAGTATTGCTGGTAAAACAGTGGAAAGAGAACAACCTACGTAAAAATATTGTTGGTAAAACAGTAGAAAGAGCACAACCTACGTAAAAGTATTGCTGGTAAAACAGTGGAAAGAGAACACCCTACGTAAACATATTGTTGGTAAAACAGTGTAAAGAGAACAACCTACGTAAAAGTATTGCAGGTAAAACAGTGGAAAGAGAACAACCTACGTAAAAGTATTGTTGGTAAAACAATGGAAAGAGAACAACCTACGTAAAAGTATTGTTGATAAGACAGTGGAAAGAGAGCTACCTACGTAAAAGTATTGTTGATAAGACAGTGGAAAGAGAGCTACCTACCTAAAGGTATTGTTGGTAAAACAGTGTAAAGAGAACAACATACGTAAAAGTAGTGTTGGTAAAACAGAGGAAAGAGAGCAACCTACGTAAAATTATTGCTGGTAAAACAGTAGAAAGAGCACAACCTACGTAAAAGTATTGCTGGTGAAACATTGTAAAGAGAACAACCTACGTAAAAATATTGTTGGTAAAACAGTGTAAAGAGAACAACCTACGTAAAAGTATTGTTGATAAGACAGTGGAAAGAGAGCTACCTACGTAAAAGTATTGCTGGTAAAACAGTGGAAAGAGAACAACCTACGTAAAAGTATTGTTGGTAAAACAGTGTAAAGAGAGCTACCTACGTAAAAGTATTGTTGATAAGACAGTGGAAAGAGAGCTACCTACGTAAAAGTATTGCTGGTAAAACAGTGTAAAGAGAACAACCTACGTAAAAGTATTGTTGATAAGACAGTGGAAAGAGAGCTACCTACGTAAAAGTATTGCTGGTAAAACAGTGGAAAGAGAACAACCTACGTAAAAGTATTGTTTGGTAAAACAGTGTAAAGAGAACAACCTACGTAAAAGTATTGTTGGCAAAACAGTGGAAAGAGAATAACCTACGTAAAAGTAGTGTTGGTAAAACTGTGGAAAGAGAGCTACCTACGTAAAAGTATTGTTGGTAAAACAGAGGAAAGAGAGCAACCTACGTAAAAGTAGTGTTGGTTAAACAGTAGAAAGAAAACAACCTACCTAAAAATATTGCTGGTAAAACAGTAGAAAGAGAACAACCTACGTAAAAGTATTGTTGATAAAACAGTAGAAAGAGAACAACCTACGTAAAAGTATTGTTGGTAAAACAGAGGAAAGAGAGCAACCTACGTAAAAGTATTGTTGGCAAAACAGTGGAAAGAGAACAACCTACGTAAAAGTATTGCTGGTAAAACAGTGGAAAGAGAACAACCTACGTAAAAGTATTGCTGGTAAAACAGTGGAAAGAGAACAACCTACGTAAAAGTATTGTTGATAAGACAGTGGAAAGAGAGCTACCTACGTAAAAGTATTGTTGATAAGACAGTGGAAAGAGAACTACCTACGTAAAAGTATTGTTGATAAGACAGTGGAAAGAGAGCTACCTACGTAAAAGTATTGTTGATAAGACAGTGGAAAAAGAGCAACCTACGTAAAGGTATTGTTGATAAGACAGTGGAAAGAGAGCTACCTATGTAAAAGTATTCCTGGTAAAACAGTGTAAAGAGAACAACCTACGTAAAAGTATTGTTGATAAGACATTGGAAAGAGAGCTACCTACGTAAAAGTATTACTGGTAAAACAGTGGAAAGAGAACAACCTACGTAAAAGTATTCCTGGTAAAACAGTGGAAAGAGAACAGCCTACGTAAAAGTATTGTTGGTAAAACAATGGAAAGAGAACAACCTATGTAAAAGTATTGTTGATAAGACAGTGGAAAGAGAGCTACCTACCTAAAAGTATTGTTGGTAAAACAGTGTAAAGAGAACAACCTACGTAAAAGTATTGTTGGTAAAACAGAGGAAAGAGAGCAACCTACGTAAAAGTATTGCTGGTAAAACAGTAGAAAAAGCACAACCTGCGTAAAAGTATTGCTGGTAAAACAATGGAAAGAGAACAACCTACGTTAAAATATTGCTGGTAAAACAGTGTAAAGAGAACAACCTACGTAAAAGTATTGTTGATAAGACAGTGGAAAGAGAGCTACATACGTAAAAGTATTGTTGATAAGACAGTGGAAAGAGAGCTACCTACGTAAAAGTATTGCTGGTAAAACAGTGGAAAGAGAACAACCTACGTAAAAGTATTGTTGATAAGACAGTGGAAAGAGAGCTACCAACGTAAAAGTATTGCTGGTAAAACATTGGATAGAGAACAACCCACGTAAAAGTATTGCTGGTAAAACAGTGGAAAGAGAACAACCTACGTAAAAATATTGTTGGTGAAACAGTGTAAAGAGAACAACCTACGTAAAAGTAGTGTTGGTAAAACAGAGGAAAGAGAGCAACCTACGTAAAAGTATTGCTGGTAAAACAGTAGAAAGAGCACAATCTACGTAAAAGTATTGCTGGTAAAACAGTGGAAAGAGAACACCCTACGTAAACATATTGTTGGTAAAACAGTGTAAAGAGAACAACCTACGTAAAAGTATTGTTGATAAGACAGTGTAAAGAGAACAACCTACGTAAAAGTATTGCTAGTAAAACAGTGGAAAGAGAACAACCTACGTAAAAGTATTGTTGGTAAAACAGTGTAAAGAGAACAACCTACGTAAAAGTATTGTTGATAAGACAGTGTAAAGAGAACAACCTACGTAAAAGTATTGTTGGTAAAACAGTGGAAAGAGTGCAACCTACGTAAAAGTATTGTTGATAAGACAGTGGAAAGAGAGCTACCTACGTAAAAGTATTGCTGGTAAAACAGTGGAAAGAGAGCAACCTACGTAAAAGTATTGTTGGCAAAACAGTGGAAAGAGAACAACCTACGTAAAAGTATTGTTGGTAAAACAGTGTAAAGAGAACAACCTACGTTAAGGTATTGTTGGCAAAACAGTGGAAAGAGAACAACCTACGTAAAAGTAGTGTTGGTAAAACAGAGGAAAGAGAACAACCTACGTAAAAGTATTGTTGGTAAAACAGAGGAAAGAGAGCAACCTACGTAAAAGTAGTGTTGGTAAAACAGTAGAAAGAAAACAACCTACCTAAAAGTATTGCTGGTAAAACAGTGGAAAGAGAACAACCTGCGTAAAAGTAGTGTTGGTAAAATAGTGGAAAGAGAGCTACCTACGTAAAAGTATTGTTGGTAAAACAGAGGAAAGAGAGCAACCTACGTAAAAGTAGTGTTGGTAAAACAGTAGAAAGAAAACAACCTACCTAAAAGTATTGCTGGTAAAACAGTGGAAAGAGAACAACCTACGTAAAAGTATTGTTGGTAAAACAGTGGAAAGAGAACAACCTACGTAAAAGTATTGTTGATAAGACAGTGGAAAGGGAGCTACCTACGTAAAAGTATTGCTGGTAAAACATTGGAAAAAGAATAACCTACGTAAAAATAGTGTTGGTAAAACAGAGGAAAGAGAGCAACCTACGTAAAAGTAGTGTTGGTAAAACAGTAGAAAGAAAACAACCTACCTAAAAGTATTGCTGGTAAAACAGTGGAAAGAAAACAACCTACGTAAAAGTATTGCTGGTAAAACAGTGGAAAGAGAGCAAACTACGTAAAAGCATAGCTGGTAAAACAGTGGAAAGAGAACAACCAACGTAAAAGTATTGCTGGCAAAACAGTGGAAAGAGAACAACCTACGTAAAAGTATTACTGGTAAAACAGTGGAAAGAGAGCAGCCAACGTAAAAGTATTGTTGGTAAAACAGTAGAAAGAGAACAACCTACCTAAAAGTATTGCTGGTAAGACCGTAGAAAGAGAGCAACCTACTTAAAAGTATTGCTGGTAAGACAGTGGAAAGAGAACAACCTACGTTAAGGTATTGCTGGAAAAACAGTAGAAAGAGAACAACCTTCGTAAAAGTATTGTTGGTAAGACAGTGGAAAGAGAGCTACCTACGTAAAAGCATTACTGGTAAAACAGTGGAAAGAGAACAACCTACGTAAAAGTATTACTGGTAAAACAGTGGAAAGAGAGCAACTTACGTACAGTGGAAAGAGAATTACCTACGTAAATGTATTGTTGGTTAAAGTGGAAAGAGAACAACCTACGTAAAAGTAGTGTTGGTAAAACAGTAGAAAGAAAACAACCTACCTAAAAGTATTGCTGGTAAAACAGTGGAAAGAAAACAACCTACGTAAAAGTATTGCTGGTAAAACAGTGGAAAGAGAGCAAACTACGTAAAAGCACAGCTGGTAAAACAGTGGAAAGAGAACAACCAACGTAAAGGTATTGCTGGCAAAACAGTGGAAAGAGAACAACCTACGTAAAAGTATTACTGGTAAAACAGTGGAAAGAGAGCAGCCAACGTAAAAGTATTGCTGGTAAAACAGTAGAAAGAGAACAACCTACCTAAAAGTATTGCTGGTAAGACAGTGGAAAGAGAGCAACCTACTTAAAAGTATTGCTGGTAAGACAGTGGAAAGAGAACAACCTACGTTAAGGTATTGCTGGAAAAACAGTAGAAAGAGAACAACCTACGTAAAAGTATTGTTGGTAAGACAGTGGAAAGAGAGCTACCTACGTAAAAGCATTACTGGTAAAACAGTGGAAAGAGAACAACCTACGTAAAAGTATTACTGGTAAAACAGTGGAAAGAGAGCAACTTACGTACAGTGGAAAGAGAATTACCTACGTAAAGGTATTGTTGGTTAAAGTGGAAAGAGAACAACCTACGTAAATGTATTGCTGGTAAAACAGTGGAAAGAGAGCAAACTACGTAAAAGTATTTCTGGCAAAACAGTGGAAAGAGAACAACCTACATAAAACTATTACTGTTAAAACAGTGGAAAGAGAGCAACCAACGTAAAAGTATTGCTGGTAAGACAGTGGAAAGAGAGCAACATACTTAAAAGTATTGCTGGTAAAACAATGGAAAGAGAACAACCTACGTAAAAGTATTGTTGGTAAGACAGTGGAAAGAGAGCTACCTACGTAAATGTATAGTTGGTAAAACAGTGGAAAGAGAACAACCTACGTTAAGGTATTGCTGGAAAAACAGTGGAAAGAGAACAACCTACGTAAAAGTATTGTTGATAAGACAGTGGAAAGAGAGCTACCAACGTAAAAGTATTGCTGGTAAAACATTGGATAGAGAACAACCCACGTAAAAGTATTGCTGGTAAAACAGTGGAAAGAGAACAACCTACGTAAAAATATTGTTGGTGAAACAGTGTAAAGAGAACAACCTACGTAAAAGTAGTGTTGGTAAAACAGAGGAAAGAGAGCAACCTACGTAAAAGTATTGCTGGTAAAACAGTAGAAAGAGCACAATCTACGTAAAAGTATTGCTGGTAAAACAGTGGAAAGAGAACACCCTACGTAAACATATTGTTGGTAAAACAGTGTAAAGAGAACAACCTACGTAAAAGTATTGTTGATAAGACAGTGGAAAGAGAGCTACCTACGTAAAAGTATTGTTGGTAAAACAGTGTAAAGAGAACAACCTACGTAAAAGTATTGTTGGTAAAACAGTGGAAAGAGAGCTACCTACGTAAAAATATTGCTGGTAAAACAGTGGAAAGAGAACAACCTACGTAAAAGTATTGCTGGTAAAACAGTGGAAAGAGAGCAACCTACGTAAAAGTATTGTTGGCAAAACAGTGGAAAGAGAACAACCTACGTAAAAGTATTGTTGGTAAAACAGTGTAAAGAGAACAACCTACGTAAAGGTATTGTTGGCAAAACAGTGGAAAGAGAACAACCTACGTAAAAGTAGTGTTGGTAAAACAGTGGAAAGAGAACAACCTACGTAAAAGTATTGTTGGTAAAACAGAGGAAAGAGAGCAACCTACGTAAAAGTAGTGTTGGTAAAACAGTAGAAAGAAAACAACCTACCTAAAAGTATTGCTGGTAAAACAGTGGAAAGAGAACAACCTACGTAAAAGTATTGTTGATAAGACAGTGGAAAGAGAGCTACCTACGTAAAAGTATTGCTGGTAAAACAGTGGAAAGAGAACAACCTACGTAAAAGTATTGTTGGTAAAACAGTGTAAAGAGAACAACCTACGTAAAAGTAGTGTTGGTAAAACAGAGGAAAGAGAGCAACCTACGTAAAAAGTATTGCTGGTAAAACAGTAGAAAGAGCACAACCTACGTAAAAGTATTGCTGGTAAAACAGTGGAAAGAGAACAACCTACGTAAAAGTATTGTTGATAAGACAGTGGAAAGAGAGCTACCTACTTAAAAGTAATGCAGGTAAAACAGTGGAAAGAGAACAACCTACGTAAAAGTATTGTTGGTAAAACAGTGTAAAGAGAACAACCTACGTAAAAGTATTGTTGATAAGACAGTGGAGAGAGAGCTACCTACGTAAAAGTATTGTTGGTAAAACAGTGTAAAGAGAACAACCTACGTAAAAGTATTGTTGGTAAAACAGTGTAAAGAGAACAACCTACGTAAAAGTATTGCTGGTAAAACAGTGGAAAGAGAGCAACCTACGTAAAAGTATTGTTGGCAAAACAGTGGAAAGAGAACAACCTACGTAAAAGTATTGTTGGTAAAACAGTGTAAAGAGAACAACCTACGTAAAGGTATTGTTGGCAAAACAGTGGAAAGAGAACAACCTACGTAAAAGTAGTGTTGGTAAAACAGTGGAAAGAGAACAACCTACGTAAAAGTATTGTTGGTAAAACAATGGAAAGAGAGCAACCTACGTAAAAGTAGTGTTGGTAAAACAGTAGAAAGAAAACAACCTACCTAAAAGTATTGCTGGTAAAACAGTGGAAAGAGAACAACCTACGTAAAAGTATTGTTGATAAGACAGTGGAAAGAGAGCTACCTACGTAAAAGTATTGCTGGTAAAACAGTGGAAAGAGAACAACCTACGTAAAAGTATTGTTGGTAAAACAGTGTAAAGAGAACAACCTACGTAAAAGTAGTGTTGGTAAAACAGAGGAAAGAGAGCAACCTACGTAAAAAGTATTGCTGGTAAAACAGTAGAAAGAGCACAACCTACGTAAAAGTATTGCTGGTAAAACAGTGGAAAGAGAACAACCTACGTAAAAGTATTGTTGATAAGACAGTGGAAAGAGAGCTACCTACTTAAAAGTAATGCAGGTAAAACAGTGGAAAGAGAACAACCTACGTAAAAGTATTGTTGGTAAAACAGTGTAAAGAGAACAACCTACGTAAAAGTATTGTTGATAAGACAGTGGAGAGAGAGCTACCTACGTAAAAGTATTGTTGGTAAAACAGTGTAAAGAGAACAACCTACGTAAAAGTATTGTTGGTAAAACAGTGTAAAGAGAACAACCTACGTAAAAGTATTGTTGATAAGACAGTGGAAAGAGAGTTACCTACGTAAAAGTATTGCTGGTAAAACAGTGGAAAGAGAGCAACCTACGTAAAAGTATTGCTGGTAAAACAGTGGAAAGAGAACAACCTACGTAAAAGTATTGTTGGCAAAACAGTGGAAAGAGAATAACCTACGTAAAAGTAGTGTTGGTAAAACAGTAGAAAGAAAACAACCTACCTAAAAGTATTGCTGGTAAAACAGTAGAAAGAAAACAACCTACCTAAAAGTATTGCTGGTAAAACAGAGGAAAGAGAGCAACCTACGTAAAAGTATTGCTGGTAAAACAGTAGAAAGAGCACAACCTACGTAAAAGTATTGTTGATAAGACAGTGGAAAGAGAGCTACCTACCTAAAAGTATTGTTGATAAGACAATGGAAAGAGAGCTACCTACGTAAAAGTATTGTTGATAAGACAGTGGAAAGAGAGCTACCTACGTAAAAGTATTGTTGATAAGACAGTGGAAAGAGAGCTACCTACGTAAAAGTATTGCTGGTAAAACAGTGTAAAGAGAACAACCTACGTAAAAGTATTGTTGATAAGACAGTGGAAAGAGAGCTACCTACGTAAAAGTATTGCTGGTAAAACAGTGGAAAGAGAACAACCTACGTAAAAGTATTGCTGGTAAAACAGTGGAAAGAGAACAACCTACGTAAAAGTATTGTTGGTAAAACAATGGAAAGAGAACAACCTACGTAAAAGTATTGTTGATAAGACAGTGGAAAGAGAGCTACCTACGTAAAAGTATTGTTGATAAGACAGTGGAAAGAGAGCTACCTACGTAAATGTAGTGTTGGTAAAACAGAGGAAAGAGAGCAACCTACGTAAAATTATTGCTGGTAAAACAGTAGAAAGAGCACAACCTACGTAAAAGTATTGCTGGTAAAACAGTGTAAAGCAAACAACCTACGTAAAAATATTGTTGGTAAAACAGTGTAAAGAGAACAACCTACGTAAAAGTATTGTTGATAAGACAGTGGAAAGAGAGCTACCTACGTAAAAGTATTGTTGATAAGACAGTGGAAAGAGAGCTACCTACGTAAAAGTATTGCTGGTAAAACAGTGTAAAGAGAACAACCTACGTAAAAGTATTGTTGATAAGACAGTGGAAAGAGAGCTACCTACATAAAAGTATTGCTGGTAAAACAGTGGAAAGAGAACAACCTACGTAAAAGTATTGTTGGTAAAACAGTGTAAAGAGAACAACCTACGTAAAAGTATTGTTGGCAAAACAGTGGAAAGAGAATAACCTACGTAAAAGTAGTGTTGGTAAAACAGTGGAAAGAGAGCTACCTACGTAAAAGTATTGTTGGTAAAACAGAGGAAAGAGAGCAACCTACGTAAAAGTAGTGTTGGTAAAACAGTAGAAAGAAAACAACCTACCTAAAAGTATTGCTGGTAAAACAGTGGAAAGAGAACAACCTACGTAAAAGTATTGTTGATAAAACAGTAGAATGAGAACAACCTACGTAAAAGTATTGTTGGTAAAACAGAGGAAAGAGAGCAACCTACGTAAAAGTATTGTTGGCAAAACAGTGGAAAGAGAACAACCTACGTAAAAATATTGCTGGTAAAACAGTGGAAAGAGAACAACCTACGTAAAAGTATTGCTGGTAAAACAGTGGAAAGAGAACAACCTACGTAAAAGTATTGTTGATAAGACAGTGGAAAGAGAGCTACCTACGTAAAAGTATTGTTGATAAGACAGTGGAAAGAGAGCTACCTACGTAAAAGTATTGTTGATAAGACAGTGGAAAGAGAGCTACCTACGTAAAAGTATTGTTGATAAGACAATGGAAAAAGAGCTAGCTACGTAAAAGTATTGTTGATAAGACAGTGGAAAGAGAGCTACCTACGTAAAAGTATTGCTGGTAAAACAGTGTAAAGAGAACAACCTACGTAAAAGTATTGTTGATAAGACATTGGAAAGAGAGCTACCTACGTAAAAGTATTACTGGTAAAACAGTGGAAAGAGAACAACCTACGTAAAAGTATTGCTGGTAAAACAGTGGAAAGAGAACAACCTACGTAAAAGTATTGTTGGTAAAACAATGGAAAGAGAACAACCTACGTAAAAGTATTGTTGATAAGACAGTGGAAAGAGAGCTACCTACCTAAGAGTATTGTTGGTAAAACAGTGTAAAGAGAACAACCTACGTAAAAGTAGTGTTGGTAAAACAGAGGAAAGAGAGCAACCTACGTAAAAGTATTGCTGGTAAAACAGTAGAAAAAGCACAACCTGCGTAAAAGTATTGCTGGTAAAACAATGGAAAGAGAACAACCTACGTTAAAATATTGCTGGTAAAACAGTGTAAAGAGAACAACCAACGTAAAAGTATTGTTGATAAGACAGTGGAAAGAGAGCTACCTACGTAAAAGTATTGTTGATAAGACAGTGGAAAGAGAGCTACCTACGTAAAAGTATTGCTGGTAAAACAGTGTAAAGAGAACAGCCTACGTAAAAGTATTGTTGATAAGACAGTGGAAACAGAGCTACCTACGTAAAAGTATTGCTGGTAAAACAGTGGAAAGAGAACAACCTACGTAAAAGTATTGCTGGTAAAACAGTGGAAAGAGAACAACCTACGTAAAAGTATTGCTGGTAAAACAGTGGAAAGAGAACAACCTACGTAAAAATATTGTTGGTAAAACAGTAGAAAGAGCACAACCTACGTAAAAGTATTGCTGGTAAAACAGTGGAAAGAGAACACCCTACGTAAACATATTGTTGGTAAAACAGTGTAAAGAGAACAACCTACGTAAAAGTATTGTTGATAAGACAGTGGAAAGAGAGCTACCTACGTAAAAGTATTGCTGGTAAAACAGTGGAAAGAGAACAACCTACGTAAAAGTATTGTTGGTAAAACAGTGTAAAGAGAACAACCTACGTAAAAGTATTGTTGATAAGACAGTGGAAAGAGAACAACCTACGTAAAAGTATTGTTGGTAAAACAGTGGAAAGAGAGCAACCTACGTAAAAGTATTGTTGATAAGACAGTGGAAAGAGAGCTACCTACGTAAAAGTATTGCTGGTAAAATAGTGGAAAGAGAACAACCTACGTAAAAGTATTGCAGGTAAAACAGTGGAAAGAGAACAACCTACGTAAAAGTATTGTTGGTAAAACAATGGAAAGAGAACAACCTACGTAAAAGTATTGTTGATAAGACAGTGGAAAGAGAGCTACCTACGTAAAAGTATTGTTGATAAGACAGTGGAAAGAGAGCTACCTACCTAAAGGTATTGTTGGTAAAACAGTGTAAAGAGAACAACATACGTAAAAGTAGTGTTGGTAAAACAGAGGAAAGAGAGCAACCTACGTAAAATTATTGCTGGTAAAACAGTAGAAAGAGCACAACCTACGTAAAAGTATTGCTGGTGAAACATTGTAAAGAGAACAACCTACGTAAAAATATTGTTGGTAAAACAGTGTAAAGAGAACAACCTACGTAAAAGTATTGTTGATAAGACAGTGGAAAGAGAGCTACCTACGTAAAAGTATTGCTGGTAAAACAGTGGAAAGAGAACAACCTACGTAAAAGTATTGTTGGTAAAACAGTGTAAAGAGAGCTACCTACGTAAAAGTATTGTTGATAAGACAGTGGAAAGAGAGCTACCTACGTAAAAGTATTGCTGGTAAAACAGTGTAAAGAGAACAACCTACGTAAAAGTATTGTTGATAAGACAGTGGAAAGAGAGCTACCTACGTAAAAGTATTGCTGGTAAAACAGTGGAAAGAGAACAACCTACGTAAAAGTATTGTTTGGTAAAACAGTGTAAAGAGAACAACCTACGTAAAAGTATTGTTGGCAAAACAGTGGAAAGAGAATAACCTACGTAAAAGTAGTGTTGGTAAAACTGTGGAAAGAGAGCTACCTACGTAAAAGTATTGTTGGTAAAACAGAGGAAAGAGAGCAACCTACGTAAAAGTAGTGTTGGTTAAACAGTAGAAAGAAAACAACCTACCTAAAAATATTGCTGGTAAAACAGTAGAAAGAGAACGACCTACGTAAAAGTATTGTTGATAAAACAGTAGAAAGAGAACAACCTACGTAAAAGTATTGTTGGTAAAACAGAGGAAAGAGAGCAACCTACGTAAAAGTATTGTTGGCAAAACAGTGGAAAGAGAACAACCTACGTAAAAGTATTGCTGGTAAAACAGTGGAAAGAGAACAACCTACGTAAAAGTATTGCTGGTAAAACAGTGGAAAGAGAACAACCTACGTAAAAGTATTGTTGATAAGACAGTGGAAAGAGAGCTACCTACGTAAAAGTATTGTTGATAAGACAGTGGAAAGAGAGCTACCTACGTAAAAGTATTGTTGATAAGACAGTGGAAAGAGAGCTACCTACGTAAAAGTATTGTTGATAAGACAGTGGAAAAAGAGCAACCTACGTAAAGGTATTGTTGATAAGACAGTGGAAAGAGAGCTACCTATGTAAAAGTATTCCTGGTAAAACAGTGTAAAGAGAACAACCTACGTAAAAGTATTGTTGATAAGACATTGGAAAGAGAGCTACCTACGTAAAAGTATTACTGGTAAAACAGTGGAAAGAGAACAACCTACGTAAAAGTATTCCTGGTAAAACAGTGGAAAGAGAACAGCCTACGTAAAAGTATTGTTGGTAAAACAATGGAAAGAGAACAACCTATGTAAAAGTATTGTTGATAAGACAGTGGAAAGAGAGCTACCTACCTAAAAGTATTGTTGGTAAAACAGTGTAAAGAGAACAACCTACGTAAAAGTATTGTTGGTAAAACAGAGGAAAGAGAGCAACCTACGTAAAAGTATTGCTGGTAAAACAGTAGAAAAAGCACAACCTGCGTAAAAGTATTGCTGGTAAAACAATGGAAAGAGAACAACCTACGTTAAAATATTGCTGGTAAAACAGTGTAAAGAGAACAACCTACGTAAAAGTATTGTTGATAAGACAGTGGAAAGAGAGCTACATACGTAAAAGTATTGTTGATAAGACAGTGGAAAGAGAGCTACCTACGTAAAAGTATTGCTGGTAAAACAGTGTAAAGAGAACAACCTACGTAAAAGTATTGTTGATAAGACAGTGGAAAGAGAGCTACCAACGTAAAAGTATTGCTGGTAAAACATTGGATAGAGAACAACCCACGTAAAAGTATTGCTGGTAAAACAGTGGAAAGAGAACAACCTACGTAAAAATATTGTTGGTGAAACAGTGTAAAGAGAACAACCTACGTAAAAGTAGTGTTGGTAAAACAGAGGAAAGAGAGCAACCTACGTAAAAGTATTGCTGGTAAAACAGTAGAAAGAGCACAATCTACGTAAAAGTATTGCTGGTAAAACAGTGGAAAGAGAACACCCTACGTAAACATATTGTTGGTAAAACAGTGTAAAGAGAACAACTTACGTAAAAGTATTGTTGATAAGACAGTGTAAAGAGAACAACCTACGTAAAAGTATTGCTAGTAAAACAGTGGAAAGAGAACAACCTACGTAAAAGTATTGTTGGTAAAACAGTGTAAAGAGAACAACCTACGTAAAAGTATTGTTGATAAGACAGTGTAAAGAGAACAACCTACGTAAAAGTATTGTTGGTAAAACAGTGGAAAGAGTGCAACCTACGTAAAAGTATTGTTGATAAGACAGTGGAAAGAGAGCTACCTACGTAAAAGTATTGCTGGTAAAACAGTGGAAAGAGAGCAACCTACGTAAAAGTATTGTTGGCAAAACAGTGGAAAGAGAACAACCTACGTAAAAGTATTGTTGGTAAAACAGTGTAAAGAGAACAACCTACGTAAAGGTATTGTTGGCAAAACAGTGGAAAGAGAACAACCTACGTAAAAGTAGTGTTGGTAAAACAGAGGAAAGAGAACAACCTACGTAAAAGTATTGTTGGTAAAACAGAGGAAAGAGAGCAACCTACGTAAAAGTAGTGTTGGTAAAACAGTAGAAAGAAAACAACCTACCTAAAAGTATTGCTGGTAAAACAGTGGAAAGAGAACAACCTGCGTAAAAGTAGTGTTGGTAAAATAGTGAAAAGAGAGCTACCTACGTAAAAGTATTGTTGGTAAAACAGAGGAAAGAGAGCAACCTACGTAAAAGTAGTGTTGGTAAAACAGTAGAAAGAAAACAACCTACCTAAAAGTATTGCTGGTAAAACAGTGGAAAGAGAACAACCTACGTAAAAGTATTGTTGGTAAAACAGTGGAAAGAGAACAACCTACGTAAAAGTATTGTTGATAAGACAGTGGAAAGGGAGCTACCTACGTAAAAGTATTGCTGGTAAAACATTGGAAAAAGAATAACCTACGTAAAAATAGTGTTGGTAAAACAGAGGAAAGAGAGCAACCTACGTAAAAGTAGTGTTGGTAAAACAGTAGAAAGAAAACAACCTACCTAAAAGTATTGCTGGTAAAACAGTGGAAAGAAAACAACCTACGTAAAAGTATTGCTGGTAAAACAGTGGAAAGAGAGCAAACTACGTAAAAGCATAGCTGGTAAAACAGTGGAAAGAGAACAACCAACGTAAAAGTATTGCTGGCAAAACAGTGGAAAGAGAACAACCTACGTAAAAGTATTACTGGTAAAACAGTGGAAAGAGAACAACCTACGTTAAGGTATTGCTGGAAAAACAGTAGAAAGAGAACAACCTTCGTAAAAGTATTGTTGGTAAGACAGTGGAAAGAGAGCTACCTACGTAAAAGCATTACTGGTAAAACAGTGGAAAGAGAACAACCTACGTAAAAGTATTACTGGTAAAACAGTGGAAAGAGAGCAACTTACGTACAGTGGAAAGAGAATTACCTACGTAAAGGTATTGTTGGTTAAAGTGGAAAGAGAACAACCTACGTAAAAGTAGTGTTGGTAAAACAGTAGAAAGAAAACAACCTACCTAAAAGTATTGCTGGTAAAACAGTGGAAAGAAAACAACCTACGTAAAAGTATTGCTGGTAAAACAGTGGAAAGAGAGCAAACTACGTAAAAGCACAGCTGGTAAAACAGTGGAAAGAGAACAACCAACGTAAAAGTATTGCTGGCAAAACAGTGGAAAGAGAACAACCTACGTAAAAGTATTACTGGTAAAACAGTGGAAAGAGAGCAGCCAACGTAAAAGTATTGCTGGTAAAACAGTAGAAAGAGAACAACCTACCTAAAAGTATTGCTGGTAAGACAGTGGAAAGAGAGCAACCTACTTAAAAGTATTGCTGGTAAGACAGTGGAAAGAGAACAACCTACGTTAAGGTATTGCTGGAAAAACAGTAGAAAGAGAACAACCTACGTAAAAGTATTGTTGGTAAGACAGTGGAAAGAGAGCTACCTACGTAAAAGCATTACTGGTAAAACAGTGGAAAGAGAACAACCTACGTAAAAGTATTACTGGTAAAACAGTGGAAAGAGAGCAACTTACGTACAGTGGAAAGAGAATTACCTACGTAAAGGTATTGTTGGTTAAAGTGGAAAGAGAACAACCTACGTAAATGTATTGCTGGTAAAACAGTGGAAAGAGAGCAAACTACGTAAAAGTATTTCTGGCAAAACAGTGGAAAGAGAACAACCTACATAAAACTATTACTGTTAAAACAGTGGAAAGAGAGCAACCAACGTAAAAGTATTGCTGGTAAGACAGTGGAAAGAGAGCAACATACTTAAAAGTATTGCTGGTAAAACAATGGAAAGAGAACAACCTACGTAAAAGTATTGTTGGTAAGACAGTGGAAAGAGAGCTACCTACGTAAATGTATAGTTGGTAAAACAGTGGAAAGAGAACAACCTACGTTAAGGTATTGCTGGAAAAACAGTGGAAAGAGAACAACCTACGTAAAAGTATTGTTGATAAGACAGTGGAAAGAGAGCTACCAACGTAAAAGTATTGCTGGTAAAACATTGGATAGAGAACAACCCACGTAAAAGTATTGCTGGTAAAACAGTGGAAAGAGAACAACCTACGTAAAAATATTGTTGGTGAAACAGTGTAAAGAGAACAACCTACGTAAAAGTAGTGTTGGTAAAACAGAGGAAAGAGAGCAACCTACGTAAAAGTATTGCTGGTAAAACAGTAGAAAGAGCACAATCTACGTAAAAGTATTGCTGGTAAAACAGTGGAAAGAGAACACCCTACGTAAACATATTGTTGGTAAAACAGTGTAAAGAGAACAACCTACGTAAAAGTATTGTTGATAAGACAGTGGAAAGAGAGCTACCTACGTAAAAGTATTGTTGGTAAAACAGTGTAAAGAGAACAACCTACGTAAAAGTATTGTTGGTAAAACAGTGGAAAGAGAGCTACCTACGTAAAAATATTGCTGGTAAAACAGTGGAAAGAGAACAACCTACGTAAAAGTATTGTTGGTAAAACAGTGTAAAGAGAACAACCTACGTAAAAGTATTGCTGGTAAAACAGTGGAAAGAGAGCAACCTACGTAAAAGTATTGTTGGCAAAACAGTGGAAAGAGAACAACCTACGTAAAAGTATTGTTGGTAAAACAGTGTAAAGAGAACAACCTACGTAAAGGTATTGTTGGCAAAACAGTGGAAAGAGAACAACCTACGTAAAAGTAGTGTTGGTAAAACAGTGGAAAGAAAACAACCTACGTAAAAGTATTGTTGGTAAAACAGAGGAAAGAGAGCAACCTACGTAAAAGTAGTGTTGGTAAAACAGTAGAAAGAAAACAACCTACCTAAAAGTATTGCTGGTAAAACAGTGGAAAGAGAACAACCTACGAAAAAGTAGTGTTGGTAAAATAGTGGAAAGAGAGCGACCTACGTAAAAGTATTGTTGGTAAAACAGAGGAAAAAGAGCAACCTACGTAAAAGTAGTGTTGGTAAAACAGTAGAAAGAAAACAACCTACCTAAAAGTATTGCTGGTAAAACAGTGGAAAGAGAACAACCTACGTAAAAGTATTGTTGGTAAAACAGTGGAAAGAGAACAACCTACGTAAAAGTATTGTTGATAAGACAGTGGAAAGGGAGCTACCTACGTAAAAGTATTGCTTGTAAAACATTGGAAAAAGAATAACCTACGTAAAAATAGTGTTGGTAAAACAGTGGAAAGAGAGCTACCTACGTAAAAGTATTGTTGGTAAAACAGAGGAAAGAGAGCAACCTACGTAAAAGTAGTGTTGGTAAAACAGTAGAAAGAAAACAACCTACCTAAAAGTATTGCTGATAAAACAGTGGAAAGAAAACAACCTACGTAAAAGTATTGCTGGTAAAACAGTGGAAAGAGAGCAAACTACGTAAAAGCATAGCTGGTAAAACAGTGGAAAGAGAACAACCAACGTAAAAGTATTGCTGGCAAAACACTGGAAAGAGAACAACCTACGTAAAAGTATTACTGGTAAAACAGTGGAAAGAGAGCAGCCAACGTAAAAGTATTGCTGGTAAAACAGTAGAAAGAGAACAACCTACCTAAAAGTATTGCTGGTAAGACAGTGGAAAGAGAGCAACCTACTTAAAAGTATTGCTGGTAAGACAGTGGAAAGAGAACAACCTACGTTAAGGTATTGCTGGAAAAACAGTAGAAAGAGAACAACCTACGTAAAAGTATTGTTGGTAAGACAGTGGAAAGAGAGCTACCTACGTAAAAGCATTACTGGTAAAACAGTGGAAAGAGAACAACCTACGTAAAAGTATTACTGGTAAAACAGTGGAAAGAGAGCAACTTACGTACAGTGGAAAGAGAATTACCTACGTAAAGGTATTGTTGGTTAAAGTGGAAAGAGAACAACCTACGTAAATGTATTGCTGGTAAAACAGTGGAAAGAGAGCAAACTACGTAAAAGTATTTCTGGCAAAACAGTGGAAAGAGAACAACCTACATAAAACTATTACTGGTAAAACAGTGGAAAGAGAGCAACCAACGTAAAAGTATTGCTGGTAAGACAGTGGAAAGAGAGCAACATACTTAAAAGTATTGCTGGTAAAACAATGGAAAGAGAACAACCTACGTAAAAGTATTGTTGGTAAGACAGTGGAAAGAGAGCTACCTACGTAAATGTATAGTTGGTAAAACAGTGGAAAGAGAACAACCTACGTTAAGGTATTGCTGGAAAAACAGTAGAAAGAGAACAACCTACGTAAAAGTATTGCTGGTAAAACAGTGGAAAGAGAGCAAACTACGTAAAAGTATTTCTGGCAAAACAGTGGAAAGAGAACAACCTACATAAAACTATTACTGTTAAAACAGTGGAAAGAGAGCAACCAACGTAAAAGTATTGCTGGTAAGACAGTGGAAAGAGAGCAACATACTTAAAAGTATTGCTGGTAAAACAATGGAAAGAGAACAACCTACGTAAAAGTATTGTTGGTAAGACAGTGGAAAGAGAGCTACCTACGTAAATGTATAGTTGGTAAAACAGTGGAAAGAGAACAACCTACGTTAAGGTATTGCTGGAAAAACAGTGGAAAGAGAACAACCTACGTAAAAGTATTGTTGATAAGACAGTGGAAAGAGAGCTACCAACGTAAAAGTATTGCTGGTAAAACATTGGATAGAGAACAACCCACGTAAAAGTATTGCTGGTAAAACAGTGGAAAGAGAACAACCTACGTAAAAATATTGTTGGTGAAACAGTGTAAAGAGAACAACCTACGTAAAAGTAGTGTTGGTAAAACAGAGGAAAGAGAGCAACCTACGTAAAAGTATTGCTGGTAAAACAGTAGAAAGAGCACAATCTACGTAAAAGTATTGCTGGTAAAACAGTGGAAAGAGAACACCCTACGTAAACATATTGTTGGTAAAACAGTGTAAAGAGAACAACCTACGTAAAAGTATTGTTGATAAGACAGTGGAAAGAGAGCTACCTACGTAAAAGTATTGTTGGTAAAACAGTGTAAAGAGAACAACCTACGTAAAAGTATTGTTGGTAAAACAGTGGAAAGAGAGCTACCTACGTAAAAATATTGCTGGTAAAACAGTGGAAAGAGAACAACCTACGTAAAAGTATTGTTGGTAAAACAGTGTAAAGAGAACAACCTACGTAAAAGTATTGCTGGTAAAACAGTGGAAAGAGAGCAACCTACGTAAAAGTATTGTTGGCAAAACAGTGGAAAGAGAACAACCTACGTAAAAGTATTGTTGGTAAAACAGTGTAAAGAGAACAACCTACGTAAAGGTATTGTTGGCAAAACAGTGGAAAGAGAACAACCTACGTAAAAGTAGTGTTGGTAAAACAGTGGAAAGAGAACAACCTACGTAAAAGTATTGTTGGTAAAACAGAGGAAAGAGAGCAACCTACGTAAAAGTAGTGTTGGTAAAACAGTAGAAAGAAAACAACCTACCTAAAAGTATTGCTGGTAAAACAGTGGAAAGAGAACAACCTACGTAAAAGTAGTGTTGGTAAAATAGTGGAAAGAGAGCGACCTACGTAAAAGTATTGTTGGTAAAACAGAGGAAAAAGAGCAACCTACGTAAAAGTAGTGTTGGTAAAACAGTAGAAAGAAAACAACCTACCTAAAAGTATTGCTGGTAAAACAGTGGAAAGAGAACAACCTACGTAAAAGTATTGTTGGTAAAACAGTGGAAAGAGAACAACCTACGTAAAAGTATTGTTGATAAGACAGTGGAAAGGGAGCTACCTACGTAAAAGTATTGCTTGTAAAACATTGGAAAAAGAATAACCTACGTAAAAATAGTGTTGGTAAAACAGTGGAAAGAGAGCTACCTACGTAAAAGTATTGTTGGTAAAACAGAGGAAAGAGAGCAACCTACGTAAAAGTAGTGTTGGTAAAACAGTAGAAAGAAAACAACCTACCTAAAAGTATTGCTGATAAAACAGTGGAAAGAAAACAACCTACGTAAAAGTATTGCTGGTAAAACAGTGGAAAGAGAGCAAACTACGTAAAAGCATAGCTGGTAAAACAGTGGAAAGAGAGCAGCCAACGTAAAAGTATTGCTGGTAAAACAGTAGAAAGAGAACAACCTACCTAAAAGTATTGCTGGTAAGACAGTGGAAAGAGAGCAACCTACTTAAAAGTATTGCTGGTAAGACAGTGGAAAGAGAACAACCTACGTTAAGGTATTGCTGGAAAAACAGTAGAAAGAGAACAACCTACGTAAAAGTATTGTTGGTAAGACAGTGGAAAGAGAGCTACCTACGTAAAAGCATTACTGGTAAAACAGTGGAAAGAGAACAACCTACGTAAAAGTATTACTGGTAAAACAGTGGAAAGAGAGCAACTTACGTACAGTGGAAAGAGAATTACCTACGTAAAGGTATTGTTGGTTAAAGTGGAAAGAGAACAACCTACGTAAATGTATTGCTGGTAAAACAGTGGAAAGAGAGCAAACTACGTAAAAGTATTTCTGGCAAAACAGTGGAAAGAGAACAACCTACATAAAACTATTACTGGTAAAACAGTGGAAAGAGAGCAACCAACGTAAAAGTATTGCTGGTAAGACAGTGGAAAGAGAGCAACATACTTAAAAGTATTGCTGGTAAAACAATGGAAAGAGAACAGCCTACGTAAAAGTATTGTTGGTAAGACAGTGGAAAGAGAGCTACCTACGTAAATGTATAGTTGGTAAAACAGTGGAAAGAGAACAACCTACGTTAAGGTATTGCTGGAAAAACAGTAGAAAGAGAACAACCTACGTAAAAGTATTGTTGATAAGACAGTGGAAAGAGAGCTACCAACGTAAAGGTATTGCTGGTAAAACATTGGATAGAGAACAACCCACGTAAAAGTATTGCTGGTAAAACAGTGGAAAGAGAACAACCTACGTAAAAATATTGTTGGTGAAACAGTGTAAAGAGAACAACCTACGTAAAAGTAGTGTTGGTAAAACAGAGGAAAGAGAGCAACCTACGTAAAAGTATTGCTGGTAAAACAGTAGAAAGAGCACAATCTACGTAAAAGTATTGCTGGTAAAACAGTGGAAAGAGAACACCCTACGTAAACATATTGTTGGTAAAACAGTGTAAAGAGAACAACCTACGTAAAAGTATTGTTGATAAGACAGTGGAAAGAGAGCTACCTACGTAAAAGTATTGTTGGTAAAACAGTGTAAAGAGAACAACCTACGTAAAAGTATTGTTGGTAAAACAGTGGAAAGAGAGCTACCTACGTAAAAGTATTGCTGGTAAAACAGTGGAAAGAGAACAACCTACGTAAAAGTATTGTTGGTAAAACAGTGTAAAGAGAACAACCTACGTAAAAGTATTGCTGGTAAAACAGTGGAAAGAGAACAACCTACGTAAAAGTAGTGTTGGTAAAACAGAGGAAAGAGAACAACCTACGTAAAAGTATTGTTGGTAAAACAGAGGAAAGAGAGCAACCTACGTAAAAGTAGTGTTGGTAAAACAGTAGAAAGAAAACAACCTACCTAAAAGTATTGTTGATAAGACAGTGGAAAGGGAGCTACCTACGTAAAAGTATTGCTGGTAAAACATTGGAAAAAGAATAACCTACGTAAAAATAGTGTTGGTAAAACAGTGGAAAGAGAACAACCTACGTAAAGGTATTGTTGGCAAAACAGTGGAAAGAGAACAACCTACGTAAAAGTAGTGTTGGTAAAACAGAGGAAAGAGAACAACCTACGTAAAAGTATTGTTGGTAAAACAGAGGAAAGAGAGCAACCTACGTAAAAGTAGTGTTGGTAAAACAGTAGAAAGAAAACAACCTACCTAAAAGTATTGCTGGTAAAACAGTGGAAAGAGAACAACCTACGTAAAAGTAGTGTTGGTAAAATAGTGGAAAGAGAGCTACCTACGTAAAAGTATTGTTGGTAAAACAGAGGAAAAAGAGCAACCTACGTAAAAGTAGTGTTGGTAAAACAGTAGAAAGAAAACAACCTACCTAAAAGTATTGCTGGTAAAACAGTGGAAAGAGAACAACCTACGTAAAAGTATTGTTGGTAAAACAGTGGAAAGAGAACAACCTACGTAAAAGTATTGTTGATAAGACAGTGGAAAGGGAGCTACCTACGTAAAAGTATTGCTGGTAAAACATTGGAAAAAGAATAACCTACGTAAAAATAGTGTTGGTAAAACAGTGGAAAGAGAGCTACCTACGTAAAAGTATTGTTGGTAAAACAGAGGAAAGAGAGCAACCTACGTAAAAGTAGTGTTGGTAAAACAGTAGAAAGAAAACAACCTACCTAAAAGTATTGATGATAAAACAGTGGAAAGAAAACAACCTACGTAAAAGTATTGCTGGTAAAACAGTGGAAAGAGAGCAAACTACGTGAAAGCATAGCTGGTAAAACAGTGGAAAGAGAACAACCAACGTAAAAGTATTGCTGGCAAAACAGTGGAAAGAGAACAACCTACGTAAAAGTATTACTGGTAAAACAGTGGAAAGAGAGCAGCCAACGTAAAAGTATTGCTGGTAAAACAGTAGAAAGAGAACAACCTACCTAAAAGTATTGCTGGTAAGACAGTGGAAAGAGAGCAACCTACTTAAAAGTATTGCTGGTAAGACAGTGGAAAGAGAACAACCTACGTTAAGGTATTGCTGGAAAAACAGTAGAAAGAGAACAACCTACGTAAAAGTATTGTTGATAAGACAGTGGAAAGAGAGCTACCTACGTAAAAGTATTGCTGGTAAAACAGTGTAAAGAGAACAACCTACGTAAAAGTATTGTTGGTAAAACAGTGGAGAGAGAGCTACCTACGTAAAAGTATTGCTGGTAAAACAGTGGAAAGAGAACAACCTACGTAAAAGTATTGTTGGTAAAACAGTGTAAAGAGAACAACCTACGTAAAAGTATTGCTGGTAAAACAGTGGAAAGAGAGCAACCTACGTAAAAGTATTGTTCGCAAAACAGTGGAAAGAGAACAACCTACGTAAAAGTATTGTTGGTAAAACAGTGTAAAGAGAACAACCTACGTAAAGGTATTGTTGGCAAAACAGTGGAAAGAGAACAACCTACGTAAAAGTAGTGTTGGTAAAACAGAGGAAAGAGAACAACCTACGTAAAAGTATTGTTGGTAAAACAGAGGAAAGAGAGCAACCTACGTAAAAGTAGCGTTGGTAAAACAGTAGAAAGAAAACAACCTACCTAAAAGTATTGCTGGTAAAACAGTGGAAAGAGAACAACCTACGTAAAAGTAGTGTTGGTAAAATAGTGGAAAGAGAGCTACCTACGTAAAAGTATTGTTGGTAAAACAGAGGAAAAAGAGCAACCTACGTAAAAGTAGTGTTGGTAAAACAGTAGAAAGAAAACAACCTACCTAATAGTATTGCTGGTAAAACAGTGGAAAGAGAACAACCTACGTAAAAGTATTGTTGGTAAAACAGTGGAAAGAGAACAACCTTCGTAAAAGCATTACTGGTAAAACAGTGGAAAGAGAACAACCTACGTAAAAGTATTACTGGTAAAACAGTGGAAAGAGAGCAACTGACGTACAAGAGAACAACCCACGTACAGTGGAAAGAGAATTACCTACGTAAAGGTATTGTTGGTTAAAGTGGAAAGAGAACAACCTACGTAAATGTATTGCTGGTAAAACAGTGGAAAGAGAGCAAACTACGTAAAAGCATAGCTGGTAAAACAGTGGAAAGAGAACAACCAACGTAAAAGTATTTCTGGCAAAACAGTGGAAAGAGAGCAACCAACGTAAAAGTATTGCTGGTAAGACAGTGGAAAGAGAGCAACATACTTAAAAGTATTGCTGGTAAAACAATGGAAAGAGAACAACCTACGTAAAAATATTGTTGGTAAGACAGTGGAAAGAGAGCTACCTACGTAAATGTATAGTTGGTAAAACAGTGGAAAGAGAACAACCTACGTAAAGGTATTGTTGGCAAAACAGTGGAAAGAGAACAACCTACGTAAAAGTAGTGTTGGTAAAACAGAGGAAAGAGAACAACCTACGTAAAAGTATTGTTGGTAAAACAGAGGAAAGAGAGCAACCTACGTAAAAGTAGTGTTGGTAAAACAGTAGAAAGAAAACAACCTACCTAAAAGTATTGCTGGTAAAACAGTGGAAAGAGAACAACCTACGTAAAAGTAGTGTTGGTAAAATAGTGGAAAGAGAGCTACCTACGTAAAAGTATTGTTGGTAAAACAGAGGAAAAAGAGCAACCTACGTAAAAGTAGTGTTGGTAAAACAGTAGAAAGAAAACAACCTACCTAAAAGTATTGCTGGTAAAACAGTGGAAAGAGAACAACCTACGTAAAAGTATTGTTGGTAAAACAGTGGAAAGAGAACAACCTACGTAAAAGTATTGTTGATAAGACAGTGGAAAGGGAGCTACCTACGTAAAAGTATTGCTGGTAAAACATTGGAAAAAGAATAACCTACGTAAAAATAGTGTTGGTAAAACAGTGGAAAGAGAGCTACCTACGTAAAAGTATTGTTGGTAAAACAGAGGAAAGAGAGCAACCTACGTAAAAGTAGTGTTGGTAAAACAGTAGAAAGAAAACAACCTACCTAAAAGTATTGCTGATAAAACAGTGGAAAGAAAACAACCTACGTAAAAGTATTGCTGGTAAAACAGTGGAAAGAGAGCAAACTACGTGAAAGCATAGCTGGTAAAACAGTTGAAAGAGAACAACCAACGTAAAAGTATTGCTGGCAAAACAGTGGAAAGAGAACAACCTACGTAAAAGTATTACTGGTAAAACAGTGGAAAGAGAGCAGCCAACGTAAAAGTATTGCTGGTAAAACAGTAGAAAGAGAACAACCTACCTAAAAGTATTGCTGGTAAGACAGTGGAAAGAGAGCAACCTACTTAAAAGTATTGCTGGTAAGACAGTGGAAAGAGAACAACCTACGTTAAGGTATTGCTGGAAAAACAGTAGAAAGAGAACAACCTACGTAAAAGTATTGTTGATAAGACAGTGGAAAGAGAGCTACCTACGTAAAAGTATTGCTGGTAAAACAGTGTAAAGAGAACAACCTACGTAAAAGTATTGTTGGTAAAACAGTGGAAAGAGAGCTACCTACGTAAAAGTATTGCTGGTAAAACAGTGGAAAGAGAACAACCTACGTAAAAGTATTGTTGGTAAAACAGTGTAAAGAGAACAACCTACGTAAAAGTATTGCTGGTAAAACAGTGGAAAGAGAGCAACCTACGTAAAAGTATTGTTCGCAAAACAGTGGAAAGAGAACAACCTACGTAAAAGTATTGTTGGTAAAACAGTGTGAAGAGAACAACCTACGTAAAGGTATTGTTGGCAAAACAGTGGAAAGAGAACAACCTACGTAAAAGTAGTGTTGGTAAAACAGAGGAAAGAGAACAACCTACGTAAAAGTATTGTTGGTAAAACAGAGGAAAGAGAGCAACCTACGTAAAAGTAGCGTTGGTAAAACAGTAGAAAGAAAACAACCTACCTAAAAGTATTGCTGGTAAAACAGTGGAAAGAGAACAACCTACGTAAAAGTAGTGTTGGTAAAATAGTGGAAAGAGAGCTACCTACGTAAAAGTATTGTTGGTAAAACAGAGGAAAAAGAGCAACCTACGTAAAAGTAGTGTTGGTAAAACAGTAGAAAGAAAACAACCTACCTAATAGTATTGCTGGTAAAACAGTGGAAAGAGAACAACCTACGTAAAAGTATTGTTGGTAAAACAGTGGAAAGAGAACAACCTACGTAAAAGCATTACTGGTAAAACAGTGGAAAGAGAACAACCTACGTAAAAGTATTACTGGTAAAACAGTGGAAAGAGAGCAACTTACGTACAAGAGAACAACCCACGTACAGTGGAAAGAGAATTACCTACGTAAAGGTATTGTTGGTTAAAGTGGAAAGAGAACAACCTACGTAAATGTATTGCTGGTAAAACAGTGGAAAGAGAGCAAACTACGTAAAAGCATAGCTGGTAAAACAGTGGAAAGAGAACAACCAACGTAAAAGTATTTCTGGCAAAACAGTGGAAAGAGAACAACCTACATAAAACTATTACTGGTAAAACAGTGGAAAGAGAGCAACCAACGTAAAAGTATTGCTGGTAAGACAGTGGAAAGAGAGCAACATACTTAAAAGTATTGCTGGTAAAACAATGGAAAGAGAACAACCTACGTAAAAATATTGTTGGTAAGACAGTGGAAAGAGAGCTACCTACGTAAATGTATAGTTGGTAAAACAGTGGAAAGAGAACAACCTACGTTAAGGTATTGCTGGAAAAACAGTAGAAAGAGAACAACCTACGTAAAAGTATTGTTGGTAAGACAGTGGAAAGAGAGTTACCTACGTAAAAGCATTACTGGTAAAACAGTGGAAAGAGAACAACCTACGTAAAAGTATTGCTGGTAAAACAGTGGAAAGAGAACAACCAAGGTACAAATATTGCTGGTTAAACAGTGGAAAGAGAACAACCTACGTAAAAGTATTACTGGTAAAAGACTGAAAAGAGAACAACCTATGTATATGTATTGCTGGTAAAACAGTGGAAAGAGAACAACCTACGTAAAGGTATTGCAGGTAAAACAGTGGAAAGAGAGCAACCTGCGTAAAAGTATTGCTGGTAAAACAGTAGAAAGAGACCAACCTACGTAAAAGTATTGCTGGTAAAATCAGTGGAAAGACAACAAACTACGTAAAAGTATTGTTGGTAAAACAGTGGAAAGAGAGTTACCTACGTAAAAGTATTGCTGGTAAAACAGTGGAAAGAGAACAACCTACGTAAAAGTATTGCTGGTAAAACAGTGGAAAGAAAGCAACTTACGTAAAAGTATTGCTGGTAAAACAGTGGAAAGAGAGCAACCTAGGTACAAGTATTGCTGGTAAAACAGTAGAAAGAGAGCAACCTGCGTAAAAGTATTGCTGGTAAAATCAGTGGAAAGACAACAACCTACGTAAAAGTATTGTTGGTAAAACAGTGGAAAGAGTTACCTACGTAAAAGTATTGCTGGTAAAACAGTGGAAAGAGAACAACCTACGTAAAAGTATTGCTGGTTAAACAGTGGAAAGAGAGCAACCTACGTAAAAATATTGCTGGTAAAACAGTGGAAAGAGAACAACATAGATACAAGTATTGTTGGTAAAACAGTGGAAAGTGAACAACCTACGTAAAAGTATTGTTGGTAAGACAGTGGAAAGAGAGCTACCTACGTAAAAGTATTGCTGGTAAAACAGTGGAAAGAGAACAACCTGCGTAAAAGTATTGCTGGTAAAACAGTGGAAAGAGAACAACCTACGTAAAAGTATTGCTGGTAAAACAGTGGAAAGAGAACAACCTACGTAAAAGTATTGTTGGTAAAACAGTGGAAAGAAAGCAACCTACGTAAAAGTATAGCTGGTAAAACAGTGGAAAGAGAGCAACCTACGTAAAAGTATTGTTCGCAAAACAGTGGAAAGAGAACAACCTACGTAAAAGTATTGTTGGTAAAACAGTGTAAAGAGAACAACCTACGTAAAGGTATTGTTGGCAAAACAGTGGAAAGAGAACAACCTACGTAAAAGTAGTGTTGGTAAAACAGAGGAAAGAGAACAGCCTACGTAAAAGTATTGTTGGTAAAACAGAGGAAAGAGAGCAACCTACGTAAAAGTAGCGTTGGTAAAACAGTAGAAAGAAAACAACCTACCTAAAAGTATTGCTGGTAAAACAGTGGAAAGAGAACAACCTACGTAAAAGTAGTGTTGGTAAAATAGTGGAAAGAGAGCTACCTACGTAAAAGTATTGTTGGTAAAACAGAGGAAAAAGAGCAACCTACGTAAAAGTAGTGTTGGTAAAACAGTAGAAAGAAAACAACCTACCTAATAGTATTGCTGGTAAAACAGTGGAAAGAGAACAACCTACGTAAAAGTATTGTTGGTAAAACAGTGGAAAGAGAACAACCTACGTAAAAGCATTACTGGTAAAACAGTGGAAAGAGAACAACCTACGTAAAAGTATTACTGGTAAAACAGTGGAAAGAGAGCAACTTACGTACAAGAGAACAACCCACGTACAGTGGAAAGAGAATTACCTACGTAAAGGTATTGTTGGTTAAAGTGGAAAGAGAACAACCTACGTAAATGTATTGCTGGTAAAACAGTGGAAAGAGAGCAAACTACGTAAAAGCATAGCTGGTAAAACAGTGGAAAGAGAACAACCAACGTAAAAGTATTTCTGGCAAAACAGTGGAAAGAGAACAACCTACATAAAACTATTACTGGTAAAACAGTGGAAAGAGAGCAACCAACGTAAATGTATTGCTGGTAAGACAGTGGAAAGAGAGCAACATACTTAAAAGTATTGCTGGTAAAACAATGGAAAGAGAACAACCTACGTAAAAATATTGTTGGTAAGACAGTGGAAAGAGAGCTACCTACGTAAATGTATAGTTGGTAAAACAGTGGAAAGAGAACAACCTACGTTAAGGTATTGCTGGAAAAACAGTAGAAAGAGAACAACCTACGTAAAAGTATTGTTGGTAAGACAGTGGAAAGAGAGTTACCTACGTAAAAGCATTACTGGTAAAACAGTGGAAAGAGAACAACCTACGTAAAAGTATTGCTGGTAAAACAGTGGAAAGAGAACAACCAAGGTACAAATATTGCTGGTTAAACAGTGGAAAGAGAACAACCTACGTAAAAGTATTACTGGTAAAAGACTGAAAAGAGAACAACCTATGTATATGTATTGCTGGTAAAACAGTGGAAAGAGAACAACCTACGTAAAGGTATTGCAGGTAAAACAGTGGAAAGAGAGCAACCTGCGTAAAAGTATTGCTGGTAAAACAGTAGAAAGAGACCAACCTACGTAAAAGTATTGCTGGTAAAATCAGTGGAAAGACAACAACCTACGTAAAAGTATTGTTGGTAAAACAGTGGAAAGAGAACAACCTACGTACAAGTATTACTGGTAAAACAGTGGAAAGAGAGCAACTTACGTACAAGAGCACAACCCACGTACAGTGGAAAGAGAATTACCTACGTAAAGGTATTGTTGGTTAAAGTGGAAAGAGAACAACCTACGTAAATGTATTGCTGGTAAAACAGTGGAAAGAGAGCAAACTACGTAAAAGCATAGCTGGTAAAACAGTGGAAAGAGAACAACCAACGTAAAAGTATTTCTGGCAAAACAGTGGAAAGAGAACAACCTACATAAAACTATTACTGGTAAAACAGTGGAAAGAGAGCAACCAACGTAAAAGTATTGCTGGTAAGACAGTGGAAAGAGAGCAACATACTTAAAAGTATTGCTGGTAAAACAATGGAAAGAGAACAACCTACGTAAAAATATTGTTGGTAAGACAGTGGAAAGAGAGCTACCTACGTAAATGTATAGTTGGTAAAACAGTGGAAAGAGAACAACCTACGTTAAGGTATTGCTGGAAAAACAGTAGAAAGAGAACAACCTACGTAAAAGTATTGTTGGTAAGACAGTGGAAAGAGAGTTACCTACGTAAAAGCATTACTGGTAAAACAGTGGAAAGAGAACAACCTACGTAAAAGTATTGCTGGTAAAACAGTGGAAAGAGAACAACCAAGGTACAAATATTGCTGGTTAAACAGTGGAAAGAGAACAACCTACGTAAAAGTATTACTGGTAAAAGACTGAAAAGAGAACAACCTATGTATATGTATTGCTGGTAAAACAGTGGAAAAAGAACAACCTACGTAAAGGTATTGCAGGTAAAACAGTGGAAAGAGAGCAACCTGCGTAAAAGTATTGCTGGTAAAACAGTAGAAAGAGACCAACCTACGTAAAAGTATTGCTGGTAAAATCAGTGGAAAGACAACAACCTACGTAAAAGTATTGTTGGTAAAACAGTGGAAAGAGAGTTACCTACGTAAAAGTATTGCTGGTAAAACAGTGGAAAGAGAACAACCTACGTAAAAGTATTGCTGGTAAAACAGTGGAAAGAAAGCAACTTACGTAAAAGTATTGCTGGTAAAACAGTGGAAAGAGAGCAACCTAGGTACAAGTATTGCTGGTAAAACAGTAGAAAGAGAGCAACCTGCGTAAAAGTATTGCTGGTAAAATCAGTGGAAAGACAACAACCTACGTAAAAGTATTGTTGGTAAAACAGTGGAAAGAGTTACCTACGTAAAAGTATTGCTGGTAAAACAGTGGAAAGAGAACAACCTACGTAAAAGTATTGCTGGTTAAACAGTGGAAAGAGAGCAACCTACGTAAAAATATTGCTGGTAAAACAGTGGAAAGAGAACAACATAGATACAAGTATTGTTGGTAAAACAGTGGAAAGTGAACAACCTACGTAAAAGTATTGTTGGTAAGACAGTGGAAAGAGAGCTACCTACGTAAAAGTATTGCTGGTAAAACAGTGGAAAGAGAACAACCTGCGTAAAAGTATTGCTGGTAAAACAGTGGAAAGAGAACAACCTACGTAAAAGTATTGCTGGTAAAACAGTGGAAAGAGAACAACCTACGTAAAAGTATTGTTGGTAAAACAGTGGAAAGAAAGCAACCTACGTAAAAGTATAGCTGGTAAAACAGTGGAAAGAGACCAACCTAGGTACAAGAATTGCTGGTAAAACAGTAGAAAGAGAGCAACCTGCGTAAAAGTATTGCTGGTAAAACAGTAGAAAGACAACAACCTACGTAAAAGTATTGTGGGTAAAACAGTGGAAAGAGAAAAACCTACGTAAAAGTATTGCTGGTAAAACAGTGGAAAGAGAGCAACCTACGTAAAAGTAGTGTTGGTAAAACAGTGGAAAGAGAACAACCTACGTAAAAGTATTGTTGGTAAAACAGTGGAAAGAGAGCAACCTACGTAAAGTATTGCTGGTAAAACAGTAGAAAGAGAACAATCTGCGTAAAAGTATTGCTTGTAAAACAGTGGAAAGAGAACAACCTACGTAAAAGTATTGTTGATAAGACAGTGGAAAGAGAGCTACCTACGTAAACGTATTGCTGGTAAAACAGTGGAAAGAGAATAACCTACGTAACAATATTGTTGGTAAAACAGTAGAAAGAGAGCTACCTACATAAAAGGTATTGCTAGTAAAACAGTGGAAAGAGAACAACCTGTGTAAAAGTATTGCTGGTAAAAGAGTGGAAAGAGAACAACCTACGTAAAAGTATTGCTGGTAAAACAGTGGAAAGAAAGCAACCTACGTAAAAGTATTGCTGGTAAAACAGTGGAAAGAGAACAACCTAGGTACAAGTATTGCTGGTAAAACAGTAGAAAGAGAGCAACCTGCGTAAAAGTATTGCTGGTAAAACAGTAGAGAGACAACAACCTACGTAAAAGTATTGTTGGGAAAACAGCGGAAAGAGAGTTACCTACGTAAAAGTATTGCTGGTAAAACAGTGGAAAGAGAACAACCTACATAAAAGTATTGCTGGTAAAACAGTGGAAAGAGAGCAACCTACGTAAAAATACTGCTGGTAACACAGTGGAAAGAGAACAACCAAGGTACAAATATTGCTGGTTAAACAGTGGAGAGAGAACAACCTACGTAAAAGTATTACTGGTAAAAGACTGAAAAGAGAACAACCTATGTATATGTATTGCTGGTAAAACAGTGGAAAGAGAACAACCTACGTAAAGGTATTGCAGGTAAAACAGTGGAAAGAGAGCAACCTGCGTAAAAGTATTGCTGGTAAAACAGTAGAAAGAGACCAACCTACGTAAAAGTATTGCTGGTAAAATCAGTGGAAAGACAACAACCTACGTAAAAGTATTGTTGGTAAAACAGTGGAAAGAGAACAACCTACGTACAAGTATTACTGGTAAAACAGTGGAAAGAGAGCAACTTACGTACAAGAGCACAACCCACGTACAGTGGAAAGAGAATTACCTACGTAAAGGTATTGTTGGTTAAAGTGGAAAGAGAACAACCTACGTAAATGTATTGCTGGTAAAACAGTGGAAAGAGAGCAAACTACGTAAAAGCATAGCTGGTAAAACAGTGGAAAGAGAACAACCAACGTAAAAGTATTTCTGGCAAAACAGTAGAAAGAGAACAACCTACATAAAACTATTACTGGTAAAACAGTGGAAAGAGAGCAACCAACGTAAAAGTATTGCTGGTAAGACAGTGGAAAGAGAGCAACATACTTAAAAGTATTGCTGGTAAAACAATGGAAAGAGAACAACCTACGTAAAAATATTGTTGGTAAGACAGTGGAAAGAGAGCTACCTACGTAAATGTATAGTTGGTAAAACAGTGGAAAGAGAACAACCTACGTTAAGGTATTGCTGGAAAAACAGTAGAAAGAGAACAACCTACGTAAAAGTATTGTTGGTAAGACAGTGGAAAGAGAGTTACCTACGTAAAAGCATTACTGGTAAAACAGTGGAAAGAGAACAACCTACGTAAAAGTATTGCTGGTAAAACAGTGGAAAGAGAACAACCAAGGTACAAATATTGCTGGTTAAACAGTGGAAAGAGAACAACCTACGTAAAAGTATTACTGGTAAAAGACTGAAAAGAGAACAACCTATGTATATGTATTGCTGGTAAAACAGTGGAAAAAGAACAACCTACGTAAAGGTATTGCAGGTAAAACAGTGGAAAGAGAGCAACCTGCGTAAAAGTATTGCTGGTAAAACAGTAGAAAGAGACCAACCTACGTAAAAGTATTGCTGGTAAAATCAGTGGAAAGACAACAACCTACGTAAAAGTATTGTTGGTAAAACAGTGGAAAGAGAGTTACCTACGTAAAAGTATTGCTGGTAAAACAGTGGAAAGAGAACAACCTACGTAAAAGTATTGCTGGTAAAACAGTGGAAAGAAAGCAACTTACGTAAAAGTATTGCTGGTAAAACAGTGGAAAGAGAGCAACCTAGGTACAAGTATTGCTGGTAAAACAGTAGAAAGAGAGCAACCTGCGTAAAAGTATTGCTGGTAAAATCAGTGGAAAGACAACAACCTACGTAAAAGTATTGTTGGTAAAACAGTGGAAAGAGTTACCTACGTAAAAGTATTGCTGGTAAAACAGTGGAAAGAGAACAACCTACGTAAAAGTATTGCTGGTTAAACAGTGGAAAGAGAGCAACCTACGTAAAAATATTGCTGGTAAAACAGTGGAAAGAGAACAACATAGATACAAGTATTGTTGGTAAAACAGTGGAAAGTGAACAACCTACGTAAAAGTATTGTTGGTAAGACAGTGGAAAGAGAGCTACCTACGTAAAAGTATTGCTGGTAAAACAGTGGAAAGAGAACAACCTGCGTAAAAGTATTGCTGGTAAAACAGTGGAAAGAGAACAACCTACGTAAAAGTATTGCTGGTAAAACAGTGGAAAGAGAACAACCTACGTAAAAGTATTGTTGGTAAAACAGTGGAAAGAAAGCAACCTACGTAAAAGTATAGCTGGTAAAACAGTGGAAAGAGACCAACCTAGGTACAAGAATTGCTGGTAAAACAGTAGAAAGAGAGCAACCTGCGTAAAAGTATTGCTGGTAAAACAGTAGAAAGACAACAACCTACGTAAAAGTATTGTGGGTAAAACAGTGGAAAGAGAAAAACCTACGTAAAAGTATTGCTGGTAAAACAGTGGAAAGAGAGCAACCTACGTAAAAGTAGTGTTGGTAAAACAGTGGAAAGAGAACAACCTACGTAAAAGTATTGTTGGTAAAACAGTGGAAAGAGAGCAACCTACGTAAAGTATTGCTGGTAAAACAGTAGAAAGAGAACAATCTGCGTAAAAGTATTGCTTGTAAAACAGTGGAAAGAGAACAACCTACGTAAAAGTATTGTTGATAAGACAGTGGAAAGAGAGCTACCTACGTAAACGTATTGCTGGTAAAACAGTGGAAAGAGAATAACCTACGTAACAATATTGTTGGTAAAACAGTAGAAAGAGAGCTACCTACGTAAAAGGTATTGCTAGTAAAACAGTGGAAAGAGAACAACCTGTGTAAAAGTATTGCTGGTAAAAGAGTGGAAAGAGAACAACCTACGTAAAAGTATTGCTGGTAAAACAGTGGAAAGAAAGCAACCTACGTAAAAGTATTGCTGGTAAAACAGTGGAAAGAGAACAACCTAGGTACAAGTATTGCTGGTAAAACAGTAGAAAGAGAGCAACCTGCGTAAAAGTATTGCTGGTAAAACAGTAGAGAGACAACAACCTACGTAAAAGTATTGTTGGGAAAACAGCGGAAAGAGAGTTACCTACGTAAAAGTATTGCTGGTAAAACAGTGGAAAGAGAACAACCTACATAAAAGTATTGCTGGTAAAACAGTGGAAAGAGAGCAACCTACGTAAAAATACTGCTGGTAACACAGTGGAAAGAGAACAACATAGGTACAAGTAGTGTTGGTAAAACAGTAGAAAGAGAACAACCTACGTAAAAGTATCGTTGGTAAAACAGAGGAAAGAGAGCAACCTGCGTAAAAGTATTGCTGGTAAAATAGTGGAAAGAGAGCAACCTACGTAAAAGTATTGCTGGTAGAACAGTAGAAAGAGAACAACCTACGTAAAAGTATTGCTGGTAAAACAGTGGAAAGAGAACAACCTACGCAAAAGTATTGTTGGTAAAACAGTGGAAATAGAGCAACCTACGTAAAAGTATTGCTGGTAAAACAATAGAAAGAGAACAACCTACGTAAAAGTATTGCTGGTAAAACAGTGGAAAGAGAACAACCTACGTAAAAGTATTGTTGGTAAAACAGTGGAAAGAGAACAACCTACGTAAAAGTATTGTTGATAAGACAGTGGAAAGGGAGCTACCTACGTAAAAGTATTGCTGGTAAAACATTGGAAAGAGAATAACCTACGTAAAAATATTGTTGGTAAAACAGTAGAAAGAGAACAACCTACGTAAAAGTATTGTTGGTAAAACAGAGGAAAGAGAGCAACCTGCGTAAAAGTATTGCTTTTAAAATAGTGGAAAGAGAGCAACCTACGTAAAAGTATTGCTGGTAAAACAGTAGAAAGAGAACAATCTACGTTAAAGTATTGCTTGTAAAACAGTGGAAAGAGAACAACCTACGTAAACGTATTGCTGGTAAAACAGTGGAAAGAAAATAACCTACGTAAAAATATTGTTGGTAAAACAGTAGAAAGAGAACAACCTAGGTACAAGTATTGCTGGTAAAACAGTAGAAAGAGAACAACCTGCGTACAAGTATTGCTGGTAAAACAGTGGAAAGAGAACAACCTACGTAAAAGTATTGCTGGTAAAACAGTAGAAAGAGAGCAACCTGCGTAAAAGTATTGCTGGTAAAACAGTAGAAAGACAACGACCTACGTAAAAGTATTGTTGGTAAAACAGCGGAAAGAGAGTTACCTACGTAAAAGTATTGCTGGTAAAACAGTGGAAAGAGAGCAACCTACGTAAAAATATTGCTGATAAAACAGTGGAAAGAGAACAACCTACGTAAAAGTATTGTAGGTAAAACAGTGGAAAGAGAGCTACCTACGTAAAAGTATAGCTGGTAAAACAGTGAAAAGAGAGCAACCTACGTAAAAGTAGTGTTGGTAAAACAGTGGAAAGAGAACAACCTACGTAAAAGTAGTGTTGGTAAAACAGTGGAAAGAGAACAACCTACGTAAAAGTATTGTTGGTAAAACAGTGGAAAGAGAGCAACCTACGTAAAGTATTGCTGGTAAAACAGTAGAAAGAGAACAATCTGCGTAAAAGTATTGCTTGTAAAACAGTGGAAAGAGAACAACCTACGTAAAAGTATTGTTGATAAGACAGTGGAAAGAGAGCTACCTACGTAAACGTATTGCTGGTAAAACAGTGGAAAGAGAATAACCTACGTAACAATATTGTTGGTAAAACAGTAGAAAGAGAGCTACCTACGTAAAAGGTATTGTTAGTAAAACAGTGGAAAGAGAACAACCTGTGTAAAAGTATTGCTGGTAAAAGAGTGGAAAGAGAACAACCTACGTAAAAGTATTGCTGGTAAAACAGTGGAAAGAAAGCAACCTACGTAAAAGTATTGCTGGTAAAACAGTGGAAAGAGAACAACCTAGGTACAAGTATTGCTGGTAAAACAGTAGAAAGAGAGCAACCTGCGTAAAAGTATTGCTGGTAAAACAGTAGAGAGACAACAACCTACGTAAAAGTATTGTTGGGAAAACAGCGGAAAGAGAGTTACCTACGTAAAAGTATTGCTGGTAAAACAGTGGAAAGAGAACAACCTACGTAAAAGTATTGCTGGTAAAACAGTGGAAAGAGAGCAACCTACGTAAAAATACTGCTGGTAACACAGTGGAAAGAGAACAACATAGGTACAAGTAGTGTTGGTAAAACAGTAGAAAGAGAACAACCTACGTAAAAGTATCGTTGGTAAAACAGAGGAAAGAGAGCAACCTGCGTAAAAGTATTGCTGGTAAAATAGTGGAAAGAGAGCAACCTACGTAAAAGTATTGCTGGTAGAACAGTAGAAAGAGAACAACCTACGTAAAAGTATTGCTGGTAAAACAGTGGAAAGAGAACAACCTACGCAAAAGTATTGTTGGTAAAACAGTGGAAATAGAGCAACCTACGTAAAAGTATTGCTGGTAAAACAATAGAAAGAGAACAACCTACGTAAAAGTATTGCTGGTAAAACAGTGGAAAGAGAACAACCTACGTAAAAGTATTGTTGGTAAAACAGTGGAAAGAGAACAACCTACGTAAAAGTATTGTTGATAAGACAGTGGAAAGGGAGCTACCTACGTAAAAGTATTGCTGGTAAAACATTGGAAAGAGAATAACCTACGTAAAAATATTGTTGGTAAAACAGTAGAAAGAGAACAACCTACGTAAAAGTATTGTTGGTAAAACAGAGGAAAGAGAGCAACCTGCGTAAAAGTATTGCTTTTAAAATAGTGGAAAGAGAGCAACCTACGTAAAAGTATTGCTGGTAAAACAGTAGAAAGAGAACAATCTACGTTAAAGTATTGCTTGTAAAACAGTGGAAAGAGAACAACCTACGTAAACGTATTGCTGGTAAAACAGTGGAAAGAAAATAACCTACGTAAAAATATTGTTGGTAAAACAGTAGAAAGAGAACAACCTAGGTACAAGTATTGCTGGTAAAACAGTAGAAAGAGAACAACCTGCGTACAAGTATTGCTGGTAAAACAGTGGAAAGAGAACAACCTACGTAAAAGTATTGCTGGTAAAACAGTAGAAAGAGAGCAACCTGCGTAAAAGTATTGCTGGTAAAACAGTAGAAAGACAACGACCTACGTAAAAGTATTGTTGGTAAAACAGCGGAAAGAGAGTTACCTACGTAAAAGTATTGCTGGTAAAACAGTGGAAAGAGAGCAACCTACGTAAAAATATTGCTGATAAAACAGTGGAAAGAGAACAACCTACGTAAAAGTATTGTAGGTAAAACAGTGGAAAGAGAGCTACCTACGTAAAAGTATAGCTGGTAAAACAGTGAAAAGAGAGCAACCTACGTAAAAGTAGTGTTGGTAAAACAGTAGAAAGAGAACAACCTACGTAAAAGTATTGCTGGTAAAACAATAGAAAGAGAACAACCTACGTAAAAGTATTGCTGGTAAAACAGTGGAAAGAGAACAACCTACGTAAAAGTATTGCTGGTAAAACAGTGGAAAGAGAACAACCTACGTAAAAATATTGTTGGTAAAACAGTAGAAAGACAACGACCTACGTAAAAGTATTGTTGGTAAAACAGCGGAAAGAGAGTTACCTACGTAAAAGTATTGCTGGTAAAACAGTGGAAAGAGAGCAACCTACGTAAAAATATTGCTGATAAAACAGTGGAAAGAGAACAACTTACGTAAAAGTATTGTTGGTAAAACAGTGGAAAGAGAGCTACCTACGTAAAAGTATAGCTGGTAAAACAGTGAAAAGAGAGCAACCTACGTAAAAGTAGTGTTGGTAAAACAGTAGAAAGAGAACAACCTACGTAAAAGTATTGTTGGTAAAACAGAGGAAAGAGAGCAACCTGCGTAAAAGTATTGCTGGTAAAATAGTGGAAAGAGAGCAACCTACGTAAAAGTATTGCTGGTAGAACAATAGAAAGAGAACAACCTACGTAAAAGTATTGCTGGTAAAATAGTGGAAAGAGAACAACCTACGTAAAAGTATTGTTGGTAAAACAGTGGAAATAGAGCAACCTACGTAAAAGTATTGCTTGTAAAACAATAGAAAGAGAACAACCTACGTAAAAGTATTGCTGGTAAAACAGTGGAAAGAGAACAACCTACGTAAAAGTATTGCTGGTAAAACAGTGGAAAGAGAACAACCTACCTAAAAGTATTGTTGATAAGACAGTGGAAAGAGAGCTACCTACGTAAAAGTATTGCTGGTAAAACATTGGAAAGAGAATAACCTACGTAAAAATATTGTTGGTAAAACAGTAGAAAGAGAACAACCTACGTAAAAGTATTGTTGGTAAGACAGTGGAAAGAGAGCTACCTACGTAAAAGTATTGCTAGTAAAACACTAGAAAGAGAACAACCTACGTAAAAGTATTGTTGGTAAGACAGTGGAAAGAGAGCTACCTACGTAAAAGTATTGCTGGTAAAAGAGTAGAAAGAGAACAACCTAGGTACAATTATTGCTGGTAAAACAGAGGCAAGAGAGCAACCTGCGTAAAAGTATTGCTGGTAAAACAGTAGAAAGACAACAACCTACGTAAAAGTATTGTTGGTAAAACAGCGGAAAGAGAGTTACCTACGTAAAAGTATTGCTGGTAAAACAGTGGAAAGAGAACAACCTACGTAAAAGTATTGTTGGTAAAACAGTGGAAAGAGAGCTACCTACGTAAAAGTATTGCTGGTAAAACAGTGAAAAGAGAGCAACATACGTAAAAGTAGTGTTGGTAAAATAGTGGAAAGAGAGCAACCTAGGTAAAAGTATTGTTGGTAAAACAGAGGAAAGAGAGCAACCTGCGTAAAAGTATTGCTGGTAGAACAGTAGAAAGAGAACAACCTACGTAAAAGTATTGCTGGTAAAACAGTGGAAAGAGAACAACCTACGTAAAAGTATTGTTGATAAGACAGTGGAAAGAGAGCTACCTACGTAAAAGTATTGCTGGTAAAACATTGGAAAGAGAATAACCTACGTAAAAATATTGTTGGTAAAACAGTAGAAAGAGAACAACCTACGTAAAAGTATTGTTGGTAAGACAGTGGAAAGAGAGCTACCTACGTAAAAGTATTGCTAGTAAAACACTAGAAAGAGAACAACCTACGTAAAAGTATTGTTGGTAAGACAGTGGAAAGAGAGCAACATACGTAAAAGTATTGCTGGTAAAACAGTGAAAAGAGAGCAACATACGTAAAAGTATTGCTGGTAAAACAGTGAAAAGAGAGCAACATACGTAAAAGTAGTGTTGGTAAAACAGTAGAAAGAGAACAACCTACGTAAAAGTATTGTTGGTAAAACAGAGGAAAGAGAGCAACCTGCGTAAAAGTATTGCTGGTAAAATAGTGGAAAGAGAGCAACCTACGTAAAAGTATTGCTGGTAAAATAGTGGAAAGAAAGCAACCTACGTAAAAGTATTGCTGGTAGAACAGTAGAAAGAGAACAACCTACGTAAAAGTATTGTTGGTAAAACAGTGGAAAGAGAACAACCTACGTAAAACTATTGTTGATAAGACAGTGGAAAGAGAGCTACCTACGTAAAAGTATTGCTAGTAAAACATTGGAAAGAGAATAACCTACGTCAAAATATTGTTGGTAAAACAGTAGAAAGAGAACAACCTACGTAAAAGTATTGTTGGTAAGACAGTGGAAAGAGAGCTACCTACGTAAAAGTATTGCTAGTAAAACACTAGAAAGAGAACAACCTACGTAAAAGTATTGTTGGTAAGACAGTGGAAAGAGAGCAACATACGTAAAAGTATTGCTGGTAAAACAGTGAAAAGAGAGCTACCTACGTAAAAGTATTGTTGGTAAAACAGTAAAAAGAGAACAACCTAGGTACAATTATTGCTGGTAAAACAGAGGAAAGAGAGCAACCTGCGTAAAAGTATTGCTGGTAAAACAGTAGAAAGACAACAACCTACGTAAAAGTATTGTTGGTAAAACAGCGGAAAGAGAGTTACCTACGTAAAAGTATTGCTGGTAAAGCAGTGGAAAGAGAACAACCTACGTAAAAGTATTGTTGGTAAAACAGTGGAAAGAGAGCTACCTACGTAAAAGTATTGCTGGTAAAACAGTGAAAAGAGAGCAACATACGGAAAAGTAGTGTTGGTAAAACAGTAGAAAGAGAACAACCTAGGTAAAAGTATTGTTGTTAAAACAGAGGAAAGAGAGCAACCTGCGTAAAAGTATTGTTGGTAAAATAGTGGAAAGAGAGCAACCTACGTAAAAGTATTGCTGGTAAAATAGTGGAAAGAGAGCAACCTACATTAAGGTATTGTTGATAAGACAGTGGAAAGAGAGCTACCTACGTAAAAGTATTGCTGGTAGAACAGTAGAAAGAGAACAACCTACGTAAAAGTATTGCTGGTAAAACAGTGGAAAGAGAACAACCTACGTAAAAGTATTGTTGATAAGACAGTGGAAAGAGAGCTACCTACGTAAAAGTATTGCTGGTAAAACATTGGAAAGAGAATAACCTACGTCAAAATATTGTTGGTAAAACAGTAGAAAGAGAACAACCTACGTAAAAGTATTGTTGGTAAGACAGTGGAAAGAGAGCTACCTACGTAAAAGTATTGCTAGTAAAACACTAGAAAGAGAACAACCTACGTAAAAGTATTGTTGGTAAGACAGTGGAAAGAGAGCTACCTACGTAAAAGTATTGCTAGTAAAACAGTGGAAAGAGAACAACCTGCGTAAAAGTATTGCTGGTAAAACAGTGGAAAGAAAACAACCTACGTAAAAGTATTGTTGGTAAAACAGTGGAAAGAGAGTTACCTACGTAAAAGTATTGCTGGTAAAATAGTGGAAAGAGAGCAACCTACGTAAAAGTATTGTTGATAAGACAGTGGAAAGAGAGCTACCTACGTAAAAGTATTGGTGGTAAAACATTGGAAAGAGAATAACCTACGTCAAAATATTGTTGGTAAAACAGTAGAAAGAGAACAACCTACGTAAAAGTACTGTTGGTAAGACAGTGGAAAGAGAGCTACCTACGTAAAAGTATTGCTAGTAAAACAGTGGAAAGAGAACAACCTGCGTAAAAGTATTGCTGGTAAAACAGTGGAAAGAGAACAACCTACGTAAAAGTATTGTTGGTAAAACAGTGGAAAGAAAGCAACCTACGTAAAAGTATTGCTGGTAAAACAGTGGAAAGAGAACAACCTAGGTACAATTATTGCTGGTAAAACAGTAGAAAGAGAGCAACCTGCGTAAAAGTATTGCTGGTAAAACAGTAGAAAGACAACAACCTACGTAAAAGTATTGTTGGTAAAACAGCCGAAAGAGAGTTACCTACGTAAAAGTATTGCTGGTAAAATAGTGGAAAGAGAGCAACCTACGTAAAAATATTGCTGGTAAAACAGTAGAAAGAGAATAACCTAGGTACAATTATTGCTGGTAAAACAGTGAAAAGAGAACAACCTACGTAAAAGTATTGTTGGTAAAACAGCGGAAAGAGAGTTACCTACGTAAAAGTATTGCTGGTAAAACAGTGGAAAGAGAACAACCTACGTAAAAGTATTGCTGGTAAAACAGTGAAAAGAGAGCAACATACGTAAAAGTAGTGTTGGTAAAACAGTAGAAAGAGAACAACCTACGTAAAAGTATTGCTGGTAAAACAGTGGAAAGAGAACAACCTACGTAAAAGTATTGTTGATAAGACAGTGGAAAGAGAGCTACCTACGTAAAAGTATTGCTGGTAAAACATTGGAAAGAGAATAACCTACGTCAAAATATTGTTGGTAAAACAGTAGAAAGAGAACAACCTACGTAAAAGTATTGTTGGTAAGACAGTGGAAAGAGAGCTACCTAGGTAAAAGTATTGCTAGTAAAACAGTGGAAAGAGAACAACCTGCGTAAAAGTATTGCTGGTAAAACAGTGGAAAGAGAACAACCTACGTAAAAGTATTGTTGGTAAAACAGTGGAAAGAGAGCTACCTACGTAAAAGTATTGCTGGTAAAACAGTGGAAAGAGAACAACCTAGGTACAATTATTGCTGGTACAACAGTAGAAAGAGAGCAACCTGCGTAAAAGTATTGCTGGTAAAACAGTAGAAAGACAACAACCTACGTAAAAGTATTGTTGGTAAAACAGCGGAAAGAGAGTTACCTACGTAAAAGTATTGCTGGTAAAATAGTGGAAAGAGAGCAACCTACGTCAAAATATTGCTGATAAAACAGTGGAAAGAGAACAACCTAGGTACAAGTATTGTTGGTAAAACAGTGGAAAGAGAGCTACCTACGTAAAAGTATTGCTGGTAAAACAGTGAAAAGAGAGCAACATACGTAAAAGTAGTGTTGGTAAAACAGTAGAAAGAGAGCAACCTACGTAACAGTATTGCTGATAAAACAGTGGAAAGAGAACAACCTACGTAAAAGTATTGTTGGTAAAACAGTGGAAAGAGAGCAACCTACGTAAAAGTATTGCTGGTAAAACAGTGAAAAGAGAGCAACATACGTAAAAGTAGTGTTGGTAAAACAGTGGAAATAGAGCAACCTACGTAAAAGTATTGCTGGTAAAACAGTAGAAAGAGAACAACCTACGTAAAAGTATTGCTGGTAAAACAGTGGAAAGAGAACAACCTACCTAAAAGTATTGTTGATAAGAGAGTGGAAAGAGAGCTACCTACGTAAAAGTATTGCTGGTAAAACAGTGGAAAGAGAACAACCTACGTAAAAGTATTGTTGAAAAGAGAGTGGAAAGAGAGCTACCTACGTAAAAGTATTGCTGGTAAAACATTGGAAAGAGAATAACCTACGTAAAAATATTGTTGGTAAAACAGTAGAAAGAGAACAACCTACGTAAAAGTAGTGTTGGTAAGACAGTGGAAAGAGAGCTACCTACGTAAAAGTATTGCTAGTAAAACATTAGAAAGAGAACAACCTGCGTAAAAGTATTGCTGGTAAAACAGTGGAAAGAGAACAACCTACGTAAAAGTATTGCTGGTAAAACAGTGGAAAGAGAAGAACCTACGTAAAAGGGAAATGATCCATTGCTATTCAAGAAAGATAAATAAAATCTCTTTTTAAAATAAGGTTAAACATGCATACAAACAACCAATGTGATTATAAAGAATACTTTGTAATGCGTATATTATGTTGGTCGTGATACGTCTTAAAGTCGTTAGAAAGTGTAAAATATGTCAAAAACAAATACATATAATATCTTTAATATTCATTAAAACCTCATTAAACTAGTCATTCATGAAGTGAAGACACATATATTACATTAGGAAGCATGCACATACTTCTAATTACACAAAATATCAATTTGATGTAGATCGAATACAAAATAAATATGTTTTAAACGTTTCAATGTCTGGAATGTCTATTCTTAGTTTCTGGTCATCGATAACGTGTACTTTTTAGGCTTAATTAGATGTGCTAGACATTTCAAAGCAATTTGATCTGAAACGAAAAGTACATATCTCATAAATATAGATCATATCCTATAAATTGAAAAGAATTAAACACACCGGTTTAACCCCACCCCATTTCCGTGTCTGTCTCAAGCTAGGACATGGATTTCCAAACTCCCATTGCTGTGCTTAGTAAGTGGAGATGAGAGGTGATTGTTCATTTTGATATTGGTGGAATTGTTGACCATTACTGTTTAAGCTTTCTGGTCATAATAATTTGTGATTGATAAAAATTGCTAATAAATGATATATCAATTTCCAAATTACAACTACCGAAAATGCACTAAAACAAATAATATTTCAGCTAAAGCATGGCGACTAGCTTTTCCCAAAGGAAACGTAAATCTTTATCACACCTCAGTTTGTGAGAGAAATAACAATCCTTCTGATATTCTATGTATTAAAAGAACGGTACAGACCTACGCTTACCACCGTGTGCTTAGTGGGGGGAGGGGGTCGTGTAGTTCAATCTTTAGTTATCTGTGTAGAGTTTGGCCCTTGTATGTCGGTCATTGTGTTGTATGTCCATCTTAGATTTAGGGCTTCTGATTACCCTTTGGTATCTTCAAACTATTCTTGTATTAAGATATTCTGAAAGGATATATCATTTTCAGAAATTTAAAATAAAATGATTAAATTCTACATCCATTGAATGGTTAACGACAAAAGTACATCTTACATGTTACATGCAGCTGTAATAATATATTTAAAGTTAATGTGTTTAAATCAATTAGCAAAGAAAAGTACAGCTCAGCTTAGAAAAAGTGGAACTTTCTCGAAATTGAATCAGATATTTGTTGTGCATAAATACATTTACATTTGATTGAAAGTACAACTCTAGAAATGAGTTAATATATATGATAAATGTTTTGACAACAAATGAAGATAAATTTCTTCTATTATCATCTGCTAAAATAAAAGTGGACAAGGCTTCCAACAATATCGTGTTTGTATGTAAATCATATTACTACAAATGCCTAATCAAGGAATTAGGCATAAATAGCAACACCTCTAGTAATACCACATACAAACCAACTTCGTTCGACAAAGATGAAATCCTAGCTAACCACAGATCATTCATGACCTCTTTAAACATTCCCTCTGGTAAAGAGTCTGAGGATTTACCCTATTTATATTGGATACCTAAACTCCATAAAACACCATACAAAGAAAGGTACATAGCGGGATCATCAACTTGTTCGACGAAAGAATTGTCTATTCACCTGACAAAGATTCTGTCTGCAGTAAAAGAGGGACTACAGAAATATTGTGAAACTGTTTACTCGCGTAGTGGCATAAATCACATGTGGATTTTGAAAAACTCTAAAGATCTTTTGGATAACCTGAAATCAAGATCTTTCTCTCAGGTATCCTCCATCAAAACTTTTGATTTTTCAACTCTATATACCACCCTACCGCATGACAAATTAAAAACCCACTTAAAAGAAACAATTCATAAAGCTTTTAGTCATAGAAACTATGGCTCTAAATTTGTTGTGTTAGGCTACAATTTCACATATTTTTCAAACAAAATTCATAAAGGTAAAACATGCTACCCCGAGGAACAAGTGATCAGTATGCTGGAGTTCCTCATCGATAACATATTTGTCTCCTTTGGAGGGACACTGTTTCAGCAGGTCGTCGGCATACCAATGGGTACGAATTGTGCCCCTCTTCTAGCCGATTTATTTTTATACTCATATGAGTCGGAGTTTCTTCAAAGCTTGTAAAAGATAAGAAGATTCATTAGGCTAGAGCCTTTAATTTCACATACAGGTATATTGATGACGTTTTATCTATCAATAATTCTAGATTTTCAGAATTTCTTCCATTGATATATCCTCCAGAGATGGAAGTTAAAGAGACCACCGATACAGCTTCGTCCGCATCATTTTTGGACTTATACCTCGAATTTGACGACAGTGGTCAACTCAGTCCTAAAATTTATGATAAGCGGGACGACTTCAATTTTAAAATCATAAATTTTCCAAACATGTGCAGCAATATACCAGCTTCTCCTGCATATGGTGTTTACATCTCGCAATTGATTCGCTATGCAAGGGCCAGTAGCAATTATTCTGATTTCCTGAAACGTCATCTTCATCTGAGAAACAGGCTACTGGACCAGGGCTATGAAAAGATTCGCCTTATTCGATCTCTTAAAAAGTTTATATTCCGATACCAATATCTTGTCGAAATATATTCCGTCTCTGCAGAAAAAATTATAAGCGATGCATTTTCATATAGTGAAAATGTATAAAGATAAAGAAGTCATTTCTTTTTTTTTTTGTCAATGTGTGACGTAAAAATATTTTTGACATTTACGTCACCGAATATGGTACTGCTTTGACAACTATTTTACCTATTTTGTTCCTGTATTTAAATACTGTTACAGTGACAGCCGGAACCTTTGAACCGTAATGAGAGCGGGAGGTTTGGCGCCTTAAAATCTGATTCAACCCACCATTTCTTTAGAAATGCCTGTACCAAGTCAGGGTCATTACGGTTTTCACAGTTTTCCGGTTGTTGACTGATTTTGTCTGTTTATATAATTATGAGTTTTGACTTTCCCTTTGTAAGATTGTTCGGAGTTCGGTAATTTTGTTATTACCCTTATTTTTTATCTAATATTAATGTTTTTGATAGCTACTTTGTCTATGAGACACTGTCTAAAATTTCTTTTGATGATTTACTTTTCATTTTGATATTGTATTTTCTGTCTTTCTACAATTTACAGCTTCCAATTACCTCATTGATATCTTCAAACTTTTCAAAAACAATGCTTGTAAGAAGAGTTTGAAGATACCAAAGGGATAATCATAATCTGTAAATCGAAGGAGGACAGGCAACATAATGGCAAAAAGAAAAGACACAACAGGACAAACAACGATCTACAAAACATACACATAAAATTAAAGATCGAGTAACATGAACCACACTAAAAACCAGTGGTGAACACGGGTTATCCGGAAGGGTGAGCTGTTCATGTAAACTTCATGTTAGTAAAAAGTCATAGCAATTAACCAATGCATATCTAAATAAATATCATAATCTAATTTAATCAAGCACATTGAAATTCGTTTTAGTACGTGTGCTTAATTGCAACGATTCGGTTCCAGTTACTATGGATACACCTGTGGATAAGACAAAACAAAAAGAAGATAAAATTGTAACGAAAAATCTTACAATGCATAAAAATGTAGATATTGAGCTTTTCTGGAATAACCACCAGCATGTACGCTCATAATCAAAAGATGGGAAAGCTAAGTAACTTAAAAGTTTGTGTGAGCAATACATATCCCCCCTGTATAAAATTCAATGGTGTATCTTATTCTGAATAAGGGTCCATGATTTATTCTAAACGCATATGCCAACGCGTGATGTAACTGTCATTTTATTCTATATTTTATTGTACTTGTAGAGTTCTAAATAATATTAAATCATCGTATTATTTCCAACTTATTCAAATTGATGAACACAAATTAAATGTGATGGTATTTACAATGTACTTTAAACATTAATTAGCTCTAGATTTGCTTGCAGCTATCTTAATTATCATTGAAATCTAACAATCTATTAGAGCGATGGGTTTTGCTGATTACCAGCATGCGTTTCTCGAGGCTCGAAATGTGGCAATGCCTTCATTTATTTCACAGACAATTAGTATTCTAAATTCCTTAATAATTAATAGAAGTCGAAGCTCAATTTAAAATATTTTAACAGATCATCAATCGTTTCATGGTCTACTGCTAATTTAGAAACCATAGTGTCGGAAGAGTTCCAAAATCCAATAGGAAGAACATAGAAACAGATTCATAATCAATACCCCTAACACATAAATAAATGACCGTTCTTTTTACTGGTTAGGTACAGGCACTTCAATAAAAAGTAGCGGGGTTAAAGCAGTTTTATATGCCTAGATGAAATAAATAAGTCAATTAGCAGAAACTAAATGTTCCATCAAATACAGCGACATAAAGTGACCACAAAATGAAAATCATCAATTTGTGTCCTTTATCATTCAATTTCTCATTTAATTGGTTATACCGTTTTCAATGTGTTTTAGTTAAACACGGATTCTACTTTCGTGTTGTGTAATTTAATCAAGCATATTGAAACTCCTTTTAATATTCTTTTTGTTTTGTCTTATCCACAGGTGTATCCAGAGAAACTGTAATCGAATCGTTGTAAATAAGCACATTTGCTTGATTAAATTACATTATGATATTTATTTAGATATTCATCGGTTAATTGCTATGACTTTTTACTAACATGCAGTTTACGTGAACTGCTTACCCTTCCGGAGGACCTGAGTTCACAGTTTTCCGGTTTTCGACTGATTGTGTCTGTTTATATAATTATGAGTTTTGACTTTCCCTTTGTAAGATTGTTCGGAGTTCGGTAATTTTGTTATTACCCTTATTTAACATGTGTGCTTAATTACAACGATTCGATTACAGTTACTATGGATACACCTGTGGATAAGACAAAACAAAAAGAAGGCCAAATGGTTACGAAAGATGCCACAATGCATGCAAACGTAGATATTGAGCTTTCCTGGAATAACCATCATCATGTACGCTCATAATCAAAAGATGGGATAGCCAAATAACTTAACGGATCATCAATCGTTTCATGGTATACCGCTAATTTAGAAACCATACTGTCGGAACAGTTCCAAAATCCAATAGGAAAAACATAGAAACAGATTCTTAATCAATACCCCAAACACACAAATAAATGACCGCTCACTTTACTGATTAGACACAGGCACTTCAATAAAACGTGGCGGTTTAAAGCAGTTTCATACGTCTACATTATGTTATTACAAGTACCATGTATATATGTTTAAATGGTAAACAACTTTTAATGTGAGGGGTAACAGCAGGTATATCTGGATAATAACACCAAGCTGGCGAAAGTATTTTACAAATTTATTTACATAATGTTGTAATGAGTAAACATAAACACTACCTGCCCCAAAAAATAAATAATACAAATAAACAAATATAAAAAAATGTCACATCCACACCGTAGGCTTATCACTGATATGGTATAGCTAATACTTTCTTGGTAGAACTAATAATCTCAGAGATCATTATATAATATGCATAAATGTGCACAATTTCTTAATATTTATTCATGAATAATTATTCCATCAAATTTAAAGAAAAACTGATAAAAACAATGTTTACAATAAAAAAGTTAATTGCAATATGATAATAATAAAAATACCACACTGTAGGAACAGTACCAAAATCCTTTCTCAAAATCGTACAAAAAAAGCTAAATCGACACCCTTAGCAAACAAATATATAACTGTTCACTTTTCTAGCTTAGTACTAAATAAGGCAGATGTTAAATGTTGTCATGCAAGTGTTTTCCACATGGGAACAAAATAACAACTCTCCAATATAACGAAATGAACTAGGTACACGGTTATTCCTATTATGTCATTTTGTTTTATCTGTTTCAAATGTTCCACGTCAATACAGATCATTAACTTCAGAAATGCATGCTACACCCACAAACGTCAACCATATTTGTTTCAATACTAGATCCAAACACGATTAATTATGCTACACTACATATAATAAAACATGATTTGACAAAAGTAGAGTTTGCATCATCCATTAGCGTCCTTTTAAGTTGTAATATTTCTGATAAATTATATACATTAAATTCATTATCCTTACTCCTACATATATTTATTAGTTCTAATGAAATATAAAAACAATAATGGAGAAATGCATAGCTTTCCGTAATTATGGTAGCATATAACTGCAAGCGATCAATAAAAATAGGCATATCGTCAGTTATATAAAGGCGATCTATATGCTGGCAATACAATGAAAAAAAAACAAAATACACCATTGTCGGAAAAGTTTTAAAATCCAATATAAAATCATATAATGCGGCAACATCGTTATTACTTACACACCCATAATGTTCCCGGTTTGGTAGAGGCAGTTCAGTCAATAGTTTCGTGGTTAAATTAGTTTTATGGGTCCACGCCTCCCCTGCTAATTAAGTGATGCGGTCGTGCAAGTGTTTTCCATATGTGAGTTAAATGTCAACCCTCACATATAACCGGGCGAACAGCGTTGCTATGGAGAACGCTATAATTTTGAACCTGTATACATGACATATTTAATATACGTTAGGGCAAACCAAAGGTGTAATCAATAACGGACAATCCAGAAACACTGGCAACATTGGACAAACAAGACACGAAAAATAAAATACAGAAAACTAAAATTCCAAAATCCAATCAAAAAATTAAATAAACAGAGGCAAAAATGACCTCCTAACACACGTATGCTTGACGCCCACTTTCATGGGTCGGTACAGATAATTTAACAACAAGAGTCAGTGGGGGATTCCTTTATTTGTTCAATGATATTAGCTTAAAAATGCATTGTTGTGAATAGGTATATGTTATGACAAACAAACCAAACTGGCGCAAGCAGTATCTTGAAAAACCGATGTGGAAAACTCTTGGAATATGATTGTCTTCATATCTTCAGTAAATAACAAACAATAAATAGCATTAAGCATGGCAATGTTTGACACTAGATAAAACATGCAAGAAACAATAATAAGCTCCCAGTCTATGTGATCCGAGAGACATATTAGTTATATCCCTTTACTGTGAACATATCAACGGGTGTGTTTCCCCGGGAGCTGTCTGTCCATTCCAGTGACACGATGTTTAATCCATGTTTATAATCAGATGGTAGCGATGTACCGATAGGTGGCGCACTGACTGGTATCCATTGCTTCTCCATAACAACGGGCTGTTCACAGTTTATGCGACTCTCTCTGTAGAAGTAAGAACATACACGTTAGTGTTCGGTGAAATTCGTAACACTTTAATATATAATTGAACATACTTAACAATGTAATGCATTCAAATCATATTAAAACATATTTCATTCAAATTAGTTGCAAAAGTTACATTGCGATGCTTAATCTTTTGTTTTCTGTGTAGTGTTTTGTTGATCGTTATTTGTACGTTCAATCTTTTTCTTTTGACCATTGTAATCTCCACTTTGGTGCAATTTATTGGAATTTGGTATCATTTTGTGTGAGTGAGTGATATTGTTTTCTGCCAAATGAGCATTTATTTTAGCTGTATCACGGCGCGAAATGAGATGAATTTCGAGCACTAGTTAAGCAGTCCAAGGGTAGACATTTATCTTCACTCGGACACATTATCTCGATTCTGATCTAAATAGAATTAATGTGTTTGCATACTGGAAATGCTGCAAAGACCAATTTTATAGTCTTTGGTTTGACTCGACCGTGGTTCGAACCCACGATGTATGGCATTCGTGGTTAACACGCTAACTATTGCACCACCAATTCGGTTCATATGATAATCTCCTATATATTTACCTGTCGTTTTTCGATTTATATTTCATGGCGATGTAAATGATCACCAATATCACACAATTTGCAAATGATCCAACCATTACTCCAAAAATGAATGGCCACAATCCAATTTTGGGACCTGTAATAAATTTAAATAGCTTAATTTCATTTTAATACTTTAATCTGATTGGCTGATCCGGCTGGAGAAAATATTGATCATACGTGATAACCTGGTTGATATTGTGACGTCATCAATATATTCATTCGCCAGCGACAAATTCAAATAGTTCCATGAAATAATTGTAATTAAAATCGATGAATCATTACATTTTGTTTTAACAATTTCAAGTATTCCTTAATTAAACCATTTCAAGCATTGTAAATTGTAGTAATATTCGGAAATATTGTCCACAATCGGGACACGTCTACTATGTTCATACATTTAACAAAAGATTAATTACATTTTCTAATGATGTTTTTGCCATTTATGTGTTTTTTAATTTAAGCTTCATGCTGAAGCAAAATCAAATACCTGCTTAAGCAGGACATAGACAGCATATGACTAAGAAAACGGTGTTATTGTGTATATTTACACACTATACATTAACTTGATATATTCTAGATGTGAACTGGATTTCCTTCCCTGTCAAGGTGTAGTTGATAAGTCCGAATTGATAGTTTATCTGTCGTGACGTTAATTTGAGTTCCTCCCAGTATTTGGTTGGTCCCGTTTTGCTCATCTTTTTAATATTTTATGTTGTCCTATTATTTCTTTACGTTCGAGGCCCGTGTTGTGTTGTCCGCTACGATTTCGCAATAAAACGATGTTCGGTTCGTCGTCACCTCCAGTTGGTTGTAGGAGGGCTCCTGTCTTATTTATTTTATTTGTGTTTGTTAATAGTGGTGTCCAGCACATATTGTGTTGTGTTTTTGTTTTATTTGACTTCTTTCTGTATCCTGTGTCCAACGTTCAATGTGTCTCTGGATTATCCATTTGATTGCCCCTTTGATATTCTCTAACATTTATTTACATGTACCCGTATCCAGTGTTTATCCCCACAGTAGTATGTAGTTCGATATCGACCAATGCGAACTATATGTAATAATTTTGTTGAATGTGGTGTTAGGCACAAATAACGTAGCGATAATAGTCGAATGATTGTATCTTAGACACCCCTATCTCTCTCTCTCTCTCTCTCTCTCTCTCTCTCTCTCTCTCTCTCTCTCATATAATTTTGTTTTCACACATTCCAAAGATAAACTACAAATATAAGCATACGTACGATTTTGATTTGTTTCCGTTTCCGTTTCTGGTGGTACCCTTGTCGTGTCACAAGTATCCTGAAATTAGTTTATCTTTTGGTATATAACAAGAAGAGTTTGAAGATACGACAGGGCTAATCAGAATCCGTTAATCGAAGAAGGACAGAAAACAAATGGACAAAACAAAAAGGACAAACAATAATCTGCCATTGAGTTGTGTGTTTTACTTCGATGATTATCCCTTTGGTATCTTCAAACTCTTCTGCGCACAACGCTTTCAAACAAAACACGCATCACGCAAAAAAAACGGTGGCGAACACAGGTGTTCCGCAACATGAACATTTTCGATGGCTTTTACTGTGATTCAAAACTAATGAAAGCACTACTGTTTACCTTTTCAGTAAAATAGCAAATATTATTGCCATTATATGTTGATTTGGTTTCCTTAATTATAGTGTCAAAGCTTGGGCAGAGTAATTGACCCTTTATAGTTGTTAATTTCTGTCTGCCAAATATGATGAAGTTCAAACATTTTCCATCTTTAAGTCTTACTATTCTTTTAATGAAGTCAAACTGATTTCGAATACCAGCATTTCAATGTTAACGTTAGATAACTATGTAATCACACAATTTCCCACCCCTAAGGTTTCACCCCGGAATAGATATATCGATACATGGTGATTGCTCTTATGGCGATAATTTGGAACCTGAACAGGTCACTATTTGTCAAAGATTGACGAAAAACAGTCTGAAAGATGTTAAAAAACATTGTACTTTGATATATTAATCAATTTAACATACAGTAAATCATGTCGTTTGTAACAGTACTGTTCAAAATGCTGTTTTGGTGACAACCGAAACCTTTTAATGGAAGTGGGAGGTTTGGCGCCGTAAAATCAGATTCAACCCACCATTTCTTTGGAAAGGCCTGTACAAAGTCAGGGTCATTGGGGTTTCCCAGTTTTTCGGATGTTGACTGATTTTGTCTGTTTGTTGACCTATGAGTTTTGCATTTCCCTTTGGCAGATTGTTCGGTGTTCGGTAATTTTGTTATTACCCTTATTCCAAGGTAGCATTGAAATAGGGCATCATAAGACAGATGGTTACTAAATATATGATAAATTATTTTGAAATGCGCTGTGAAAGGAAATGGACATCAATTTCTCACAATACTAGTTATTGCTTAATTGAGGTGGTCACTAAAGCAGATTTGTCTGTATCTTATATTTGATGTTGAATGAAAGTTAAAATTAACACAATACAAGTAATTGCTTAATAGAGGTGGCCACTAAAGCAGGCTTCACTTTATACTAGATTACCACACAACTTACCAGCCTAACACATGTGACGGTTGTAGCATTACACGTAAAGCAATCCTCGTCATATACTATAAAAGAAACAGAGTCTCCATAATTAGTACCATCATATGACAATGATACGTCATAACCTTCAACGGAGTTGTCTGGCGATCTCCTCATGCGGGAAGCTGGAATATCACAGGAAACCATATATTCGTACTGATAGACAGCTTCTTTCACTGTTGCGCCTCTGCCACTAGTTAGTTGCTTTCCATTTGCTGAGGCCTTTAACGATATGTGTTTAAATTGGTTAAAATAACAAACAAATTAATCATATATGTTCAAATATGACAAGAAATAATAAGAGAAGTAAACAATGCTATATATTTGCTTTGCTATATTTGGTTGGACTCGGGTTAAAACATTAATGTCACCACAATATAGCGTTTGGTTACTTGAATTTCATATTTTTTTTTAAATATAGTGTAACAGAAAACATACGGAAAAGATGTATCGATACTTTGCAAGGAATCATTTTCCTACCGCTTTTCTTTCACATTATTTATCGCTATCAAACTACGATTGCATTGGTTGTTTGCAACACCTGCAGACCGATTGCTGTGTTTCGTGATAGCTGATCATCAAGCTGAAATGTTTCTATTGTTGGCATTAAACATCAATCAATCTCGCATATCTGTGCTATATAAATATGACATAGTGACTCCGCTATTTTTATGACAAGTTACACAATGTATCGAACAAACACCAATTAGACAAAGAAGTCAATAAATAAATGAATAAATAAATAAGCTGTAACACCGCCAGAACAATTCCAGAATCGAATCCGAAAATATATGTGTTTTAGTTGACTTACAATGAAGTGTTGAAATTTGCAGTACATTTTCTCTGAATAAAATATGCTGAAGATATTGGTCTTTTGACATAATCTAGTCTTTGTAGAACACAACCCTTTGTTTGGAATGGTTAGTTCCGTAGGAGCATCAGACAATATCACTGAACAGTCAAACCCAATAAATCCAGTATTACAAACACACACGCCTAAAATAAACATTATCTATTAATGGAACATCTATATATAGATCATACAGCAAATTTACCATTTTAGTTTTCTGTGTAGTGTTTTGTATATCGTTGTTTGTTCATTTTACATTATTCTTTTGGTTATTGTAATATATGTCCTTCTTGGATTTACAGTTTCTGGCTACCGTTTTGGTATCGTTTGGTAACACGTTTTGATTGATGCCCTACATTTCACAGACAGGGTAGGATCTTCAATAAATAATGAGCATTACTTAACGGGTAAAATGAGTATGACACCAACCTTAGCCTGCAGTTGAGCGGTTTGAGTGATAAAAGAAGAGTTTGAAGATGTCAAAGGGGTAATCAGAATCGGTATGTATTTCATAAGTTTGAGTAATACACACATAAGCATTGATTTATCAGGAAGATCGGATATATTCTATTTTAGCAGAGGGGAAAATTGATCAAATAGATAAGAATGTCCAAGGATCTAAGTATTCTTTGTCATTACAAAAACAACTGGTTTAGTCCTGACACATTTTTGTGTGGTAGTTGGATTTGCAACTATCTATGCAATCAGTGCTTATCACCACTGATGTTGTGAGTTCGAATGTCAATCATGGCGAGGTGACAGCATTATGTGATAAAGTTGGTCACTGACTTGCGACAGGTCGGTGGTTTTCTCCGGGTCCTCCGGTTTCCTCCACCAACAAATCTGAACGCCACGATATAGCTGACATATTGTTGAAAGAGACTTTAAACACCACAAAACGAAACAAAAAACAAATTATATGTACCTGCTCGAAGCCGGAACCTGGATTTTCAATGTCATAAGTCATGGGTTTTTCTGTTCTATTCTGATTTTTTTGCTGATGTGGATTGAATTTTTAAATATCACTGTTTAGATTTTTTTTTTTTTATAATAAATGATTTTATTTATTATTATATGGAAGACTGGGATCAATAACTAGTATCATACATACTCATATTGCAGTAGCCATTATTACTGCAGTTGGATGGGCATAACTGGCTCAGTAATATATCTAACACAGAGGGTCCACCACTATTTGAATTACTGCGAAATAGGCTTTCATTTTTGGATACTTCCAGCCTGCAGGCATCCTCCATCAACCAAATTGTATATTTTAAGTATGCAGTGCTGCCAGCAATCTAGTTTGGAAGAAAACAGTAATATATAATATTAAATCAAGCAATCGTAGAAAGTTATGTATGAACCTAAAATAGCATGACTGAAGGATTATTATTTAACGGCCAATGGACATATTTTGGCATCTTTATTGTGGGAAGAACAAGTTAAATTTTGATGAGATGATAATGTCCGCTTTGTACTGGACCAACACACTGCGTTATATTTTTTATAGTGGTAACTCTCTGAAGCATCGGTATACGGGTAGAAATGTCACTCCACTCGGACACATTATTCTGATTTCGAGCCATTCAAGTCTTTGTTTTTACTCCGTAATTATGTGTGCTTAGCGGAGAAACAAGACATACAAATATTTCAGTCGTTGGTTTTACTAATCAGGTTCTCGGTCCCAAGATCTACAGCACTCGACGCGATCACGGTTGACCTAAAATAGATAGATACAAAGAGAGCGAACATACAAAACGTGTCAATTATACCACCCATTACCGGTTACAAGAACATGAATTATTAATGTACTATTAGTCCATGATGGTATTATCCTTCCAGTAGATTAGTGGGCTATTCGAACCCGAGGGAATCATCTAATCAGTAGTCAGTGTTTCGATACTGAAATGGTTTGTTAGATATATTCCAATTTGAAATCTACAGCTACTAATTTATGTAATTATTAATCAAACCAAGGTTCTCTTCCCTCAGGCATAGGTGATCTTAGTCGATTTTGTCTATTCCTTTTAGGCCATTTTGTTTTATTGCTCCCAAAATTTGTTAAATTATACGGCTTGCCAATCTTTCAACTGTAACGGAAACGCTCCCCGACCTAAGTTTATAGGAACTGTAGTAGATTTTTTACCACTTCTGTTAATACATTAGTGGAGATCTCCTTTAGCTCAGGTGGTAGAGAGGTGGATTACAATGTGAGAGATCCAGGATCCAATCCCATCTGGGACATTGCATTTTTGGAGGTAAAGCATGCTCTTACTGTTACACAACTTTGAAAGTACCCGATGAAAATGTTATCCCAGAAACGTGTAAATATTAAGAGCAAGAGCGACCCAAGGAACTATGGAATCCCGGAAGGATAGTCAGTTCCTGCTCCATTAGTGACACCTGTCGTTTTCCTCCTGTTACAATCCCAGTGACAATTCATGAATGGGGAAAGAATCAGATAGTCACTACGACAAACGGAACATATCTGTGGAACCTTGTGTACTTGGATTAATGGAGGCAGCTATTACCTGCAGATGTTAGTTACCTTTATATCATATATGCAGGACTCAATGTAAAATGATAGATCAATATGGGCATATGTTTGACATAATGCCAGAGCCGTCATTTGTGAAAGTCCCTCTGTACACGCCTGTCTTGCCGAATCTTCTGCCCATCCATTTTTCCATTCTGGTTCCTACATAAAATTATTGTATTTCAAAATATGTGATGAGGGAACAAAGCTATTGAATAAAAAGCAACATAATATTTGTAAAATGTAGTTATTTATGCAATTTAATGATTGGTTAAGGGTTCGATTATGGTGTTTAGCGACACTTTCAACAATGTTTAATATTTACGGTTGAATTTTGGAACTGTTCCGATAGTGTGGTATTGTTTATTTGTCATTTTATTTCTTAGTTTGAAGGAATTATTTCATTTGTTTGTTTTCGTTTAATAGAAATAAATATGTACACAATTGTCTCATGGTAATCTTGGGGACCGGGTGGCTCACTGAGTTATGTCATTGGATCTAACAACTCATACGGCGTGGGTTCGCGCCCGGCTTTGTAAATTACAAAAACGGTGCATTCGACTCGCAGCCGCAAGTGATAAAGTTTACCAGTTGCTTCCCATGGTCAGTGGTTCTCTCGGCTTACTCCCCCACTAATATTGGTCGCTATGATATAGCTGAAATATTGTTGAAAGTGGCGTTAAAACACAACAAATCCGAAATCAAATTAAATGATGGTAATCCTTGTTTTGCTTACTTATGATTCAGTAGAAGCATAACTCTTTATATATTCAAAATTGATCAAGTTGTAGTTCTGAATTAAGTGCAAACATTAGTTAAGCTATCATGTACACAGTGCCGAATTTACCTATGGTCTCGACATGCTGAATACTAAAGCCTCAAAATTTAGGGGGCCAATGTGTTTTATAATTTTTATACTGTTATTGGACTTTCACACTTATGCTTGTTTCCATAGCATATTATACTTTCTAAGCAACTCTTCAGTAATTTTTTTTACACAACTGGACTTCATTTCAGAATATTGCAGAATTCGAAACACCCCTCATCATCTTCGTCTTTATTGAAATTGATGAAACACATGTCCATCTTCATCCAGTCGTGAAGTACGGGAATTGGGAGAGGCCTCATAAGTGGAATAGCATAGGCCTTCGATTTATCTAATTCCGGCACTGAAGGTACATGTATGTGTGTTTGTGTGTGTGTGAAAGCAAAATAAATAAGTAATCAATTTCGAAATTGTGTATGTTAAATTGTATTGTAAATGTAGTCAAATCTTCCGACGTGGTCATTTCTATTAAGCAGTCACCTCTGTTTAAAGGTCAAACTTTCTTGTCCTAACATAGCAAATGGCATATGCATTTAACCTATTTAAAGAGGTCATTTGTCTCATGAGGTCACTTTTTCAATGTCTCTGATGCGACTTTCAATACAGGCTGGAATGTAGCATATGTGATGTTTAAATCTTTTGAGTATTATATCAAAGACCTTTAAGTGTAATTTTAAAAACAATTCTCCGTGTGATATTTTATCTACGGCCATCATATTGAACATAATCGGTGAGTGTGACAACAAACATATTATGCAGTTACAGATAAAAACAATAAGGTCAGCTTAGAAATTCCCGGCATATATTTTCACAACTCGTCCTACCGGACTCGCTGTGATACTTGCGATAATATCTGTCTCGACCTTCATACCTGCCGATATTCTATATATATATATAGCTTAGTTAAGCTCACCGGCGGGAGATAATCTGGATCGTAGTTAGAATCGTACGTCAATGGTGTGTCTTCAAATACGTCATCACTATCTACTGCTCTTTTACGTCTCCTATTTGTATGGCATTCCTGGTACAAGCTTGTAGCGAGAGGCGTACTAGTACTTTTACATTGCGCCATTGGTTCTGTCAGATTACAGTGAACGTCAGTGAACTCTGAAATGCCGTCACTCTCTTCTGCCTCTTCCTCACAAAGACAATATTCCTTTAAAAAGAGATCTTCTGTGGAGAATGTGGGTAAGGGTGAAAATAGTTCTTCATCCGAGTTCCTCTCTACTCTAGTAAAATGCATAATACACATATCAAATGAACAAGCACAATAAAAGTAGTCATATCTTTATATATTTATACATAAATTCCAAAATTCATTGTATATATCCGGTATGTATTTTATGATTTGTACTGCTCGCTGGATACTGACAACGCATGTTCCATTTCTTTAAAAAAGATCATTATGCATGTCATTCGAGCTCGTTCTCATCTTCGAATATCTATTTATTATAACCCTTGATATTAAATGCTTTATTTAGCCAGGATAAAACGTAGCAGGAGACCAGTAGCCAAAGACCACTAAATCTAGGCCTGAGTCCCGAAAACCTTTAGACACTATCAGGCCTAGCTACTTACATTTTTGAAATGTCATGCTGAACTAAGAATATGTTCTTGTAGCCAGTCTAGCTTGTAACTGCAGCAAAAATACTAAGTGTGTCCCTTTTTAATATTTTAATTTGTGTGAAAATAAATGGATTAGCTGCCCTAAATAGTTTTATGTAAACGACCTAATATTCAATCAAACATTTGTGTTCTTCCCTCAATACGATTCAATCCCACACCATTTAGAGCCCTCAAAACCAAATCCACTATTACAGTATAGCGTTATATGTACCTCCATGATCTGGCAAAAACATCTGCTGATGCTGCAGAATTGGATCCTCTTGGCATAAAATCATCAGACGTGTCTTTTGTTTTGCTGATATATCCACATAGTCCCTCTGTTTGTTCTATGTCGAGGGCAGATGGTTTGATAATAATAAGTGGAATATATCTGCCAGAAATACGAAATATTATAATTGTACCAATGGGAAGCGTCACCTATAACGAAATAAAAATACTTGGAGGGAAACAACAGCACCATTTTAACAGAAAATCGTCTGCAGTTTAGATATAGTTCTGTTTCATAAAACAAGCGAACAATAATTTCTGTTTTACTTTTATCATGCAAAAGACAATTAAAGTGTTAACTTGACATAAATAGACAATATACGTACATTGTCGGAAAATATAGAATTTAGAAACAGGTAGCAAAGCGAGACTTTGGTGAACTTTTCTGTCAAACGATGTTGTATTGTCCGACAACATTAGTAAATTGTGTCTATCCTGCATTGTCAAAAACCCAAAACAACAGCCAAATTGTCTGCAAAGTGCAGAAACAAGCATCGTTCTGGTCGTTGTTGATGGAGTCTTCTATAATGTTACCATTTCTTATTGTCACTTAACATGAATAAGATGCCAGAAAAACTATAACGTGATCACTGTCCTGATATAACAAAAATATACTCAGTCAATGCAATTTGACTGCTTAAATAGAACCAGTACAGGATACACGATACTATCTTACTTCTTATACACATCTAGGAATATCATTTGTTTAAAGTGAAGACATGGAAACTGTGCATAGTCAATACATGGTCAGTAGTTATAAATACACTGTTAGCAGTAGAGCTATCTCCCCCTTTTCTTTCAAAGCAAATCTGACGTCACATATGGATCACTTCACCTGATTGCATAACCACAATACAAAAAATACATATTTATTAGTTCTGATTCAGTTACATCTAAATCCCTCATTCAAAGGTAATCAATTAGATATATCCGTTACGCATTGTGTTAGTGACCTAAAACGATATATACGGAGTCTGTGAATTCCATATGGGGTGAGAGCTAGAGCTACGCTCTCACCCCATATGGAATATATCGTATTAGGTCACTAGCATACTGTGTAACTAATACTATCCCGTTACGTTGCTAACCTGGTAATAATTGCTCGATAATTTCTCAATAACCATGTGCTTATTATCACACATGGCATACATCATACTAGGGTATTGCCTCCCAGATGAATAAAACTCAGTTGAAATAACATCACACGTCCGTACCACAAAAAGTGAGTCATGACTCCGTATAGCTATACCACAGTTACATGCTCCTCTAAAACAACTTGTTGTTAATGTGTGTACCTAAAATAAAATATAAAAAATTGTCAATACTATTATGCTTTATAGAAATGTGCGTAATTTTCATAGGACACCAAGATGGATACATCGAGCGATGTACACGACTGGGGTCGTGATAATATATCACGTCGTTCAAGAAATGAAAATGTCACCCAACGTCCTGATCCAGCATTGTTTTTTTTATTCTAATGTCATTGTGCTAGTCGGTAAAATAAACATATTGTAGGTTGAAACACTTTGAATGGAGCTGAAATGCCATCGCTATGACATAGCGCATTTAAACATTTCTAGCGCATTCCATATCACTTGAGGTGAATGTACGTCATAATTGGAGGCCATTCTGTGCCACTTGAAGGTAAGTGTTTACTTACGGCATTAGTTATTGTAATGATAACATTAAATGTGATAGTGCGTCAAATGCTCCTACCACAGTTACATGCTCTTTGCCAACATCTTGTGTGTGTACCTAAAATACAATATAACAAATGTTAATGATGCTATGGCCTTTAGGTCAATGCTGTATTTTGATTGGACACAAAGCCGAATGCATCATGCTATGCACAAGACTGGAGTCGTAAACATATATCACGTGGCTAAAGAGGTGAAAAATGTAACTCATTGAAAGTGGCGTTAGACACCAACACAAAATAAAAACATTGCATCAAATCTCGATTGTCGATTGACTTGTACACTTTGGACTGAGTTGCCTTACCCAGTATGGATATCTTTTGTGTCTGTATAAGATATATTCTCCACTCCCATGGTAGGCAAACTTTTTACCATCTGCTGTTGTGTATTGAGGATCACTCCACATTGTACACAATCTAGATGTAACCGCCGAATCACGATCCAACACAACGATCTGGAATGCAAAAATATAAGAATTTCTCATTTCATTGTTCTGCAAATTTGTCATTGCACAAATATAACTAACTTGATACGGCACATAATAAAAAATAAAATAACAGAGTTATTGCATATTTCAAGGAAACAGTGATGAAATGAAGAAAAAAATACCACGCTGTTTGAGCAATTCCGAAACCCAATAGAAACATCGTAGAAAGAGGCAAAATCATACCTCAAAACACTCAAGTAAGAAACTGCTGACTTTCCTGGCTTGGTACATGCCATTCAATAAAATATAGCGGGGTTAAACAAATATATATGACCCCAATTCTACCCTCTTCGTGAAATGATGAGGTCATGCAAGTAATACTGTAGACAAATACATGTATAACTATATTGGAAATGCATGAAAACGTTAAAGTGCCAATACTACTACAAAAAATGTTGAATCGATATGATGGAATTATATGACCAACTACATAGCATTCCAAATCGTCCTACACAACATGAACGCTATCGCACCAACGATACCGACGGAGTTGCGTTCACAAAGTATAACTATAGTGAACATGCATGTACACGTGAAAATTCAATAACTCCTACAGGAATTATCGAATCGAAATGGCGGGAGAATATGATCAACTACACATCATGACTAATCACCCTACACACATGACGGAACGAATGAACGGACAAATGGCAAAACTATATGCCCCCATGCTGTCATATGCGCGACATAGACATACAAATTTATACAAATGTAAAACAAAAAGAAATATTAAAGCTGGCGTTGCCTTGATAAACACCGTGTGACACTTATGCAATCTGGCAATATATGAACATCTCCTATCGCAATACGGCCTATGGCTTACCACGACACGGATCGAATCAACGATCCTCCACACTCAAGGTGAACAAACTAGCCATTGAGTGGTGATATGGATAGTTTTGCTGTCTTGATTTTGGAAGATGCGTTTCCAATTCGTACAATTTGGTTTCGGTTTGAATTGAGAAAAAAAACTATGAAGTCTAACCTGTATATCAGGTATATTAACAGTATCCCAAACACCAGACAAACCAATAGATGAACCTTCTTCTATCTTCAATCGAATATGGCCCGTTCTATCATTAGTGTTGTATACATTGTCGACATATCCTGTCACAATCAAATTAACTGGCATTTCCCAGTTATTGGTGGAAAATGTGACACCACATTCTTGCGTATTAAATACCATATCCTCCTCTTGTATGTTGTTTATACACTTCTCTGATGGATTGCCCTGGTATACTGGTTGAGCTATCTTTATTGTTTGGGTACACCTTTGTCTAATGTCAGCTCTAGATCCAATACATTCCACTGGAACAGATGTCGTAATTGGTATGACTATTTCGTCTCCTTCCAATACCTCGTATACATTCTTTTCGGGCTGTGCAAAAAATATGTACATATAATGACAAAGATGTCCAAATGAAAGACAATTAAATTAAAAAACGAAATTGTCGGAATAATTCTTAATAAAACAATATCAAATAGTACAAAAAAGATATAATATATACCCCCAACACACAGATTGCTGACCACACATATTCCTGACTTGGTACAAGCACTTCAGTAAAAGGTTGCGGGGTTAAGCAAGTTTTATTTGGCCTAATGTGTCGATTCATTGCAATTAGTAATGCAATAATGTTGAATTGTATGTTAATGGCACTGTCAATCAGAGATGATAATCAGTAAATACTGAACTTGTAAGATGTTAAACAACAAATCGCCTTCTTCAATATAATTTTGTGTGAAAAGGATATGGTTCTCCTCATATTTATTGATATCCACGTGTTACTACTCAATTGTTTACCGACTGTGTGAAATTAACTAGCTCAAATATATAATCGTACGCATTACTATTACGGGAATACAATTACTGGTACAGTGTCACACAAGATGCATATATAACAATGAAGGTTTGCATACCTAAAAGCGATTGATATCAAACGGGAGATGCTGTAGCATTGACAGGTCTAAATGGCTGTTGAAAATGTAACTACATGGTTCATTTCATTTGAAAAACCTCGTATCATTGGTTAATGGGTTGACACGTGACTTCGGAATTGAAAGTTCATCAATGAACGAAGCGGAAACCAATTTAATCACGCCCACCTCTTGGAACTATTTTGGAGCGTCATGATAAGTATGCATAATGGCAACAGTTGGAAATGTGGAATTTTAAAACAAATACAATATTGAATGTAATTTGTGTAGTTTATAGGTCGGCATAGGCTCTGACGGAAGAACATATTTTTACGAACTGTACACCAGTCACCACTTTTCACACGATAATCAAACTGTAAAAGATTGCATTCGATTCTTTATTAATGTGCTATATGTCAGACTATTCTAAAATGAAAGACTTAGATATACCCTAACACCAGCCTCAAATGGATTACTGTGATGGTATGGTCCAGGAACAGAGGAAGCATTAAGTCTTGCACGAACACCACATTTTACCTACAAACATAGAAATATACATTGCATATACTATTGGGAAACATGGTTTAAGAGGATTATACTATTTATTTCACGTAACTATAACATATTAAATATCTATCCTATATAATACATAATTTAAAATGATGTGATACATTGTTCTCAAATTAATGAAACATACATGTGTAATTACCATGAACACACGATTAAACACAGGTATACTAACCTTCTTTAGTTTGACCTTGCGCAGCAGTGTATCGCCTCGCTTAATGCATCTCATTTTGTTTGTAGTCGATTTGTCCATGTGGGCGAAGTGGTCCGCCTTTAGCTTAGCGAATCGAAACTCTAGTGTACAAACAATGTGGATTTGAACCTCGCTAAGAAAAATATAAACCCGGGTTAAGATCATTTTAAGAGCGGAACACTCTCTTCATAGTGTTTTCCAAAATGATGCTGAATATATGGTGATATGCAAATTCTTACCACCATGTTCATTTGGTATTGTCCGACCCAGTCAGTAGGACGTATCAATGACTGGTGGATATTATGGTATGCAAGTCTCCTATGTGTTACAACACTCTGTTCGCTTATGTACCAATACACATCATAGCTGTATACTTGGCCATCTACCTCAGCAAAAGAACATACATGTGTAATTACAATGAACACACGATTAAACACATGTATGCTTATGGTCTTTAGTGTCATCTTGCTTAATGCAACTTTCTTCGTACATAGTCGATTTGGACATATGGGCGAAATGGTCCGCCTTTAGCTTAGTGAATCGAAACTGCAGTGTACCAGCAATTTGAATTTGAACCTCGGTGTGGAAAATTTAGACCCGGGTTAAGATCATTTTAAGAGCCGAAAACTCTCCTCATAGTGTTTACCAAAATGATTCTGAATATACGATTACATACAAATTCTTACCACCATGTTCATTTGGTATTTTCCGACCCAGTCAGCAGGACGTAACAATGACTGGTCGATGTTATTGTATGCAAGTCTCCTATGTATTACAACGCTCTGTTCGTTTATGTACCAATATACATCATAACTGTAAGATTGGCCATCTACATCAGCAAAAGAACATCTAAATACTGCTTCAAGTATGGGTCCCAAATCGGTACGAAGAGTAACCCCTTCAGCTAACTCTGCCTTTACCACTGGAGAGAAGACTTCCGGTGGGAAATCAGCTAAAAGAATGCAGACATGAGATGAATTACATTAGAAAAATGTTGATTATTTTGTCAAAATTAAGCATAACATTAAAACATAAAAATCTTAATTTTATAAAAATAAATTCGAATTTTAACATTAAGTTCAGTATTTTCTTATTCTATTATTTGTAAAATGAAAAGTTATTTTGCTCTAGATTTTTTTAAGGATATAATTATAAGTTGACACAAGTTTATGTATTGAAATTGTAACTGAAAATAAAACGCTACACTGTAATGAACAATTTACTTTTTTTCCCAAATTAGAATCTTTAATGAAATCTTTACATTTGCTAGTGGAAATTCATATGTATCAGTACCTTATCATGGCCTCTTTAATACTAGTAGCATACTATATAGATACATGTAGCGTTAGTAATTTTAGTACAATATAATTAAAATGTCTCAATAAATGCATAGCATTTTTAGCAGGTTTTTCTTACAAAATAACAAAATACAATATAGAGAAACACAGAAATAATTACAGAAAACAACATAAATTGTAATAAAACAAAATAAACATATAAGAGACAACACACAGTGTGGGACAAACGTTATTTGTACAATTCATGATGATGCTAACAAGATATACGTATATGGTATGATTTACTGAATATGATACTTGGCAACATACAACATTGTAGACTGCAAATATAAACAACAGTGTACACTGTACATGTATGTATCATGTATTATTGCACGATTAGATTTACATTATTTGCGCGTATGAAATATATGATACTTTTTATCTATAATACTTGTAAAACTTTTTTTTACTATCTTCCTAATACGGTCATTTTTTCCATGGAAAAGTATAAATTTATTTTCTCTTACAAGAATATTGATTATATCACATATTTCTCTCCTTTGATTTGAAGCATAATAGCTTTTATAAATGGAGAATCCTATTATTGTGAGTAAATAATTGATGTCATCATATTCTACTTTTACTTTGTACCCTGTAACTAAATTTTGCAAGGTTAGAATATGTTCACCTAATTTAAGTTTTAAATGCAAGTTTTTTTCTTATCTCCAAAATGTTTCCAATCTTTTGCACTCAAAGAAGAAGTGTTCATAATTTTCTGTAATTTGACAATTATTACACAAGTTATTAGTGGTTATATGCCATTTGAATAATAATTCTTTACATGGTAAAATATAATGGATTAATTTCCCTTTATAAACTTTAAATTTGTTTTCTTTCATGTTTCTATGCTCAAATGTCAGACTTTTCTCAATTACAGAATAAAATCTAATGTTTATATTTTTCAGCCAAATAATGAATCCCTAGGGAATTGGAATATTTTTGCTATTGAGTAGATTTTTTTAATATATTTTTACTGGGTTGGGTATTGAAGCTTTGTGAATTTAAATATTGGGGTGTTAAAAAAGCTGATATTCACCTTTGTAATAACTGACTTTTCATTCTTTATTATTTATTTTCATTCTGCTGGGATTATTTTCTAACTATAGATGTTTCTGACATCAAGTTTTGTTTACATACAAGATGTTGTAATGAACAATTTACTGGGATATTTTTACATGCAAAGCAGGAACTGCTTACCCTTCCGGAGCACCTGAGTTGAACCCCGGTTTTTAGCTATGGTCTTGTTGCCCGATCTTCAGTTTTTTTTGTAGAGTTTCGTAGATCTTTGTTTGTCCTTTTGTTGACCATTGTATTGTCTGTCCTTCTTCAATTTACGGTTTCTGATTACCCTTTGGTATCTTCTAAAGAAATTATCTTGGAAAAATCGAACGATTAATTTTCTCTACAAAGACATGACTACAAAGGAAACGATCAACACACTTTTTAAGATTATACGTTTTACAGAAAGAAAGTTTAAACATCAACATCACCAATAGCATCTAAACCAATAGCATCTCATCTTAACTGAACTCGCTGAACACACACAAAAAAGATCACGAACGACATACGATGTTGCGAATCCAAGTCGTGGCTTCGGACGTGTGCAAAAATGTGGCAGAATTAAACCGGCTAATGGGATCCCGACCCTCCCCTCTGTTATTCCTCATAAAACAACATATACTTACTCGTACATCCAGGAGAATAACCGGTCTCCGAATACTCGCCGTCAGGACACTCAACTCCTGTTCCTGGTAAAATAAATATAGTTAGATATCACTCTATTGGGTTCCTTGTTTTCATACATAGGTTTTGTTTGTTAATTAAATTGGGATGCATGTTGAATTGGCCACTGGTGTGAGGGTGTGGGGTACATTTGGTTGAGTTAGTCAGAACGGATTAAACCGCAAAAATGGTTAGTAGATCAAATTGGATTAAATGGAAATATGTGAAAGCGGAAATTTTGTTAATCGTCATAGTTGAGTTTTATCAAATAAAACCGATGGTATCAACCATCATATTAAATAGTTCACAAGGCCACGGGAAGACATGACAAGTAAACAATGGCTAACCTTGAGCAAAAACAAAAAATAAGTAATAACAAAAAAAACAAAAAAAATACATAAATGATAATAACAAAATTAAAAACAACAAAACACAATAACAAACAAAAACATAACTACAAACCGACAACAGAAATAGTTAAATCTATACAAACATAGACCGCCACAAAGCTGATTTCTTCTCAATAATAAATAGTTAAGACAATATAAAGATAGACCGCCACAAAGCTGTTTTCTTCTCAATAATAAATAGTTAAGACAATACAAAGAAAGACCGCCACAAAGCTGTTTTCTTCTCAATAATAAATAGTAAAGAAAATGCAAACATAGACCGCCAGAAAGCTTTTTTCTTCTCAATAATAAATAGTAAAGACAATGCAAACATAGACCGCCACAAAGCTGTTTTCTTCTCAATAATAAATAGTTAAGACAATACAAAGATAGACCGCCACAAAGCTGTTCTCTTCTCAATAATAAATAGTTAAGACAATACAAAGATAGACCGCCACAAAGCTGTTTTCTTCTCAATAATAAATAATTTAGACAATACAAAGATAGACCACCACAAAGCTGTTTTCCTCTCAATAATAAATAGTTAAGACAATGCAAAGATAGACCTCCACAAAGCTGTTTTCTTCTCAATAATAAATAGTTAAGACAATGCAATGATAGGCCGCCACAAAGCTGTTTTCTCAATAATAAATAATTTAGACAATGCAAAGATATACCGCCGCAAAGCTGTTTTCTTCTCAATAATAAATAGTTAAGACAATGCAAAGATAGACTGCCACAAAGCTGTTTTCTTCTCAATAATAAATAGTTAAGTCAATACAAAGACAGAAACATACCTACAAACAGACAAAATAAATGGTTAAGTCAATACGAAGATAGACCACCACAAAGCTGTTTTCTTCTCAATAATAAATAGTTAAGACAATGCAAAGATAGACTGCCACAAAGCTGTTTTCTTCTCAATAATAAATAGTTAAGTCAATACAAAGATAGAAACATAACTACAAACAGACACAATAAATTGTTAAGTCAATACAAAGATAGACCGCCACAAAGCTGTTTTCTTCTCAATAATAATGAGTAAAGACAATGCAAAGATAGACCACCACAAAGCTGTTTTCCTCTCAATAATAAATAGTTAAGTCAATACAAAGATAGACCGCCACAAAGCTGTTTTCTTCTCAATAATAAATAGTAAAGAAAATGCAAACATAGACCGCCAGAAAGCTGTTTTCTTCTCAATAATAAATAGTAAAAACACTACAAAGATAGACCGCCACAACGCTGTTTTCTTCTCACTAATAAATAGTTAAGACAATGCAAAGATAGAGCGCCACAAAGCTGTTTTCTTCTCAATAATAAATAGTTAAGACAATACAAAGATAGACCGCCACAAAGCTGTTTTCTTCTCAATAATAAATAATTTAGACAATACAAAGATAGACCACCACAAAGCTGTTTTCCTCTCAATAATAAATAGTTAAGTCAATACAAAGATAGAAACATAACTACAAACAGACACAATAAATTGTTAAGTCAATACAAAGATAGACCGCCACAAAGCTGTTTTCTTCTCAATAATAATGAGTAAAGAAAATGCAAAGATAGACCACCACAAAGCTGTTTTCCTCTCAATAATAAATAGTTAAGTCAATACAAAGATAAACCGCCACAAACTGTTTTCTTCTCAATAATAAATAGTAAAGAAAATGCAAACATAGACCGCCAGAAAGCTGTTTTCTTCTCAATAATAAATAGTAAAAACACTACAAAGATAGACCGCCACAACGCTGTTTTCTTCTCACTAATAAATAGTTAAGACAATGCAAAGATAGAGCGCCACAAAGCTGTTTTCTTCTCAATAATAAATAGTTAAGACAATACAAAGATAGACCGGCACAAAGCTGTTTTCTTCTCAATAATAAATAATTTAGACAATACAAAGATAGACCACCACAAAGCTGTTTTCCTCTCAATAATAAATAGTTAAGACAATGCAAAGATAGACCTCCACAAAGCTGTTTTCTTCTCAATAATAAATAGTTAAGACAATGCAATGATAGGCCGCCACAAAGCTGTTTTCTCAATAATAAATAATTTAGACAATGCAAAGATATACCGCCGCAAAGCTGTTTTCTTCTCAATAATAAATAGTTAAGACAGTGCAAAGATAGACTGCCACAAAGCTGTTTTCTTCTCAATAATAAATAGTTAAGTCAATACAAAGACAGAAACATACCTACAAACAGACAAAATAAATGGTTAAGTCAATACGAAGATAGACCACCACAAAGCTGTTTTCTTCTCAATAATAAATAGTTAAGACAATGCAAAGATAGACTGCCACAAAGCTGTTTTCTTCTCAATAATAAATAGTTAAGTCAATACAAAGATAGAAGCATAACTACAAACAGACAAAATAAATTGTTAAGTCAATACAAAGATAGACCGCCACAAAGCTGTTTTCTTCTCAATAATAATTAGTAAAGACAATGCAAAGATAGACCACCACAAAGCTGTTTTCCTCTCAATAATAAATAGTTAAGTCAATACAAAGATAGACCGCCACAAAGCTGTTTTCTTCTCAATAATAAATAGTTAAGACAGTGCAAACATAGACCGCCACAAAGCTGTTTTCCTCTCAATAATAAATAGTTAAGACACTACAAAGATAGACCGCCACAACGCTGTTTTCTTCTCAATAATAAATAGTTAAGACAATGCAAAGATAGAGCGCCACAAAGCTGTTTTCTTCTCAATAATAAATAGTTAAGACAATACATAGATAGACCGCCACAAAGGTGTTTTCTTCTCAATAATAAATAGTTAAGACAATGCAAAGATAGACCGCCACAAAGCTGTTTTCTTCTCAATAATAAATAGTTAAGACAATACAAAGATAGACCGCCACAAACTGTTTTCTTCTCAATAATAAAAAGTTAAGACAATGCAAGATAGACCGCCACAAAGCGGTTTTCCTCTCAATAATAAATAGTTAAGACAATGCAGGGATAGACCACCACAAAGCTGTTTTCCCTTCAATAATAAATAGTTAAGACAATGCAAAGATAGACTGCCACAAAGCTGTTTTCTTCTCAATAATAAATAGTTAAGTCAATACAAAGATAGACCGCCACAAAGGTGTTTTCTTCTCAATAATAAATAGTTAAGACAATGCAAAGATAAACCGCCACAAAGCTGTTTTCCTCTCAATAAGGCTCATGTCAGTTAAGAAAATGACATATTATGTGCACCAACTGCTTCATAACGATATTTTTCAGACAATAGTAGCAGGCCCTTTTCAAGACAGCTTTCAGCTGATATGTGTTTTTTTTTGTTGAATTGTGTACGGTACTCTCATAAAATTATGCCAAAAAAAGCTATAAATAAATAACAGACAGGTTTGTAATATTGACAAAAAATGTCCATGATTTCAATATTATTAAAATTTAAGCTTCTTTACTTTTAAACAATGCATCTGTTGTCGAATATAATTATATAGAAGGCTCTATATTTGGTATTTTCTGCAAATTAATCATCACAGATAAATCTATTATAAACATATATGTTTCATTGCAACCTAATTAAATACAGATAAACCTGTATATAAAGGACACCCAATGGAACCTGAAAATGTGCCCTTTCTAAGCTGTTGCTCTTTATCTACAATTATATGCGCTTTTCATTAATAGTGGAAACGAGGCTGTCCTTTATAGACAGTCACTTGTTATATAAAAATGCAGCCTTTATGAGCATTTATCATTGATATACAAGTTAAAATTAAATGGGCTATTCATTAATGGGGAAAACGAGGCTGTCCTTTATAGAGAGTGATTTGTTATATAGAGGAATCCATTATGACAGTATTGACTACAAGACTGTAAGTACTTACCAAAACAGTATGCGGATTTTGCAAGGGTACTGCTTGCCAAATTATATACCAAAAAGTTTCCTGTGCACCTTATTATATCAATAGACCAGGTTCTCTTACATGTTGAATCGAAAGTCTGTATGCAGACCTGTTGAGATACTTGTTGGTCCAGTTCTGTTGGCAGTGTTCCTTGAAATATATAAAATTGTAATTATGCGTACATGAAAATGTCTATTTTCCTATATATAAGGGATGTAATTCTAGCCGCATACCATTACATTTATATTGTTGAGATATTTGTTGGCTTAGTTCTGTTGGCAGTACTCCTTGACATGTATCAAATTGTAATTACGTGTACATGAAAATGTCGAATTCTTATCCGAATGATCTGGGATCACGGTCTATATTTGTTTGAGCTTGAATGTATGTACTGTGGTTGATATTCATGACTTGTCACGGCAAGTGGTGGTGGTCTTTGTGGGGGGATATTCTATCCGCATACCATTACCTGTAAATTGCTTACACATGCCATGTTTATGCAAAGCAAAATGACGATGTTATTGTATATATAGGGATGATATAAGAACAGCTTATAGAGACCAAAATATATTATCAGCCAATACAATGACCAACAAAAAAGGAGGTTAAGACGAACAGTGGTCTATGAAGCAGAACACAGAATATTGAAGGGTGAGCAGAACGAACCCCCACTCAATACCTGCGTGAATCCGGATCTGTAGGGATATCGTCGTAAAACACAACAATAAACAAATCAGGTGCTCTCGAAGTTAAATATTCCTGCTCCATATTACACTGGTAGTGTACACGTTGCCCATGGACCAGGAGATGATAACCATTTCCTTGCAGTTTCTCTGTGGATGTTTTGTTTTCGATATTTTGTTTTTATATTTGTCTTTGATATGCAATGGATTGTGGCATTGCTGCACTGTTCGGTCTAAATGTTACTATTCTTTCTATCGTGCCTATGCTGGTGATCAGTGCAAGATAATATTTTATTGATAACCTTGCAGATTTATTAATAAGAAAAGTTCGGAGATATCAGAGATGTAACCAAAAGCTGTAATTCGAACAAAGACAGACAGTGCAATGGCCAAAGGAAAAGAAAAAAAAACAAAAAGATAAAACAATGATCCAAATAATACTACAAGGAATATCGAAGATTGGGCAACATGAACCCCAATGAAGAGTGGGAGTAAACTCAGGTGATCCGGAAGGATATGCAGTTCCTTCTCCACTAGAGGCGCCCGACCTGTTACTCTTTACATAACCCGGTGCCAAATCTTAACTAGCAAAGATGAGACGAACAAAGAATAGGACAATTCAAGCTCGAATAAATACCAGCAGTGCTACCAGATCAATCGCATTAATAAGCATTACAACAACAGGTCCATCGGAACCCTTCGTGTTCAAAGTCAATTATCGTTCATTTTGTAGAATTCGCATCGGTGAAGTAATAGTCAGCTTGTTCGCTTTGAGTGCGGTAGATTATTGGTTTCAGCCCTGATCGATTCAAACCAAGCACTATAAAATTGGTATGTGTTACTTCTCCGCTAAATATGCAGCATTAAGAAGAAAGAGGAAAGACTGGTTTGCTCTCAATCACGAAAATGTGTCCGAGCGAAGCGACATGCCTACCCAAGGACTGCTATATCAGTGAGATAGCACTATGAAAATCCAACTAAGCGTGATGGTCTAGTACAAAGCGAACATCATCATCATCTCATTGAAAATTGACCTGTTTTCGCCATGATATTGCTGAAAAATTGTTGAGTTGTCGTTAAGCAGCAATAGCTCACTCAATCGATATTCAACGATTAAAAATGACATTGGCTCTAATATTCAAAAGGTGATACAAGTACGTCGGAGCAGATAAATAGAGGATATATATTTGAATGTTTCAAATACTCCAAAACACGCTAAAACCTCTTACGGATCGGACGAAATTGTTTACAGGTTGTCTAGTCACGAGTAAAAATATTTAGACACCCTTTTCATGTTATATTTTGTTAGCATAATCGTCTCGAGTGCGAAGGATCGTGGATTCACCTTATTCAAGCCAAATACCATATTGTTGTTGCTCCGCAAAGCACACAGTACGCTACTCATGAGTAAAGACAAATATTGAGTGGTTCAGAGAGAAGATAAGAAATGCGAGTGGTTTCATGACTTATCACCGGGTTTGCAACTAGATTAAAACGACGGGAGTCAATAGTGAAGCAGGAACTGCTTACCCTTCCGGTGTACCTTAGTTCTTCCCTGGTTTTTAGTGGGGTTCATGTTACTCGATATTTAGTTTTATATGTATGTTTTGTAGATCGTTGCTTTTCCTTTTCTACATTTTCTTTTGGCCATTGTGTTTTCTGTTCTTCTTCGATATACGGATTATGATTACCCCTTTGATATCTTCAAACTCCTCTTGATATGCCTATCTGTGAATCGTTGATTAGATGAAAATGGTGGGCTCATGCGCTACACAAGGCAGCGTTTTGGCGTAGTAAAAGCAGTCCTCATCATCATATCAACCCATTGTAACGTGTTCTGTCCATGCTGGAAGTAACACATTGCTCACACAGTATTAAGTGATAATAATTACCAAGCTCATTAATGTTTTCTGCTTATCAAAGTAACAGCAAATAGTAATGATTTGAACTATTGATATTGAGCAAAGAGTCCATCTGGAAGGTTTCCGATTATTGAACATTTGACAATTTACACATCTAAGCAATAAATTCGAAAGACATTTTCTTGCTAGAATAACTGAACTTAATAAAGTAATCACGGTATTCATAATTTGTCGGAAGACCAATAGTTATGGCTCGCGTTATTCACAACAGTACGAAATAGCATGATTCTCGAACGGAAACAGGTGTTGAATTTGAAGCGGTTGCAATAGGTTTCACATTGCATTGCTAGAAACAGGTATTTGTTTGTCAAATCGGTAAATAAATGAGCAATATCCGCCACCCTCCCAGAAAAGACACATGCTTATAATCATGCAAACATATAAAGAATAATTGTATTTACCATTTAGCCAGATTGGATACCATGTTTTACATTTAAATGTTCCAGGTGCTTCGGTAGGCATTTCTGTTCCAGCATCACTGATAATTCTATACCATCCTGGATCCAGTCGATCATCGCTGATAGCTATCTCCGAATTCGTGAGGTCAAGACTATATCCTGGAGATCTTTTAACATCTTCCAACCGTTTGTGGTTAATGCTATTACATGGATCTGGAAATTAATATGCTATTTTACAATATCATTGAAATATCATTAGAACAACTTCAACAATATATGACAACTATATAGAAATGAGGGAAGGGATGGCTCAACGATTGTTGACTGCCACAGAAGAGATAAAGAGTTGTACAAGGTCACCAAATTTTAGCCTGTTGTAGCGTAAGCATTGAACCTACTCTTTTTTGGAAATCTACCAATAGAAATTATAGCAATAGATGGTCTTAGTGAGAAACCTAAGTTGTAAAATATACCTACTATTTCAGCAATAGCATTTATTTTTTGCGGATTTATTTTTCTGCGGATTGAAAATATCGGCACCAAATTTTTTTTTGTATTACATGAAGCAACAACTGAAGCGATGGTATGATAAACAACTGAACTGGTGCACCTTACAGTGGTCCTTAAAAGTAAAAAAAATATTTAGTTCTTTAGAAAGTTTTCAAACGCTACAACTTCTGAATACGCATTTGGTTAACTTCAAATTTGTCTTAAGAAACTATTTTTTCACTGTTTTCGCGATCTATTTTGTTGACAACAGTTGGATCGATATCGGTATAAACTTTGATATATTTCGGATATATACTTTTAATGTCGAATTTTCATATCTTATTATATAACAACTTTATAAAAAGAATTATGATTAGAAGCAATTGTATTCAATTCTTTTAGTATAATGTAGACATAACAACTCGGGTTAACCGGAATTCTACTACCTGTACATTTCTATTTGTTTGGTTTTTAGATGATTCCAGAGTTCACGCAGTTTGATATTATTCAATCGAAGCTACTACAACATATAAAAAAATAACAATTTTAAATATTGCTTTAATAAACTTAATTATGATTGTAAACATTTAATCAGGTGATTGTTTCAATAATTGTCGGTGTCAGTTTGGTACAATCATAATTTCTTGATCTGGAGTATTTGTAATTAGGTAAAAATCATCATTCCACAGCTAAATAACATTTAATTGTTGTGTAAGCATTTATATATTACCATGTTTTGTTTATCCGGATATAGTAATTACGACTAATTAAATATTTGACACTTACGGCGGAATCGTAGTTAGAGTTTGAAAACGTATTTTGTACGGGACATTAAACATTTATATTACATAATATTCTGCGATATTAAATTTCTGCGGTCCGGAGTTGACTGCAGAATACCGCAGAAATTAGATTGGCGTATAAATTACCGGCTATACGGTATTTATGCTTTAGCAATAGAACGTGCCTCAAAGATTCAATGAAAACATACATGTATATGAAAACGCGAAAACACATAGAAACGCGTCGTGGGCACTAAATTTGATATCTACGCTTTTATTAGTGTGTACGACGCGTTTCTGGAATAAACTTTATCAGGTACGCTCAAAATCGGACAATCGGAAAGTCAAATAAAATAAGGGCCCGTGTGGCTCAATGAAGTTAGGTAGTTGAATTACCTAACAACTCATACAAGCATATCACCAATACGGCATCGGTTCGCATCCTGTTTTGTAAATTACAAAAAGGGTGCACTCGACTCGCAGCCGCAAGTGATAAAGTTTACCAGTTACTTGCCCATGGTCGGTGGTTCTCTCGGGGTATTCCGGCTTCTTCCACCACTAAAACTGCTCGCCATGATATAGCTGATATATTGCTGAAAGTAGCGTTAAAAAAACAGAAATCAATCAATCAAATCAAATAATATAAAGTTTTGGGGCGAAGAAAAATAAAACAAAACCACCGTGCAATGGAATATGTGTTGGATACGACTATATGCAAACAAACACAAATAACGTAAATAAGACATGATTCCCCACAACAAGCAACTAGAACTAAAGAACGAACCGAACATCGTTTATGTGAAAAAAAATATCGACTTTGAGATTAATGTTAAAAGCTAAAATTGTATTGGATTGTCAATGGTAACATACAGGTATTTGGGATGTGCCTGCCAAAATGCAGCATAATGCCAAATTACCAAAAACCTGATCAATTGTCAATCACTGATTGATTTGAGTTACGCTGTTCTTGATAGTATAAATTAATAGAAAATTATGAAAAAAAGGTTAAACAGTGATGATCAACAATTCCATCCATATCAACAAAATCAACAATCACCTCTCACCTTAAACACAAAATAAAATATGCAAAGAAACGTTAGAGAATACCGAAGAGGTAATCAAAAATGTATATTTGCTTAATTAATATACGGTAAATTGGAAGGACAAGTCCACATTATGAAAGGTTTCTTTCTTAATACAATTATGTGGATACAAATAACATATATTTACACGGTTACTTGAATAAACGCGTGCCGGTCAACTCAATTACCTATATTTTAGGTCATATCATAGCATATGAGCCAAGTTATGATATGTTTAACATTACGAACAATATATTATTTTTTTCATTTTACGTACCAATCTGAGATACAATTAAATCCAGTTGATATAACAGTAGCATATGTATAACAAGCACGAACATTTTAGACAAATTAAAGACGTCTATCTCTTAACTCGTATTTGTAGTGAATATGTAGTCTCAAAAACTGCGTGACTTTGCATTAATATATATATTTTTTTTGGCATATTATTTCCATTTTGTATACAATTATCAATTAGGACGACTTCTTGGTAAGCATGCCTTGTTCTTTGATCAACAAAAACAGATATACCCAAATTCTGTTTATATCACAAACACAGTGGGTATTGATTAGTGCATAATCAATGGCCAAGATCTTTTTTAAAAGTCTATTTAATTACTGAAGAATCACAAAAGCTATATTTAGACTCTATGTAAATCCTCAATGTAGATATAATTGTTTAATTGCTGCCAACAAGGAAACTACTGAACCAGTTAAATTGAAGTCATTGCTTAAAAGGTTTTACGGTCGCCACCATGTGTTGGTTATCCGTTACGTAATATCTGTGTCACAAATACCCACGTATATGTTCCATTTGTCGTAAGCACTGCTCTCTCTTTCCCTAATTCATGATTTATCACCGGGTTTGTAGCTAGAGTAACATGACTGGCGCCACTAGTGGAGCAGGAACTGCTTATCCTTACACCTGAGTTCACGCCCGGTTTTAGTAGGGTCAGCTTTAGGCTATGAATCTTGTGTCCAAATATCAGATTTCTGCCATCAATAGTTACTGAGAAATATGCGACAAAAAATGTGCATATATGTTAAATGTTCATAAAAGCCAACTAATTCGGCCAACAGGAAGTAGAAATCTGACGGGTCCAAAACGGCTTCGCACAATACAGCATACATATATGAAGCTTGTGACCAGATATCAGATTCCTGTCATTAATAGTTGCTTAGAAAAATGCGACGAAAACATTCTTGGGACGTACGGAAGAACAGACGGAAGGACGGAGGCAACACAGTATAACCCCCAACCCCTCCGGTGGAGCGGGAATATAGAAATGATAGAAAGAGGCAAAATGGATAGTCTACCCATAACACACATAAATACCATCGTAGAACAAGTATAACGCCACCACTTGTTATTGAGTTGCATGTAAAAATCTCGTAAAGTGAGAGGTCATGTATATGTGTGTTAGGGGTATCAAATTGTTGCATCTTTCTAAGATTTCCGAATAGTTAATTCTTTAATAGCGAGGAACATGCTTCCAATTATTCATTGAAACATTCGTCACACATTCTACAACGTCAGAAATTTATATTTATTTATTTACAAATGTCGCAGGAGACACAATTTTGTAATTTTAAAAAGAAATTAAGCTATATACAAAAATATAGTTAGATAACATACGTTCAAAATATATGGTTTTATCATTTTAATGTTTCTTTTATTTGTACATATAACCCATTTGTTTTTATAGAAAAGAATGCTTTATTTCTAATTATCTTGTAAGTGTGTAAGTAAATATAACATATAATTTGTTCACGCAACGATATAGCTTAAATAATGCTACTGTTGACGTTAAAGATTAACCAATCAATCAATTAATCAATCAATCTTTAATAAATTAATATACCCATTTTCTAACGAATCAACCAGTATTTGCTCTTATTTCTAAATATGATGTACTTAGATGAGAAATGTAAAGACAAATTGCACAGTATTGGCTGTGAACCAACCGAAGATCGGAATCACTAATTTTGACGAAAATGTAATCGTACTTTAACTGACAACAACATTTAATTTTATTGAAAAAAGAACAATGGTATGGCATTACAATTCGTACTAATATACCAACCCGTGTGTCATTGATACTGATAAGAAAGCTAAAAATAGAACCAAATAATATATTCCTTTTAAATCATAGACGTCGTGGATATTAATGATTGTTCATAAAAACAAAAGACAGGGTATTTTATTTAAACCTAATACTAGTAAATAACAAAAGTAGACATAGATCAAGCTTAAGAATGTCTGTGTAAATTCTTCTTTAATTGTATATAGCTCGGCTGCACACCATATGAGTAGCATGGCTGATCGCTATAGATAAAAAGGTTGAAAAGGTCAAAAAATTGCACAATGCCGTCATTCGTAATTAGATAAATATTTCACCGCATGCCAACTTTTGAAGTATCTTTCTTTATGATGGTTTCTTCTTAAAACCATTAATATTATGATATTAAAAGACGCTGCTAACTTAATTAGAACGCATTCCTTTTTGTTGCGTAACAATAAAGCAACATATACATATGCAGTTACCTTATTTAGGCAATTAGGATATATATATTTGTCTAAATCAAGTGACATACCGTGTACATACCCCCACTGAATCTTTAAAGGATACCAGATGTAGTAAATATTATTTTATATAAGCGTCCAAACATACAAACCAACTGTGTCAGAGCTAGGTTTTTAGTTGACAATTTTTGTTCTTTCTTCAGCGTTATTCCAACCCATTCCGTTGGTACACTGACGCACCGATGTGCTTAGGATAATGACGAACCATGTAGCACACTAGGCCAAATGCACTGTAAATATAATACGGTTTACGGTTAGGATTGTGGTGTTGAACTCCACTTTCAACAATATTTCAGTTATATCGTGGTGGTGAGTTTTATTGGATTGCCCGGAGAAAACCACGAACCAGCCGCAAGTCACTAACTAACTTTATCACATAATGTTGCATCAAGGACAAATCGCCTGAACGGGATTCGAACTCAAAACGTTAGTGGTGATATACACTGATTGCATAGCTAGTTGTAAATCCAACTACTACACGATCACGACCACGACGCCCCTGTATAATTCGAAGTATTACAATGATGGAATTATATAAAATAACATACTGCAGCACAAATTTGGTTAGCGTGATGACGAACCATTTAGCACCCTCGGTCAAATCCGCTATATATATATTGTATATGATGAGGGAGTGGATGTGGTCGAGTGGTCTAGGACGCAGGATGTAAGGCTAAGCGAATGGTGCTGCAGTGTATCAATGGTGTGGGTTCAAATCCCGTCGAGGGAAGAACACACATTTGACAGCTTAAAAATATAATTCTAAAACTGTTTGGTTTAATTTTCAGACGTATATTATATATATATATATATATACGTAGATATAAATATAGTGCGCACGACGCGTTTCTGGAATAACCTTCATCATGTTATATAACCATAATGGAATGATATAAAATAATATCCCTCCTCTATGGAGCACCCCATTTCTTATCAATAAGAACTCCATTGGCTGGATTCCAGATTTTAAGGTTTATCTAGCACATATAAGATATTAAACATTTCAGATTGGTTTGCATTGCTTCCTAATAGCCAATAAATTGTCACTGATCAAAATGTAGCGCTAACCTAAAAGGTGTCAGAATCTCGATATTTGTTTTAGAGTGCAAATTAAACGAGCACAAATCAAACACATACTAAACAATTCAACCCAAATTAGCTATGAAAAGAATTATCCAGCGAGTGATTGTTGTTTAACGCCAACTCAACCATTTTATTTGTAGATATATCATGGCTAACATAAGTTAATTTCGAATGTGATGATGATGAGGTCCGCTTTGTACTAGTAGCTCACTGAAACAAACCCACGAATAGGCATGTCGCTCTACTAGGACACATTATCCTGATTCGGAGCCAACCAGTCTTTGCTCTTTCTCCTTAATGCTGAGTGATTAGCGGAGAAGTAACAAATACGAAGTCATTGGTTTAACCGGATCTGGCTCGAACTCACGATCTACCACACTTAAAGCAAGCACGTTAACCATAGCAACACTGATGTGGCTCACACTTATCGACATGGGTATACTTCTCTGCAGGTTGATGCTGCGACCAGATGTTGCTATACAATATAGATTTCTAAATATCGTCAACATTGACATATGTATGTATGTTTAAGTTGAAATGTTGGTGCTCAATGTAGGGATTTTCTGGATAGAACTCAGCTTCGGAGGGGAAAGCTGATCAAAATAGATGAATAAAATATTAATCCTAGATTGAAGTCATCGTTCCCAAAACCATTTAAGGTCATCATTAGGATCTGGTTGACCGCCAGGAAATATCCATTTTCAAATAACATTGAATATTTTCCTTTTCACCCATAACGTTTTCTTTCCTCTATCATCGGCAACACTTTACCGAATTTGACTATATATATGAGTAACACGGCGAGTGTCTTAAAAGAACGAGAACTACTTACCCTTCGCGTGCACATGATTTCACCCACTGGTTTTGGTTGGGTCTTTCTTCGTACTCTTTTTAATTTGATGTGTTGTGTTATATTTTTGTGTATTGCTTGTCTCCGTCATGTGTCTTGTGTGCCCAATGTTGCCAGTTTCCCCGGATTGTCTATTCTTGATTGCCCCTTCGGTTTTCTCTAACGTTTATTTCCAAATGTCTAGCGACCACATGTCTCTGGTCTCTGGAACCAAGAGAACACTGGTTGTGATATGGGAAAATCTAATTTCAAACTACTTACTTTCTTTCTAGATATTTTAATTTGTAGTACAGTACAAATGTACCTAGCTGAATTACATTTTTAGATGCTTTTTTTTGCCTTTTAATTTGAAAAATAAATAAATACAACGCAATATATTGTAGTCGGAAAACATTTGTCAAGCTATGTTTCATTAAGTTGCAAACTAAAATATATGGTTGTACTTATGGTAAGACAAAGCCGACATATCGGTAAAAGAGGTTGTGTAATGAGAGCATTCTACGTAAAAGGGAAATGATCCATTTGGCATTTGAGAAAGATAAATACAATCTGTATTTAAATAAGGTTAAACATGCATACAAACAACCAATTTGATAATAACGAATATTTTGTAATGCGTATCTTATTGTGGACGTGATACGGCTTAATGTCGTTAGAAAGTGTAAAATATGTCAAAAACAAATACATATAATATATTTAATAGTCATTAACACCCGATTAAATAAGGGTAATGACAAAATTACTGAACTCCGAACAATCTTCCAAAGGGAAAGTCAAAACTCATCAATATATAAACAGACAAAATCAGTCAAACAACCGGAAAACTGTGAAAACCGTAATGACCCTTACTTGGTACAGGCGTTTGTAAGAATAGTTTGAAGATACCAAAGGGATAATCATAATCCGTAAATCGAAGGAGGACAGGCAACACAAAATAAAAACATTGCATCAGATCTTAAAGCGCCAAACCTCCCGCTTTCATTACGGCTCAAAGGTTCCGGCTTTCACTATAACAGTATGTATAACAATACTGGAACACAATAGGTAAAATTGTTGTCAAAGCAGTTCCAAAATCAGTGAGGAGGGTGGAACATCTATCGTGAACCATCTCCATCAACAATCCCGAGTCACCAGCAATATTTTAACTACGAAAGTAAATGTCAAAAACAATATTACGTCCCACATTGATAAACAATATTTTTGATATTTTTGTTGACTTCCTTATCTTTATACATTTTCACTATGTGAAAATCCATCGTTTATTATCGTCTCTGCAGAGACGGAATATATTTCGATAATATCTTGGTATCGGAATATAAGCTTTTTAAGAGATAGAATAAGGCGAATCTTGTTATAACCCTGGTCCAGTAGCCTGTTTCTCAGATAAAGATGATGTTTCAGGAAATCAGAATAAGTGCTACTGGCCGTTGCATAGCGAATCAATTGCGAGATGTAAACACCATATGCAGGTGAAGCTGGTATATTGCTGCACATATTTGGAAAATTTATGATTTTAAAATTGAAGTCGTCCCGTTTATCATACATTTTAGTACTGAGTTGACAACTGTCGTCAAATTCGAGGTATATGTCCTAAAATGGATGTGGCCGAAGCTGTATCTGTGGTTTCTTTAACTTCCAGCTCTGGAGGATATATCAAAGGCAGAAATTCTGCAAATCTAGAATTATTGATAGATTAAACTTCATCAATATACCTGTATGTGAAATTAAAGGATCTTCTTATCTTCTACAAGCTTTTGAAGAAACTCCGACTCATATGAGTATAAACATAAATTGGCTAGAGGAGGGGCACAATTCGTGCCCATTGGTATGCAGATCAGCTGCTGAAATAGTGTACTTCCAAAGGAGACAAATATGTTATCGATGACGAACTCCAGCATACTGATCACTTGTTCCTCGAAGTAGCATGTTTTACCTTTTGAATTTTGTTTGAAAAATATATGGAATTGTAGCCTAACACAACAAATTGTGAGCCATGGTTTCTATGAGTGAAAGCTTTGTGAATTGTTTCTTTTAAGCAGATTTTTAATTTATCATGCGGTAGGATGGTATATAGAGTTGATAGAGGATACCTGAGAGAAAGATCTTGATTTAAGGTCATCCAAATGATCTTTTGAGTTTTTCAAAATCCACATGTGATTTATGCCACTACGTGAGTAAACAGTTTCAAAATATTTCTGTTGTCTAGTCATTCATGAAGTGAATACGTATTTATTACATTAAGAAATTACATACTTCTAATTAAACAAAATACCATTTTGATGTAGACCGAATACAACATAAATATGTTTTAAAAGTTTCAGTGTCTGGAATGTCTATTCCTAGTTTCTGATCACCGATAACGTGTACTTTTTAGGTTTAATTAGATGCACTAGACATTTCAAAGCAATTCAATTTTAAACGAAAAGTATATATCTCATAAATATAGGAACGATCCTACAAATTGAAAAAAAATAAAACCCACCGCTTTGATTCGCCAGATTTTTGCGCCTGTGTCAAGTCCATGACATCTACTTTTTAGGTCAAATTAAATGCACAAGACATTTCAAAGCAATTCGATTTTAAATGAAAAGTACATATCTCATAAATATAGGAACGATTCTAAATATTGAAACAAAATATAAAACCCACCACTTTGACCACGCCACATTTTTGTGCCTTTCCCAATCCAGGATATGGATTTCCATGTTTGTGCTAAGTGAGTGAAGGTAAGAGGTGATTGTTGGTTTTGTTGATATTGCAGGAATTGTTGACCATAACTGTTTATGCACTTTCCATAACAGTTTGTGAATTAAAATAAACCTAATAAACAATATATCAATTTCAATATTACAACTATCGAAAATGCAGGGCAATACATACTATTTTAGCTAAATCATGTCGACGAGCTCTTCCCAAATAACATAAAAACTTTATCACAAATCAGAAGGATTGATTTTGATCTTTGGTATTTTAACGCCACTTTCAGCAATATTTCAGCTATATCATGGTGACCAGTTTTAGTGGTGGAAGAAGCCGGAGTACCCGGAGAGAACCAACGATCACGGGTAATCAACTGGTAAACTTTATCACATCGGGTGCGAGTCGACTACACTATTTTTAGTAATTTACAAAGCCGGGCGCGAGCCCACGCACGCCGTATTGGTGCACATCAGAAGGTGAGGGAATGTACAACAGATCTGATTTTCCATGAACTAAAAGAACAGGTATAGACTTTCATTTACCTCTGGTGGCTAGTTAGAGTTGTGTTGTTCAATCATTAGCTCTCTGTGTAAAGTTTGTCTCTTTTCGCTAGGTCAATGTCTTGCCTGTCTGTCTTCTGATTACTCATTTGGTATTTTCAAACCTTTTTTGTAATAAGATTAACAGGACAGGTGCCATTAGTGATGCAGGAACCGCTTACCTTTCCGGAGCACATGAGTTCACGACCGGTTTTTAATGGGGTTCGTGTTACTCGATCTTTAGTTTTATGTGTATATTTTATACATCGTTGTTTGTCCTTTTCTCCAATTTCTTTTGACCATTTAGTAGTCTGTTCTCCGATTTAGACTTCTGAATACCCCTTTGGTATCTCCAAAATATTCTTGTATTAAGTAGATATTCTGAAAGGAAATATAATTTTCAGAAATTTAAAATAAATTGACTAAATTCTACATCCATTTAATGGTTATCGACAAAAGTACATCATACACGTTATATACAGCTGTATTAATATATTTAAGGTTAATGTATTAAAATCAATTAGCAATGAAAAATACAGCTCAGCTTAGAAAAAGTGGAACTTTCTCGAAATTGAATCAGACATGAGTTGTGCATAAATACATGTACATTTGAGTGAAAGTACAACTCTAGAAATGAGTTAATATATATGATAAATGTTTTGACAACAAATGAAGATACATTTCTGCTATTATCATCTGTTAAAGTAAAAGTACAATTGTTATCTAATATTAAAGTTTTTTTATAGATACTTTATCTATGAAACACTGTCTAAGCTTTCTTTTGATGATTTACTTTTCAGTTCGATATTGTATTGTCCGTCTTCCAATTACCTCATTGATATCTTCAAACTTTAAAAAAAATGTTTGTAAGAATAGTTTGAAGATACCAAAGGGATAATCATAATCCGTAAATCGAAGGAGGACAGGCAACATAATGGCAAAAAGAAAAGACACAAAGGAACAAACAACGATCTACAAATCATACACATAAAATTAGAGATCGAGTTACATGAACCACACTAAAAACCAGGGGTGAACTCAGGTGCACCGGAAGGGTAAGCAGTTCCTGTGAGCTTCATGCTAGTAATAAATCATAGCAATTAACTGATGAATATCTAAATAAATATCATGATGTAACTTAATCAAGCATATTGAAACTCGTTTTAGCACGTGTGCTTAATTACAACGATGATATTCCAGTTACTATGGTTAAACATGTGGATAAGAACAAACACAAGATCAAATGGTAATGAAAGTGCTTACAATGCACAAAAAATATAGATATTGAGCTTTTCTGGAATGGCCATCATCATGTACGCTCATAATCAAAACATGGGAAAGCCAAATAACTTAAAAAGTTTTTGTGAGCAATAAATATCTCCCCTGTATAAAGTTTAATTGTGTATCTTATTCTGAATAAGGGTCCATGATTTATTCCAAACGCATATGCCAACGCGTGATGTAGCTGTCGTTGTATACTATGTTGTATTGTATGTGTAGAGTTCTAAAGAATATTAAAACATCGTCTTATTTCCAACTTATTCAAATTGAAGAACACAAATTAAGTGTGATGACATTTACAATGTACTTTAAGCATTAATTAGCTCTAGAATTAATTGCAGCTGGTATAGTTATCATTGAAATCTGACAATGTATTAGAGTAATGGGTTTTCTGATCACCAGCATAAGGTTCTCGAGGTTTGAAATGTGGCAATGCCTTCATTTATTTCACAGAAAATTAGGGAACATTAAGGAGAAAGAGCAAATATTGGTTGGCTCGGAATCAGAATAATGTGTCCGAATGGAGCGACATGTCCACCCACGGACTGTTGTTTCAGTGAGCTAACAAAACTATACAATTCAACTTAGCGTGTTGATCTGGTACAAAGCGAACCTCATCATAATTTCAATGAAAATTAACGTGTTCTCATCATGATGTAGCTAACAAATTGCCGAATTGGCGCTAAACAGCAACCACTAACTCACTCGCTTATTAGAGCGATGGGTTTTCTGATTACCAGCATGGGGTTCTCGGGATTTGAAATGCGCAATGCCTTCATTTATTTCACAGAAAATTAGTATTCTAAATTCCTTAATAATTAAGAGTTCAATTCAAAATATTTCAACAGAACATCAATCGTTTCATGGTCCCCTACTAATTTAGATGCAACCACATCGGTGGCATAGTGGTCAGCGGGCTTGCCTCGAGTGCGGTAGGTCGTGGGTTCTATCCTCGGTCGGGTCAAACCAAAGACTATGCAATTGATATTTGTTGCTTCTCCGCAGCATTAAGGTGAAAGAGCAAAGACTGGTTCGTTCGGAATCAGAATAATGTGTCCGAATAGAGCGACATGTCCACCCGCGGACTGTTGTTTCGGTAAGCTAGCACTAAAGATCAAACTCAGCATGTTGGGTCTAGTACAAAGCCGACCTCATCAGCATTTCATTAAAAATTAACGTCATGATATTGCTGAACAAAATAGATGCAAGTATACCACACTGTCAGAACAGTTCCAAAATCCAATAGGAAGAGCATAGACACCGATTCAAAATCATTACCCATAATTGGTTAGGCACAGGCACAATAACAAGTGGCGGTGTTAAACCAGTTTTACAGGCCTAGATTAACTAAATAAGCCAATTAGCAGAAACTGAAAGTTCCATCAAATACAGCAACATAAAGCGACTACATACAAAAATAATCCGCGTTTTTCTTTTTGTTTTCAATTTCTGATGGAATTGAGTGTACTGTTTTCAAACCCCGACCTGACAAACTATATCGCATAATGTTGTACACCTCGGCATGAACAGAGTTCGAGCGCACAACGTTATATGTGATAGGCACTAATTACAATCCAACCACCGTACGATCACGACCATGACCACTCCTGGAACGTTACATGTACTTGCCTATTCTTGCAATTTTTAGCATTATAGTTGAACACTTTTATTTTGATGTGGTTTATCACAAATTACGAAAACATTAGGTAAGATACATATATATATAGAATGCTTGGTAGCATTGTTCATCAAAGAACCCCATGTTTACTAGATGAACTAACCTTGATCCAAAAAGAAATACGTTTTTGAATTCATATCCTACAATGATGCATCATTTCCTCTGGAAGCTCTTATTATTATCGAATGAATCCGACATGTATTTTCATTTTATATGACAGCATACAAATCAGTGTCCACCGAAAGGAAAAATCATCAATAGTTCTATTAAATGACACATTCTAAGTGTAATTGTGAGGTGAGAATTGTGAATTGCTGCTGTTTCTTAGACATAACCATTTATTCTTTTTTATATGTAGCTGTTTCAAACCAACAAACACCAGTTTTTAAAGCTTGACATTTCTAATGTTTCAAAACAATACAATTAATTAAGAAAAAATGAATACAATTTCAAAATTTTAACAAATAAAATATCACAGTTTCAGTAACATTTTTAATTTTTTTTTAAAGAACATAGGTAAATATAATTAAATTATGTTGTAGTTTATGGTAATGTTAAAGGAATTATTTTAGTTTCATCCTGTTACTATATTTGGGTACGTATTAATGTCTGGTTCTACTGACGAAGCTGATTCGTTCACTTTTGTTTACTAACAGTCGTCTGCTGATTATCGAAGTTCGTTAGCAAGACCGTCTCTGATCTCTTGGGGTTCAAAATGTCGGCCAATCAATTTATCGTTATTAATCAGTCTACTGGTTTTCCCCTGTTACTATAATTGGGTACTTACTAGCTGTGACATGAGATGTATTAACCTCACGCGCACAATTGCGCGGTGGTCATGTAGTTATATTAGAGGAAGCAATGAATCTTCTAAGCCAATCAGAATTAAGAAAATTCATAGTCATTTAATAATATGCAATTATTGACTTTTAATGAGGTCTACTGATGACTATGAGGACCTGGTCGATGATTGATTGACCGAGGCCAACGGTCGAGGTTAATCAATCATTGACCAGATCTGTATAGTCATGAGTAGATTGATATTAAAAGTCAATAACTTCTTTATTAAATAATAAGGAATTTTTCAAACTTTTCAACAGTTTATTGAATGATAAGGAATGTTGCTGTTCGCTGATTGGTCTAAACAGCATTTTCTCAACTCTACCTCAGAGTGGGTATACCTCGTGTGTAGTGAATACAACTCGCGTAAGGTATATTCGGGCTTGTGTCTATTTTTGTCGATTGTCTATTCGGTGTTTGAACGTTGTCCAACCAGAGACGAGATTGTATTTCCAGTCGGACAGTCAAATTGCAAAAACGGTCAATATTTTACAAAATTTAATTTTTTTTTCAAAAATTTCATATAAAATTTCAAAGCATTCAAAAAAAAATTTAAAATTATAAATTGAATTATTAAAATTATCGTTGGCTACATTATTTTTAACAAACATGTCATACGCAACAGTAGGTAAACTTAAGCGAGTTAATGCATATGATCCACGACCTATTAAAATTTTTAGCCACTCGCCTAACGGATTGGGGAAATATCGTAACCCACGGGCAACTGAATGAGAATCTATGTATAATATGCATAAATGTGCAAAATTTGGTAATATTCATTCGTGAATATTTATTCCGTCAAATTTAAAGAAAAAGTATTACTGATAACAACAATGATTACAATAAAAATGTTGATTCCAATATGATTATAATAAAAAATATCACACAGTACCAACATCATTTCTCAAAATCGTAGACAAAAGGTAAATCGACACACTTAGCAAACAGATACATGACCGTTCACTTTTCTGGCTGGGTACTAAATAAGCCAGATGTATGAGCAACAAACAGCCCCTCTTAGTTAAATGTTGTCATGCAAGTGTTTTACACATGGGAGCGAAATGACAACCCTCCAATATAACGAAACGAACTAGGTAACAGGTTAGTCCTATTATGTCATTTTGTTTTATCTGTTTCAAACGTTCCACGTCAATACAGATCATTAATTTCTGAAGTGCATGCTACACTCACAAACGTCAACCATATTTGTTTCAATACTAGAACCAAACGCGATTAATTAGGGTACACAACATATAACAAGACATGATTTGACATAAGTAGAATTTGCATCATCCATCAGCGTCCTTTTAAGTTGTAATATTTCTGATAAATTATATACATTAAATTCATTATCCTTACTCCTACATTTATTTATTAGTTCTAATGAAATATCAAAACAATTATGGGGAAATTCATAGTTTTCCGTAACTATGGTAACATATAATTGTAAGCGTTAGATAATAATTAGGCGTATGGTCAGTTATATAAAGGCAATCTATGTGCTGGTAATACAATGGAAAGCAACAAAAATACAACATTGTCGGAAAGGTTCTAAAAACCAATGGAAAATCATAGAATGTGGTAAAATCGTTATCACTTACACACTAATACACCATCGCTAATTTTCTTGGCTTGATAGAGGCACTTCAGTGAATAGTTTCGTGGTTAAAATAGTTGTATGGGTCTATACCCCCCCCCCCCACCCCCCAACCCCTCTGTTAATCAAATGATGCGGTCGTTCAGGTGTTTTCAACATGTGAGTATAATGTCAACCCTCACATATAACTAGGTGTACATCGTTGTTATGGAGAAAGCTATAATTTTGAACATGTATACGACATATTTAATATACGTTGAGGAAAATCAAAGGTGCAATCAACAATGGACAATACAGAGACACTGGCAATGTTGGTCAAACAAGACACATGACCAAAAATAAATTACGGAAAACTTAAATTCCAAAAATCCAATAAAAAATTCAAATAAACACAGGCAAAATGGACCCCCTAACATACATATACATGACGCACACTTTCCAGGGTTGGTACAGGTAATTCAACAAAAAGAGTGTGTGGGGAATTCCTTGATTAATTCCATGATAGTAGTTTAAAAGTACATTTTTGTCAATATGTATTTATAGTGACAAAACAACCCCAAAAAATGGTACAAGCAGTATGTTGGAAACAACTGTGCAAGACTCTGACATTAAATTTTAATTGTTAAATAACAAACAATAAATAACATTACACATTATAATTTTTGGCACGAGATAAAAACATGTTAGCGACAATGATTTCGTAACAAACTGTCAATAAACAACTAATATAGGTTATCCGTAAGAGATGTCAGTTATATGACTTTGCAGTTAAAAGATCAACGGGTGTATTTGCTCGAGACTTGTCATGATGCTTAATCCACGTTGATAATCAGATGGTAAAGTTGTACCGATAGCTGGCGCATTGACTGGTATTCATTGTTTCCCCGTAAAACCGGGGGTGACAACGAACCGAACATCGTTTCTTCCAATATATCTGTATAAATAAGAACGTACTCAATAATGTATATTAAAACATATTTCATTGATATTAGTTGAAAAAGTTACATTGAGTTGCTCAATCTTTAGTTTTCTGTGTAGTGTTTTGTAGATCGTTATTTGTACTTTTATCCTTTTTCTTTTGACCATTGTAATCTCCACTTGGGAGCAATTCATTTGAATTTGGTATCATTTTACGTGAGCGAGAGATGTTGTTATACGCCAAAATGAGCATTTATTTCAGCTATATCATGGCGCGAAAATGAGATGATATGTAACTTCACTCGAACACATTGTTCCGATTCTGATCTAAATAAACTTAAAGTGGTTTGTCTAGTGGAAATGCTACAAAGGACAATTGCATAATCTTTGGTTTGACTCGACCGTGGTTCGAACCCACGATTTACGGCACTCGTGGGGAACACGCTAACCATTATACCACCAATTCAGTTCACATGAAAATCTCCTGTATATTTATATATTTACTTGTCATTTCTCTATTTATATTGCCTGACGATCCAAATCGCCACCATTATTACACAAAATGCAAATGTTCCAGCTACTGCATAAATAATTGACGAGAATCCATTTTTGGGACCTGTAATAAAATTGAATATTTTAAGTTGCTTTCAATAATGCAATCTGATTTGCTGATTCGCCTGGAGAAAATTGTGGTTATACTTGATAGCCTGGTTGGTATTGTGATGTCATCAACATATTCATTCACCAGCGACAACTTTAAATTAGTTCAATGCAATAATCGTAATTGAAGTTAACGAATAATTAAATTTTGTTGTAATAATTTCAAGTATTCCTTATTCAAACCCTTTCAAGTATTGTAAATTGTAGTAACATTCGGAAATATTGTCCACACTCGGAACACGTCTACTATGTTCATACATTTAACACATTTTTAATTATGTTTTTGCCATTGATGTGTTTTTTTAATTCAAGATTCATGTCTAAGTAAAATTAGATACTTCCTTAAGCAAAACATAGACAGAATATGACTAAGAAAACATTGTAATTGTGTATATTTACACACTATACATTAACTTGAAATAATCTAGATGTGAGCTCGATTTCCTTCCCTGTCAAGTTGTAGTCGATAGGCGCTAATTGATAGTTTATCTGTCGTGACGTTAATTTGAAATCCTCCCGGTTTTTGGTTGGGCCCCGAGTTGCTCATCTTTTTAATATTTTATGTTGTCCTATTATGTATTTACGTTATTATCTCCGTGTTGTGCTCTCCGTTACGATTTCCGCAAAAAAACGGTGTTCGGTTCGTCTTCACCTCTAGTTGTTTGTAGGAGGGCTCCTGTCTTATTTATTTTATTTGTGTCTGTTAATAGTGGTGTCCAGCACATATTGTGTTGTGTTTTTGTTTTCTTTGACTTCTTTCTATGTACTGTGTTCAACGTTCAATGTGTCTCGGAATTGATCATTTTACGATTGCCCCATCGGAATTTTCTAACATGAATTTACATGTACCCGTATTCAGTGTTTATCCTCACAATAGTATGGAGATCGTTATCAACAAAGGCGAACTTTATGTCAATTATGAAATAATTTTGTTGAATGAGGTGTTAGGCACAAATAACGTAGCGATATCAGTCAAATGATCATATCTTAGACCCCACACACCCTCTCTCTCTCTCTCTCTCTCTCTCTCTCTCTATCACTCTCTCTCTCATATATTTTTGTTTTCACACATTCCATATGTAAACTACAAATTTTAGCATACATACTATTTTTATTTGTTTCCGTTTCCGTTTCCGGTGGTACCGTTGTGGTGTCACAAGTATCCTGAAAATATTTTATCTTTTAATATATAACAAGAAGAGTTTGAAGATACGAAAGGGGCAATCAGAATTCGTTAATCGAAGGACAGACAACAAATGGACAAAACAAAAAGGACAAACAATAATCTGCCATTGAGTTGTGTTTTCTACTTCCATGATTATCCCTTTAGCATCTTGAAACTCTTCTGCACACAACACTTTTAAACAAACCACGCGTCACACAAAAAAAAACAAAACAAAACAAAAAACTAACTGTGGCGAACACAGGTGTTTCGCAACATGAACATTTTCGATGGCTTTTACCGTGATTCACAACTGTAATCAAAGCACTATTGTTTACCTTTTCAGTTAAATAGCAAAGCTTATTGCCATTATATGTTGATTTGTTTTCTTTAATTATAGTGTCAAAGTTTGGGCGGAGTAATCAACCCTTTAGAGTTGTTAATTTTTGTCGGCCATATATGATGAAGTTCAAACGTTTTCCACCATTAAATTTTGCTATATTTTTAATGGAGTCAAACTTATTTCGAATACTAGGATTTCAGTGTTAGCATTAGATAACTCCGTAATCACATAAAATTTAACCTCGGAATACGGAAATCTGATCAATACATGGTGATTGCTCTTATGGCGATAATTTGGAACCTGAACAGGTCCCTATTTGTCAAAGATTGACGAAAAACAATCTGAAAGATGTTAAAAACATTGTAATTTAATATATTGATCGATTTAATATACAGTAAATCATGTCGTTTGCAACAATATTGTTAAAATACTGTTTTAGTAACAACCCGAACCTTTTAATGGAAGCGGGAGCTTTGGCGTCGTAAAATCTGATTCAACCCACCATTTCTTTGGAAATGTCTGTATCAAATCATTACCATTGCGGTTTTCCCAGTTTTCTGGTTGTTGAGTGATTTTGTCTGTTTGTTGAATTATGAGTTTTGCATTTCCCTTTGGCAGATTGTTCGGTGTTCGGTAATTTTGTTATTACCCTTATTCCAAGGTAACATTGAAATAAGGTATCATAAGACAGATGGTTACTAAATATATGAAAAATTATTTTGAAATGCACTGTGAAAGGAAATGAACATCAATTTCTCACCATACTAGTTATTGCTTAATTGAGGTGGTCACTATAGCAGATTTGACTGTATCTTATATTTGATGTTGAATGGAAATTAAAATTAACACAATACAAGTTATTGCTTAATAGAGGTGGCCACTAAAACAGGCTTCACTTTATACTAGATTAACACACAACTTACCAGCCTAACACATGTGACGGTTGTAGCATTACAGGTAAAGCAATCCTCGTCATAGATGATAAAAGAAACAGAGTCTCCATAATTAGTACCATCATATGACAATGATAAGTCATAACCATCAACGGTGTTTTCTGGTGATCTCCTCATGCGGAAAGCCGGAATATCACAGGAAACCATATATTCGTACTGATAGACAGCTTTTGTCACTGTTGGGCCTCTGCCACTACTTAGTTGCTTTCCATTTTCTGAGGCCTTTAACGATATGTGTTTAAATTGGTCAAAATAACAAACAAATTAATCATATATGTTCAAATATGACAAGAAATAAAAAGAGAAGTACACAATCCTATATATTTGTTTTGTTATATTTGGTTGGACTCGGGTTAAAACATTAATGTTACCACAATATAGCGTTTGGTTACTTGAATTTCATATTTGTTTTAACATAGTGTAACAGAAAACATACGGAAAAGCTATATAGATACTTTGCGAGGAATCATTTTCCTACCGCCTTTCTTTCACATTATTTATCGCTATTAAACCACGATTACATTGGTTGTTTGCTACACCTGCAGACCGATTGCTCTGCTTCGTCATAGCTGATCATCAAGCTGAAATGTTTCTATTGTTGGCGTTATACATCAATCAATCAATCTCTCATATCTATGCTATATAAATATGACATAGTGACTCCGCTATATTTATGATAATTTACACAATGTATCGAACAAACACCAATTAGACAAAGAAGTAAATAAATAAATGAATAAATAAATAAGCTGTAACACCGCCACAACAATTCCAGAATCGAATCCGAAAATATATTTGTTTTAGTTGACTTACAGCGAAGTGTTGAAATTTGCAGTACACGTTCTCTGAATAAAATATGCTGAAGATGTTGGTCTTTTGACACAATCTAGTCTTTGTAGAACACAACCCTTTGTTTGGAATGGTTAGTTCTGTAGGAGCCTCAGACAATGTCACGGAACAGTCAAACCCAATAAATCCAGTATTACAAACACACACGCCTAACATAAACATTATCTATTAATGAAATATCTATATATAGATCATACAGCAAATTTACGATTTTAGTTTTCTGTGTAGTGTTTTGTATATCGTTGCTTGTTCATTTGACCTTATTCTTTTGGTTATTGTAATATATCCTTCTAGGATTTAGAGTTTCTGTCTACCGTTTTGGTATCGTTTGGTAACACGTTTTTATTGATGCTCTACATTTCACAGACACGGTAGGATCTTCAATAAATAATGAGCATTACTTAAAGGGTAAAATGAGTAAGACACCAACCTTAGTCTGCAGTTGAGCGTTTGAGTGGTCAAAGAGGAGTTTGAAGATGCCAAAGGGGTTATCAGAATCCGTATATATTTCATAAGTTTGAGAAATACACACATAAGCATTGATTTATCAGGAAGATCAGACATATTCTATTTTAGCAGAGGGGAAATATTGATCAAATAGATAAGAATGTCCCAGGATCTAGGTATTCTTTTCTTTTTTTTTTTTTTTTTTTTTTTTTGTAAATTTTCATTTTTTTTTTACAGACAACACATTCATCACATCACATGCACAGAACAATACAAACATATTACAAGTGTAAATGACAGTTATTGCTATTTGTGTGCTCAGCAATTGTAATTGTAATTACCGCCCTATTCCCAATAAACCATTATTTATTTATAAATATATAAAATAATCTAAAAATTAAGTTTACAATGATCAGAATGATTAAACCTGTTACAAATAGTTTATATAATTTGTTTCTGCTAAAGGTATAGGACAGCAATAACAATGCTAAATTACAGTAATTTCAGCCACCTATCCTCATGGTCTTTCAACTTATCCTTAAAGATTGAATTTGATCTCTCCATTTTTTCCCTACTTTTTAATTTTGCTTTAAGTACTTCTATTGTTGGCAAATTATTTGACCACTTACAGCAATGGATATAATATTTTGTGAATAGCATCACAAATTCGATGATCTCGAATGGATATTCATTGACATTTGTAATAAACACTATATTTGCCATATTTAACTCAATAGGAATGTCAAAAAGTTCTTCTAACCATGTTTTTACCCAGTTCCAAAACAGTTTTACTACAGGGCAAAGCCAGATATAATGAAGAATTGAGTCAGTGTCATTTTTACAAAAGCTACAAAGGTCCGAGTTCTTTATCCCAATTTTAACCAAGGATGTGTTTGTCGGTAAAGTTCTATGAAGAAGTTTGTACTGGAAATTTTTTAGTTTCGAATCATTTGTGACAAGATATAAATTACGGAAGACGTTACTGATATTAATATCTGTCTCCATATCTGATTTCCACTTAGAAATGCCTTTTATTGAATCAACTTCTAAATTTTCCAGTGGGCTAAGTTTGTTATATATTTCCTTTGATAAGCTCTTGGAATTCAGAATTGTGTTAATTAAATGGCTTCTATATTCTGCATTTGTTATGTTGGTTACATTCTTACTTTTAATCATGGATATTAGACTAAAGTACTTCAAAAAGTTAAGTTTGCAATTAAGCTGATTTTTTTAATTCATCATAAGTTTTAAATTTATTTTCTTCATCTAAGATATCTTTAATAAATATGATATTATTATTATCAAACAATTCTTTGTAAAAAAGTGTTTTTCCTTCAATTTTTAGAGATGAGTTATACCAAATAATACTGTCAACATTAAGAGGTATCTTTTCTTTTGTTTTTAATTCAAAGAAAAATTTCAACAAATCTGTCCAATATATATCTTTCATTGTTATGTTGTCAATATCAGAGGTATTTAGATCACAATTAAAAATAAAATTTTGATTAAATATGTGATATCGCAATTTTATAATATCCTTCCAAGAGCTTTCAAATAAACTATCCAACAGCTTTTTGACCCACTGAAATTTTACAGATTTGCTGTAAGTATATATATCGGGGATGTTTAAACCTCCTTGATTTGCCTTTTGCAGAATTACTTCCCTCTTTATTTTTGGCGGTTTATTATCACACAGAAAATTGAAAATTAAGCTATCAATATCTTTAAGGTAGTTTTGTCCTGGATTTGGTAATACAGATAAGAGATATGTTAGCTGTGGTACAATTAAACTTTTTATAATTGTTACCTTTCCAAATAAAGTCAAGCTTCTCTTACTCCACGACTGAATGATATTTTTTATTTTTACCTTGTTTTCATCATAATTTAACTTTATCAAGTCTTCATATTTCCCATTTGTTGGTATAGTGATTCCCAATATTTTCATTTTATCAACTGTAATTTTCATACCTGGTGAGAAATTATGTGTGTAAATTTCCATTCGAGATCGACACAGTGGTGCTAATTCTGATTTATTATTATTAACTTTCAACCCACTAATTTTGTAAAGTTATTTAATAAATTTACTGTATTGCCGACCGATTTTTCACTACCGTCTAATAAAATTTGTGTATCGTCTGCATATTGAGACAGTTTTATCTCTTTTCTTTTATAACAAAACCCTTGTATTATTCCTAGAATTTCTGCACATAAAAGAAATAAATAAGGAGAAATCGGACATCCTTGACGAACACCACGAGATACAGAAAAAAATTGTGTAGTCCATCCAGTATTTAATACACAGCTAGATATATCAGTGAAAAATACTTTTATCCATTGACGAAATGATTCGCCAAATTAAAAAAGGAAAGACATTTATTTTTTAAATTTCCAACTGATTGTATCAAATGCTTTCTCAAAGTCTATTGACAAACAATACATGAAAGGTTCTCTTCCTCTGCAAGATCTATAACCTCTAGAAGACTTCTAATATTATCACCTATATATCGACCCTTTATAAAACCGGATTGACTTTTGTTTATAATTTTAATAAGATTATTTTTTAATCGTGTCGCAATACATTTTGTCATTATCTTGTAGTCTGTATTTAGTAAAGATATAGGTCTCCAGTTTTTCAGAAATCTTACATCATTATTTTTTTTGGGTAATAATGTAATAATGCTTTGTTTTTGTGAAATTGACATGTTTTTATTTTCATAACTATATGAAAACGAATTCATTACCAATTTTTTAATGTTTTTCCAAAATATTTTGTAAAATTCAACTGGAAGACCATCAGTTCCTGGTGATTTTCCATTCTGCATTGATTTGATACCGCTAACACATTCTTCTTCTGATATCATACCTTCACAAGATTCTTTTTCATTTTCATTTAATTTTGGAATTTCGGCATCATCCGGAAAAAAATTGTCAACTAAATGAACATTTAAATTATCTTCTGTTTCTTTACTTGAATAAAGTGAGCTGTACAATTTGTTTTGCTCATTTAACACATCTGTAAACTTAGAGACTGTGTGCCCACTATCTGTGACTAGGGTTTGTATTGATTTATTAATATAGTTTCTTCTTTCTAAATTAAAGAAAAAATTTGAGTTACGTTCCCCTTCCCTCAGCCAACATGCTTTTGATCTTATTATAGCCCCCTCTGTTTTCTTTTCGAAGTATGTTTTCAAATCATTTTTAATAGTCAGTATGTTATTCTCAATGTTTTGATCTGTATAATTTAGTGATTCTTGTAAAGCTTCTAGAGTGTTAAGTTCCCTTTCTTTATCTTTAATAACCTCTGTTTCTTGTTTTTTAACTTCCGATGAATATTTGATAGCATAACCTCTGATATCGCTTTTGATTAGCTCCCAAATTAAAGTTGGATTTATATTTTCATTATTGTGCAAAGTTTCTTTTTCTTGTATTAACTTTTGTAGATTCTCAATGAACTTGTCATCAAGAAGAAGAGATGTGTTAAATTTATAAAATCCTTTCCCTCTTTTCAGATTTTGTTTATCAATTTCGAGTAGAATAAAAGAATGATCACTTTTGAGACCATAGCTTATGTCTGTTTTTCTTGTGATGTTACCAAATCCAACAGAAATCAAAAAGGAATCAAGTCTACATTGTATATTGGGGTATTTTTGTCTCCATGGATATCTTTTTTCCATAGGATTACGAATTCTCCAAATGTCAATCAAGTCATTTCTGTCCATGAATTGACGTAGATGTTCCCTATTTTTTTTATGTGTTAATACTGAGGACCCCCCTTTTTAATCTATATTTTCCATAATCTAGGTATTCTTTGTCATTACAAAAACAATTGTTTTATTCCTGCCACATGTTTGTCCCTGGGGACGTCGTGCCCGTGATCTAGTGGTAGTTGGATTTACAACTATCTATGCAATCAGTGCCTGTCACCACTGATGTTGTGAGTTCGAATGTCAATCATGGCGAGGTGTACAGCATTATGTGATACAGTTGGTCACTGACTTGCGACAGGTCGGTGGTTTTCTCCGGTTCCTCCGGTTTCCTCCACCAACAAATCTGACCGCCACGATATAGCTGACATATTGTTGAAAGAGCATATAAACACCACAAAAAGAAGCAAAAACAAATTATTTGTACCTGCTCCAAGCCGGATCCTGGATTTTCAACGTCATAAGTCATGGTTTTTTTCTGTTCTATTCTGATTTTTTGGCTGATATGGATTGCATTTTTAAATATCACTGTTTAGATTTATTTTCATAATAATAAATGATTTTATTTATTCTTGTATGGAAGACTGGGATCAATAACTAGTATAATACATACTCATATTGCAGTAGCCATTATTACTGCAGTTGGATGGACATAACTGGCTCTGTAATATATCTAACACAGAGGGTCCACCACTACTTGAATTACTGCGAAATAGGCTTTCATTTTTTGATACTTCCAGCCTGCAGGCATCCTCCATCAACCACATTGTATATTTTAAGTATGCAGTGCTGCCAGCAATCTAGTTTGGAAGAAAACAGTAATATAAAATATTAAATCAAGCAATTGTAGAAGGTTGTGTATGAACCTAAAATAGCATGACTGAAGGATTATTATTTAACGCCCAATGCACATTTTTGGCATCTTTATTGTGGGAAGAACAAGTTAAATTTTAATGAGATGATAATATCCGCTTTGCATTGGACCAACACACTGAGATATATTCTCATAGTGGTAACTCTTTGAAGCAACGGTAGAACTATCACATTATTCTGATTCCGAGACATTCAAGTCTTTGTTTTCAATCCGTAATTATGTGTGCTTAGCGGAGAAACAAGACATACTAATATTTCAGTCGTTGGTTTTACTAATCAGGTTCTCGGTTCCAAGATCTACCGCACTCTACGCGATCTCGGTTGATCTAAAATAGATAAACAGTGCGAACATACACATCGTGTCAATTATACCACCGATTACCGGTTACGCGAACATGAATTATTAATGTACTATTAGTCCATGATGATATTATCCTTCCAATAGATCAGTGGGCTATTAGACCCCGAGGGAATCATGCAATCAGTAGTCAGTGTTTCGATACTGAAATGGTTTATTAGATATATTCCAATTTGAAATCTACAGCTACTAATTTATGTAATTATTTATCAAACCAAGGTTCTCCTCCCTCAGGCATAGGTGATCTTAGTCGATTTTGGCTATTCCTTTTAGACCTTTTTGTTTTATTACTCCCAAAATTTGCTAAATAATACGGCTTGTCAATCTTTCAATTGTAACGGGAACTCTCCCCGACCTAAGGTTATAGGAACTGTAGTAGATTCTTTACCACTTCTGCTAACTGCATTAGTGGAGATCTCCTTTAGACCAGGTAGTAGAGAGGTGGCTTAAAATGTGAGAGGTCCCGGGATCCAATCCCATATGGGACATTGCATTTTTGGAGGTAACACATGCTCTACTGTTGCACAACTTTGAAAGTACCTGATACAAATGTTATCCCTGAAACGTGTAAATACTAAGAGCAAGTGCGACCCAAGGAACTATGGAGCCCCGAAGGATAGTTAGTTCCTGCTCCATTAGTGACACCTGTCGTTTTCATCCTGTTACAATCCCAGTGACAATTCATGAATGGGGAAAGAATCAGATAGTCATTACGACAAACGGAACATATCTGTGGAAACTTTTGTATTTGTATTAATGGAGGCAGTTATTACCTGCAGATGTTAGTTACCTTTATATCATATATGCAGGACTCAATGTAAAATGGTAGATCAATATGGGCATATGTTTGACATATTGCCAGAGCCGTCATTTGTGAGAGTCCCTGTGTACACGCTTGCCTTGCCGAATCTTCTGTCCATCCATTTTGCCATTCTGGTTCCTACATAACATGATTGTATTTCAAAATATGTGATGAGAGAACAAAGCTATTGAATAATAAGCAACATACTATTTGTAAAATGTAGTTATTTATGCAATTTTATGAATGGGATAAGGGTTCGGATTATGGTGTTTAACGACACTTTCAACAATATTTAATATTTACTGTTGAATTTTAGAACTGTTCCGATAGTGTGGTATTGTTTGTTTTTCACTTTATTTCTTAGCTTGAAGGAATTATTTCATTTGTTTGATTTCGGTTAATAGAAATAAATGTGTACACAATTTTCTCATGGTAATCTTGGGGACCGGGTGGCTCAATGAGTTAGGTCGTTGGATATAACAACTCATAAGGCGTGGATTCGCGCCCGGCTTTGTAAATTACAAAAACGCGTGTACTCGACTCGCAGCTGCAAGTGATAGAGTTTACCAGTTGCTTGCCCATAGTCGGTGGTTCTCTCCGGCTTCATCCCTCACTAAAACTGGTCGCAATGATATAGCTGAACTATTGTTGAAAGTGGCGTTAAAACACAAAAAATCCAAAAGCAAATCAAATGATGGTAATCCTTGTTTTGCTTACTTATGATTCAGTAGAAGTATAACTCTTTATATACAGTCCGACAAAAGTTAAGCCCCACCTGATAATGATGATGAACTTATTTCAAATCGATTTGCCGTTTTCGTTACCTGTACACACATACTTACTTACCTGTGAAGCAGGTTATTGATCGACTTGTATTCATGTGTATATGACAGGGTGTGTAAAGTGCCACGTGTCCTTTTCAACATTTGTGTTTGCAAAGGAAAGCTGATTTTTTTTTGTGTAGAGTTTTAAGTTTCATTTTCTGTTGGTTTGGTATGGTGAGACAAAATTTAACCATACCAGAAAGGTGGCAAGCTGTTGGCATGCATAACGGTGGCTTTAGCCATAGAAGGGTGGCAGATCACTTCAAGGTTAACCATTCAATCATTGTACGACTGCTGCAGCGTTTTCGTCAAACGGGGAATTCTACTGACCGTCCACGTGCAGGTAGACCTCGGAAAGTGACGTCGAGATAAGACCGGCTCATATCCAGACGGGTGTGGCAACGGCCGTTCAGTACAGCGGGTGCACCTCGTGGTAATTTAGCGTTTGGAGGCCATATTAGCACACGCACTGTAATCAGACGCCTCCACCATCAGGGAATGCGTGCGCGACGACCCATAAAACGTCCACAGTTGACATTACGTCATCACCATGCTCGATTTGACTGGTCACATGATCATTTGGGGTGGACTATTCTCAAATGGAGACGGGTCCACTGGTCTGATGAAAGTCGTTTTTTCTTACGCCCTACTGACGGTCGTGCAAGGGTTTGACGCCAACGAAAGACTTCATTTCAGGACAACCACATGTTGGGCACAACTGCGTTAGGGGGTGGGGGTGTAACTGTCTGGGGTTGTTTTTCCTTTGACTGTAAGTTGGACTTGTACGTTCTTGATGGTAATCTGACAGGCCAAAAATACCACGTAGTCCCACATTTCGACATTTCGACCAAAGTTCATGGACGACAACGCTAGGCCACATAGAGCCCGAATTGTACAACATTTTTTTTACAGCAAGAGGCTGTTCAGACAATTCCATGGCCTGCGATGTCGCCAGACATGAACCCTACAGAACATGTATGGGACTTTATTGGCGAAAAATTAACCAACGCAATCCAAAATGTCAAAATATTGACGAATTAAGAATTGCTATCTTACAGGTGTGGGAACAGTTTCCACAAGAACGGCTTATCCCGTCTTGTGCGAAGCATGACGAGGAGAGTTACAGAATTTCACAATAAACGCGGTAGATATACTCGTTATTGATTTTTATGTACTACACATGCGCACAATAGATGCATTTAAAAGTTCTTAAAATCTGAAGACTCTGCATGTTAATGCAATGTTAAAAACGTCCATCAAAGACAAACTGGTTTTACGTTTTACCAGCGCCTGTTTTGAACCCTATTTTTGCCACGTCATAGTCATGTCTTTCAGGATGATAAATACTTCGTAGATTGGTAATATTAGAGTCCATGGTGTAGTCTTTTAAGAAGGGTAAGAAAAATGGTGATATCTATTTCAATGTTTTAACAATATTGATGTAAACAAATATATCGATAAAAATATAGGATGGTGCTTAACATTTATCGGAGTGTATATATTCATAATTGATCAAGTTGTAGTTCTCAATGAAGTACAAACATTAGTTAAACTATCAGGTACACAGTGCCGAATTTACCTACGGTCTCGACAGGCTGAATACTAGGTCCTCAAAATTTAGGGGGCCAATGTGTTTTATATTTTTTATCCTGGTATTCCATAGCATATTATACTTTCTAAGCAACTCTTCAGTAATTTTTCTTACACAATTGGACTTCATTTCAGAATATTACAGAATTCGAAACACACTTCCATCTTCATCCACTCGTTAAGAGACCTTTGGGAGAAGCCTCACAAGTGGAATAGCATAAGCCTTCGATTTGTCTAATTCCGGTGCTGAAGGTACATGTGTGTGTGTGTGGGTGTGTGTGTGTGGAAGCATAATAAATAAGTAATCAATTTCGAAATTGTATATGCTAAATTGTATTGTAAATGTAGTCAAATCTGCCCACGCGGTCATTTCTATTAAGCAGTCACCTCTGTATAAAGGTCAAACTTTATTGTCCTAGCATAGCAAATGGCATATGCATTTAACCTCTTTAAAGAAATAATCTGTCGTATGAGGTATTTTTTTCAAAGTCTCTTATGCGACCTTTCAATACAGGCTGGACTGTAATATATGTGGTGTTTAAATCTTTTGAGTATTATATAAAAGACATTTTAAGTGTAATTTTAAAAACAATTCTCCATGTGATATTTTATCTACGGCCATGATATTGAATATACTCGGTGAGTGTGACATCAAACACTATGAAGTCACAGATAAAAACAATAATGTCAGCTTAGAAAGTCTCGCCATATATTTTCGCAACTCGTCCTACCGGACTCGCTGTGATACTTGCGATAATATCTGTCTCGACCTTCATACCTGCCGATATTCTATATATATATAGCTTAGTTAAGCTCACCGGCGGGAGATAATCTGGATCGTAGTTAGAATCGTACGTCAATGATGTGTCTTCAAATACGTCATCACTATCTACTGCTCTTTTACGTCTCCTATTTGTATGGCATTCCTGGTACAAGCTTGTAGCGAGAGGCGTACTAGTACTTTTACATTGCGCCATTGGTTCTGTCAGATTACAGTGAACGCCAGTGAACTCTGAAATGTCGTCACTCGCTTCTGCCTCTTCCTCACAAAGACAATATTCCTTTAAAAAGAGATCTTCTGTGGAGAATGTGGGTAAGGGTGAAAATAGTTCTTCATCCGAGTTCCTCTCTACTCTAGTAAAATGCATAATACACATATCAAATGAACAAGCACAATACAAGTAATCATATCTTTATATATTTATACATAAATTCCAAAATTCATTGTATATATCCGGTATGTATTTTATGATTTGTACTACTCGCTGGATACTGACAACGCATGTTCCATTTCTTTAAAAAAGATCATTATGCAGGTCATTCGAGCTCGTTCTCATCTTCGAATATCTATTTATTATAACCCTTGATATTAAATGCTTTATTTAGCCAGGATAAAACGTAGCAGGAGACCAGTAGCCAAAGACCACTAAACCTAGGCCTGAGTCCAGGAAAACTTTCAGACACTATCAGGCCTAGCTACTTACATTTTTGAAATGTCATGCTGAACTAAGAATATGTTCTTGTAGCCAGCCTAGCTTGCAACTGCAGCAAAAATACTAAGTGTGTCCCTGTTTAATATTTTAATTTGTGTGAAAATAAATGGATTAGCTGCCCTAAATAGTTTTATGTAAACGACCTAATATTCAATCCAACATGTGTGTTCTTCCCTCAATACGATTCAATCCCACACCATTTACAGCCTTCAAAATCAAATCCACTGTTACAGTATAGCATTATATGTACCTCCATGATCTGGAAAAAACATCTGCTGATGCTGCAGAATTGGAACCTCTTGGCATAAAATCATCAGACGTGTCTTTTGTTTTGCTGATATATCCACATAGTCCCTCTGTTTGTTCTATGTCTAGGGCAGATGGTTTGATAATAATAAGTGGAATATGTCTGCCAGAAATACGAAATATTACAATTGTACCAATGGGAAGCGTCACCTATAACGAAATAAAAATAGCAAAATACTTGGAGGGAAACAACAGCACCATTTTAACAGAAAATCGTCTGCAGTTTAGATATAGTTCTGTTTCATAAAACAAGCGAACAATAATTTCTGTTTTACTTTTATCATGCAAAAGACAATTAAATTGTTAGCTTGACAAAAATAGACAATATAGGTACATTGTCGGAAAATATAAAATTTAGAAACGGGTAGCAAAGCGAGACTTTGGTGAACTTTTCTGTCAAACGATTTTGTATTGTCCGACAACATTAGTAAATTGTGTCTATCCTGCATTGTCAAAAACCCAAAACAACAGCCAAATTGTCTGCAAAGTGCAGAAACAAGCATCGTTCTGGTCGTTGTTGATGGAGTCTTCTATAATGTTACCATTTCTTATTTTCACTCAACATGAATAAGATGCCAGAAAAACTATAACGTGATCACTGACCTGATATAACAAAAATATACTCAGTCAATGCAATTTGACTGCTTAGATAGAACCAGTACAGGATACACGATACTATCTTACTTCTTATACACTTCTAGGAATATCATGTGTTTAAAGTGAAGACTTGGAAACTGTGCATAGTCAATACACGGTCAGTAGTTATTAATACACTGTTAGCAGTAGAGCTATCTCCCCTTTTTCTTTCAAAGCAATTCTGACGTCACATATGGATAACTTCACCTGATTGCATAACCACAATACAAAAAATACATATTTATTAGTTCTGATTCAGTTACATCTAAATCCATCATTCAAAGGTAGTCAATAAGATATATTCGCTACACATTGTGTTAGTGACCTAAAACGATATATACGGAGTCAGTGAATTCCATATGGGATGAGAGCTAGAGCTACGTTCTCACCCCATATGGAATGTATCGTATTAGGTCACTAACATACTGTGTAACTAATAATATCCCGTTACGTTGCTAACCTGGTAATAATTGCTCGATAATTTCTCAATAACCATGTGCTTATTATCACACATGGCATACGTCATGCTAGGGTATTGCCTCCCAGATGCATAAAACTCAGTTGAAATAACATCACACGTCCGTACCACAAAAAGTGAGTCATGACTCCGTATAGCTATACCACAGTTACATGCTCCTCTAAAACAACTTGTTGTTAATGTGTGTACCTAAAATAAAATATAAAAAAATGTCAATACTATTATGCTTTATAGAAATGTGCGTAATTTTCATAGGACACCAAGATGGATACATCGAGCGATGTACACGACTGGGGTCGTGATAATATATCACGTCGTTCAAGAAATGAAAATGTCACCCAACGTCCTGATCCAGCATTGTTTTTTTCGTATTCTAATGTCATTGTGCTAGTCGGTAAAATAAACATATTGTAGGTTGATACACTTTGAATGGAACTGAAATGCCATCGCTATGACATAGCGCATTTAAGCATTTCTAGCGCATTCTATATCACAGGAGATGAATGTACGTCATAAATGTAAGACATGATGTGCCGCTTGAAGGTAAGTGTTTACTTACAGCATTAGTTATTGTAATGATAACATTAAGTGTGATAGTGCGTCAAATGCTCCTACCACAGTTACATGCTCCTTGCCAACATCTTGTTGTTAATGTGTGTACCTAAAATACAATATAACAAATGTTAAATGATGCTATGGCTTTTAGGTCAATGCTGTATTTTGATTGGACACAAAGCCGGATGCATCATGCTATGCACAAGACTGGAGTCGTAAACATATATCACGCGGCTAAAGAGGTGAAAAATGTAACTCATTGAAAGTGGCGTTAGACACCAATACAAAATAAAAACATTGCATCAAATCTCGATTGGCGATGCACTTGTACACTTTGGACTGAGTTGCCTTACCCAGTATGGATATCTTTTGTGTCTGTATAAGATATACTCTCCACTCCCATGGTAGGCAAACTTTTTACCATCTGCTGTTGTGTATTGAGGATCATTCCACATTGTACAAAATCTAGATGTAACCGCCGAATCACGATCCGACACAACGATCTGGAATGCAAAATACAAGAATTTTTCATTTCATTGTTCTGCAAATTTGTCATTGCACAAATATAACTAACTTGATACGGCACATAATAAAAAATAAAATAACAGAGTTATTGCATATTTCAAGGAAACAGTGATGAAATGAAGAAAAAAATACCACGCTGTTTGAACAATTCCTAAACCCAATAGAAACATCATAGAAATAAGCAAAATCATACCTCAAAACACTCAAGTAAGAAACTGCTGACTTTCCTGGTTTGGTACATGCCATTCAATAAACAATATTGGGGTTAAACAATATCTATGACCCCAATTCTGCCCTCTTAGTGAAATGATGCAAGTAATACTGTAGACAAATACATGTATAACTATATTGGAAATGCATGAAAACGTTAAAGTGCCATTACTACTACAACAATTGTTGAATCGATACGATGAAATTATATGACCAACTACATAGCATTCCAAATCGTCCTACATAACCTGAAAGCTATCGCACCAACGATACCACAGGATTTGCTTTCACGAAGTATAACTACACTGAAAATGCATGAAAACGTGAAATTCCCATAACTCCTACAGAAATTATCGAATCGAAATGGCGTGATAAAATGATCAACTACACATCATGACTAATCACCCTACAAACATGACGGAACGAATGAACCGACAAACCACAAAACTATATGCCCCCATACTATCATATGCGCGACAAAAAAATACAAATTTATACAAATGTAAAAAAAGAAATATTAAGGCTCGCGTTACCTTGATATGCCCCATGTGATAATTATGTAATCTGGCAATATATAAACATCTCCTATCGCATCGGCCTAAACTTACCACGACGCGTATGGAATCAACCATCCTCCACACTCAAGGTGAACAAACTAGCCATTGAGTGGTGATATGGCTAGTTTTGTTGCCTTGAATTTTGAAAATGCGTTTCCAATTCTGTACAATTTGGTTTCGGTTTGAATTTAGAGAAGAAAAATGAAATCTAACCTGTATATCAGGTATATTAACATTATTCCAAACACCAGACAACTCATCAGATGAGCCTTCTGTTATCTTCAATCGAATATGGCCCGTCCTATCATCAGTGTTGTATACATTGTCGACATATCCTGTCACAATCAAATTAACTGGCATTTCCCAGTTATTGGTTGAAAATGTGACTCCACATTCTTGCGTATTAAATACCATAGCCTCCTTTTGTATGTTGTTTACACACTTATCTGATGGAATGCCTTGGTATACTGGTTGTGCTATCTTTATTGTTTGGGTACACGTTTGTCTAATTACAGCACTAGATCCAATACATTCCACAGGAACAGATGTCGTAATTGGTATGACTATTTCTTCTCCTTCCAATACCTCGTATACAGTCTTTTCGGGCTTTGCAAAAAAATATGTATTTATAATGACAAAGATATCCAAATGAAAGACAATTAAAATAAAAAACAAAGTTATCGGAATAATTCTTAATAGAACAATATCAAATAGTACAAAACAAAATACGATATACCCCCAAAACACACAGATTGCTGACCACGCATGTTCCTGGCTTGGTACAAGCACTTCAGTAAAAGGTGGCGGGGTTAAACAAGTTTTACTTGGCCTAATGTGTCGATTCATTGCATTAGTTATGTAATAATGTTGAATTGCATGTTAATGGCACTGTCAATGAAGGTTTGCATACCTAAAAGCGATTGATATCAAACGGGTGATGCTGTATCATTGACAAGTCTAAATGGCTTGAAAATGTAAATACATTGTTCATTTCATTTGAAAAACCTGGTATCATTCGTCAATGGGTTGACACGTGACTTCGGACTTGAAATTTCATCAATCAACGAAGCGGAAAGCAATTCAACCACGCCCACCTCTGGAAATTATTTTGGAGCGTCATGATAAGTACGCATAATGACATCAGTTGGAAATGTGGAATTTTAAAACAAATAAAATATTGAATGTAATTTGTGTAGTTTATAGCGTGGTATAGGCGCTGACGGAAGAACATATTTATACGAACTGTTCTCCAGTCACCACCTTTCACACGATAATCAAACTGTAAAAGATTGCATTCGATTCTTTAATAATGTTCTATATATAAGAGTATTATAAAATGAAAGACTTAAATATACCTTAACACCAGCCGTAAATAGACTACTGTGATGGTATGGTCCAGGAACAGAGGAAGCATCATGTCTTGCACGAACAGCACATTGTACCTACATATATATAAATATACATTGTATATATTATTGGAAAACATGGTTTAAGAGGATTATAATATTTATTTCTCGTAACTACAATATATGAAATATGTATCCTATATAATACATAATATAAAATGATGTGATGCATTGTTCTCAAATTAATCAAACATACATGTGTAATTACCATGAACACACGATTAAACACAGGTATACTAACGGTCTGCAGAGTATCGCCTCGTTTAATGCAACTATTTTTGTATATAGTCGATTTGGCCATGTGGGCGAAATGGTCAGCCTTTAGCTTAGCAAATCGAAACTGCAGTGTACCAACAATATGGATTTGAACCTCGCTAAGAAAAACATAAACCCGGGTTAAGATAATGTTAAGAACCGAAAACTCTCCTCATAGTGTTTTCCAAATGATTCTGAATATACGGTGATATACAAATTCTTACCACCATGTTCATTTGGTATTGTCCGACACAGTCAGTAGGACGTGTCAATGACTGGTGGATGTAATGGTATGCAAGTCTCCTATATGTTACAACACTCTGTTCGCTTATGTACCAATACACATCATAGCTGTATACTTGGCCAGTCTACCTCAGCAAAAGAACATACATGTGTAATTACAATGAACACACGATTAAACACATGTATACTTGCGGTCTTTAGTGTCACCTTGCGTGGCAATGCATCGCCTCGCTTAATGCAACTGTTTTCGTACATAGTCGATTTGGTCATATGGGCGAAATGGTTCGCCTTTAGCTTAGCGAATCGAAACTGTAGTGTACCAGCAATGTGGATTTGAACCTCGGTATGGAAAATATAAACCCGGGTTTAGATAATTTTAAGAGCCGAATACTCTCCTCATAGTGTTTTCCAAAATGATTCTGAATATACGATTATATGCCAATTCTTACCACCATGTTCATTTGGTATTTTCCGACCCAGTGAGCAGGACGTAACAATGACTGGTCGATGTTATTGTATGCAAGTCTCCTATGTGTTTCAACGCTCTGTTCGTTGATGTACCAATATACATCATAACTGTAAGCTTGGCCATCTACATCAGCAAAAGAACATCTAAATACTGCTTCAAGTCTGGGTCCCAAAGGCGCGTAAAGAGTTTTCCCCTCAGCTAACTCTGCCATTACCACTGGAGAGAAGACTTCCGGTGGGAAATCAGCTAAAAGAATGCAGACATGAGATGAATTACATTAGAAAAATGTTGATTATTTTGTCAAAATTAAGCATAAAATTAAAACATAAAAATCCTAATTTTATAAAAATAAATTCGAATTTTAACATTAACTTCAGTATTATCTTATTCTATCATTTGTAAAATGAAAAGTTATTTTGCTCTAGATTTTTTTAAGAATATAATTATAAGTTGACACAAGTTTATGTATTGAAATTGTAACGGAAAATAAAACGCTACACTGTGATGAACAATTTACTTTTTTTCCCAAATTAAAATCTTTAATGCAATCTTTACATTTGCTAGTGGAAATTCATATGTATCAGTACCTTATCATGGCCTCTTTAATACTAGTAGCATGCTATATAGATACATGTAGTGTTAGTCATTTTAGCACAATATAATTAAAATGTATTAATAAATGCATAGCATTTTTAGCAAGTTTTTCTTACACAATAACAAAATACAATATAGAGAAACACAGAAATAATTACAGAAAACAACATCAATTGTAACAAAACAAAATACACATATAAGAGACAACACACAGTGTGGGACAAACGTTATTTGTACAATTTATGATGATGCTAACAAGATATACGTATATGGTATGATTTACTGAATATGATACTTGGCAACATACAACATTGTAGACTGCAAATATAAACAACAGTGTACACTGTACATGTATGTATCATGTATTATTGCACGATTAGATTTACATTATTTGCCTGTATGAAATATATGATACTTTTTATCTATAATACTTGTAAAACTTTTTTTTACTATCTTCCTAATACGGTCATTTTTTCCTTGGAAAATTATAAATTTATTTTCTCTTACAAGAATATTGATTATATCACATATTTCTCTCCTTTGATTTGAAGCATAATAGCTTTTATACATGGAGAATCCTATTATTGTGAGTAAATAATTGATCTCATCATATTCTACTTTTACTTTGTACCCTGTAACTAAATTTTGGAAGGTTAGAATATGTTCACCTAATTTAAGTTTTAAATGCAAGTTTTTTTCTTATCTCCAAAATGTTTCCAATCTTTTGCACTCAAAGAAGAAGTGTTCATAGTTTTCTGTAATTTGACAATTATTACACAAGTTATTAGTGGTTATATGCCATTTGAATAATAAATCTTTACATGGTAAAATATAATGGATTAATATCCCTTTATAAACTTTAAATTTGTTTTCTTTCATGTTTCTATGCTCAAATGTCAGACTTTTCTCAATTACAGAATAAAATCTAATGTTTATATTTTTCAGCCAAATAATGAATCCATAGGGAATTGGAATATTTTTGCTATTGAGTAGATTTTTTTAATATATTTTTACTGGGTTGGGTATTGAAGCTTTGTGAATTTAAATATTGGGGTGTTAAAAAAGCTGATATTCACCTTTGTAATAACTGACTTTTCATTCTTTATTATTTATTTTCATTCTGCTGGGATTATTTTCTAACTATAGATGTTTCTGACATCAAGTTTTGTTTACATACAAGATGTTGTAATGAACAATTTACTGGGATATTTTAACATGCAAAGCAGGAACTGCTTACCCTTCCGGAGCACCTGAGTTGAACCCCGGTTTTTAGCTATGGTCTTGTTGCCCGATCTTCAGTTTTTTTGTAGAGTTTCGTAGATCTTTGTTTGTCCTTTTGTTGACCATTGTATTGTCTGTCCTTCTTCAATTTACGGTTTCTGATTACCCTTTGGTATCTTCTAAAGAAATTATCTTGGAAAAATCGAACGATTAATTTTCTCTACAAAGACATGACTACAAAGGAAACGATCAACATACTGTTTTAAGATTATACGTTTAACAGAAAGAAAGTTTAAACAGTGATGCTCATCAACATCACCAATAGCATCTAAACCAACATCTCATCTTAACTGAACTCGCTGAACACACACAAAAAAGATCACGAACGACATACGATGTTGGGAATCCAAGTCGTGGCTTCGGACGTGTACAAAAATGTGGCAGAATTAAACCGGCTAATGGGATCCCGACCCTCCCCTCTGTTATTCCTCATAAAACAACATATACTTACTCGTACATCCAGGAGAATAACCGGTCTCCGAATACTCGCCGTCAGGACACTCAACTCCTGTTCCTGGTAAAATAAATATTGTTAGATATCACTCTATTGGGTTCCTTGTTTTCATACATAGGTTTTGTTTGTTAATTAAATTGGGATGCATGTTGAATTGGCCACTGGTGTGAGGGTGTGGGGTACATTTGGTTGAGTTAGTCAGAACGGATTAAACCGCAAAAATGGTTAGTAGATCAAATTGGATTAAATGGAAATATGTGAAAGCGGAAATTTTGTTAATCGTCATAGTTGAGTTTTATCAAATAAAACCGATGGTATCAACCATCATATTAAATAGTTCACAAGGCCACGGGAAGACATGACAAGTAAACAATGGCTAACCTTGAGCAAAAACAAAAAACAAGTAATAACAAAAAATAACAAAAAAAATACATAAATGATAATAACAAAATTAAAAACAACAAAACACAATAACAAACAAAAACATAACTACAAACCGACAACAGAAATAGTTAAATCTATGCAAACATAGACCGCCACAAAGCTGATTTCTTCTCAATAATAAATAGTAAAGACAATACAAAGATAGACCGCCACAAAGCTGTTTTCTTCTCAATAATAAATAGTTAAGACAATACAAAGAAAGACCGCCCCAAAGCTTTTTTCTTCTCAATAATAAATAGTAAAGAAAATGCAAACATAGACCGCCAGAAAGCTGTTTTCTTCTCAATAATAGATAGTAAAGACAATGCAAACATAGACCGCCACAAAGCTGTTTTCTTCTCAATAATAAATAGTTAAGACAATACAAAGATAGACCGCCACAAAGCTGTTTTCTTCTCAATAATAAATAGTTAAGACAATACAAAGATAGACCGCCACAAAGCTGTTTTCTTCTCAATAATAAATAGTTAAGACAATACAAAGAAGGAACACCACAAAGCTGTTTTCCTCTCAATAATAAATAGTTAAGACAATGCAAAGATAGACATAACTACAAACCGACAACAGAAATAGTTAAATCTATGCAAACATAGACCGCCACAAAGCTGTTTTCTTCTCAATAATAAATAGTTAAGACAATGCAAAGATAGACCGCCACAAAGCTGTTTTCTTCTCAATAATAAATAATTAAGACAATACAAAGATAGACCGCCACAAAGCTGTTTTCTTCTCAATAATAAATAGTTAAGACAATACAAAGAAGGAACACCACAAAGCTGTTTTCCTCTCAATAATAAATAGTTAAGACAATGCAAAGATAGACCGCCACAAAGCTGTTTTCTTCTCAATAATAAATAGTTAAGACAATGCAAAGATAGGCCGCCGCAAAGCTGTTTTCTTCTCAATAATAAATAGTTAAGACAATGCAAAGATAGACTGCCACAAAGCTGTTTTCTTCTCAATAATAAATAGTTAAGTCAATACAAAGATAGAAACATAACTACAAACAGACAAAATAAATTGTTAAGTCAATACAAAGATAGACGCCACAAAGCTGTTTTCTTCTCAATAATAATTAGTAAAGACAATGGAAAGATAGACCACCACAAAGCTGTTTTCCTCTCAATAATAAATAGTTAAGTCAATACAAAGATAGACCGCCACAAAGCTGTTTTCTTCTCAATAATAAATAGTTAAGACAATGCAAACATAGACCGCCACAAAGCTGTTTTCTTCTCAATAATAAATAGTTAAGACAATACAAAGATACACCGCCACAACGCTGTTTTCTTCTCAATAATAAATAGTTAAGACAATGCAAAGATAGAGCGCCACAAAGCTGTTTTCTTCTCAATAATAAATAGTTAAGACAATACAAAGATAGACCGGCACAAAGCTGTTTTCTTCTCAATAATAAATAGTTAAGACAATGCAAAGATAGACCGCCACAAAACTGTTTTCTTCTCAATAATAAAAAGTTAAGACAATGCAAGATAGACCGCCACAAAGCTGTTTTCCTCTCAATAATAAATAGTTAAGACAATGCAGAGATAGACCACCACAAAGCTGTTTTCCTTTCAATAATAAATAGTTAAGACAATGCAAAGATAGACTGCCACAAAGCTGTTTTCTTCTCAGTAATAAATAGTTAAGTCAATACAAAGATAGACCGCCACAAATGTGTTTTCTTCTCACTAATAAATAGTTAAGACAATATTATGTGCACCAACTGCTTCATAACGATATTTTGCAAACAATAGTAGCAGGCCCTTTTCAAGACAGCTTTCAGCTGATATGTGTTTTTTTTTTGTTGAATTGTGTACGGTACTCTCATAAAATTATGCCAAAAAAAGCAATAAATAAATAACAGACAGGTTTGTAATATTGACAAAGAATGTCCATGATTTCAATATCATTAAAATTTAAGCTTCTTTGCTTTTAAACAATGCATCTGTTGTCGAATATAATTATATAAGAGGCACTATATTTTGTATTTTCTGCAAATTAATCATCACAAATAAATCTATTATAAACATATATGTTTCATTGCAACCTAATTAAATACAGATAAACCTGTATATAAAGGATACCCAAATGGAACCTGAAAATGTGCCCTTTCTAAGCTGTTGCTCTTTATCTACAATTATATGCGCTTTTCATTAATAGGGGAAACGAGGCTGTCCTTTATAGACAGTCACTTGTTATATAAAAATGCAGCCTTTATGAGCATTTATCATTGATATACATGTTAAAATTAAATGGGCTATTCATTAATGGGGAAAACGAGGCTGTCCTTTATAGACAGTGATTTGTTATATAGAGGAATCCATTATGACAGTATTGACTACAAGACTGTAAGTACTTACCAAAACAGTATGCAGATTTTGCAAGGGTACTGCTTGCCAAATTATATACCAAAAAGTTTCCTGTGCACCTTATTATATCAATAGACCAGGTTCTCTTACATGTTGAATCGAAAGTCTGTATGCAGACCTGTTGAGATACTTGTTGGTCCAGTTCTGTTGGCAGTGTTCCTTGAAATATATAAAATTGTAATTATGCGTACATGAAAATGTCTATTTTCCTATATATAAGGGATGTAATTCTAGCCGCATACCATTATATATATATTGTTGAGATATTTGTTGGCTTAGTTCTGTTGGCAGTACTCCTTGACATGTATCAAATTGTAATTACGTGTACATGAAAATGTCGAACTCTTATCCGAATGATCTGGGATCACGGTCTATATTTGTTTGAGCTTGAATGTATGTACTGTGGTTGATATTCATGACTTGTCACGGCAGGTGGTGGTGGTCTTTGTGGGGGGGGGGAGATTCTATCCGCATACCATTACCTGTAAATTGCTTACACATGCCATGTTTATGCAAAGCAAAATGACGATGTTATTGTATATATAGGGATGATATAAGAACAGCTTATAGAGACCAACATATATTATCAGCCAATACAATGACCAACAAGAAAGGAGGTTAAGACGAACAATGGTCTATGAAGTATAACACAGAATATTGAAGGATGAGCAGAACGAACCCCCACTCAATACCTGCGTGAATCCGGATCTGTAGGGATATCGTCGTAAAACACAACAATAAACAAATCAGGTGCTCTCGAAGTTAAGTATTCCTGCTCCATATTACACTGGTAGTGTACACGTTGCCCATGGACCAGGAGATGATGACCATTTCCTTGCAGTTTCTCTGTGGATATTTTGTTTTCGATATTTTGTTTTTATATTTGTCTTTGATATGCAATGGATTGTGGCATTGCTGCACTGTTCTGTCTAAATGGTACTATTCTTTCTATCGTGCCTATGATGGTGATCAGTGCAAGATAATATTTTATTGATAACCTTGAGAGTTATTAATAAGAAAAGTTCGGAGATATCAGAGATGTAACCAAAAGCCGTAATTCGAACAAGGACAGACAGTGCAATGGCCAAAGGAAAAGAAAGAAAAACAAAAAGATAAAACAATGATCCAAATAATACTACTAGGAATATCAAAGATTGAGCAACATGAACCCCAATGAAGAGTGGGAGTGAACTCAGGTGATCCGGAAGGGTATGCAGTTCCTTCACCACGTCCTGTTATTCTTTACATAACCCGGTGCCAAATCTTAACTAGCAAAGATGAGACGAACAAAGAATAGGACAATTCAAGCTCGAATAAATACCAGCAGTGCTACCAGATCAATCGCATTAATAAGCATTACAACAACAGGTCCATCGGAACCCTTCGTGTTCAAAGTCAATTATCGTTCATTTTGTAGAATTCGCATCGGTGAAGTAATAATCAGCTTGTTCGCTTTGAGTGCGGTAGATTATTGGTTTCAGCCCTGATCGATTCAAACCAAGCACTATACAATTGGTATGTGTTACTTCTCCGCTAAATATGCAGCATTAAGGAGAAAGAGGAAAGACTGGTTTGCTCTCAATCACGAAAATGTGTCCGAGCGGAGCGACATACCTACCCAAGGACTGCTATATCAGTGAGATAGCACTATGAAAATCCAACTAAGCGTGATGGTCTAGTACAAAGCGAACATCATCATCATCTCATTGAAAATTGACCTGTTTTCGCCATGATATTGCTGAAAAATTGTTGAGTTGTCGCTAAGCAACAATAGCTCACTCAATAGATATTCAACGATTAAAAATGACATTGGCTCTAATATTCAAAAGGTGATACAAGTACGTCGGAGCAGATAAATAGAGGATATATATTTGAATGTTTCAAATACTCCAAAACACGCTAAAACCTCTTACGGATCGGACGAAATTGTTTACAGGTTGTCTAGTCACGAGTAAAAATATTTAGACACCCTTTTCATGTTATATTTTGTTAGCATAATCGTCTCGAGTGCGAAGGATCGTGGATTCACCTTATTCAAGCCAAATACCATATTGTTGTTGCTCCGCAAAGCACACAGTACGCTACTCATGAGTAAAGACAAATATTGAGTGGTTCAGAGAGAAGATAAGAAATGCGAGTGGTTTCATGACTTATCACCGGGTTTGCAACTAGATTAAAACGACGGGAGTCAATAGTGAAGCAGGAACTGCTTACCCTTCCGGTGTACCTTAGTTCTTCCCTGGTTTTTAGTGGGGTTCATGTTACCCGATATTTAGTTTTATATGTATGTTTTGTAGATCGTTGCTTTTCCTTTTCTACATTTTCTTTTGGCCATTGTGTTGTCTGTTCTTCTTCGATATACGGATTATGATTACCCCTTTGATATCTTCAAACTCCTCTTGATATGCCTATCTGTGAATCGTTGATTAGATGAAAATGGTGGGCTCATGCGCTACACAAGGCAGCGCTTTGGCGTAGTAAAAGTATTCCTCATCATCATATCAACCCATTGTAACGTGTTCTGTCCATGCTGGAAGTAACACATTGCTCACATAGTATTAAGTGATAATAATTACCAAGCTCATTAATGTTTTCTGCTTATCAAAGTAACAGCAAATAGTAATGATTTGAACTATTGATATTGAGCAAAGAGTGCATCTGGAAGGTTTCCGATTATTGAACATTTGACAATTTACACATCTAAGCAATAAATTCGAAAGACATTTTCTTGCTAGAATAACTGAACTTAATAAAGTAATCACGGTATTCATAATTTGTCGGAAAACCAATAGTTATGGCTCGCGTTATTCACAACAGTACGAAATAGCATGATTCTCGAACGGAAACAGGTGTTGAATTTGAAGCGGTTGCAATAGGTTTCACATTGCATTGCTAGAAACAGGTATTTGTTTGTCAAATCGGTAAATAAATGAGCAATATCCGCCACCCTCCCAGAAAAGACACATGCTTATAATCATGCAAACATATAAAGAATAATTGTATTTACCATTTAGCCAGATTGGATACCATGTTTTACATTTAAATGTTCCAGGTGCTTCGGTAGGCATTTCTGTTCCAGCATCACTGATAATTCTATACCATCCTGGATCCAGTCGATCATCGCTGATAGCTATCTCCGAATTCGTGAGGTTAAGACTATATCCTGGAGATCTTTTAACATCTTCCAACCGTTTGTGGTTAATGCTATTACATGGATCTGGAAATTAATATGCTATTTTACAATATCATTGAAATATCATTAGAACAACTTCAACAATATATGACAACTATATAGAAATGAGGGAAGGGATGGCTCAACGATTGTTGACTGCCACAGAAGAGATAAAGAGTTGTACAAGGTCACCAAATTTTAGCCTGTTGTAGCGTAAACATTGAACCTACTCTTTTTTGGAAATCTACCAATAGAAATTATAGCAATAGATGGTCTTAGTGAGAAAACTAAGTTGTAAAATATACCTACTATTTCAGCAATAGCATTTATTTTTTGTGGATTTATTTTTCTGCGGATTGAAAATCTCGGCACCAATTTTTTTTTGTATTACATGAAGCAACAACTGAAGCGATGGTATGATAAACAACTGAACTGGTGCACCTTACAGTGGTCCTTAAAAGTAAAAAAAATATTTAGTTCTTTAGAAAGTTTTCAAACGCTACAACTTCTGAATACGCTTTTGGTTAACTTCAAATTTGTCTTAAGAAACTATTTTTTCACTGTTTTCGCGATCTATTTTGTTGACAACAGTTGGATCGATATCGGTATAAACTTTGATATATTTCGGATATATACTTTTAATGTCGAATTTTCATACCTTATTATATAACAACTTTATAACAAGAATTATGATTAGAAGCAATTGTATTCAATTCTTTTAGTATAATGTAGACATAACAACTCGGGTTAACCGGAATTCTACTACCTGTACATTTCTATTTGTTTGTTTTTTAGATGATTCCAGAGTTCACGCAGTTTGATATTATTCAATCGAAGCTACTACAACATATAAAAAAAACAAAAAAAAACTAATGTTAATTTATGAAATAACAATTTTAAATATTGCTTTAATAAACTTTATTATGATTGTAAACATTTAATCAGGTGATTGTTTCAATAATTGTCAGTGTCAGTTTGGTACAATCATAATTTCTTGATCTGGAGTATTTGTAATTAGGTAAACATCATCATTCCACAGCTAAATAACATTTAATTGTTGTGTAAGCATTTATATATTACCATGTTTTGTTTATCCGGATATAGTAATTACGACTAATTAAATATTTGACACTTACGGCGGAATCGTAGTTAGAGTTTGAAATCGTATTTTGTACGGGACATTAAACATTTATATTACATAATATTCTGCGATATTAAATTTCTGTGGTCCGGAGTTGACTGCAGAATACCGCAGAAATTAGATTGGCGCATAAATTACCGGCTATACGGTATTTATGCTTTAGCAATAGAACGTGCCTCAAAGATTCAATGAAAACGTACATGCATATGAAAACGCGAAAACATATAGAAACGCGTCGTGGGCACTAAATTTGATATCTACGCTTTTATTAATGTGTACGACGCGTTTCTGGAATAAACTTTATCAGGTACGCTCAAAATCGAACAATCGTAAAGTCAAATAAAATAAGGGCCCTGGTGGCTCATTGAAGTTAGGTAGTTGAATTACCTAGCAACTCATACAAGCATATCACCTTAACTGAGATGCAGAATCTGCAAATTTTCAAATCTGTACAACTTTACATCAAACGAACAAAATGTTTTACCCATTTATGATCACAACACAATCAATCAATCAATTTCATCTCAGATACAAGAATGGTAAAACATGCTTATATTATATAATTTCATGTTTTTGTTTTGTATTTTGTTTTTGTTTTTTTGTTGTGTCTCCTTTTTTTTCCATTTTTCAAAGAATTTATTATAATGTTGTATATTGTATTTTACTATTGCTGACCCATGTACTATTGTAATTATTTATTATGTGGAGAGGATCCTTATAAATTGTTATAATTTGTGTCCAATCCAATTGTTATAATATTTAGCAATAAAATATGTTTAATCTAATCTATATCACCAATACGGCGTCGGTTCGCATCCGGTTTTGTAAATAACAAAAAGGGTGCACTCGACTCGCAGCCGCAAGTGATAAAGTTTACCAGTTACTTGCCCATGGTCGGTGGTTCTCTCCGGGTACTCCGGCTTCTTCCACCACTAAACCTGATCGCCATGATATAGCTGATATATTACTGAAAGTGGCGTTAAAAAACCAAAAATCAATCAATCAAATCAAATAATATAAAATTTTGGGGCGAAGAAAAACAAAACAAAAACACCGTGCAATGCAATATGTGTTGGACACAACTATATGCAAACAAACACAAATAACTTAAATAAGACATGATTCCCCACAACAAGCAATTAGAGCTAAAGAACGAGTGGAACATCGTTTATATGAAGAAAAAAAAACGACTTTGAGATAAATGTTAAATGCTAAAATTGTATTGGATTGTCAATGGTAAACATACAGGTATTTGGGATGTGCCTGGCAAAATGCAGCATAATGGCAAATTACCACAAACCTGATCAATTGTCAATCACTGATTGATTTGCGTTACGTTGTTCTTGATAGTATAAATTAATAGAAAATTATGAAAAAAAGGTTAAACAGTGATGATCAACAATTCCATCCATATCAACAAAATCAACAATCACCTCTCACCTTAAACACAAAATAAAGTATGCAAAGAAACGTTAGAGAATACCGAAGAGGTAATCAAAAATGTATATTTGCTTAATTAATATACAATAACTTGGAAGGAAATGTCCACATTATGAAAGGTTTCTTTCCTATTAAAATTATGTGGATACAAATAACATATATTTACACGGTTACTTGTATAAACGTGTGCCGGTCAACTCAATTACCTATATTTTAGGACATATCATAGCATATGAGACAAGTTATGATATATTTAACCTTACGAGCAATATATTATTTTTTTCATTTTACGTACCAGTCTGAGATACAATTAAATCCAATTGATATAACAGTAGCATATGTATAACAAGCACGAACATTTTAGACAAGTTAAAGACGTCTATCTCTTAACTCGTATTTGTAGTGAATATGTAGTCTCAAAAACTGCGTGACTTTGCATTAATAATTTTATTTTTTTGGCATATTATTTCCATTTTGTATAAAATTACCTATCAATTAGGACGACTTCTTGTAAAGTATGCTTTGTTCTTTGATCAACAAAAATCAGATATACCCAAATTCTATTTAAATGATAAACACAGTGGGTATTGATTAGTGCATAATCAACTGCCAAGATCTTTTTTAAAAGTCTATTTAATTACTGAAGAATCACAAAAGCTATATTTAGACTCTATGTAAATCCTCAATGTAGATATAATTGTTTAATTGCTGCTAACAAGGAAACTACTGAACCAAGGGATCTCCTTAGTTAAATTGAAGTCATTGCTTAAAAGGTTTTACGGTCGCCACCATGTGTTGGTTATTCGTTACGTAATATCTGTGTCACACATACCCACGTATATGTTCCATTTGTCGTAAGCACTGCTCTCTCTTTCCCTTATTCATGATTTATCACCGGGTTTGTAACTAGAGTAACATGACTGGCGCCACTAGTGGAGCATGAACTGCTTACCCTTACACCTGAGTTCACGATCGGTTTTAGTAGGGTCAACTTTATGCTCGATCTTTAGTTTTATGCTTAGTGTTTTGTAGATCGTTGTTTGTTCTTGTGTGCTTTGTCATTTAGTCATTATGTTGTCTGTCCTTCTTCGATTTAAGGATTTTCTTTACCCATTTGATATTATCAAGCTCTTCTTACACTAAATAGTATAGTAAACATTGCTGTGGTAGGGTCACTAATTTGCAATAAATAATAAATCAGCGCTATCCATTATTTATGAAATGAAATGAAAAACAATAAAAAGAAAGCATCACACTATCAGAACATTTGCAACATCTAATTGAACAAGATGAACTGTGAGCTAATGCTCACTTATGATACCGCTTATATATTCAATGTGCATACAAGCCAACCAAGTCGACAAACAGGAAGTAGGAATCTGATGGGTCCAAAAATGCTTCCCACGAAATGGGGTACCGATATGAATCTTGTGACCAAATATCAGATTTCTGCAATCAATAGTTACTGAGAAATATGCGACAAAAAATGTGCATATATGTTAAATGTTAATAAAAGCCAACTAATTTGGCCAACAGGAAGTAGAAATCTGACGGGTCCAAAACGGCTTTCCACAATACAGCATACATATATGAAGCTTGTGACCAGATATCAGATTCCTGTCATTAATAGTTGCTTAGAAAAATGCGACGAAAACATTCTTGGGACGTACGGAAGAACAGACGGAAGGACGGGGGCAACACAGTATAACCCCCACCCCCTTCGGTGGAGCGGGGGTATAGAAATGATACAAAGAGGCAAAATGGATAGTCTACCCATAACACACATAAATACCATCGTAGAACTAGCTTAACTCCACCACTTGTTATTGAGTTGCATGTACACATCCCGTAAAGTGAGAGGTCATGTATATGTGTGTTAGGGGTATCAAATTGTTGCCTCTTTCTAAGATTTCCGAATAGTTAATTGTTTAATAGCGAGGAACATGCTTCCAATTATTCATTGAAACATCCGTCACACATTCTACAATGTCAGAAATTTATATTTATTTATTTACAAATGTCGCAGGAGACACAATTTTTCAATTTTTAAAAGAAATTAAGCTATATACAAAAATATAGTTAGATAACATACGTTCTAAATATATGGTTTTATCATTTTAATGTTTTCTTTTATTTGTACATATAACCCATTTGTTGTCATAGAAAAGAATGCTTAATTTCTAATTATCTTGTACGTGTGTAAGTTAATATAACATATAATTTGTTCACTCAACGATATAGCTTAAATAGTGCTACTGTTGACCTTAAGGATCAACCAATCAATCAATTAAACAATCAATCAATCTTTTATAAATTAATATGTGTTATTTTCCGGAATAGTAAGCACCTTCCGGAACATCCCTTGTTTTAGTGGGGTTCGTGTTGCTCGATCGTCAGTGTTTTGCTGACCGACCAATGTCGTTTTATGATTGTTATTTTCACTATTGCATTGTCTGTCCTTCAATTTGAGTCTTCTGATTACCCATTTGCTAACGATACAACCAGTATTTGCTCTTATTTCTAAATGTGATGTACTTAGACGAGAAATGTAAAGACAAATTGCACAGTATTTGATGTGAACCAACCGAAGATCGGAATCACTAATTTTGACGAAAATGTAACCCGTACTTTAACTGAAAACAACATTGAATTTTATTGAAAAAAACCCAATTCGTACTAATATACCAACTCGTGTGTCCTTGATACTGATAAGAAAGCTAAAAATAGAACCAAATAATATATTCCTTTTAAATCATAGACGTCGTGGATATTAATGATTGTTCATAAAAACAAAAGACAGGGTATTTTATTTAAACCTACTACTAGTAAATAACCAAAGTAGACGTGTATCAAGCTTAAGATTGCCTGTGTAAATTCTTCTTTAATTGTATATATCTCGGCTGCACACCATATGAGAAACATGGCTGATCGTCTTAGATAAAAAGGTTGAAAAGGTCAAAAATTTACACAATGCCGTCATTCGTAATTAGATAAATATTTCACCGCATGCCAACTTTTAAAGTATCTTTCTTTATGATGGTTTCTTCTTAAAACCATTAATATTATGATATTAAAAGACGGTCCTTTCTTAATTAGTACGCATTCCTTTTTGGTGCGTAACAATATAAAGCAATTTAGGCAATTAGGATATATTTATTTGTCTAAATCAAGTGACATACCGTGTACATACCCCCACTGAATCTCTAAAGGATACCAAGAGGTCCAAACATACAAACCAGCTGTGTCAGAGCTAGGTTTTTAGTTGACAATTGTTGTTCTTTCTTCAACGTTATTCCAACCCATTCCGTTGGTACATTGACGCAACGATGTGCTTAGCATAATGACGAACCATTTAACACCCTAGGCCAAATGCACTATAAATATAATACGGTTTAGGGTTAGGATTGTGGTGTTGAACTTCACTTTCAACAATATTTCAGCTATATCGTGGTGGTCAGTTTTATTGGATTGCCCGGAGAAAACCACCAACCAGCTGCAAGTCACTATCTAACTTTATCACATATTGTTGCATCAAGAACAAATCTCCTGAACGGGATTCGAACTCAAAACGTTAGTGGTGATAGGCACTGATTACATAGCTAGTTGTAAATCCAACTATCACACGATCACGACCACGACGCCCCTATATAATGCGAAGTATTACATTGATGGAATTATATAAAATAGCATACGGCAGCACAACTTTGGTTAGCGTGATGACGAACCATTTAGAACCCTCGGTCAAATCCGCTATATATATATTATATATGATGAGGGAGTGGATGTGATCGAGTGGTCTAGGGCGCTGGATGTAAGGCTAAGCGAATGGTGCTGCAGTGTATCAATGGTGTGGGTTCAAATCCCGTCGAGGGAAGAACAAAAATTTGACCGCTTAAAAATCTAATTCTAACACTGTTTGGTTTAATTTTCAGACGTATATTATATATATATATATATACCGTAGATATACAATTTAGTGCGCACGACGCGTCTCTGGAATAGCCTTCATCATGTTATATAACAATGATGAAATGATATGAAATAATATCCTTCCTCTATGGAACACCCCATTTCCTATCAATAAGAACTCCATTGGCTGGATTCCAGATTTAAAGGTTTATCTGTCTAATATAAGATATTAAACATTTCTGGTTGGTTTGAATAGATTCCTAATAGCCAATACATTGCCACTGATCACAATGTAGCGCTAAGCTAAAAGGTGTCTTGATATTTGTTTTAGAGTGCAAATTAAACGAGCACAAATCAAACACATACTAAACAATTCAACCCAAATTAGCTATGAAAACAATTATCCAGTGAGTGATTGTTGTTTAACGCCAACTCAACCAATCTATTTGTAGCTATATCATGGCTAATATAAGTTAATTTCCAATGTGATGATGATGAGGTCCGGTTTGAACTAGTATCTCACTGAAACAAGTCCACGGATAGGCATGTCGCTCTACTAGGACACATTATCCTGATTCCGAGCCAACAAGTCTTTGCTCTTTCTCCTTAATGCTGAGTGATTAGCGGAGAAGCAACAAATACGAAGTCATTGGTTTGACCGGATATGGCTCGAACGCACGATCTACCACACTTACAGGAAGCAAGTTAACCATAGCAACTCTGATGTGACTCACACTTATCGACATGTATATACTTCTCTGCAGGTTGGTGCTGTGACAAGATTGTGCTATACAATATAGATTTCTAAATATCGTCAATATTGACATATGTATGTATGTTTAAGTTGAAATGTTGGTGGTCTGATATATGAAGGGAATCGTGTTCTTGATCTTGTGCTCAATGCAGGGATTTTCTGGATAGAGTTCAGCTTCGGAGGGGAAAGCTGATCAAAATAGATGACTAAAATATTGATCCTAGATTGAAGTCATCGCTCCCAAAACCATTTAAGGTCATCATCAGAATCTGGTTGACGCCAGGAAGTATCCATTTTCAAATAACATTGAATCTTTTCCTTTTCACCTATTATGTTTTATTTCCTCTATCATCGACAACACTTTACTGGACTTGACTATATATATGATTAACACGGCGAGTGTATTAAAAGAACGAGAACTACTTACCCTTGGCGTGCACATGAGTTCACCCACTCGTATGTTATTGTGGTCGTGATACGGCTTAAAGTCGTTAGAAAGTGTAAAATATGTCAAAAATATATACATATAATTTATTTAATATTCATTAACAACTCATTAAATAAGGGTAATAACAAAATTACCGAACTCCGAAAAATCTTCCAAAGGGAAAGTCAAAACGCATAAGTATATAAACAGACAAAATCAGTAAACAACCGGAAAACTGTGAAAACCATAATGACCCTGATGTGGTACACGCATTTCTAAAGAAATGGTGGGTTGAATCAGATTTTAAAGAGACAAACCTCCCGCTTTCATTACGGCTCGAAGGTCCGGCTGTCACTATAACAGTATTTATAACAATACTGGAACAAAATAGGTAAAATAGTTGTCAAAGCAGTTATAAAATCAGTGAGGAGGGTGGAACATCTATCGTGAACCATCTCCATCAACAACCCCGAGTCACCTGAAATATTTTAACTACGAAAGTAGATGTCAAAAACAATTTTACGTCCCACATTGATAAAGCATATTTTTTATATTTTTGTTGACTTCCTTATCTTTATACATGTTCACTGTATGACAATCCATCGTTTATTATCGTCTCTGCAGAGGCAGAATATATTTCGACTAGATCTTGGTATCGGATAATAAACTTTTTAAGAGATCGAATAAGGCGAATCTTGTTATAGCCCTGGTCCAGTAGCCTGTTTCTCAGATAAAGATGATGTTTCAGGAAATCAGAATAATTGCTTCTGGCCCTTGCATAGAGAATCAATTGCGAGATGTATGCACCATATGCAGGAGAAGCTGGTATATTGCTGCACACATTTGGAAAATGTATGATCTTAAAATTGAAGTAGTCCCATTTATCATAAATTTTAGTACTGAGTTGACCACTGTCGTCAAATTCGAGGTATATGTCCGAAAATGATGTGGACGAAGCTGTATCTGTGGTCTCTTTAAGTTCCAGCTCTGGCGGATATATCAATGGAAGAAATTCTGCAAATCTAGAATTATTGATAGATAAAACGTCATCAATATACCTGTATGCGAAATTAAAGGATCTTCTTATCTTTTACAAGGCTTTTGAAAAAACTCCGACTCATATGAGTATAAAAACAAATCGGCTAGAAGAGGGGCACAATTCGTACCCATTGGTATGCCGACGACCTGCTGAAACAATGTCCCTCCAAAGGAGCCAAATATGTTATCGATGACGAACTCCAGCATACTGATCAGTTGTTCCTCGAAGTAGCATGTTTTACCTTTTTGAATTCTGTTTGAAAAATATGTGGAATTGTAGCCTAACGCAACACATTGTGAGCCATAGTTTCTATGAGTGAAAGCTTTGTGAATTGTTTCTTTTAAGCGGGTTTTTAATTTATCATGCAGTAGGGTGATAAATATAGTTGAAAAATCAAAAGTTTTGATGAGAGGATACCTGAGAGAAAGATCTTGATTGAAGGTCATCCAAATGATCTTTCGAGTTTTTCAAAATCCACATGTTATTTATGCCACTACGCGAGTAAACAGTTTCAACATATTTCTATTGTCTAGACATTCATGAAGTGAATATGTATTTATTACATTAAGAAGCATGGACATACTTTTAATTAAACAAAATACCATTTTGATATGAACCGAATACAAAATAAATATGTTTTAAAAGTTGCAATGTCTGGAATGTCTATTCCTAGTTTCTGGTCATCGATAACGTGTACTTTTTAGGTTTGATTAGGTGCGCTAGATATTTCAAAGCAATTCGATTTTAAACGAAAAGTACATATCTCATAAATAAAGGAACGATCCTAAAAATTGAAAAAAAAAATAAAACCCACCACTTTGACCCCGCCACATTTGTTTTCCTATCCGAATGCACGATATGGATTTCCATTGTTGTGTTAAGTGAGTGAAGGTAAGAGATGATTGTTTGTTTTGTTGATATTGGAGGAATTGTTGACCACCACTGTTTATGCACTTTCCATAACAGTTTGTGAATTAAAACAAACCTAATACACAATATATCAATTTCCATATTACAACTATCGAAAATGCAGGGCAATACATAATATTTTAGTTAAATCATGTCGACGAGCTCTTCCCAAGTAACCTAAAAACTTTATCACAAATCAGAAGGATTGATTTTGATTTTTGGTGTTTTAACGCCACTTTCAGCAATATTTCAGCTATATCATGGCGACCAGTTTTAGTGGTGGAAGAAGCCGGAGTACCAGGAGAGAACCACCGACCATGGGTAAATCAACTGGTAAACTTTATCACTTGCGGCTGCCAGTCGACTACACTATTTATAGTAATTTACAAAGCCATGCGCGAGCTCAGGCCGTATTGGTGCATATCAGAAGGTGAGGGAATGTACAACACATCTGATTTTCCATGAATTAAAAGAACGGTATAGACATACATTTACCCCTGGTGTCTAGCAAGACTCGTGTAGTTCAATCATTAGTTCTCTCTGTAAAGTTTGTCTCTTTTCGCTTGGTCAATGTCTTGCCTGTCTGTCTTCTGATTACTCATTTGGTATTTTCAAGCTTTTCTTTTTACTAGATTAACAGGACAGGTGCCATTAGTGATGCAGGAACCGCTTACACCTCCGGAGGACATGAGTTCACGCCCGGGTTTTAGTGGGGTTCGTGTTACTCGATCTTTAGTTTGATGTGTACGTTTTATAGACCGTTCCTTGTTCTTTTCTCCTATTTGTTTTGACCATTTTGTTGTCCGTTCTCCGATTTCGACTTCTGAATACCCCTTTGGTATCTCCTAACTATTTTTGTATTAAGTAGACATTCTGAAAGGAAATATAATTTTCAGAAATGTAAAATAAATTGATTAAATTCTACATCCATTGAATGGTTAACGACAAAAGTACATCATGCACGTTATATTCAGCTGTAATAATATATTTAAGGTTAATGTATTAAAATCAATTAGCAAAGAAAAGTACAGCTCATCTTAGAAAAAGTGGAACTTTCTCGAAATTGAATCAGACATGAGTTGTACATATATACATGTAAATTTGAGTGAAAGTACAACTCTAGAAATGAGTTAATATATATGATTAATGTTTTAACAACAAATGAAGTTATATTTCTTCCATTATCATCTGTTAAAGTAAAAGTACAATTGTTATCTAATATTAATGTTTTTGATAGGTACTTTGTCTATGAAACACTGTCTAAACTTTCTTTTGATGATTTGCTTTTCAATTGGATATTGTATTGTCTGTCTTTCTACAATTTACGGCTTCCAATTACCTCAATGATATCTTCAAACTTTAAAAAAAAACAATGTTTGTAAGAAGAGTTTGAAGATACCAAAGGGATAATCATAATATATAAATCGAAGGAGGACAGGCAACATAATGGCAAAAAGAAAAGAAACAAAAGGACAAATAACGATCTACAAATCATACACATAAAATTAAAGATCAAAGTACATGATCTCTACTTAAAACCGGGGGTGAGCTCAGGTGCACCGGAAGTATAAGCAGTTCCTGTGAACTTCATACTAGTAATAAATCATAGCAATTAACCGATGAATATCTAAATGAATATCATAATGTAACTTAATAAAGCATATTGAAACTCGTTTTAGCACGTGTGCTTAATTACAACGATGTGGTTCCAGTTACTATGGTTAAACATATGGATAAGAACAAACAGAAGATCAAATGGTAATGAAAGTTCTTACAATGCACAAAAAATATAGATATTGAGCTTTTCTGGAATAACTATCATCATGTACGCTCATAGTCAAAAGATAGGAAAGCTAAATAACTTAAAAGTTTTTGTGAGCAATAAATATATCCCCTGTATAAAGTTTAATTTTGTATCTTATTCTGAATAAGGGTCCATGAGTTATTCCAAACGCATATGCCATTGCGTGATGTAGCTGTCGTTTTATACTATATTGTATTGTATTTGTAGAGTGCTAAAGAATATTAAATCATCGTCTTATTTCCAGTTTATTCAAATTGAAGAAAAAATATTAATTAGCTCTAGAATTGATTGCAGCTAGTTTAATTATCAATGAAATCTGACAATTTATTAGAGTAATGGGTTTTCTGATCACCAGCATAAGGTTCTCGAGGTTTGAAATGTGGCAATGCCTTCATTTATTTCACAGAAAATTTGGGAAAATTAAGGAGAACGAGCAAAGATTGGTTGGCTCGGAATCAGAATAATGTGTCCGAATGGAGCGACATGTCCACCCACGGGCTATTGTTTCAGTGAGCTAGCAAAACTATAAAATTCAACTTAGCGTGTTGGTCTGGTATAAAGCGAACCTAATCATCATTTCAATGAAAATTAACTTGTTCTCATCATGATATATCTGAAAAATTGCCGAATTGGCGTTAAACAGCAATCACGCACTCACTCGCTTATTAGAGCGATGGGTTTTCTGATTACCAGCATGGGGTTCTCGAGGTTTGAAATGCGCAATGCCTTCATTTATTTCACAGAAAATTAGTATTCTAAATTCCTTAATAATTAAGAGTTCAATTCAAAATATTTCAACAGATCATCAATCGTGTCATGGTTCCCTACTAATTTAGATGCAACCGCATCGATGGTGTAATGGTCAGCGCGCTTGCCTCGAGTGCGGTTCTATCCTCGGTCGGGTCAAACCAAAGACTATGCAATTGATATTTGTTGCTTCTCCGCAGCATTCAGGAGAAAGAGCAAAGACTGGTTGTCTCGGAATCAGAATAACGTGTGCGAGTAGAGCGACATGTCCACCCGCGGACTGTTGTTTCGGTAAGCTAGCACTAAAAATCCAACTCAGCGTGTTGGGTCTAGTACAAAGCCGACCTCATCATCATTTCATTAAAAATTAACTTGTTCTCGTCAAGATAAGGCTGACAAAAATTAGATGCAAGAATACCACACTGTCAGAACAGTTCCAAAATCCAATAGGAAGAGCATAGATTCAAAATCATTACCCATAATTGGTTAGGCACAGGCACAATAAAAAGTGGCGGTGTTAAGCCAGTTTAATAGGCCTATATTAACTTAATAAACCATTTAGCAGAAACTGAATGTTCCATCAAATACAGCGAAATAAAGCGACTATATACAAAAATAATCCGCATTTTTCTTTTTTTTTTCAATTACTGATGGAATTGGTTTTACTGTATTCAAACCACGACCTGACAAACTATATCGCATCATGTTGTACATCTCGGCATGCACATAGTTCGAGTGCACAACATTATCGGTGATATGTACTAATTGCAATCCAACCATCATGCGATCACGACCACGACTACTCCTGGAACATTAATAGTACTTGCCTATTCTTGCAATTTTTAGCACTATAGTTGTACACTTTTATTTTGATGTGATTTATCACAAATTAAGAAAACATTAGGTAAACTATATATAGAGAATGCTTGGTAGCATTGTTCATCAAAGAACCTCACGTTTACTAGAAGACCAAACTTTGATTCAAAAAGAAATACGTTTTAGAATTCATATCCTACAATGATGCATTATTTCCGTTGACAGCTCTTATCATTATCGGATAAATCCGACATGTATTTTTATTATATCTGACAACATACAATTTATTAGGAAAAACAGAGGCCGTCGTGGTAGCATGGTTGTTTTCTTTACAACTACCCGTGCAATCAGTGCCTATTTCTACTACAGTTATGAGTTCATGGCGGGATGTACTCTATGCAAAGTTTGTCAGTGACTTGCGACATGTTGGTGGTTTTCTCTGGTTACTCCGTTTTCCTCCACCAATAAAACGGACCGCCATGACATAGATCATAACGCCAACCATTGGAAAGATTATTAAAATTATTGTTTGCTGCATTATTTTAAACAAACATGTCAGTACCCATCAGTAGCTACACTTAAGCGAGTATATGCATATGATCCACGTCCTATTATCACAAGTACATTGCATATATAAGATTACATGGTGGACAGCTATTAATGGCCGGGTTACATCGGGTATTCCTGGATAATAACACCAAGCTGGCGAAATTATTTAACCAATTCATTTATTACATAATGTTGTAATGAGTATACATAAACACTACCTGCCAAAAAAATAAATAAAACAAAAAAATATAAAACAAATATATCACAACCAAACCGTAGGCTTATCATTGGTATGGTATAGCTAATATTTTTTTGGTAGCACTAATAATCTCAGAGATCATTATATAATATGCATAAATGTGCAAACATTTGTTAATATTCATTCATGAATATGTATTCCATCAAATTTAAAGGAAAACTGTTTACAATAAAAATGTTGATTGCAATATCATAATAATAAAAAAAATATCGCACAGTACCAAAATCATTTCTCAGAATCGTATAACAAAGGTACATCGACATCTTTAACAAGCAAATACACGTTCTCTTTTCTGGTTTGGTACGAAATAAGCCAGATGTATGAGCAACAAACCGCCCCTCTTAGTTAAATGTTGTCATGCAAGTGTTTTCCACATGGGAGCAAAATGACAACCCTCCAATATAACGAAATGAACTAGATACAAGGTTAGTCCTATTATGTCATTTTGTTTTATCTGTATCAAATGTTCCATATTAATACCAATCATTAATTTCAGAAGTGCATGCTACCCTAACACTCGTCAACCATATTTGTTTCATTACTAGATCCCAACAAGATTAATTAAAATACATTACATATAACAAGACACTGATTTGACGTAGGTAGAGTTTGCATCAACCATCAGCGTCCTTCTAAGTTGTAATATTTCTGATAGATTATATATATATTAATTTCACTATCCTTACTCCTACATATATTTATGAGGTCTAATGAAATATTAAAACAATTATGGGGAAATTCATAGTTTTTCGTAACTATGATAGCATATAATTGTAAGCATTAGATACGAATTAGGCGTATGGTCAGTTATATAAAGACAATCTATCTAATGGTGATACAATATAAAACATGAACAGGCCACAGTTCCAGAATGCAATTGAAAATCGTAGAATGAGGCACAAATTGTTATCCATGTATACACACAAATACATGACCGCTCAATTTCCCAATAATTTGGTACAGGCACTGTGGTGGAAAGTGTCGCGGTTAATTTAGTTTTATGGGCCCAAGCCTTCCCTCTTACTGAAGTGTTGCTGTAGTACAAAGTATTTTCCAAATACGAACCCTCACATATAACATGGGCGAACAGGGTTGTTATAGATAAAGTTATATACGTTAAAGAAACCAAATGTGCAATCACGAATGGACAATTCAGAGACGCTGCAAATACTGTGATAACAAGACTGATGACGAAACAAAAACCCATCAAAAACTATAATACCAAAATCCAATACAAACAATCAAATAAAGAGAGATACAATCGATTCCCCTAACACACAAATACATGCACGCATATTCTCCTGCTATGGTACAGGTAATTCAACGAAAAAAAGTGGGTGGGAGATATTAATTTCATAATAATAGTTTATAAATACATTTTTGTTAATATTTATAGTATATTGAAATCCGCTGTGGAAAACTGGTCATTGGCATTGGAATGTAATTGTCGTCACACGTGACATGTTCAGTAAATAACAAACAATAAATAACATTACACATTACAATTGTGTGTACTAAATAAAAACATATAAAAGACAATGGCTTGTTAGTAAACTGGCAATAAAAAGCTGCTAATATAGGTTATCCGTGAGACATGTTAATTATATCCCTTTACAGTGAAGAGATCAACGGGTGTGCTTGCCCAGGAGTTGTCTGTCCATTCCAGAGACCCGATACTTAATCCGCGTTTATAATAAGATGGTAGGAATGTACCAATAGGTGGCGCATTGACTGGTATCCATTGTTTCTCCGTGAAAACGGGATGTTTACAATTTCTACGACTCCTTCTGTAAAAAATAAGAACATTTGTTTCTGTTTTCTATGAAATTCGTAAAACTTGAATATATAATTGAACATACTTAAAAATGTAATGCATTCAAATCATATTAAAACACGTTTCACTGATATTGCGTTGCTGAATCGTTTTTTTTCTGTGTAGTGTTTCGTAGATCGTTATTTGTACTTCAACCTTTTTTTTTACCATTGCAATCTCCGCTTTGAAATAATTTATTGGAATTTGGTATCATTTTGCGTGAGTGAGTGATATTGTTTCACGTCAAAATGAGCATTTATTTCAGCTATATCATGGCGTGAAATGAGAAGAATTTTGAGCGCTAGCTAAGCAGTCCATGAGTAGACATTTAGCTTCACTAGGACACAATATTACGATTCTGATCTAAAGAGACTTAATGTTGTTTGTCTAGTGGATATACAACAAAGATCAATCCTATAGACTTTGGTTTGACTCAACCGGAGTTCGAACCCACGATTTACGGCAATCGTGGGGAACACGCTAACCATTACACCACCAATTCGGTTCACATGAAAATCTCCCGTATATTTATATATTTACCTGTCATTGTTCGATTTATATTTCATGACGATGCAAATGGTCACCATAATCACAAAAAATGCAAATGATCCAGCCACTGCACCAATAATTAATGGCGACAATCCATTTTTGTGACCTATAATCAATGTTATTAACTTAATTTGATTTGAATACTGTAATCTGATTGGCCGATCCGCCTGGAGAACATTTTTGATATACTTGATAACCTGGTTGGTATTGTGACGTCATCAACATATGTATTCGCCAACGACAAATTCATATCGTTCCATGAAATAATTGTAATTAAAATCGATGAATCAATAAATTTTGTTGTAACAATTTCAAGTATTTCTTAATTAAACCCTTTCAAGTATTGTAAATTGTAGTAATATTCGGAAATATTGTCCACATTCGGATCACGTCTACTATATTCGTACATTTAACACATTTTTAATTATGTTTTTGCCATTGATGTGTTTTTTTAATTCAAGCTTCATGTCTAAGTAAAATTAGAAACTTTCTTAAGCAAAACATAAACAGAATATGACTAAGAAAACATTGTAATTGTGTATATTACACACTATACATTAACTTGAAATAGTCTAGATGTGAGCTCGGTTTCCTTCCCTGTCAAGTTGTAGTCGATAGGCCCGAATTGATAGCTTATCTGTCGTGACATTAATTGGAGTTCCTCCCGGTGTTTGGTGGGTCCCATGTTGCTCATATTTTTAATATTGTATGTTGTCTTATTATGTCTTTACGTTCGCATCTCCGTGTTGTGCTGTCCGTTACGATTTCCGCATAAAAACGATGTTCGGTTCGTCGTCACCTCCAGTTGGTTGTAGGAGGGCTCCTGTCTTATCTATATTATTTGTGTTTGTTAATAGTGGGGTCCAGCACATATTGTGTTGTGTTTTTGTTTTGTTTGACTTCTTCCTCTGTTCTGTGTCCAACGTTCAATGTGTCTTTGGATTGTCCATTTTTGATTGCCCCTTCGGTATTCTCTAACATTTATTTAGATGTACCTGTATTCAGTGATTATCCCTACACTAGTATGGAGTTCGTTATCGTTATGTTGAATGTGGTGTTAGACACAAATAACGTAGCGATATTAGTCGAATGATTGTATCTAAGACTCTCTCTCATAAATATTTTGCCCACAAATTCCATACCTAGACTACAAATATAAATATACGTACTATTGTGATTTGTTTCCGTTTCCGTTTCCGGTGGTACCGTTGTGGTGTCACAAGTATCCTGAAATTATTTGATCCTTAGATATATAACAAGAAGAGTTTGGAGATACGACAGGGGAAATCATAATCTGTTAATCGAAGGACAGATACCAAATGGACAAAACAAAAAGGACAAACAAGAATATGCCATTGAGTTGTGTTTTCTACTTCGATGAGTATTTCCCTTTGTATATTCAAACTCTTCTGCGCACAACATTTTCAAACAAAAGACGAATCACACAAAAAAAAACGTGGCGAACACAGGTGTTCCGCAACATGAACATTTTCGATGGCTTTTACTGTGATTCAAAAATGTAATCAAGTCACTAGTGTTTATCTTTTCAGTAAAATTGCAAACATTATTGCGATTATATGTTGATGTGTTTTCTTTAATCATAGTGTCAAAGTTTGGGCGGAGTAATCGACCCTTTAAAGTTGTTAATTTCTGTCGGCCAAATATGATGAAGTTCAAACATTTTCCAGCATTAAATCTTACTATTCTTTTAATGGAGTATTTCGAATACCAGGATGTTAGTATTAGCGTTAGATAATTCCGTAATCACACAATTTCCGACCCCTAATGTTTACCTCAGAATACGGATATCTGATCGATACATGGTAATTGTTTTCATGGCGATAATTTGGAACCAGAACAGGTCCCTATTTGTGAAAGATTCACAACAATCTGAAAGATGTTAAACACATTGTACTTTGATATATTAATCAATTGAATATACAGTAAATCATGTCGTTTGCAACATCATTGTTAAAAATGCTGTTTTAGTGACAACCGGAACCTTTTAGTGGAAGTGGGAGGTTTGGCGCCGTAAAATCTGATTCAACCCACCATTTATTTGGAAATGCCTGTACCATGTCAGGGCCATTGCGGTTTTCCCAGTTTTTTCCATTGTTGACTGATTTTGTCTGTTTGTTGACATATGAGTTTTTCCTTTCCCTTTGGCAGATTTCTTGGTGTTCTGTAATTTTGTTATTACCCTTATTCCAAAGAAACATTGAAATAGGGTATCATAAGACAGATGGTTACTAAATATATGATACATTATTTTGAAATGCACTGTGAAATGAAATGGACATCAATTTCTCACAATACTAGTTATTACTTAATAGAGGTGGTCACTAAAGCAGATTTGACTGTATCTTATATTTGATGTTGAAGGAAAGTTAAAATTAACACAATACAAGGTATTGCTTAATAGAGGTGGCCACTAAAGCAGGCTTAACTTCATATTAGATTAACACACAACTTACCAGCCTAACACATGTGACGGTTGTAGCATTACACGAAAAGCAATTCTCGTCATATATTACAAAAGAAACAGAGTCTCCATAATTAGTACCATCATATGACAATGATAAGTCATAACCATCAACGGAGTTGTCTGTTGATCTCCTCTTCCGGGAAGCTGGAATATCACAGGAAACCATATATTCGTACTGATAGACAGCTTCTGTCACTGTTGCGCCTCTGTCACTAGTTAGTTGCTTTCCATTTTCTGAGGCCTTTAACGATATGTGTTTAAATTGGTAAAAATAACAAATAAAATTAATCATATATGTTCAAATATGAGAAGAAATAATAAGAAACGTAAACAATGTTATATATTTGTTTTGCTATATTTGGTCGGACTCGGGTTAAAACATTAATCTCACCACAATATAGCGCTTGGTTACTTGAATTTCATATTTTTTTTAAAAATATATTGTAGCAGAAAACATACGGAAAAGGTGAATCGATACTTTGCAAGGGATCATTTTACTAACACTTTTCTTTCACATTATATATCGCTATCAAACCACGATTACATTGGTTGTTTGCTACATCTGCAGACTAATTGCTATGATTCGTCATAGCTGATCATCAAGCTGAAATGTTTCTATTGTTGGCGTTAAACATCATTCAATCAATCTCGCCTATCTGTGCTATAGAAATATGACCTAGTGACTCCGCTATATTCATGATAAGCTACACAATGTATCGAGCAAACACCAATTAGAAAAAGAAGTAAATAAATAAATGAATAAATAAATAAGCTGCAACACCACCAGAACAATTCCAGAATCGAATCCGAAAATATATTTGTTTTATTTGACTTACAGTGAAGTGTTGAAATTTGCAGTACACGTTCTCTGAATAAAATATGCTGAAGATGTTGGTCTTTTGACATAATCTAGTCTTTGTAGAACACAACCCTTTGTTTGGAATGGTTAGCTCTGTAGGAGCATCAGACAATGTCATGGAACAGTCAAACCCAATAAATCCAGTATTACAAACACAGACGCCTAAGAAAAACATTATCTATTAATGGAACATCTTAATATAGATCATACAGCAAATTTACGATTTAGGTTTTCTGTGTAGTGTTTTGTATATCGTTGTTTGTTCATTTGACCTTATTCTTTTGGTTATTGTAATATATGTCCTTCTTGGATTTACAGTTTCTGGCTACCGTTTTGGTATCGTTTGGTAACACGTTGTGATTGATGCTTTACATTTCACAGACAGGGTACGATCTTCAAAAAATAATGAGCATTACTTAAAGGGTAAAATGAGTATGACACGATCCCTATCCTGCAGTTGGCCGGTTTGAGTGGTTCAATAAGAGTTTGACAATGCCAAAGGGGTAATCAGAAACCGTATGTATTTCATAAATTTGAGTAATACACACATAAACACTGATTTATCAGATATATTCTATTTTAGCGGAGGGGAAAAATTATAAAATAGATAAGAATGTGATAGGATCTAAGTATTATTTTTCATTACAAAAACAACCGATTTTGTCCCGCCACATATTTGTACATGGGGATCGTTGTGCCCGTAATTGTATGGTAGTTGCATTTACAACTATATGTGCAATCAGTGCCTATTGCCACCGATGTTGTGAGTTCGAATGTCAATCAGGGCGAGGTGTACAACAATATGTGATAACATTTGTCACAAAATTGCGACAGGTCGGTGGTTTTCTTCGTGTCCGCCGGTGTCATCCACGAACAAATCTTATCTCTACAATATAGCTGACATATTGTTGAAAGAGGCTTAAAACACCACAAAACGAAACGAAAACCAAACTATTTGTGCCTGCTCCAAGCCAGGACTTGGATTTTCAACGTCACAAGTCATGGGTTTTTCTATTCTATTCTGATTTTGTTGCTGATATGGATTTAATTTTTAAATATCACTGATTTGATTTATTTTCATGAAAATAAATGATTTTATTTATTAGTATATGGAAGACTGGGATCAATAACTAGTATAATACATACTCATATTGCAGTAGCCATTATTACTGCAGTTGGATGGGCATAACTGGCCCTGTAATATATCTAACACCGAGGATCCACCACTATTTGAATTACTGCGAAATAGGCTTTCATTTTTTGATACTTCCAGCCTGCAGGCATCCTCCATCAACCAAATTGTATATTTTAAGTATGCAGTGCTGCCAGCAATCTAGTTTGGACGAAAACAGTAATATAACATTAAATCAAGCAATCGTAGAATGTTCTGTATGAACCCAAAATAACATGAATCAAGGATTGTTATTTATCGCCCAATGGACATTTTTTGGCAGCTTTATCGTGGAAAGAACAAGTTAAATGTTGATGAGATGATAATGTCTGCTTTGTACTGGACCAACACACTGAGTTATATTTGTATAGTGGTAACTCTCTGAAGCAACAGTATGCGGGTAGACAGTTCACTCCACTCGGACACATTACTCTGATTCCGAGCCATTCAAATCTTTGTTTTCACTCCGTAATTATGTGAACTTAGCGGAGAAGGAAGATATACTAATATTTCAGTCGTTGGTTTTACTAATCAGGTTATCGGTCCCAAGATCTACAGCACTCGAAGCGATCACGGTTGATCTAAAATAGATAGATACAAACAGAGCGAACATACAAATCGTGTCAATTATACCACCCATTACCGGTTACACGATCATGAATTATTAATGGACTATTAGTTCATGATGGTATTATCCTCCCAGTAGATTAGTGGACTATTAGACCCCGAGGTAATCACCCAATCAGTAGTCGGTGTTTCGATACTGAAATTGTTTATTAGATATATTCCAATTTGAAATCTACAGCTACTAATTTAGGTTCTCTTCCTTAAGGCATAGGTGATCTTAGTCGCTTTGGCTATACCTTTTATACCATTTGGTTGTATTGCTGCCAACATGTGTTAGATTATACGACTTGCCAATCGTTCAACTGTAACGGGAACGCTCCCCGACCTAAGGTTATAGGAACTGTAGTAGGTTCATTACCACTTCTGCTAACTGCGTTGGTTGGGATCTTCTCCTTTAGTCTAGTAGGTAGAGCGGTGGCTTAGAATTCAAGAGGTCCGGGATCGAATGCTATCGGGGACTTAGCATTTGTCGGAGGTAAAACATGCTCTACTGTTACATTGGCGCCCAACTAAATAACTCACGATGGTCAGAATAAGAAAACTGGTCGGATTGAATGTTGGTATTTGAGATATTGTCATCAAGGTATGATGATTCCTGAGGTGGGAAATGTATCTGGAACGCTCACTGACCTAAGGTTATAGTAACCGTAGTAGGTTCATTACCACCTCTACCAACTGCTTTATTGGAGATATCATTTAGCTCAGGCGGTAGAGCAGTGGCTTACAATTGCATTTTTTGAGGTAAAACATGTTCTACTGTTACACAACTTTGAATGTACCTGATGAAAATGTTATCCCAAAAACGTGTAAATATTAAGAGCAAGTTCGACCCAAGGAACTATGGAGCCTCGGAAGGATAGTCAGTTCCTGCTCCATTAGTGGCACCTGTCGTTTTCCTCCTGTTACAATCCCAGTGACAATTCATGAATGGGGAAAGAATCAGATAGTCATTACGACAAACGGAACATATCTGTAGAAACATGCGTATTTGTATTAATGGAGGCAGCTATTACCTGCAGATGTTAGTTACCTTTATATCATCTATGCAGGACTCAATGTAAAATGATAGATCAATATGGGCATGTTCTTGACATAATTCCAGAGCTGTCATTTGTGAGAGTTCCTCTGTACACGCCTGTCTTGCCGAATCTTCTGTCCATCCATTTTTCCATTCTGGTTCCTATATAAAATTATTGTATTTCAAATTATGCGATGAGGGAACAATGCTATTGAATAATAAGCAACATAATATTTGTAAAATGTAGTTATTTATGCAATTTTATGATTGGTTAATGGTTTGGATTATGGTGTTTAGCGACACCTTCAACAATATTTAATATTTACGGTTAAATTTTGGAAATGTTCCGATAGTGTGGTATTGTTTGTTTTTCATTTTATATCTTTGTTTGAAGGAAATATTTCATTTGTTTGTTTTCGGTTAATAGAAATAAATGTGTACACAGTTGTCTCATGGTAATCCTGAGGACTGGGTGGCTCAATGAGTTAGGTCGTTGGATCTAACAACTCATACGGCGTGGGTTCGCACCCGGCTTTGTAAGTTACAAATGGGTGTACTCGAATGGCAGCCAAAAGTGATAAAGTTTACCCGTTGCTTTCCCATGGTCGGTGGGTCTCTCTGGCTTCCTCCACCACTAAAATTGGTCGCCATGCTATAGCTGAAATATTGTTGAAAGTGGCGTTAAAACACAAAAAATCCAAAATCAAATCAAAAATCCTTGTTTTGCTTACTTATGATTCAGTAGAATAATAGCTCTTTATATATTCATAATTGATCAAGCTGTAGTTCTCAATGAAGTGCAAACAATAATTAAACTTGTAAGGTACACAGTTCCGAATTTACCTATGGTCTCGACAGGCTGAAGACTAGGGCTTCAAAATTTAGGGGGCCAATGTGTTTTAAATTTTGTATACTGTTATTGGATTTTCACACTTATGCTTGTTTCCATAACATATTATACTTTCTAAGCAACTTTTCAGTAATTTTTTTTTACACAATTGGACTCCAATTCAGAATATTGCAGAATTTGAAACATCCCTCATCATCTTCGCCTTTATTGAAATTGATAAAACACACTTCCATCTGCATCCTGTCGTGAAGTAGAAGAATTGGGATAGCATAGACCATCGATTTATCTAATTCCGGCACTGAAGGTACATGAGTGTGTGTTTGTGTGGGTGGAAGCAGAATAAATAAGTAATCAATTTCTAAATTTGATATGTTAAATTGTATTGTAAATGTAGTCAAATCTACCCACGTGGTCACCTCTATTAAGCAGTCACCTCTGTTTAAAGATGAAACTTTATTGTCCTAACATATAAAATGGTATATGCATTTAACCTCTTTAAAGAGGTAATCTGTCTTATGAGGTCACTTTTTCAGTGTCTCTTATGCGACCTTTCAATACAGGCTTGAGTGTAATATATGTGGTGTTTAAATCTTTTGAGCATTATCTCAAAGACCTTTTAAATGCCATTTTAAAAACAATTATCCATGTGATATTTTATCTACGGCCATGATATTGAACTTAATCGGTGAGTGTGACATCAAACACATTATGAAGTTACAGATAAAAACAATAATGTCAGTTGAGAAAGTCTCGGCATATATTTTCACATCGGACTCGCTGTGATAATCGCGATAATATCTGCCTAGATCTTCATAACTGCTGATGTTCTATATATATAGTGGTCTAGGGCGCTGGACGTAAGGCTAAGCGAATGGGGCTGCAGAGTATCAATGGTGTGGGTTCAAATCCCGTCGAGGGAAGAACAAAATTTTACAGCTCTAATATCTAATTCTAACACTGTCTGATTTAATTTGCAGACGTATATATATATGTATATATAGCTTAGATAAGCTCACCGGCGGGATATAATCTGGATCGTATTTAGAATCGTACGTCAATGGTGTGTCTTCAAATACGTCATCATTGTCTACTGCTCTTTTACGTCTCCTATTCGTATGGCATTCCTGGTACAAGCTTGTAGCGAGAGGCGTCCTAGTATTTTTACATTGCACCATTGGTTCTGACAGATTGCAGTGTACGTCAGTGAACTCTGAAATGCCGCCTAGCTGATTTGCCTCTTCAGCACACAGACAATATTCCTTTAAAAAGAGATCTTCTGTGGAGAATGTGGGTAAGGGTGAAAATAGTTCTTCATCCGAATTCCTCTCTACTCTAGTAAAATGCATAATGAAGATATCAAATGAACAAGCGCAATAAAAGTAGTCATATTTTTATATATTTATACATAAATTCGAAAATTCATTGAATATACCCGGTAAGTATTTTATGATTTGTACTGCTCACTGCATACTGACAACGCAAGTTCCATTTCTATAAAAAAAAACATTATGCGGCATTCGAGCTCGTTCTCATCTTCGAATATATATATATTATAACCCTTGATATTAAATTCTGTATTTAGCCAGGATAAAACGTAGCAAGAACCCAGTAGCCAAACACCACTAAATCTTGCCCTGGGTCCCGGAAAACTTTCAGACACTATCCGTTCTAGCTACTTACATTTTGGAAATGTCATGCTGGACTAAGAAAATGTTATTGTAGCGACACTAGCTAGCAACTGCAGCAAAAATACTAAGTTTGTCCATGCTTAATATTTTAATTTGTGTGAAAATAAATGGCTTAGCTGCACTAAATAGTTTTATGTAAACTGCCTAATATTCAATCCAACATTTGTATTCTTCGCTCAATACCATTCAATCCCTCACCAGTTAGTGGCCTCAAAATCAAATCCACTATTACAGCATAGCTTTATATGTACCTCCATGATCTTGCAAAATCATTTGCTGATGTTGCAGAATTGGATCCTCTTGGCATAAAATCATCAGACGTGTCTTGGGTTTTGCTGATATATCCACATAGTCCCTCTGTTTGTTCTATGTCTAGGGCAGATGGTTTGATAGCTATAGTTGGAATAGAGCTGCCAGAAATACGAAAGGTTATAATTGTACCAATGGGAAGCGTCACCTATTACGAAATAAAGATAACAAAATACTCAGAGGGAAACAACAGCACCATTTTAACAGAAAATCATTGAGGGTTTATTGCAGTTTAGATATAGTTTTGCTTCATAGAACAAGCGAACAATGATTTCTGTTTTACTTTTATCATGCAACAGACAATTAAATTGTTAACTTGACATACATAGACAATATACGTACATTGTCGGAAAATATAGAATTTAGAAACAGGTAGCAAAGCGAGTCTTTGGTGAACTGTTCCGTCATATTTCGCAGCGGATGCAAATGAACTTTGTATTGTCCGACAACATAAGTAAATTGTGTCTATCCTGCATTGTCAAAAACCCAAAACAACAGCCAAATTTTCTGCAAAGTGCAGAAACAAGGATCGTTCTAGTCGTTTTTGATGGAGTCTTCAATAAAACCCGCGTTTATAATGTTACCATTTCTTATTGTCACTCAACATGAATAAGATGCCAGAAAAAATATAACGTGATCACTGACGTGATATAACAAAAATATATCCAGTCAATACAATTTGACTGCTTAAATAGAACCAATACAGGATACACGATACTATCGTACTTCTTATAAACTTCTAGGAATATCATTTGTTTAAAATGAAGACGTGGAAACCGTGTATATTCAATACACGGTCAGTAGGTTTTAATACACGGTTAGTAGTAGAGTTATCTGACGTCACATATGAATCACTTCACCTGATCGCATACATAAAACACACAAATACATATTTATTAGTTCTGATTCAGTTACATCTAAATCCTTCAGTCAAAGGTAATCAATAAGATATATTCGTTACACAGTGAATTAGTGTATAGTATTAGTACGATATATACGCGGTCAGTGAATTCCATATGGGGTGACAGCTAGCGCTACGCTCTCACGCCATATGGAATTCACTGATCCCGTATATATCGTATTAGATCACTAACACACTGTGTAACTTATAATATCACGCTACGTTGCTAACCTTGTAAGTATTGCTTGATAATTTCTCGATAACCATGTGTTTATTATCACACATTGAATACGTCATACTAGGGTATTGTCTTCCAGATGCATAAAACTCAGTTGAAATAACGTCACACGTTCGTACCACAAACAGTGAGTCATGACTTCGTATAGCTATACCACAGTTGCATGCTCCTTGCCAACAGCTTGTTGTTAATGTGTGTACCTAAAATACAATATAAAAAATGTTAATGATATTATGGCTTTTAGGAAAATGCTGTATTTTGATTGGACACAAAGCCAGATGCATCATGCTATGCACATGACTGGAGTCGTAAACATAGATCACGTGACTAATGAAAGTGGCGTTAGACACCCACACAAAATAAAAACATTGCGTCAAATCTCGATTGTCGATGTACTTATACAGTTTGGACTGAGTTGCCTTACCCAGTATGGATATCTTTTGTGTCTGTATAAGATATACTCTCCACTCCCATGGAAGGCAAACCTTTTACCATCTGCTGTTATGTACTGAGGGTCATTCCAGGTCGAACAGAATTTAGATGTAACAGCAGAATCACGATCCGACACAACGATCTACAATGCAAAAATATAAGAATTTCTCATTTCATTGTTCTGCAAATTTGTCATTGCACAAATATAACTAATTTGATGAGAGTATATGATAAAAAATAAAATAACAGAGTTATTGCATATTTCAAGGAAACAGTGATGAAATGGAGAAAAAATACGCGCTGTTTGAACAATTGCTAAGCCCAATAGAAACATCGTAGAAAGAGATAAAGCTCATACCCCATAACACTCAAGTACAAATCCGCCCACTTTCCAGGCTTGGTACATGTCATTCAATAAAACAATAGTGGGGCTAAGCAATATATATGACCCCAATTAGTGAAATGATGAGGTCATCCAAGTAATATTTTAGACAAATACATGTGTAACTAAATTGGAAATGCATGAAAACGTTAAAGTGCCATTACTACTACAAATATTGTTGAATCGATATGATGGAATTATATCATCAACTACATAGTATTCCCAATCATCCTACACAACATGAAAACTCTCGCACCAACGATACCAAAGGAGTTGCGTTCACAAAGTATAACTATATTGAAAATGCATGAAAACGTGAAAATGCCATAACTCTTACAGAAATTATAGAAAGGAAATGGCGGGATAATATGATCAACTACACAGCATGACTAATCACCCTACAAACATAACGGAACGAATGAACGGACAAACCGCAAAATGATATGCCCCCATACTATTATATGTGCGACATACAAATACAAATTTATACAAATGTAAAAAAAAAAAATATTAAGGCTGTCGTTGGCTTGATATACCCCATGTGACACTTATCCAATCTGGCAATATATGAACATCTCCTATCGCTATACGGCCTATGGTTTACCACGACCTGGATCGAATCAACGAACCTCCACACTCAATGTGAACAAACTAGCCATTGAGTGGTGATATGGCTAGTTTTGTTGCCTTGATTTTGGAAGATACGTTTCCAATTCTGTACAATATGGTTTCGGTTTGAATTTAGAACAAAAACCTATAAAGTCTAACCTGTATATCAGGTATATTAACACTATCCCAGACACCAGACAAACCAGTAGATGAGCCCTCTTCTATCTTCAATCGAATATGGCCCGTCCTATCATCGGTGTTGTATACATTGTCGATATATCCTGTCACAATCAAATTAACTGGCATTTCCCAGTTATTGGTGGAAAATGTGACACCACATTCTTGCGTATTAAATACCATAGCCTCCTCTTGTATGTTGTTTACACACTTATCTGGTGGATTGCCTTGGTATACTGGTTGGGCTATCTTTATTGTTTGGGTACACGTTTGTCTAATTACAGCACTAGATCCAATACATTCCACTGGAACAGATGTCGTAATTGGCATGGCTATTTCTTCTCCTTCCAATACCTCGTATACAGTCTTTTCGGGCTTTACAAAAAAATATGTATTTATAATGACAAAGATATCCAAATGAAAGAAAATGAAAATAAAAAACAAAGTTTTCGGAATAATTTTTAATAAAACAATATCAAATAATACAAAAAAAGAAATAATATATACCCCCAACACACCGATTGCTGACCACGCATGTTCCTGGCTTGATACAAGGACTTCAGTAAAAAGTGGCGGGGTTAAACAAGTTTTATGTGGCCTAATGTGTCGATTCATTGCAATTAGCTATGTAATAATTTTGAATTGCATGTTAATGGCACTGCCACTCAGAGATGATAATCAGTAAATACTGAACTTGTAAGATGTTAAACAACAAATCACCTTCTTCAATATAATTTTCTGTGAAAAGGATTTTGTTCTCCTCATATTCATGGATATCCAGCTGTTGCTAATCAATTGTTTACCGACTATGTGAAATTAACTAGCTCAAATATAAAATCGTACGTATTACTATTACGGGAATACAATTACTGGTACAATATCACACAAGTTGCATATAAAACAATGAAGGTTTGCATACCTAAAAGAGATTGATATCAAACGGGAGATGCTGTAGAATTGAAAAATCTAAATGGCTGTTGAAAATGTAACTACATTGTTCATTTCATTTGAAAAAACCTCGTATCATTGGTCAATGGGTTGACACGTGACTTCTGACTTGAAATTTCACCATTCAACGAAGCGGTAAGCAATTTAACCACGCCCACCTCTTGGAACTATTTTGGAGCGTCATGATAAATATGCATAATTGCAACAGTTAGACATGTGGAATTTTAAAGCAAATTAAATATTGAATGTAATTTGTGTAGTTTATAGGGTGGTATAGGCGCTGACGGAAGAACATAGTTATGCGAACTGTACTCCAGTCTTCGCTTTTCACACTACAATCAAACTGTAAAAGATTGCATTCGACTCTTTAATACTGTTCTATATAGAAGACTATTCTAAAATGAAAGACTTAAATATACCTTAACACCAGCCTCAAATAGATTACTGTGATGGTATGGTCCAGGAACAGTGGAAGCATCAAGTCTTGCTCGAACAGCACATTTTACCTACAGATATATAAATATACATTGCACATACTATTGGGAATCATGGTTTAAGAGGATTATAATATTTATTTCTCGTGACTACGACATATGAAATATGTATTCTATATAATACATAATTTAAAATTATGTGATGCATTGCTCTCAAAATAATAAAACATACGTGTGTAATTACCATGAACACACGATTAAAAGCACAGGTATACTAACAGTCTTTAGCCTCGCCTAATGCAACTTTTTTTCGTACATAGTCGATTTGGCCATGTGGGCGAAATGGTCCGCCTTTAACTTAGCGAATCGAAACTGCAGTGTACCAACAATGTAGATTTGAACCTCGGTTTGGAAAATATAAACCCGGGTTAAGATCATTTTAAGAGCCGAAAACTCTCCTCATAGTGTTTTCCAAAAGGATTCTGAATATACGATTATATACAAATTCTTACCACCATGTTCATTTGGTATTGTCCGACCCAGTCAGTAGGACGTAACAATGACTGGTCGATGTTATTGTATGCAAGTCTCCTATGTATTACAACGCTCTGTTCGTTTATGTACCAATATACATCATAACTGTAAGATTGGCTATCTACATCAGCAAAAGAACATCTAAATACTGCTTCAAGTCTTGGTCCAATATTGACGTTAAGCGTATCTCCTTCAGCTAACTCTGCCATTACCACTGGAGAGAAGACTTCCGGTGGGAAATCAGCTAAAATAATGCAGACATGAGATGAATTACATTAGAAAAATGTTAATTATTTTGTCAAAATTAAGCATAAAATTAAAACATAAAAATCCTAATTTTACAAAAATTGCTTCGAATTTCGAATTGCATTATTTTTTTTTCATTCTATTACTTGGAAAATTAAAAAAAATATTTTGCTCTATATCTTTTGAAGGATATAATTATAAGTTGACACACGTTTATGTATTGAAATTGCAGCGGAAAATAAAACGCAACACTGATGAATAATTTACTTTTTTTTTCAAATTATAATCTGTAATGAAATCTGTACATGTGTTAGTGGAAATACATAAGTGTCAGTACCTTATCATTGCCTCGTTAATACTAGTAGCATGCTATATAAATAGTGTTCGTCATTTTAGTATAATATAATTAAAATGTATCAATGAATGCATAGCATGGTTAGCAGTTATTTCTGACAAAATAACAAAGCAAAATATAGAGAAACACAGAAATAATTACAGAAAACAACATATATTGTAACAAACATTATTTGTACAATTTATATTTATACTAACAATAAATAAGTATATGGTATGATTTACTGAATATGATACTTGGCAACATACAACAGTTTAAACTGCAAATATAAACAACAGTGTACACTGTACATGTATGTATCATATATTATTGCACGATTATATTTACATTATTTGCACGTATGAAATATATGATATTTGTTATCTATAATACTTGTAAAACTTTTTTAGTATATTCCTAATACGGTCATTTGTTTCATGGAAGAGTATACATTTAGTTTCTCTTACAAGAATATTGATTATATCACATATTTCTCTCCTTTGATTTGACAGATAATAGCTTTTATAAATGGAGAATCCTATTATTGTGAGTAAATAAAGGTAATAACAAAATTACCGAACTCCGAACAATCTTATAAATGATTTATGTCATCATATTCTACTTTTATTTTGTACCATGTAACTAAATTTTGCAAGATTATATGTTCACCTAATTTAAGTTATAAAAACAAGATTTTTTTCTTATCCTCCAAAATGTTTCCAATCTTTTGCATTCAAAGAAGAAGTGTTCATAATATTCTGTAATTCGACAATTATTACATAAGTTATTAGTGGTTATATGCCATTTGAATACTAATTATTTACATGGTAAAATATAATGGAATAATTTCCATTTATAAACTTTAAATTTGTTTTCTTTCATGTTTTGGTACACAAATGTCAGACTTTTCTCAACCTCAGAATCAAATCTAATGTTTATTTTTTTCAACCAGATACTGAATCCCTAGGGAATCGAAATATTGTGACTATTGAGTAGATTTTTTAAATATATATTTACTGAGTTGGTTATTTAAGTTTTGTGAATTTGAATATATTGGGGTGTTAAACAAGCTGATATTCACCTGTGTCATGGTTGACTTTTCATTCTTTATTATTTGTTTCCATTCTGCTGGGATATATTTTTTAACTATAGATGTTTCTGACATCAAGTTTTGTTTACATATAAGATTTTGCAATGAACAATATTTTAACATGTAGAGCAGGAACTGCTGACTCTCCCGGAGTTGAATCTCGGTTTTTAGTTATGTTCTTGTTGCCCGAACTTCAGTTTTTTGTGTAGAGTTTTGTAGATCTTTGCCATTTTGTTGACCATTGTATTGTCTGTCCTTCTTCAAATTACGGTTTCTGATTACTTTTTGGTATTTTCTAAAGAAATTATCTTGACAAAATCGAACGATTAATTTTCGCTACAAAGGCATGACTACAAAGGAAACGATCAACATACATTTTTAAGGTTATATTTATTATAAAAAAGGAAGCTTAAACAGTGATGGTCATCAACATCACTAATAGCAACTAAACCAACAATCACCTCTTATCTTAACTGAACTCGCTGAACACAAACAAGATCACGAACGAAATACAATGTTGGGAATCCAAGTAGTGGGTTGGGACGTGTGCAAAAATGTGGCGGAGTTAAACCTGTTTATGGGATCTTGACCCTCTCCTTTCTTATTCCTCATAAAACAACATATACTTACTCGTACATCCAGGAGAATAACCGGTCTCAGAATACTCGCCGTCAGGACATTCAACTTCTGTTCCTTTAAAATAAATACTTTTAGATATCTTAAATTCTAATTAAAATATATCACACTAATGGGTACCTTGTCTTCATACATATGCTTTGTTCGTTAATTAAATTGGGAAGCATGTTGAATTGACCAACGGTGTGAGGGGGTGGGGTAAATTTGACTGAATTAGTCAGAAAGGACTAAACGGTAAAAATGGTCAGTAGATCAAATTGGATTAAATGGAAATATTTGTAAGCGGACATTTTGTTAATCGTCATAATTGAGTTGCATCAAATAAAACCAATGGCATCAACCATCATATTAGATAGTACAGAAGGCCACAGGAAGACATTACGAGAAAAGAATTGATAACTTTGAACCAAACAATGAGTAATAAAAAAAAATAACAATAAACAAACACAAAATCAAAAACAACAAAACACAAACACAAACACAAACAAAAACATAACTACAAACAGACAAAATAGATAGTTAAGTCATTACAAAGATAGAAACATAACTACAAACAGACAAAATAAAGAGTCAAGTCATTACAAAGATAGAAACATAACTACAAACAGACAAAATAAAGAGTTAAGTCAATACAAAGATAGAAACATAGCTACAAACAGACAAAATAAATAGTTAAGTCAATACAAAGATAGAAACATAACTACAAACAGACAAAATAAATAGTTAAGTCAATACAAAGATAGAAACATAACTACAAACAGACAAAATAAATAGTTAAGTCAATACAAAGATAGACCACCACAAAGCTATTGTCTTCTCCATCAGGCTCCAGTCAGTTGAGAAAATGACATATTATGTGCACCAACTACTTCATAACGATATGTGTCGTACAATAGTAGCAGTCCCTTTTCAAGACACCTTGCAGATGGTATGTGCTTTTTTCATTTTTGAATTTTGTATGGTACTCTCATAAAATTATGTAAACAAAATTATAAATAACAGACAGGTTTGTAATACTGACAAAACAATGTGCATTATTTCAATATCATTAAAAATTAAGCTTCCTTGCTTCTAAGCAATGCATAGAAGGCTTTATATTTTGTATTTTCTGCAAATTGAACATCACAAATGAATCTATATTAAACATATATGTTTGATTGCTCACTATGTAAATACAGATAAATCTGTATATACAGAATACCCAATGGAACCTCAAATTGTGCCCTTTCTAAGTTGTTGCTCTTTATATACAGGTTAAAATTGTATGCGCTATTCATTAATGGGGAAAATGAGGCTGTCCTTTATAGACAGTGATTTGCTATATAAAAATGCAGCCGTTTATGAGGATTTATCATTTATATACAGGTCAAGATTATATGCGCTATTCATTAATTGGGGAAAATGATGCTGTCCTTTATAGACATTGACTTGTTATATAGAGGTATCCATTATGACAGTATGGACTATAAGAATGTAAGTACTTACCAAAACAGTATGCGGATTTGGCAAGGGTACTGCTGGCCAAATTATATACCAAAAAGTTTCCTGTACATCTTATTATATCAATAGACCAGGTCCTCTCACACTGTGACGTGAAAGTCTGTATGCAGGCTTGTTGAGATACTTGTTGGTCTGGTTCTGTTGGCAGTGCTCCTTCAAATATATAAGATTGTAATTACGCGCACATGAAAATATCGATTTTCCTATATATACGGGAGTGTGGGTGTGTGAAATTCTAGCGGCATACCATTACCTATATATTGTTGAGATATTTGTTGATTCAGTTCTGTTGGCAGTGCTCCTTGCAATATATAAAATTGTAATTACGCGCACATGAAATTGTTTGGTTTCACGGCCTATTTTTGTTTAAACTTGACTGGTCCGATTCTTAGTTCGTTCTATTTTTGCTTATCTACTGTGGTTGCTATTCATGACTGGTCACGGCAGGTGGTGAAGACCTTTGGGGGGTTTGGGGTGGAGAGTTGTATCCGTATACCATTACCTATAGAATGCTTAATATCATATTGTCGTTTTACATAGGTTTGTGTAAAGCAAAATGACGATGTTATTGCATATAGGATGATTTGAACAGTTTGATAATCCCAAAAACAGTAATCAGAAGGCGCAAACCAAGGAAGAACAGACAATGTTATGACCAAGAGAAAAAGAAGGATGAAAAAGACGAGCAATGGACTATGAAGCGCAACACAGAATACTGAAGAGTGAGCAAAACGAACCCAATTTTAAAACTGAGGGTGAATATAAGTGTTCCGGGTCTGTGAGGAAAGCATCGTAAAACACCACAATCAAGAAATTACATGGTCCGGGAGGGTGAGTAGTTCCTGTTCCAAATTATATTGGTAATGTATACATTGCGCATGAACAAGGAGATGGTGATCATTTCCTAGCAGTTTCTGTGTGGATATATTATTTCTAATATTTTGTCTTTGTTATGTAATGGATTGTGGCATTACTGCTCGGTCTAAGTGGTACTATTCTTTCTATCGTGCCTATGCTGACCCGTGCAAGATAATATGTAATGCATTGTATTACAGAGTTATCAGTGAGAAAAGTTCGAAGATATCAAAGGTGGAACCAGAAGCGTAATTCGAACAAGGACAGACAGTGTAGTGGCCAAAAGAAATGAAAAAAAAGACAAAGCAATGATCCAAATAATACTACAAGGAATATTAAAGATTGAGCAGCATGAACCCCATATGAAAAGTGGTAGTTAATTCCGGCGCTCCGGACAGGTAAGCTGTTCCTTCTCCATTAGTGACGACCATCCCGTTACTCGTTACCTATCCCGGTGCCAAGTCATGACTAGCACAATATGACAAGGACAAAGATAAAACGAATAAAGAATCGGACAATTCAAGCCCGAACAAATACCAGCAGTGATACCAAATGAATCGCATTAATAAGCATTTTTACAACAGCCTGTTCATCGTTCAAAGTCAATTATCGTTCATATGTAGTAACCGCATCTTTGATGTAATAGTTCGCGTGCTCGCCTTGGGTGCTGTAGATCATGGGTTGGAGCCCTGATCGGTCAAACCAGACTATACATTTGGTATTTGTTGGTTCTCCGTTAAGCATGCAGCATTAGGGAGAAAGAGCAAAGACGGGTTTGCTCGGAATCAGGATAATGTGTCCGAGTGAGGCGACATGTCTATCTACTGACTGTTATTTCAGTGACCTAGGACTATGCAATTCCAACTCCGCTTATTGGTCTAGTACAAAGTGGACATCATCATCAGCGTTAGCGTTGAGAAGCAAACACTCAATCAATCGATATTCAATGATTATAAGGACATTGGCTCCAATATTCAAAAAGTGATACAAGTAAGTCGAGTAGATACACAGAGGATATATATTTGGATATTTCAAATACTCCAAAGCATCCTACGGATGCAACGAACCTTTTGTTATAGATGTTGTCTAGTCACGAGTGAAAATATCTAGAAACCCTTTTCCTATTATGCTTTGTTAGCATACTCCTCTCGAGTGCGAAGTATCATGGATTCACTTCAGTCAAGTCAGATACCATCATGTCGATATTGTTGCTGCTCCGCTACGCACACAGTACACTGCCCATGAGAAAAGGCAAATATTGATTGGTTCAGAGGCAATATTATGAATGCGAGTGGGTTGATATGCCTCTCTGTGGATTGTTGACGAGATGAGCATGATGGGCTTATGCAATACACAACGCAGCACTTTGGTGTGTAAAAAGCAGGCCTGATCATTATATCAACAACTTGTAACTTGTTCTGTCCATGTTGGAGGTAGTAAATTGCACAAATAGTGCTAAATGATAATTATTCCCTTGTTCATTAATGTTGTTTGCTTATTGGAGTAACAGCAAATAGCAATGATTTGAACTCAAGATATTGAGCAAAGAGTCCATCTGGAAAGTTTCCGATTATTGAACTTTTGACAATTTAAACCAAATTGAGACATCTCAACAATAAATTCGAAAAAAAATAAGACAAAAGAAATTGTCATGCTCGGAAAACTTAACTTAATCAAGTAGTCACGGAATTCATAATTTGTCGGAAAACCAATAGTCATAGCTTGCGTGTTATTCAAAACAGTGCGAAGCAGCTGGTTTCTCAAATGGAAACTGGTGTTGAATTTCTTGCGGTTGAAAAAGGTTTCACTGCTAGAAACAGATATTTTTTGTCAAATCTGTAAATAAATGGGCAATATCCACGACCCTCCTAGCCCAGACTCATGCTTAATATCATACAAACATATAAAGAATAATTGTCTATACCATCTAGCCAGATTGGATACCACGTTTTACATCTAAAGGTTCCTGGTGCTTCGGTAGGCATTTCTGTCCCAGCAGCACTGATAATTCTATACCATCCTGGCTCCAGCCGGTCATCACTGATAGCTATTTCAAAATTATTGAGGTTAAGACTATATCCAGCGGATCTTTTAACTTCTTCCAACCGTTTGTAGTTATTACATGGATCTGAAAATTAATATAAGTTAATTTTACTGTAGCATTGGAATGTTAATATTGTCCACAGTTAGTATTTCCTATCATAACCAACATGAGAGCCCGATCCAATACTTGGAGACGTATCGAGCCGGTCTGTGGGTTTGAGCCCTGGTAACCAATACCAATACTCAGCACATATATGAGACAATAGAACACTTTGATCTTTCCCAGTACCTCACGAAAAATAATTTGATCTATGCCTGCTCTCCCATTAAACATCTGTATACTATTAATTATATATGCTTACTAACGTTAGCGAGGCCGGAATAAGGCACCGGTACTGATTATATCTTTATCAAATGTACACATTTCAATAAAAGTTGAATTAAACAAAATAAAATAAATAATAGTTTATGGATATTTTTAACTTTACGAACAATATATATTGTTTTTCATTTTACGTACCAGTCTGCGATACAATTAAATCCAGTTGATATAGCAGTAACATATGTATTACAAACATGAACATTTTAGACGTCCATCTCTTAACTCGTATTTGTAGTCAATATGGAGTCTTTGTATTAATAATTATTTATTTGGGCATATTATTTAAATTTTGCATAAAATTACCTATTAATCAGGACGACTTCCTTGTAAGTATGCTTTGTTCTTTGATAAACACATTCATATATACCCAAATTCTTTTTAAATCATAAACAAAGTGGGTATTGAGTATTGCATAATCAACTGCCAAGATCTTTTTTAAAAGGCTATTTAATTACTGAAGTACCACAAAAGCTATGTGCCCCATCATGACTTTGTAATTTTGTGTCTTTGTTATTAACCGTTGCGAAATTTCTCTGTCACAAATGACCATTGTTATGTTTCACTTGTCGTAAGCGCATATCGGTCCTTTCCTCGTTCATGATATATCACCGGGTTTTTAACTAAAGAAACACGATGATGTGTGCCACTAGGGGGACTGTTTACCCTTACACATGAGTTCACATCCGGTTTTAGTAGGGTAGGTTATCCTTGATCTTTAGTTGTATGCTTGGTATAAACATATTTTATTTGCATAGCAGACATATATAAACAGAACAATAGCAATTCTACAATAGGATTCAGAAACAAGGAAATGCTTTCTTTTAATCTGTTTCCTATGAAAACATACAAATATCACAAACAAATATATATGCAGGCTGATTTAAATTTTAAACTTGTGAGAATTATTTATACATTGAGGGAGAAAAAAAATGTATGTAAGCATGTAGTTGAAAGCTACACAATTTACTTGAAAATAATAATACAAAGAGATTGAATAAGATTGAAAAGATGAAAAATATTATGTGAGCATGTCCCGGTGTAAATCTTTTACTTTTTACGATAAAGATTTGGACTGATTTAAATACTGCCTTGTTTTCTTCGTCATTTAGATGAACTGAGCCAAACATAACTAGATTCAGTGAAATTGTTTGAGGAATGTCCAAAAGTGAGAAGAAAAGTTGTGCTGTCTTCGGGACGGACCATTTAACTTGATTCCATTTAACTTGATTCCCAATGTTGCTGAAAAAAACATATTTTGAGTTTGGTGGAGGAAAAAATAAATAATCTGATTCATAGTTCTGGTCACTTAACCTACGGTTAACTTCTGGAAAAAAAATTCCGTGCTTTGCGCCACAAGAAAAATAAATATTCTAACTCTCGTATTGTCCGAAAAAAAAATTCTGAACGAAACAAAAATCCATACCCCCCCCCCCCCTCTTGCAAGTTAAATGGTCAGTCCCTTAGAGTCGTGTGACGCGGACAATCTAATAAGAAATTAACTACAGTTTCAGTTATTCCAAAGATACAATTTGGCGATTCAACAAGGTTTCTAATAAAGAGGTGTGCATTTAAGGCACTACAATTCATACGTAGTCTCGCATGTAATATCTGACCTAACCTACATCCAACATAATAATGGGCTGGAACATTAGTGTTTTTTGTGTGTAAATGAATTTAGCGATTCCAAATTACGCGTGGGAAGTTCCATGCTTTTATAGTTAATGGCAGAAAGTATTCAGAATAAAGACTAGTTCGACAGTTTATAATAACAATATTGGGTATTTGTCTAGTATTATGGGTATGTCGAGTACCTGCAGTTTTTGGAATTAATGCAGCTAAATATTGGGATGTTTTATTGTAATTCATTTTATGAAAGAGAACAAGCTTGTGATTATTTCTTCTATCTTTTAGTTTCTCTCATTTTGTTTCTTCATGCAAGCTGTCATGTGATGTTAATCTGTTCCCCCCAATTACTATTCTTGCTGCATCTATTTGAATATTCTCTAATTTATTTATTAAAATTTGTTTTTGATTATCCCATATAGCATCAGCGCACTCCATTAAAGATCTTATAAAAGAAATATAATTGTTTTCTAAAGAATATATATCAAGGAATGTTCTAGATTTTCTCATTATATTTAATCTGCTATAAGTTTTTTTTTAATAATGTAATCAATATGATCATTCCATTGGCCATTATCTGAAATTATTACACATAAGTTTGTGAGAGTTAGCTACGTGGAGATCTTGATTATTCATTTGTAAAGGGGGTGATATGGCTTGTTTCTCTTACTGGAAATAACCATAGTTTCAGTTTTATTCGGGTTGAATTTTACGAACCATTTTTCAGACCAACGTTGTATTTGATTGAGATCTTGGTTCAGGAGGAAAGCCGTGTCGTTGGTGTTGTCAACAATGAGATATAAACTGGTGTCATCAACAAACATTTTAATTTCAGCATTGATCTCGTTTACGATATCATTTATCAAAATAATAAATAAAAGAGTTCCAAGTATGGAAATTTGAAGAACCCCACCCTTACCGTTAACCAGTTAGAGTTTGAGCCATTAATAACCACCCTTGGTTCCCTCTCATATAAATCATTTTGAAACCACTTCAGTAAATTGCCTGAAATGCCTGATTGCTTTAGTTTGTGAATTAAACCTTTACGCCAAACTCTATCTAACTTTGCCAAAATCGTTTGTTATATTGATTAGTTGATTAACTGCAGCATCCCCTTTTATGAATCCGAATTGACAAGTAGTGATAATATTGTTATCCAATAGATGACTGTGAATATGTTGATATACACAACGCTCCATACATTTTGAAATTGCACTAAGTAGGGATATGGGTCTATTATTGTTTACGTCGTTTTGTTTATTACTATTGAAAACAGGCGTTATATTTGCTTTTTTCCATTGGTTTGGATAGAAAGCGACCCGTAAAGAGAGATTGGATAAATTACAAAGAGGGTGATTAATAATAGGTGATGCTTCCGTCAACACTCTAAGGTTCAGATAAAGTAATAAGTGTAGAGTTGAAAACCCCACGTAAATGCACAAATAGTGCGCTTTCGTCGACACCAAATTCTGTAGAGAGACAAAACAAACAAACCCGAATTGTATCGCCACCAGTGTAGTAATTTAATATTTGTACTGCTTTATTATGATAGTATTCATGTTTTTATTTTGTATAAATTATTATATTTGTGTGTATACAAATATTACAAGAGACTGTATTGTTTTGCAACAATTGATGTTATGATTTATTGTCAAGAATACGGTATTGTTACCGGTTGTAAACAAATAGTAGAAGTTGTAAGATTGAGCAATCAAGCGATAAAAAAACAAATTAAAATTTCTCGTTATCGCATGAGACCTTTAAACACAAAATTTTACATATTCTCCCACTATATGATTTATTGTAAGATACATGTTACTGTTGTTTGTTCCATACAAATGAAAAATCTTAAAATTTTGGAATTAAGCGATATATATCTATATATATGTTATTTTTTTCTATCGCATGAGGCTTTAGATCATAATATTACACTTTATTTATTTATGTCATGTCAATTTCTATTGCAACTATAAATATAAATGGGCTGAGAGATGATAAAAAACGTAGAACTTTTTTTGATTGGTTGATTAGTAAAAAAATCAATGTAATATGTGTTCAAGAGACGCACTGTACATTTTCTGAAATAGAATCATGGCAAAATTTGTGGAAAAGTTCTGGTGGATGTGAAAGTAGATGGAATTGTGGAGTAAGGGCATCGCGAGGGGTAGGGGTTTTATTATATGATATTGATGCTACTTTTAAAGAAATTAGTTCCGATGATTTTGGGCGTATATTGTCATGTGAATTAAAATACGAAAATAAAACTTATATAATAACAAACGTGTATTGTCCAAATGATAGTGGGGTTAGAAAAACTTTTATTAGAGATATTGATCCATATGTGACAGATGGGAGTCTTACTGAAAAAATGCATATACTCACTGGCGATTTAAATTGTGTTTTAGATAAGGAAATAGATCGTTATCCTTCTCGTAATTATGATGATACGGGGGGAAAAGAACTTAAGACTATTATGACGAAAAATAATCTAATCGATATTTGGAGAGAAAAAAATCCGTCAGTGAAAAAATACACGTTTAGAAGAGGTAATTCTAAATCACGCATAGACTTAATATTGATCAGTGAAGAACTTTCATGTCATATCATTAACATTAAAATAATTCATTGTCCGTTCAGTGATCATGATATTAAAATTATGAAATTAAACGTATGCGATATCACTAGAGGGTCTGGTACCTGGATAATGAATTTGCATACAATTATATCTGATTATTTTCGACAAGTGTTTACAAATTGGTGGGTATATTGTAAATTAGAAAAGAAATCTTTTTCAAATTTGAGGGAATGGTGGGACATAGCCAAAATTAAGATTAAATCGATAAATATAGAAGCGTCTAAAAAGGTAAACAGTACTGACGACAAGAAAAAGGCTCTAGAAAATAAATTAGAGACAATAAGGATATATCTGAACCCTCCAGGCAACAATTAGGAGAGTTAGCAGACTTAGAAAACCAAATACACTCACATTATGAAAATAAAACTGACGCCGCAAGGTTAAGAGCTAAAGTTGACTGGTACGAGAAGGGGGAGCAATCAACTAAATATTTTTTTAATCTAGAGAGAAAAAATGGGCAAAATAAATTATGGCAAAAAATAAGGGGTCTAGATGGTAATTTAAAATATGATATCGACGAGATACTAGATGAACAAATAAATTTTTACGCAAATCTATTTTCAACAGAAGGGTGGGATAAAAATGTAGCAGAGGAACTGGTTACTCATATGGATAGAAAATTAATATGCGACGAAAGTGAAGATTTAGAAAAAAACTTGACAATTAATGAAATTAAGAAAATAATTTTTTCGATGAAACAATACAAATCACCTGGATTAGACGGGATTATACATGAATTTTATCAGATATATTGGGATACAATAAAGGAAGATTTATTTGAAGTATTACTAAACATTTTTGATAAATTTGAAATATGTGATTCCCAGTGTCGAGGAATGTTGACACTACTCCATAAAGGGGGGGATAGAGATAACATACGTAACTGGCGTCCAGTAACTTTATTAAATAGTGATTATAAAATCATATCAAAACTTTTAGCAAATCGCATGAAGCCAGTATTAAACAAAATTATTCATACGGATCAAAAAGGATTCGTAGCAGGGAGAAATATAAGCGAAAATAATCATATGATTGATGATATTATAGAATTTGTAGATAATGAAGATGAGGAAGGTGTAATTATTTTTGTTGATCAGCAAAAAGCATTTGATAGAATGGAATGGGGGTGGTTAAATTATGTTATGAAATGTTTTAATTTTGGACTGAAATTTCGTGAATGGGTTTATATGCTATTTAAAAAGGGAAAAACCTGTATAAAAACAAATAGTTTCATATCAAAATTTTTCGCAATATCGCGTTCAGCCAGACAAGGATGTCCTGCTGCACCGATCTTGTACAGTATTCAGGCAGAGCCGATGGCCTGTGCTATCCGAAACACTCCGGAAATACATGGTATCAAACTACCCGACTGTGAGGGGCAGCCCGTAAAGGAAGCAAAAATATGCATGTTTGCAGACGACACGCAACTCTTAAACAAAATTGAAGAATCTGTTGAAAAATCCTTTTTAATTCTTTCGAAATTTGAAAAGACATCCGGCTCTAAGATAAATTATGAAAAAACAAAACGATTATTTATTGGTAGATTAAGGGGGAAACGACCCAGATTAACTAACATATCATGGATTTCAGATAATATAAAGATTTTAGGTGTTTTTCACAGGTACAATATAGACACTGATGACATTTGGAAAAAAATTATAAATAAAATGAAAAGCTGCACTCAGGTTTGGAAAACAAGAAATTTAACCTTTAATCGTAAAAATGTTTCTGTTAGCTCAAATGGGATTTGAAACTGAAATGAGGGGGATACCAGAGAAATATAAAAAAGAGGTGAATGATTTGATATGGAAATTTCTTTGGGACAATAAACCAAACCAAATAGAAAGAAACGTATGTTGCTTAAATATTAATGAAGGGGGGGGGGGGGGGGGGGGGAATGATTAACATAGACAATTTTGTCAAAAGTAAACAGATAAAATTTATATACAAAATAATCAACAGTGAGATGGACTCATGGAATGCGATAGGTAAACACTGGTCACAGAAATACGATAACAGATTTGGAGTTGATTTTTTTCTTTGTAAATGCTCCGATATTAAAGGTTTAGATATTGCATCCATTCCAAAATACTATCAAGACGCTATACAAGCATGGAACAATTTTTTGGGGTCATGTTCTACGGAGATTAAAAATGACATTTTAGATAAAAAAATATTTGGTAACTCTGAGATCAAATTTAATAGAAATCCACTTTTTTTTCAATCGTTTTTGAGAAATAATATATTTAAAATAAACGATATATGGGATAAAAACAATAATACCTTTGTTGATAATCAGACTATATTTAATAGACTGGATGATAAAAGGAACTGGATATCAGAATGGGCAAAAATAAAAAAATCAATACCAGAAAATTTTGTTAAGAAATTAAAATCCGATGATAACGAAAAGATAAAAAAATCATTAGGTTTAAAAATAGATAGTAATTTGAATATTAGAAATCATAATAATAAAATCATTGTTCCAAAAGAGCTGAAACTAAAGAATATCCAGAAAGAAATACGTAAACCAATTACTCCAAAATGTCAATTCAAATGGGATACAATTTATGAAAAGAAATTTAACTGGATATCAATTTGGTATATACTGAACAAGATTAAATGTAAACAAAGCATTATCCAGTTCCAATGGAAATGTTTGCATAACATTGTCTATTCAGAATATAGATTACAAAAAATGGGAAAATCAGATGGTCAATGTCATTTTTGTAAAAATGAAATAGAGTCCCTTATGCATTTGTTTTACAGGTGTCATAAAATTAAACATGTCTTAGATGAATTAAAACACATTTTTAATAGCATTTTTTAAAGAAATATAGTAATTGTTGAGGAAAACTTAATCATTGGGGTGTATGAGGGAGAAATAACTGAAAATCTACTTTTAATGAATTTAGTAATTTGTATATTAAAATGGGTAATTTGGAAAGCAAGAAATTATATAAAATATAATAAAAGTACTTACAGGGAAGCAATAGTTATCACAAATCTCAAAAATGAACTCAGAAGTAATATACAAATGATGATTAAGAACCAAGAAGTTCGAAACTTATATAATATTAGGAAATTACAGCTATTATTGGATACATTATGAATTTAGTTGTATTAATAATTCCTTTCATTGTTTACTGTGTAAAAATGTATGTTTATAAATTGAATATGAGAGATAAGATATGATTTATTTGCTTATGGTATTGTATTCTTACTACAACTGTACCAGTATTTATTTATTTAATTATATTGTTCAATGTAAATATTTGTAAACCTTTGAGGTTTCCTGGCACCCAGAGGTAAATTTTTCACAGGTGTAATATAGATATAATAAAAAAAAAACAATGAGATATAAACTGGTGTCATCAACAAACAGTTTAATTTCAGCATTGATCTCGTTTACGATATCATTTATAAAAATAATAAATAAAAGAGTGCCAAGTATGGAAATTTGAAGAACCCCACCCTTACCGTTAACCAGTTAGAGTTTGAGCCATTAATAACCACCCTTGGTTCCCTCCCATATAAATCATTTTTAAACCACTTCAGTAAATTGCCTGAAATGCCTGATTGCTTTAGTTTGTGAATTAAACCTTTACGCCAAACTCTATCTAACTTTGCCAAAATCGTTTGTAATATTGATTAGTTGATTAACTGCAGAATCCCCTTTTATGAATCCGAATTGACAAGTAGTGATAATATTGTTATCCAATAGATGACTGTGAATATGTTGATATACACAACGCTCCATACATTTTGAAATTGCACTAAGTAGGGATATGGGTCTATTATTGTTTACGTCGTTTTGTTTATTACTATTGAAAACAGGCGTTATATTTGCTCTTTTCCATTGGTTTGGATAGAAAGCGACCCGTAAAGAGAGATTGGATAAATTATAAAGAGGGTGATTAATAATAGGTGATGCTTCCGTCAACACTCTAAGGTTAATCAAATCAGGACCAGATGCTTTTGTAGGATTTATCACTTTTAGAACATCTTCGATTTCATTTTCACATAATTTGATTTCACTTATTTGATTTGTAACACTAGGGATATTGCTGTTAGAGTCGTCAATTTCGGATTGTTTTAAAAATATATATTAAATACGTTTGCTCTTTCGATATCATCAAATATTAAGTTATCATTATGGAGAATCGGGGGAATACTCATATCAGGTCCTTTTATTCCAGAAATCTGTTTTACTGTGTTCCAGCAGTTTTTGCAAGAAGAATTCATGATTGTAATTGTTTCGATTAAATCATTATTATATTTATCTTTGGCGTTCCTTACTAGGCTTGTAACTTAATTTCTGATTTTCCTAAATTTATTCCAATGCAATAGGATTATTAAAATGTTTTGCCTTTCTGTGAATTCGATTTTTCTGCCATATCATTTTACGTCTATTACAAGATAACCACTTGGGCCCCCCCCCCCCTTTTCGGATAGTAACAATTTTCCTCGTGATTGAAGATTCAGCGGCATCTACAATAGCATTAGTAATATCGTTCGTTATCAATTCCATATCATAAGTAAGAAAAAGTGAGTCCCAGTTTACGTTGAACAAATTATGTCTTAGCTTTTCATAATCTGAATGTTCATACAACCATATTTTACGTTTAAACGGTTTCGTTAAGGTCTTGGGATAATATATAAAACCTATTACAGAACAATGATATCGTATTTGGTCGGTGAGTGCAGGTCCTATTCCAGTGTATATCAACCTATTAACATTATTTGTCAATATAAGATCAATTAATGATGATGAGTGCTCAGTGAAATGTGTCGGTTCGTCAATCATTTGTAAAAGACTACATTTAGTTAAAAAGAAACTAATTATAGTGCGTGAGTAGTCCAGTTGATTGTCGTTAAAATCACCCGTTATAATGACATCAACAATAGTAGTATCATTTATGGTCATTTCTATTGAGGATTTCAATTTCCCCCATATATCTTGGGTACTTTTAGGGGGGATATAAAACTGTCCAAATAAGATCTTTTTGCCATTTATTTTTATTTGAACCCACATGCCTTCAAGATCATCGAATTCAAGATCGTGACGTCTGCTTATATTTTAACCAAAATCAGCGTATTCTGCTGTAATAAGGTCTAGTTTTGGCACTAAGCGTTGAATGCTTAGTTGAAGAAATGAGATCGACGAGGAAAACATCGCACTAATTATAGAAGTGATTGAAAAAGCACTCATGCTAGACTGCACATCAGTAATCGAATCAGTGGGTGGATTTGGACCTGGGTTAGTTTCTACCCCGGCAATTATTAGGAGGAAAACAATTACAGCTTTAAAGAAAATATTTAAAAACTGATGAAAACAAAATCGATTTTCACTAATAATATAAGAAAATACATTTGAATTTTGTTTGGGAAAATCATCTACCTTACATGTAGAGGCAATGAAGTTATTTTCTACTTTAAATTCAGTCAGACAACTTATTAATACAGCGAATAAAAGTGCATGCTTCTTGTTTCTGGTATTTATGATCAATTTTAAGTTACACCAGATAGATCTTGAAGAAAATGAGAGTGGCCTAAACACTGTTTTAAATTAGTTAAGTTTTTGCAGGCGACAAAACATAAAGGAGAAGAAAATGGAGGCGAATTATAATGGAAACAAAATTATCTTGACACATACTAAGCATGTATATAATAACAATAAAGAAAACTAACTAATGAAAAAAAATAATGCAAATGAAATCCTATTAAATATATACGACCATATGTGTGTACTACTGTAAGATGACGAGTTGTTTCTATATCTAATTCAACTAGACAGAGACACTGGTTAGGTATGCACAAAAATGTATTGTAATCATCACAGTTAAATTCGACAATAGAGAAATTAAATTGACACCGAATTAAAGTCTTGTGCGAGAACAATACAATGACATCGATTATACTTAAGAAATCGCATGACATGTGTAAGAACGAATCATATAAGTACACCGTACATTTAGGATGTTTGATTGGTCGTTGTAATCAATGAAAAACCTTGACTTGGTTTGGAGTTTACTACTATTTGTATGTAGTATCTACATACTAGAAATGGATAAACAAAAATATAGATTTGACCTCTTGGGCAATAACATTTCTACATGGTATGGCATGGATAGCAACACAGTATAACAAAAATCGTTTGTGGTTGGATAACGAATGGTGATTGTATCAAATATAGTAATATCGATTTTGCATGATACAGGTTAAAACGAACATACAAGACGTTACTTTCACAAACCATTATGATCATGTGATTGGTCATAGCTATAATAGAAGATCTTGACATATATTGTATGTTGTATCTTGTAGTACATTTATTAATGAAAATAGCGATATTAAAGAAAAATTACAGTTGAGTATAAAACGGACCTGTTTGTATATAATTTTACACATGAATAGCGATGATGATTGTTAAGAAGTCACGTGAATTGAAAAATAAAATAAGCATAAATTGCGTCACTTTCACAAATCATGTGATTGGTCACTACAATTAATGACAAACCTTGACCTGGATTGCAATTTACTACGGATTGTGTGTAGTATCTTACGGTACAATATTCCAATAATGAATAGACCTAGATAACCCCAACAAATGTTTATTGAGTTTAGTTTGAAAACTGTTGGACCATGTCATTTCTACATTTATATTTGGCCAACTAGATACACCAAGGTTTTGTATTATACTATGTAAATCGTTGGATACACAATAAAAAAACACATATGGATGGAATGGCTTTATACACAATGCTAGAAAAGGGCAATTACAAATAGTGAACAGTTTATTGCAGATCGAACAGTTTATAGTGTTTTAATAAAGCACTAATATGAATTGTATTAATAATTATTTATTTGGGCATATTATTTCAATTTTGTATAAAATTATCTATTAATTAGGACGACTTCATGGTAAGTATGCTTTGTTCTTTGATAAAAAAAATAAAAATATACCCAAATTATTTTTAAATCATAAACAAAGTGGGTATTGAATATTGCATAATCAACTGCAAAGATTTTTTTAAAGGGCTATTTAATTACTGAAGTACCACAAAGATATGTTTATACTCTATGTAGATTGGAGTCATCACTTTAAACGTTATACGGTCCCCATCATGACTTTGTAATTGTGTGTCTTTGCTAACTGTTGCGAAATCTCTGTGTCACAAATGACCACTGTTATGTTCGACTTGTCGATCGGTCCTTTCCACGTTCATGACTTATCGCCGGGTTTTTAACTAGATAATCATGATGATGTGTGCCACTAGGGGGGACTGCATATCCATACACCTGAGTTCATGCTCGGTTTTAGTAGGGTTCGTGTTACTCGATCTTTAGTTTGATGCTTAGTGTTTTGTAGATCGTTGTTTGTCCTTTTGTGCTTTTTCTTTTCGTCATTATGCTGTCTGTCCTTTGATTTAAGGAGTTTGATTACCCATTTGATATTATCAAACTCTTCTTACACTAAATAATGTAGAAAACATTGCTGTGGTAGGGTCACTAATTGCAATAAATAATAAATCAGCGTTATCCATTATTTGTGAAATGAAATGAAAAACAATTAAAAACAATATCACACTATTAGAACATTTGGTAAATCTAATTGAAAAATTATAGAAAGAGGCAAAATGGATCGTCTACAAATCCCGTAAAGTGAGAGGTCATGTATATGTCTGTTAGGGGTATCAAATATTTGACTCTTTCTAAGATTTCCGAATAGTTAATTGTTTAATAGCGAGGAACATGCTTCCAATTATTCATTGAAACATTCGTCACACATTTTACAATGTCAGACATTTATATTTATGTATTTACAAATGTCGCAGGAGCCACAAATTTTTAATTGTTAAAGGAAATTAAGTTATATACAAAGATATAGATGGCAAAGCCAAATAACTGAAAAGTTGTTGTGAGCAATAAATATCTCCCCTGTATAAAGTTTAATTTTGTATCTTATTCTGAATAAGAGTCCATGATTTATTCCAAACGCATATGCCAACGCGTGATGTAGCTGTCGTTTTATGCTATATTTTATTGTATTTGTAGAGTTCTAAAGAATATTAAGTCATCGTATTATTTCCAACTTATTGAAATTGATGAACACAAATCAAATATGATGGTATTTACAATCTACTTGAAACATTAATTAGCTCTACATTTGATTGCAACTAATTTAATTATCATTGAAATCTGACAATTTATTAGAGCGATGGGTGTTTTGATTTCCAGCATGGGATTCTCAAGGTTTGAAATGTGACAATGGCTTCATTTATATCACAGAAAATTTAGGAAAATTAAGGAGAACGAGCAAAGATTGGCTGGCTCAGAATCAGAATAATGTTCCGAATGGAGCGACATGTCAATCCCCTGACTGTTGTTTCAGTGAGCTAGCAAAACTATAAAAATCCAATTTAGGATGTTGGTCTAGTACAAAGCGGGTCTCATCATCAGTGCAATGATTCTCATCATGATATAGCTGAAAAATTGCTGAATTTGCCTTCAACATCACTCACTCACTCACGCACTCACTCACTCACTCACTCACTCACTCACTCACTCACTCACTCACTCACTCACTCACTCCCTCACTCCCTCACTCCCTCACTCACTCACTCACTCACTCACTCACTCACTCACTCACTCACTCACTCACTCACTCACTCACTCACTCACTCACTCACTCACTCACTCACTCACTCACTCACGAACGAACGAACTCACTCACGAACGAACGGACGCACGCACGCACGCACGCAGGCACGCAATGGCAGTGTGCTCTCCATGAGTGCGGTAGATCGTGGGTTCGAGGCTCTGTCGGATCAATCCAAAGACTATCAAATTGGTATTTGTTGCTTCTCCGCTAAGCATGCAGCATTATGGAAAAGGAGCAAAGACTGGTTAGCTCAGAATCAGAATAATGTGTCAGAGGAGATCGACATGTCCACCCGCAGAATGTTGTTTCAGTAAGATAGCACTATAAAATTCCAACTCAGCGTGTTGGTCTAGTACAAAGCGGACCTCATCATCATTTCATGGAAAATTAACTTGTTCTCGTCATGATATAAGTGAAAAATATTAGATGCAATAAAATAGCACACTGTCTGGTGGCTGGTTGTGGTGGAAGTTCTGTGTTGCGTTTTCTGTGTAGAGATCATATGAAGGAAACAAAAGTTGGTATCTTTTCTACAATATGTATCGTCGTCTCATTCCTGGCTTCTGAACTGAATAATATCGTTTTCATAGAGTTTTGGATCTAGACTGGTACGTGCCCTCTCTTTTATATGTGCCATGAATTTCATTACATTGATTTCTGAAGGTGCAGGTGGGTTATGGTTCTTAGAAAACCTTTTTACTAAATTGCATCGGGTGTTTACGGTGCATGGACAGTCTTTTTCAGTGCATTTCCTGCAGATGATGCATCTCTGTCCTGCTTTCGATTCTTGGCCATATATCTGTAACCAGCAACTTATAAGCAATGGCCTCTTGCATGATGAATTAGTTTGACTCCTAATTGTGCGTTTGCCATTTTGCAATGATATATATTTTTTTATTATGAGGATATTATATGCACAAATTACAGCTTGGGATACTTAATAAGCACTGTCCGAATTTTGACCATTTAAAAAGAGATACGATTGGGGAAGCTATTTCATTTTCAGAATTTAATTGATCACTGTTACGGTATACGCATACTGGAACAAATTATCAGGTATTTTGGTCAAATAAAAACCTAATTAATGTAAAATAAAAATGAGAAGACACCACATCAGGTATATCTGGATAATAACACCAAGCTGCCGAAAGTATTTAACAAATGTATTACATAATGTTGTAATGAGTAAACATAAACACTACCTGCCAAACAAAATAAATAATAAAAATAAAAAAATATGAAAAAATATCACAACCAAACCGTACGCTTATCACTGATATGGTATAGCTACTAATTTCTTGGTAGAACTAATAATCTCAGAGATTATTATTTCTCCCATTATTACGGCGTTTTAACCTCGCTGAACCAGTGGTGGCAAAATATGTAATCCTCTAGAGGATTAAAATGTCTCGTGCCTTTCCTCGCATTAATTTCAAATTTTGAAATAAAGTTCGTGTTAAATAGTGAGAGAAACAAATTTTCCTGCAGTTGCCCATGTGGGTTACGATATTTCTCCACTCTCGAGAGTTAAATTTAATATTGCATCCACTCGCCTAACGTGTTGTGGTTAATTTTATTAATTTAACTCTCTTGAGTAGAGGAATATCGTAACCCACGGGCATTTGAAGAAGAATCTATATATAATATGCATTAATGTACAAAATTTGTTAATATTCATTTATGAATATTTATTCCATCAAATATAATGAAAAACTATTACTGATAACAACAATGTTTACTATAAAAATGTTGATTGCAATATGATAAAAATAAAAAAATATCACACACTACCTAAATCATTTCTAAAAATCGTAGAAAAAAAATCGACACAATTAGCAAACAAATACATTATTGTTCACTTTTCTGGCTTGGTACTAAATAAGCAAGATGTATGAGCAACAAACCGCCTCTCTTAGTTAAAAATACAACATTGTCAGAAAAGTTCTAATATCCAATAGAAAATCATAGAATATGGCAAAATCGTTATCACTTACACACAAATACACGACTGCTAATTTTCTCGGTTTGATAGAGGCACTTCAGTGAATTGTTTCGTGGATAAAATTGTTTTATGGGTCGAAGTCTCCCCCCCCCCCCCCCTGTTGATTAAGTGATGCGGCCGTGCCAGTGTTTTCAACATGTGAGTGAAATGTCAACCATCACATATAACTGGGTGAACGGCGTTCTTATGGAGAACGCTATAATTTTGAACATTTATACATGACATATTAAATATACGTTAGGGCAAACCAAAGGTGGAATCAATACTGGAGAATCCAGAGACACTGGCAATATCGGTCAAACAAGACACATGACCAAAAATAAAATACAGAAAACTAAAATTCCAAAAATCCAATAAACAAAATGAAATAAACACAGGCAAAATCGACCCCATAACACACATATACATGACGCATACTTTCCGGGGTTGGTACAGGTAATTCAACAAAAGGAGTGTGTGGGGAATTTCTTGATTAATTCCATGATAGTAGTTTAAAAGTACATTTTGTCAATATGTATCTATAGTGACAAAACAACCCCAAAAAATGGCACAAGCAGTATGTTGGAAACCGATGTGCAAGACTCTGACATTGAAACTTAATTGTTAAATAACAAACAATAAATATAATTATACATTATAATGTTTAGCACAAGATAACAACATGTCAGCAACAATGATTTCTTAGTAAACTGGCAATAAACATTTAATATAGGTTATCCGTGAGAGATGTCAGTTATATGACTATGCAGTGAAAAGATGAACGGGTGTATTTGCTCGAGAGTTGTCTTCCCATTCCAGTGACATGATGCTTAATCCACGTTTATAATTAGATGGTAAAGATGTACTGATAGGTGGCGCAGTGACTGGTATCCATTGGTTCTCCGTAAAATCTGGGGTGACGACGAACGAAACATCGTTTCTTCCAATCTTCCTGTATAAATAAGAACGTACTAAATAATGTATATTAAAGCATATTTCATTGATATTAGTTGCAAAAGTTGCATTGAGTTGCTCAATCCTTAGTTTTCTGTGTAGTGTTTTGTAGATCGTTATGTGTACTGTTATCCTTTTTCTTTTAACCATTGTAATCTCCACTTTAGAGCAATTTATTTGAATTTGGTATCATGTTACGTGAGCGTGTGATGTTGTTTTACGCGAAAATTAGCATTTATTTCAACTATATCATGGCGCGAAAATGAGATGAATTTCGAGCGCTAGCTAAGCATTCCATGAGAAGATATGTAACTTTACTCGGACACATTATTCCAATTCTGATATAAATAGACTTAATGTTGTTTGTCTAATGGATATGCTACAAAGACCAATTGTATATTCTTTGGTTTGACTCGACCGTGGTTCGAACCCACGATTTACGGCACTCGTGGGGAACACGCTAACCATTAGACCACCAATTCAGTTCACATGAAAATCTCCCGTATATTTACATATTTACCTGTCATTTTTCGATTTATATTTCATGACGAGGTAAATATTCTATTTTAGCGGAGGGGAAAAATTAATAAAATAGATAAGATTGTGATAGGATCTAAGTATTCTTTGTCATTACAAAAACACTGGTTTAGTCCAGTCACATATTTATGCCTGGGGACCGTCGTGCCCGTGATCGTATGGTAGTTAGATTTACAACTATATATGAATCAGTGCCTATCACCACTGATGTTGTGAGTTCGAATGTCAATCAGGACGAGGTGTACAACATTATGTGATAAAGTTGGTCACTGACCTGCGACAGGTCGGTGGTTTCCTCCGGCTCCTCCAGTTTCCTCCACCATCAAATCTGACCGCCACGATATAGCTCTTGAAACACCACAAAATTAAACAACAAACAAATTATATGAATCTCCTCCAAGCCGAGACGTGGATTTTCAACGTCATAAGTCATGGATATTTCTGTTCTATTCTGATTACTTTCCTGATATGGATTGCATTTTTAAATATCACTGTTTACATTTATTTTCATAATAATAAATGATTGTATTTATTATTATGTGGAAGACTGGGATCAATAACTAGCATCATACATACTCATATTGCAATAGCCATTATTACTGCAGTTGGATGGGCATAACTGGCTCAGTAATATATATAACACTGAGGGTCCACCACTACTTGAATTACTGAGAAATAGGCTTTCATTGTTTGATACTTCCAGCCTGCAGGCATCCTCCATCAACCAAATTGTATATTTTAAGTATGCAGTGCTGCCAGCAATCTAGTTTGGAAGAAAACAGTAATATAAAATATTAAATCAGGCAATCGTAGAATGTTCTGTATGAACCTAAACTAGCATGAATGAAGGATTATTATTTAACGCCCAATGGACATTTTTTGCCAGCTTTATCTTGGGAAGAACACGTTAGATTTTGATGAGATGATAATGTCTGCTTTGTAGTGGACCAACACACTGAGTTATATTTTTATAGTGGTAACTCTCTGAAGCAACGGTATGCGGGTAGACATTTCACTCCACTCGGACACATTATTCTGATTCCGAGTCTTTGTTTTCACTCCTTAATTATGAGTGCTTAGCGGAGAAACAAAACATATTAATATTTCAGTCGTTGGGTTTACTAATCAGGTTCTAGGTCCCAAGATCTACCCGCACTCGAAGCGATCAAGGCTGACCTAAAATAGATAGATACAAACAGAGCGAAGATACAAATCGTGTCAATTATACCACCGATTACCGATTACACGAACTTGAATTAGTAATGGACTATTAGTCCATGATGGTATTATCCTCCCAGTAGATTAGTGGACTATTAGACCCCGAGGGAATCATCCAGTCAGCAGTATGTGTTTCGATACTGAAATGGTTTATTAGATATATTCCAATTTGAAATTTACAGCTACTAATTTATATAATTATTAATCAAACAAATATTCTCTTCCCTCAGGGATAGGTGATCTTAGGCCATTTTCCTTTATTACTCCTAAAATTTGTTAAATTATACGGCTTGCCAATCTTTCAACTGTAACGCGAACGCTCCCCAACCTAAGGTTATAAGAATTGTAATAGGTTATTTACCACTTCTGCGAACTGCGTTAGTGGGGATCTCCCTTAGCTGAGTTGGAAGAGCGGTGGCCTACAATGCGAGAGGTCCCGGCATCGAATCCCATCGGCGACTTTGCATTTGTTGGAGGTAAGACATGCTCTACTGCTACATTGTCGCCCAACTAAATAACTCACGATGGTCAGAACAAGAAAACTGGTCGGGTTGAATGTTGGTGTTTGAGATATCGTCATCAAGCTATGATGATTCTTGAGGTGGGGGAGTGTAGAGGGAACGCTCACCGACCTAAGAATATAGGAACCGTAGTAGATTCATTACCACCTCTACCAACTGCGTTAGTTGATATCTCTTTTAGCGCGGGTGGTAGACCGGTGGCTTAGAATGTGAGAGGTCCCGGGATCCAATTCCATCCGGGACATTGCATTTTTGGAAGTAAAACATGCTCTACTGTTACACAACTTTGAAAGTACCTGATGAAAATGTTATCCCAGAAACGTGTAAATATTAAGAACAATTCCGACCCAAGGAACTATGGAGCCCCGGAAGGATAGTCAGTTCCTGCTCCATTAGTGGCAGCTGTCGTTTTACTCCTGTTACAATCCCAGTGACAATTCATGAATGGGGAAATAATCAGATAGTCACTACGACAAACAGAACATATCTGTGGAAACTTGTGTATTTGTATTAATGGAGGCAGCTATTACCTGCAGATGTTAGTTACCTTTATATCATATATGCAGGACTCAATGTAAAATGATAGATCAATATGGGCATATGTTTGACATAATTACAGAGCAGTCATTTGTGAGAGTCCCTCTGTACACGTCTGTCTTGCCGAATCTTCTGTCTATTCATTTTTCTATTCTGGTTCCTACATAAAATTAATGTATTTCAAAATATGGGATCAGGGAACAATGTCAATGAATAATAAGCAACATAATATTTGTAAAATGTAGTTATTTATGTCATTTTATGATTGATTAAGGGTTTGGATTATGGTGCTTAGCGACACTTTCAACAATATTTAATATTTACGGTTGAATTTTGGAACTGTTCCGACAGTGTGGTATTGTTTGTTTTTCATTTCATTTCTTAGCTTGAAGGAATTATTTCATTTGTTTGTTTTCGGTTAATAGAAATAAATGTGTACAAAGTTATCTCATGGTAATCTTGGGAACCGGGTGGCTCAATTAGTTTGGTCGTTGGATCTAACAACTCATACGCGTGGTTTCGCGCCCGGTTTTGTAGATTACAAAAAAGTTTGCACTCGACTCGCAGCCGCAAGTGATACAGATTACCTGTTGCTTGCCCATGGTCGGTGGTTCTCTCCGGTTACTCCGGCTTCCTCCAGCACTAAAACTGGTCGCCATGATATAGCTGAAATATTGTTGAAAGTGGCGTTAAAACACAACAAATCTAAAATCAAATCAAATCATGGTAATCCTTGTTTTGCTTACTTATGATCCAGTAGAAGTATAACTCTTTATATATTCATAATTGATCAAGTTGTAGTTCTCAATGAAGTGCAAACATTAGTTAAACTATCAGGTACACAGTGCCGAATTTACATATGGTCTCGACAGGCTGAAGACTAGGGCTTCAAAATTTAGGGGACCAATGTGTTTTATATTTTTTATACTGTTATTGAGCTGTCACACTTATGCTTGTTTCAATAACATATTATACTTTCTATGCAAATCTTCAGTATTTTTTCTAACACAATTGGACTCCATTTCAGAATATTGCAGAATTCGAAATACCCCTCATCATCTTCGCCTTTATTAAAATTGATGAAACACACTTCCATCTTCAAGTGGAGTAGCATAGGCCTTCGATTTATCTAGTTCCGGCACTGAAGGTACACGTGTGTGTGTGTGTGTGTGTGTTTGTGTGGAAGCGATATAAATAAGTAATTAATTTCGAAATATTATATGTTAAATTGTATTGTAAATGTAGTCAAATCTGCCCACGCGGTCACCTCTATTAAGCACTCACCTCTGTTTACAGGTCAAACTTTCTTGTCCTAACATAGAAAATGGCATATGCATGTATCCTCTTTAAAGAGGTAATCTATCTTATGAGGTCACTTTTTCAGTGTCTCTTATGTGACCTTTTAATACAGGTTTGACTGTAATCTATGTGGTGTTTAAATCTTTTGAATCTTATATCAAAGACCTTTTAAATGCCATTTTAAAAACAATTCTCCATGTGATATTTTATCTACGGCCATGATATTGAACATAATCGGCGAGTGTGACATCAAACACATTATGAAGTCACCGATAAAAACAATAAGGTCAGTTTAGACAGTCTCGGCATTTACTTTCACAACTCGTCCTACCGGACTCGCTGTGATACTCGCGATAATATCTGTCTCGACCTTCATTACTGCCGATATTCTATATATATATATAGCTTAGTTAAGCTCACCGGCGGGATATAATCTGGATCGTAGTTTGAATCGTACGTCAATGGTGTGTCTTCAAATACGTCATCATTGTCTACTGCTCTTTTACGTCTCCTATTTATATGACATTCCTGGTACAAGCTTGTAGCGAGAGGCGTACTGGTACTTTTACATTGCACCATTGGTTCTGTCAGATTGCAGTGTACGTCAGTGAACTCTGAAATGCCGCCTAGCTGATTTGCCTCTTCCGCACAAAGACAATATTCTTTTAAAAAGAGATCTTCTGTGGAGAATGTGGACATGGGTGAAAATAGTTCTTCATCCGAATTCCTCTCTACTCTAGTAAAATGCATAATAAACATATCAAATGAACAAGCACAATAAAAGTAGTCATATTTTTATATATTTATACATAAATTCGAAAATTCATTGTATATACCCGGTATGTATGTTATGATTTGTACTGCTCGCTGCATACTGACAACGCAAGTTCCATTTCGTTAAAAAAAAATACATTATGCGGGTCATTCGAGCTCGTTCCCATCTTCGAATATCTATTTATTATAACCCTTGATATTAAATGCTTTATTTAGCCAGGATAAAATGTAGCAGGAGCCCAGCAGCCAAAGACCACTATATCTTGGTCTGGGTCCCAAAAAACGTTCAGACACTACCCGGCCTAGCTACCTACATTTTGGAAATGTCATGCTGGACTAAGAAAATGTTATTGTAGCGACACTAACTAGCAACTGCAGCAAAAATACTAAGTTTGTCCCTGTTTAATATTTTTATTTGTGTGAAAATAAATGGCTTAGCTGCACTAACAAGTTTTATGTAAACGGCTTAATAATCAATCCAATATTTTTGTTCTTCCCTCTTTATGATTCAATCCCTCACCAGTTAGTGCCCTCAAAATAAAATCTCCTATTATAGAATAGCTTTATATGTACCTCCATGATCTGGCAAAATCATCTGCTGATGTTGCAGAATTGGATCCTCTTGGCGTAAAATCATCAGACGTGTCTTGTGTTTTGCTGATATATCCACATAGTCCCTCTGTTTGTTCTATGTCTAAGGCAGATGGTTTGATAATAATAACTGGAAAAGAGCTGCCAGAAATATGAAATGTTATAATTGTGCCAATGGGAAGCGTCACCTATAACGAAATAAAAATAACAAAATACTTAGAGTGAAAGAACAGCACCATTTTAACAGAAAATCGTTCAGGGTTTATTGCAGTTTAGATATAGTTTTGCTTCATAGAACATGCGAACACTAATTTCTGTTTTACTTTTATCATGCAAAGGACAATTACATTGTTAACTTGACATAAATAGACAATATACGCACATTGTCGGAAAATGTAAAATTTAGAAACAGGTAGCAAACGAGCCTTTGGTGAACTTTTCTGTCATGTTTCACAGCGGATGCAAATAATATTTGTATTGTCCGACTACATAAGTAAATTGTGTTTATCCTGCATTGTCAAAAATTTAAAACAACAGCCAAATTGTCTGCAAAGAACAAACAAGCATCGTTCTAGTCTTTTTTAATGGAGTCTTCTTTAATACCCGCACTTGTAATGTTACCATTTCTTATTGTCACTCAACATGAATAAGATGCCAGAAAAACCATTACGTGATCACTGACCTGATAAAACAAATATATATCCAGTCAATACAATTTGACTGCTTAAATAGAACCAGTACAGGATACACGATACTATCTTGCTTCTTATAAACTTCTAGGAATATCATGTGTTTAAAGTGAAAACGTGAAAACCAGTAGTTTTTAGTACACGGTTAGTTGTAGAGTTATCTACCGTTTTTCTTTCAAAAGCAAATCTGACGTCACATATGGTTCACTTCACCTGATCGCATACACACAACACAAAAATACATATTTATTAGTTCTGATTCATTTACATCTAAATCCTTCATTCAAAGGTAATCAATAAGATATATTCGTTACACAGGGTGTTAGTGACCTAAAATGATATATACGGAGTCAGTGAATTTCATTTGAGGTGAGAGCTAGAGCTACGCTCTCACGCCATATGGAATTCACTGATCTCGTATATATCGTATTAGTTCACTAACACACTGTGTAACTAATAATATCACGCTACGTTGTTAACCTTGTAAATATAACTTGATAATTTCTCAATAACCATGTGTTTATTATCACACATTGAATACGTCATACTAGGGTATTGCCTTCCAGATGCATAAAACTCAGTTGAAATAACGTCACACGTCCGCACCACAAAAAGTGAGTCATGACTTCGTATAGCTATACCACAGTTTCATGCACCTTGCCAACAGCTTGTTGTTAATGTGTGTACCTAGAGTACAATATAAAAATGTTAATGATATTATGGCTTTTAGGAAAATGCTTTATCTTGATTGGACACAACGCCGGGTGCATCATGCTATTCACACGACTGGAGTCGTAAGCATATATCATGTGGTTAAAGAGGTGACAAATGTCACTAATTGAAAGTGGCGTTAGACACCCACACAAAATCTCGATTGTCAATGCACTTATACACTTTGGATTGAGTTGCCTTACCCAGTATGGATATCTTTTGTGTCTGTATAAGATATACTCTCCACCCCCATGGTAGGCAAACCTTTTTACATCTACTGTTGTGTTTTGTTGCAGTTTTTCTTGTCCTGAATAGCTGTAATACTGTTCGCAAAGCAATAATTAATCAATCAAATAACCTAAAAACTTAAACACGCATGCATCATGAAAGGCTTACATTTTGATAATAAGGGTATTTGATGTTATTCCAGAAAGGCACCTTGCACACTAATTTCGATATTTACGCTTTTATTACAACCAATTTCGATTTACGATACATTTACACACTTTTGACGGCTTTGCCTTACCCAATATGGGAATCTTTTGTGTCTGTATAGGATATACTCTCCAATCCCCTGGAAGTAAAACCATTTGCCATCTGCTGTTTTGTATAGAGGGTCATTCCAGGTCTGACATGATCTAGATGTAACGGCCGAATCACGATCCGACACAACGATCTACAATGCAAAAATATAAGAATTTCTCATTTCATTGTTCTGCAAATTTGTCATTGCACAAATATAACTAATTTGACACGAGGACATAATATAATATAAAATAACAGAGTTATTGCATATTAAAAAAAAACAGTGATGCAATGAAGAAAAAAATACCACGCTGTTTGAGCAATTCCTAAGCCCAATAGAAAAATCGTAGAAAGAGACAAAATCATACCCCATAGCACTCAAGTACAAACCGCTCACTTTCCTGGCTTGGTAAAGCCAGTCAATAACAAATAGTGGGGTTAAACAATATACGAGTATATGACACAAATGCTACCATCTTAGTGAAATGATGAGTTCATGCAAGTAATATTGTAGACAACTACATGTATAACTATATTGGAAATGCATGAAAACGTTAAAGTGTCATTACGACTACAAAAATTGTTGAATCGATATGATGGAATTATATGAACACAACATGAACGCTATCGCACCAACGATACTACAAGAGCCGTGTTCACAAAGTATAACTATACTGAAAATGCATGTAAACGTGAAAATCCCATAACTCCTACAGAAATTATCGAATCGAAATGGCGGGATAATATGATGAACTACACATCATGACTAATCATCCGACAAACATGACGGAACGAATGAACGGACAAATCGCAAAACTATATGCCCCCATACTATCATATGCGCGACATAGAAATACAAATTTATACAAATGTAAAGCAAAAAGAAATATTAAAGCTGGCGTTGCCTTGATAAACACCATGTGACACTTAAGCAATCTGGCTATATATGAACAGCTCCTATCGAAATACGGCCTATGGCTTACTACGACACGGATCGAATCAACGATCCTCCACACTCAAGGTGAACAAACTAGCCATTGAGTGGTGATATGGTTCGTCTTGTTGCATTGATTTTGGAAGATGCGTTTCCAATTCTGTACAATTTGGTTTCGGTTTGAATTGAGAAAAAAAAACTATGAAGTCTAACCTGTATATCAGGTATATTAACAGTATCCCAAACACCAAACAAACCAGTAGATGAGCCTTCTTCTATCTTCAATCGAATATGACCCGTTCTATCATAAGTATTGTACACACTGTCGACATATCCTGTCACAATCAAATTAACTGCCATTTCCCAGTTATTGGTGGAAAATGTGACACCACATTCTTGCGTATTAAATACCATAGCCTCCTCTTGTATGTTGTTTACACACTTATCTGATGGATTGCCTTGGTATACTGTTTGTGCTATCTTTATTGTTTGGGTACACGTTTGTCTAATTACAGCACTAGATCCAATACATTCCACTGGAACAGATGTCATAATTGGTATGACTATTTCGTCTCCTTCCAATACCTCGTATACATTCTTTTCGGGCTTTGCAGAAAATTATGTATGTATAATGACAAAGATGTCCAAATGAAAGACAATTAAAATAAAAAACGAAATTATCGGAATAATTCTTAATAAAACAATATCAAATAGTACAAAAAAAGATATAATATATACCCCCAACACACCGATTGCTGACCACAAATATTCCTGACTTGGTACAAGCACTTCAGTAAAAGGTGGCGGGATTAAACAAGTTTTATTTGGCCTAATGTGTCGATTCATTGCAATTAGTGATGTAATAATGTTGAATTGCATGTTAATGGCAGTCACTCAGAGATGATAATCAGTAAATACTGAACTTGTAAGATGTTAAACAACAAATCGCCTTCTTCAATATAATTTTGCGTGAAAAGGATATTGTTCTCATATTTATTGATATCCACGTGTTACTACTCAATTGTTTACCGACTATGTGAAATTAACTAGCTCGAATATAAAATCGTACGCATTATTATTACGGGAATACAATTACTGGTACTGTGTCACACAAGGTGCATATAAAGCAATGAAGGTTTGCATACCTAAAAGCGATTGATATCAAACGGGAGATGCTGTAGCATTGACAAGTCTAAATGGCTGTTGAAAATGTAACTATACATTGTTCATTTCATTTGGAAAACCTCGTATCATTGGTCAATGGGTTGACACGTGACTTCGGACTTGAAATTTCATCAATGAACGAAGCGGAAAGCAATTTAACCACGCCCACCTCTTGGAACTATTTTGGAGCGTCATGATAAGTACGCATAATGGCAACAGTTGGAAATGTGGAACTTTAAAACAAATAAAATATTGAATGTAATTTGTGTAATTTATAGGGTGGTAAAGGCATTGACGGAAGAACATTTTTATACGAACTGTACTCCGGTCACCACTTTTCACACGATAATTAAATTGTAAAAGATTGCATTCGATTTATTAATAATGTTCTATATGTAAGACTATTCTAAAATGAAAGACTTAAACATACCTTAACACCAGCCTCAAATGGACTACTGTGATAGTATGGTCCAGGAACAGACGAAGCATTAAAGCTTGCACGAACACCACATTTTACCTACAAATATAGATATATACATTGCATATACTATTGGGAAACATGGCTTAAGAGGATTATAATATTTATTTCTCGTAACTACAACATATTAAATATGCATCCTATATAATACATAATATAAAATGATGTGATACATTGTTCTCAAATTAATAAAACATGCATGTGTAATTACCATGAACACACGATTAAACACAGGTATACTAACCTTCTTTAGTTTGATCTTGCGCAGTAGTGTATCGTCTCGCTTAATGCAACTCTTTTTTTTGTAGTCGATTTGTCCATGTGGGCGAAGTGGTCCGCCTTTAGCTTAGCGAATCGAAACTCCAGTGTACAAACAATGTGGATTTGAACCTCGTTATGAAAAATATAAACCCGGATTAAGATCATTTTAAGGGTCGAACACTCTCCTCATAGTGTTTTCCAAAATGATTCTGAATATATGGTGATATACAAATTCTTACCACCATGTTCATTTGGTATTGTCCGACCCAGTCCGCATAACGTAATAATGACTGGTCGATGTTATTTTATGCAAGTCTCTTATGTCTTAGAACACTCTGTTCGTTAATGTACCAATACACATCATAACTGTATGCTTGGCCATCTACATCAGCAAAAGAACATATATCTGCCCATGTGGACGCAATGGTCCGCCTTTAGCTTAGCAAATCGAATCTGCACTGTACCAACAATGTGGATTTGAACCTCGGTAAGGAAAATATAAAACTGGGTTAAGATCATTTTAAGAGCCGAAAACTCTCCTCATAGTGTTTTCCAAAATGATTCTGAATATACGATTATATGCAAATTCTTACCACCATGTTCATTTGGTATTGTCCGACCCAATCAGCAGGACGTAACAATGACTGGTCGATGTTATTGTATGCAAATCTCCTATGTATTACAACGCTCTGTTCGTTTATGTACCAATAAACATCATAACTGTAAGCTTGGCCATCTACATCAGCAAAAGAACATCTAAATACTGCTTCAAGTCTGGGTCCGAACTGGTCGCTAAGAATAACCCCTTCAACTAACTCTGCCTTTACCACTGGTGAGAAGACTTCCGATGGGATATCAGCTAAACGAATGCAGACATGAGATGAATTACATTAGACAAATGTTGATTATTTTGTCAAAATTAAGCATAAAATTAAAACATAAAAATCCTAATTTTATAAAAATTGTTTCGAATTTTAACATTAAGTTCAGTATTTTCTTATTCTATTATTTGGAAAATGAAAAGTTATTTTGCTCTAGATTTTTTTAAGAATAAAATTATAAGTTGACACAAGCTTATTTATTAAAAATGTAACGGAAAATAAAACGTGACATTGTGATGAACAATTTACTTTTTTTTTCCAAATTAAAATCGTTAATGAAATCTTTACATTTGTTAGTGGAAATACATAAGTATCAGTACCTTATCATGGCCTCGTTAATACTAGTAGGATGATATATAGATACATGTAATGTTAGTCATTTTAGTACAATATAATTAAAATGTATCAATAAATGCATAGCATTTTTAGCAAGTTTTTCTTACAACATAACTAAACACAATATAGAGAAACACAGAAATAATTACAGAAACCAACATACATTGTAACAAAAGAAAATACACATATAAGAGACAACAGACAGTGTGGGACAAATGTTATTTGTACAATTTATGTTGATACTAACATGATATACTTATATGGTATGATTTACTGAATATGATACTTGGCAACATACAACATTGTAGACTGCAAATATAAACAACAGTGTACACTGTACATGTATGTATCATGTATTATTGCACGATTAGATTTACATTATTTGCATGTATGAAATATATGATATTTGTTATCTATAATACTTGTAAAACTTTTTTTACTATCTTCCTAGTATGGTCATTTTTTTCATGGAAAATATAAATTTAATTTCTCTTACAAGAATATTGATTATACCACATATTTCTCTACTTTGATTTGAAGCATAACAGCTTTTATAAATGAAGAATCCTATTATTGTGAGTAAATAATTGATGACATCATATTCTACTTTTATTTTGTACCCTGTAACTAAATTTTGCAAGGTTAGAATATGTTTACCTAATTTAAGTTTTAAAAGCAAGTTTTTTTCTTATCCTCCAAAATGTGTCCAATCTTTTGCACTCAAAGAAGTGTTCATAATTTTCTGTAATTTGACAATTATTACACAAGTTATTAGTGGTTATATGCCATTTGAATAATAATTCTTTACATGGTAAAATATAATGGATTAATTTCCATTTATAAACTTTAAATTTGTTTTCTTTCATGTTTTATTACACAAAGGTCAGACTTTTCTCAATCTCAGAATAAAATCTAATGTACATATTTTTCAGCCAAATACTGAATCCCAAGGGAATTGAAATATTTGGGCTATTGAGTAGATTGTTTTAATATGTTTTACTGGGTTGGGTATTAAAACTTTGTGAATTTAAATATTGGGGTGTTAAAAAAGTTGATATTCACCTTTGTCATAATTGACTTTTCATTCGTTATTATTTGTTTTCATTCTGCTGGGATGGATTTTCTAACTAGAGATGTTTCTGACATCAAGTTTTGTTTATATACAAGATGTAATGAACAATTTACTGGAATATTTTAAAATGCAGAGCAGGAACCACCTGTCCTTCCGAAGCACCTGAGTTGAACCCCAGTTTTTAGCTATGTTCTTGTTGCCCGATCTTCAGTTTTTGGCGTAGAGTTTTGTAGAGCATTGCCTTTCTTCAATTTACGGTATCTGATTACTTTATGGTATTTTCTAAAGAAATTATCTTGACAAAATCGAACGATTAATTTTCGCTACAAATACATGAGTACAAAGGAAACGATCAACATACATTTTTACGATTATATTTTTAATGGAAAGAAAGTTTAAACAGTGATGGTCATCAACATCACCAATAACATATAAACCAATAGCATCTCATCTTAACTGAACTCGCTGAACACACACAAAAAAGATCACGAACGACATACGATGTTGGGAATCCAAGTCGTGGCTTGGGACGTGTGCAAAAATGTGGCGGAGTTAAACCGGCTAATGGGATCCCGACCCTCCCCTCTGTTATTCCTCATAAAGCAACATATACTTACTCGTACATCCAGGAGAATAACCGGTCTCCGAATACTCGCCGTCAGGACACTCAACTCCTGTTCCTGTTAAAATAAATATTGTTAGATATCTTGTAGCGAATTAAAATGTATCACTATAATGGGTTCCTTGTTTTCATACATAGGTTTTGTTCGTTAATTAAATTGGGATGCATGTTGAATTAGCCAACGGTGTGAGGGGGTGGGGTACAGTTGGCTGAGTTAGTCAGAACGGATTAAACCGCAAAAATGGTCAGTAGATCAAATTGGATTAAATGGAAATATGTGAAAGCGGAAATTTGGTTAATCGTCATAATTGAGTTTTATCAAATAAAACCGAAGGCATCAACCATCATCTTAGATAGTACACAAGGCCACAGGAAGACATTACGAGTAAACAATGGCTAACTGTGAGCAAAAACAAAAAACAAGTAATAACAAAAAATAAAAATAAAAATACATAAATGATAATTACAAAATTAAAAACAACAAAACACAAAAAATAACTACAAACAGACAAAAATAATATTTAAGCCAATACAAAGATAGACCGCCACCCAGATGTTTTCCTCTCAATAAGGCTCATGTCAATTGAGAAAATGACATATTGTGGGCACCAACTACTTCATAATGATATTTTTCGGACAATAGTAGCAGACCCTTTTCAAGACAGCTTTAAGTTGATATGTGTTTTTTTTTTTTATTTTGTATGGTACTCTCATAAAATTATGCAAAACAAAGTCATAAATAAATAACTGACATGTTTGTTTTATTGACAAAAAATTAAGCATCACAAATAAATCTATTATAAACATATATGTTTCATTGCAACCTAATTAAATACAGATAAACCTGTATATAAAGGACACCCAATGGAACCTGAAAATGTGCCCTTTTTCTAAGTTTTTGCTCTTTATATACAGGTTAAAATTATATGCGCTTTTCATTAATGGGGGAAACGAGCTGTTCTTTATAGACAGTCACTTGTTATATACAGATGCAGCCTTTATGACCATTTATCATTTATATACATGTTAAGATTAAATGGGCTATTCATTAATGGGGAAAACGAGGCTGTCCTTTATAGACAGTGATTTGGTATATAGAGGTATCCATTATGACAGTATTAACTATAAGACTGTAAGTACTTACCAAAACAGTATGCAGATTTTGCAAGGGTACTGCTTGCCAAATTATATACCAAAAAGCTTCCTGTACACCTTATTATATCAATAGACCAGGTCCTCTTACATGTTGAATCTAAAGTCTGTATGTATGCTTGTTGAGATACTTGTTGGTCCAGTTCTGTTGGCAGTGTTCCTTGAAATATATAAAATTGTAATTATGCGTACATGAAAATGTCGATTTTCTTATATATAGGGGATGTAATTCTAGCCGCATACCATTACCTATATATTGTTGAGATATTTGTTGGCTTAGTTCTGTCGGCAGTACTTCTTCAAATATATAAAATTGTAATTACGTGTACATGAAAATATCGAATTTTTATCCGAATGACCTGGGATCACGGTCTATATTTGTTCGAGCTTGAATATGTGTACTCTGGTTGATATCCATGACTTGTCACGGCAGGTGGTGGTGGTCTTTGTGGGGGGATTCTCTCCACATACCATTACCTGTAAATTGCTTACATATGCCATGTTTATGCAAAGCAAAATGACGATGTTATTGTATGTAGAAGGATGACATAAGAACAGTTATAAGAACAGTTTATAGAGACCAAACAAAATTATCAGAAGGCGCAAACCGAGGAAGGACAGACAATGCATGACCAACAAAAGGGGGAAAAGACGAACAGTGGTCTATGAAACACAACACAGAATAATGAAGAGTGAGCAGAACGAACCCCCCATTCAAAACCTGGGTGAATCCGGATCTGTGGGGATATCGTCGTAAAACACAACAATCAACAAAGCAGGTGCTCTCTAAGATAAAACTTCCTGCTCCATATTATACTGGTAATGTTTGCATTGCCCATGGACCAGGAGATGATGACCATTTTCTTGCAGTTTCTCTGTAGATGTTTTGTTTGCGATATTTTGTTATTATATTTGTTTTTGATATGTAATAGATTGTTTCATTGCTGCACTGTTCCGTCTAAATGGTACAATACTTTCTATCGTGCCTATGCTGATCAGTGCAAGATAATGTTTTATTAATAACATTGCAGAGTTATTAATAAGAAAAGTTCGGAGATATCAGAGATGTAACCAAAAGCCGTAATTCGAACAAGGACAGACAGTGCAGTGGCCAAAAGAAAAAAAAAAAAAAAAAAGATGAAACAATGATCCAAATAATACTACAAGGAATATCGAAGATTGAGCAACATGAACCCCAATGAAGAGTGGGAGTAAACTCAGGTGATCCGGAAGGGTATGCAGTTCCTTCACCACTAGAGGCGCCCGTCCTGTTACTCTTTACATAACCCGGTGCCAAATCTTAACTAGCAAAGATGAGACGAACAAAGAATAGGACAATTCAAGCTCGAACAAATACTAGCAGTGATACCAGATCAATCTCATTAATAAGCATTACAACAACAGGTCCATCGGAACCCTTCGTGTTCAAAGTCAATTATCGTTCATTTTGCAGTAACCGCATCGGTGATGTAATTGTCAGCGTGTTCGCTTTGAGTTCGGTAGATCATGGGTTTCAGGCCCGATCGATTCAAACCAAGCTGTATAAAATTGGTATTTGTTGGTTCTCCGCTAAGCACGCAGCATTACGGAGAAAGAGGAAAGACTGGTTTGCTCTGAATCACGAAAATCTGTACGAGCGGAGCGTCATGACTACCCAAGGACTTCCCAATGACTACCCAAGGACTTCCCAATGACCACCCAAGGACTACTTCGTTCGACAAAGATGAAATCCTAGCTAACCACAGATCATTCATGACCTCTTTAAACATTCCCTCTGGTAAATAGTCTGAGGATTTCCCCAATTTATATTGGATACCAAAGCTCCATAAGACACCATACAAAGAAAGGTACATAGCGGGATCATCAACTTGTTCGACGAAAGAATTGTCTATACACCTGACAAAGATTCTGTCTGCAGTAAAAGAGGGACAACAGAAATATTGTGAAACTGTTTACTCGCGTAGTGGCATAAATCACATGCGGATTTTGAAAAACTCTAAAGATCTTTTGGATAACCTGAAATCAAGATCTTTCTTTCAGGTATCCTCCATCACAACTTTTGATTTTTCAACTCTATATACCACCCTACCGCATGACAAATTAAAAACCCGCTTAAAAGAAACAATTCATAAAGCTTTTAGTCATAGAAACTATGGCTCAAAATGTGTTGTGTTAGGCTACATTTCCACATATTTTTCAAACAAAATTCAAAAAGGTAAAACATGCTACTCCGAGGAAAAAGTGATCAGTATGCTGGAGTTCCTCATCGATAACATATTTGTCTCCTTTGGAGGGACACTGTTTCAGCAGATCGTCGGCATACAAATGGGTACGAATTGTGCCCCTCTTCTAGCCGATTTATTTTTATACTCATATGAGTCGGAGTTTCTTCAAAAGCTTGTAAAAGATAAGAAGATTCATGAGGCTAGAGCCTTTATTTTCACATACAGGTATATTGATGACGTTTAATCTATCAATTATTCTAGATTTGCAGAATTTCTTCCATTGATATATCCTCCAGAGCTGGAAGTTAAAGAGACCACCGATACAGCTTCGTCCGCATCATTTTTGGACTTGTACCTCGAATTTGACGACAGTGGTCAACTCAGTACTAAAATTTATGATAAACGGGACGACTTCAATTTTAAAATCATAAATTTTCCAAACATGTGCAGCAATATACCAGCTTCTCCTGCATATGGTGTTTACATCTCTCAATTGATTCGCTATGCAAGGGCCAGTAGCAATTATTCTGATTTCCTGAAACGTCATCTTCATCTGAGAAACAGGCTACTGGAACAGGGCTATAAAAAGATTCGCCTTATTCGATCTCTTAAAAAGTTTATATTCCGATACCAAGATCTTGTCGAAATATATTCCGTCTCTGCAGAAACGATTATAAGCAATGCATTTTCATATAGTGAAAATGTATAAAGATAAAGAAGTCCAGAAAAATGTTAAGGATATTTTTTATCAATGTGTTAAGTAAAAATATTTTTGACATTTACGTCACCGAATATGGTACTGCTTTGACAACTATTTTACCTATTTTGTTCCTGTATTTAAATACTGTTATAGTGACAGCGGGAACCTTTGAACCGTTATGAGAGCGGGAGGTTTGGCGCCTTAAAATCTGATTCAACCCACCATTTCTTTAGAAATGCCTGTACCAAGTCAGGGTCATTACGTTTTCACAGTTTTCCGGTTGTTGACTGATTTTGTTCGGTAATTTTGTTATTACCCTTATATCAGTGAGATAGCAATATGAAAATCACACTAAATGTTTTGGTCTAGTACAAAGCGAACCTCATTATCATCTCATTGAAAATTTACCATGATATTGCTGAACAATTGTTGAGTTGTCGTTAAGCAACAATAACTCACTCAATCGATATTCAACGAATAAAAATGGCATTGGCTCTAATATTCAAAAAGTGATACAAGTACGTCGGAGCAGCTACATAGAGGATATATCTTTGAATGTTTCAAATACTCCAAAACACGCTAAAATCTCTTACGGATCGGACGAAATTTGTTACAGGTTGTCTAGTCACGAGTAAAAATATTTAGAAACCCTTTTCATGTTATATTTTGTTAGCATAATCGTCTCGAGTGCGAAAGATCGTGGATTCACCTTAGTCAAGCCACATACCATAGTGTTGCTGCTCCGCTAAGCACACAGTACGCTACTCATGAGTAAAGACAAATATTGATTGGTTCAGAGAGAAGATAATGAATGCGAATGGTTTCATGGCTTATCACCGGGTTTACAACTAGATTAACATGACGGATGTCACTAGTGGAGCAGGAACTGCTTACCCTTCCGGTGCACCTGAGTTCATCCCTGGTTTTAGTGGGGTTCATGCTACTCGATCTTTAGTTTCATATGTATGTTTTGTAGATCGTTGCTTTTCCTTTTGCACATTTTCTTTTGGCCATTGTGTTGTCTGTTCTTCTTCGATATACGGATTCTGATTACCCTTTGGTATCTTCAAACTCTTCTTGATATGCCTATCTGTGGATCATTGATTAGATGAGAATGATGGGTTAATGCACTACACAAGGCAGTGTTTTGGCTTAGTAAAAAACAAGCCCCATCATCATATCAACACATTGTAACTTGCCCTGTCCATGTGTTAAGTGATAATAATTGCCTTGCTCATTAATGTTTCCTGCTTATCAAAGTAACAGCAAATAGTAATGATTTGAAATATTGAGTCCATCTGGAAGGTTTCCGATTATTGAACATTTGGCAATTTACACATCTAAGCAAACAATTCGAAAGACATGTTCTTGCTAGAATAACTGAACTTAATAAAATAGTCACGGAATTCATAATGTGTCGGAAAACCAATAGTTATGTCTCGCGTTATTCACAACAGTACGACATATCATGATTCTCGAAGGGAAACATGTGTTGAATTTGAAGCGGTTGCAATAGGATTCAAATTCCATTGCTAGAAACAGGTATAATATTTTCAAATCTGTAAATAAATGGCAATATCCACGACCCTCCCAGACAAGAAACATGCTTATAATCATGCAAACATACAAAGAATAATTGTATTTACCATTTAGCCAGATTAGATACCATGTTTTACATCTAAAAGGTCCTGGTGTTTCGGTAGGCATTTCTGTCCCAGCATCACTGATAATTCTATACCATCCTGGTTCCAGTCGATCATCGCTGATAGCTATCTCAGAATTCGTGAGGTCAAGACTATATCCAGCAGATCGCTTAGCTCCTTCCAATCGTTTGTGGTTATTACTATTACACGGATCTAAAAATTAATATGCTATTTTACAATATCATTGAAATATCATTAGAACAATTTCAACAAAACATGACAACTATATGGAAATGAGGGAAGGGATGGCTCAACGATTGTTGACTGCCACAGAAGAGATAAAGAGTTGTACAAGACCACCAAATGTTAGCCTGTTGTAGCGGAAACATTGAACCTACTCTTTTTTGGAAATCTACCACTAAAATTTATAGCAACTATTCATAAGGATTCAAAGAAATATATGTTCTTAGTGAGAATCCTAAGTTGTAAAATATACCTACTATTTCAACAATAGCATTATTTATGCTTTAGCAATAGAACGTGCCTCAAAGATTCAATGAAAACGTACATGTATATTAAAACGCGAAAACACATAGAAACGCGTCGCGTGCACTAAATGTGATATCTACGCTTTTATTAGTGTGTACGACGCGTTTCTGGAATAAGCTTTATCAGGTACGCTCAAAATCGAAAAATCGGAAGGTCAAATAATATAAGTGCCCGGGTGGTTCAATGAAGTTAGGTAGTTGGATTACCTAACAACTCATACAAGCCTATCACCAATACGGCGTCGGTTCGCATCCGGTTTTGTAAATAACAAAAAGGGTGCACTCGACTCGCAGCCGCAAGTGATAAAGTTTACCAGTTACTTGCCCATGATCGGTGGTTCTCTCCGGGTACTCTGTCTTCTTCCACCTCTAAATCTGGTCGCCATTATATAGCTGAAATATTGCTGAAAGTATCGTTAAAACACCAACAATCAATCAATCAAATCAAATAATATAAATTTTCGGGCGATGAAAAAGAAAACAAAAACACCGTGCAATACAATATGTGTTGGACACGACTATATGCAAACAAACTGAAATAATGTAAATAAGACATGATTCCCCACAACAAGCAACTGGAGCTAAGGAACGAACCGAACATCGTTGATATGAAAACAAAATATCGACTTTAAGATTAATGTTAAATGCTAAAATTGTATTGGATTGTCAGTGGTAAACATACAGGTATTTAGGATGTATCTGGCAAAATGCAGCATAATGGCAAATTACCAAAAACCTGATCAATTGTCAATCCTTGATTGAATTGCATTACGTTGTCCTTGATAGTATAAATTTATAGAATATTATGAAAAAAGCTTAAACAGTGATGATCAACAATTCCATCCATATCAACAAAATCAACAATCACCTCTCACCTTAAACACAAAATAAAATATACAAAGTAACGTTAGAAAATACCGAAGAGGCAATCAAAAATGTATATTTGCTTTATTAATATATGGTAAATTGGAAGAACAAGTCCACATTATGAAAGGTTTCTTTCTTATTAAAATTATATGGATACAAATAACATATATTTACACGGCTACTTGTATAAGCGTGCGCCGGTCAACTCAATTACCTATATTTTAGGACATATCATAACATATGAGACAAGTTATGACTTCTTTATATATTACTAGACGTATATATATCATAAGTAAAAAAAAAGTTGTTATAGTATTAAGATGTTGTGCAGAATTTTAATTTGTTTGCAACAAAATTGTCACAAGCATAGCACATTGATCTTCAAGAATCGTTTGTAAATTGTTTATTGTATGCTAACAAGTATCATGACTTAATTAGAATTTGTATGTGCTTTATTATTAATCACCCCGACACCTGTCGGTGACGTATTGCTATTCTACGTTTCTTTTTCACTATTATTATTCTTCCACACATTGTTATCCGCTCGATTTCTAGGAGATGCCTTGATCAAACTGTATGAAACCTTGTAGGAATATCATATGCCATGTGAAGTTCTGCTTTTAAGGGTTGATTTTTTCAAATTGGCTGCCGCTGCCATGCAAACGGCCAAAATGCAAATAAATTGAAAAACACAAAAATGATCGCCCAACAGAAGTTTATGAAACTTGATAGGAACAACATCCACATCTAGTGGAACGAAATAGGACAAAACAATCTGAATCGGTTGGACAAATCCCGCAGTTGCCATGGAACCAAAAAAGGGGGGATTTAAAAAAAATGTTGATCCCTTTCATCAATCTTAATGAAACTTTGTAGGAATATCCACCGTAGTGTGTAACAGTTTTTCTTTGGGGGGCTGAACAAAAATCAAAATGGCGACCGTTGCCATGGTAGCCAAGGTGCAAAAAATACTATATTCACTCCAAGCTTCACAAATGTTTAGAGTAATGTTTTCTGTCACATCCATATCCAGTGGAACGAGATAACAAAAAATTGAAATCGGTAGGACAAAGCTTGCCGCAGTTGCCATGGAAATAAGAAAAGGGGGATTTTTTTACATTTTTTGACTTCTTTCATCAAACTTCATGAAACATCGTAAGAACGAACAGAAATTGATGAAACTTGATAGGAACAACATCCACAAATAATGGAACGAGATAAGCCAAAAAAATCAGAATCAGTTGGACAAACTGTGCCGCAGTTGCCATGGAAACAAAAAAGTGGGGATTTAAAAATAATTAGGATTCCTTTCATCAAACTTCATGATACTTTGTAGGAATATCCACCATAGTATGTGGCAGCTTTTGGGTGTTGAAAAAATCAGAATGGCGGCTGTTGCCATGATAATCAAGATGCAAAATGTTAAATTCACTCCAAACTTCACAAATGTTTGCAGTAATGTTTTCTGTCACATCCACATCTAGTGGAACGAGATAAGCCAAAAAAAAATCGAAATCGGTGGGACAAACTTTGCCGCAGTTGCCATGGAAAAAGGGGAATGTTAAAAAAAATTATTTTTTTCATCAAATTTGATGAAACATCGTATGAACGAACAGAAATTTATGAAACTCAGTAGGAAAAACATTCACAACCGGTGGAACGAGATAATCCCAAACAATTGGAATCGGTTGGACAAACTGTCGCAGTTGCCATGGAAACAAAACATGGGGATTTGAAAAAAAAATTGGATTCCTTTCATCAAACTTCATGAAATTTTGTAGGAAAATCCACGTAGTGTGTGGCAGCTTTTGGGGGTTGAAAACAATCAAAATGGTGGCCGTTGCCATGGCAACCAAGGTGCATTATTTTTAATTCACTCTAAGCTTCACAAATGTTTGCAGTAATGTTTCCTGTCACATCCACATATAGTGGAACGAGATAAACCAAGAAAAAATCGGAATCGGTACGACAAACTTTGCTGCAGTTGCCATGGAAATAGAAAATGGGGGATTTCTAAAAATGTTTGATTTCTTTCATCAAACTTCCTGAAACATCGTAGAAATATTCACCGTAGTGGGTGGAAGCTTTTCGTGTGTTGATAAAATTCCAAATGGCGGACGTTGCCATGAGAACCAAGGTGGATTTTGTATTAGATTTATTCCAAACTTCAAGAAAGTTTACAATTATCTTTCTTGTCACATGCAGATTTGCAAACAGAGATATTAAGCTTCAAAATGGCTGCAGTTAGTTGGGATAGGATGACGTCCGCTATTGCTTTGCAATGGCAATTCTAGTTATTATTATTATTTTGTTTGTATTTCTATTGGGACTATTCTTTTCACGTTCAGAAGCCGTCTATTTCCTCAGGCAATAGATCTATCGATGATCTGGATTTTCTATCAGGCTATTTCCTACTTCGTAATTTGTCCTAAAAAATATAATTAGCTAATGAAACAGTTATTTAATGTGAGTGCAGGCAATAGATCAAGCATTTTTTTCTCTCTTGCAATATAACACTTTGGTCTTCCCTAGTACCTCATGAAAAATAATATGATATATTGCCTGCTCTCTCATTAAACAACTCTATACTATTAATTATATATGCTCTGATTGTATGTTTAACAAATGTACATATTTCAATAAAAGTTAAATTAAAAATATAAAATAAAATAAAAGTTTATGGATATGCTTAATTTTACGAACAATATATTCTTTTTTTCATTTTACCTACCAGTCTGAGATACAATTAAATCCAGTTGATATAACAGTAGCATATGTATAACAAACATTAACATTTTAGATAAGTTAAACACGTCTATCTCTTAACTCGTATTTGTAGTGAATATGTAGTCTCAAACACTGCGTGTCTTTGCATTAATAATTATATTTTGGGCATAAGGACGACTTCCTGCTAAGTATGCTTTGTTCTTTGATAACAATAAATCAGGTATGCCCATATTCTTTTTAAATCATAATCAAAGCGGGTATTGAGTAATGCATAATCAACTACCAAGAATCTTTTTAAAAGGCTATCTAATTACTGAAGTACCACAAAAGCTATGTGCAGACTTTATGTAAATCCTCAATTGAGTTATAATTGTGTCACAGGGCCCTTAACATGGCACTGGTTTTAACATAAACAATTGCATTCACATATATATATATATATATAAACGTCTAAAATGTTAGTACAACGATATCAAAAAAAGATGTTAAAATGTAACAAAAATAACTATAAGTCTACAAAAAGACTATACTTATGATTAAATCGACGGATATTTCGCTTGACCGACAAGCTTCATCAGCGTCTGTAATCTGATTTGAACAATTGTCACGTGACCATCAGTTATCGTGACGTAAATTACTAAAAATCATAATCTTGAACTTTATACTTTATATTATTCAAGTATATTGCACACTAATTTATAAATATGAACACAATGAGAAAATGTAATGATGAAGTTTACCAACTAGCTAAGGACCAGGCACTGGTTAAAAAGTTAAAAAACAAAAGATTTAGGCCTTTTTGTTTATGCCTTCCGGGTGTAATATATATTTATTTAGTATTTACAAGTGCATTATCTATACAGTATGATTATAAACCTAGCAGCACATCCATCCACATTAAACATCATTCTCTAACCGTCCTCTGATTTACAAGAGCGCTCAACACTTTCTCAGACTATATCAAATATGCAAGACCACACCAATCGACACAATAAAAACTAACAGGAACATAAATAACAGTTCTAATGTAGGAAGTTTCAAAACATAAAAACAGCTGATATAATGTATCAAATGTAACGGTTGGTCATACTATCTGGAAAATATCAGTAACTTTCTTAAAATATCGCCTAGTAAAAATAATGAATCACAACTAATTACTGATAACAGATAGATGAAGATTTGGCTATATGACAATTGTTTAATTGCTGCTAACAAGGAAGCTACTGACCCAAGGGTTCTTATTTGTTAAATTGAAGTCATTGCTTAAAAGGTTTTATGACCGCCACCATGCGTTGGTTAACCGTTACGTAATATCTGTGTCACAAATACCCACGTATATGTTCCATTTGTCGTAAGCACTGCTCTGTCTTTTCCTAATTCATGATTTATTACCTGGTTTGTAACTAGAGTAACATGACGGGTGCCACTAGTGGGGCAGGCACTGCTTACCCTTACACCTGAGTTCACGCTCGGTTTTAGTAGAGTTCGTGTTACTCAATCTTTAGTTTTATGCTTAGTGTGTTGTAGATCGTTGTTTGTCCTTTTGTACTTTTCAGTTTTGCCATTGTGCTGTCTGTTCTTTGATATACGATTCTCATTACTCCTTTGGTAAGCACTGCTCTGTCTTTTCCTAATTCATGATTTATCACCGGGTTTTTAACTAGAGAAACACTACGGGTGCTACTATCGGAGCAGGAAAGGTAATCCTTCCACCTGCGTTCACGCTCGGTTTTAGTAGGGTCCGTTATGCTCGATTTTTAGTTTTATGCTTAGTGTTTTGTAGATCGTTGCTTGTCCTTTGGTGCTTTTTCTTTTAGTCATTGTGTTGTCTGTCCTTCTTCGATTTAAGGAAGTTGATTACCCATTTGATATTATCAAACTCTTCTTACACTAAATAGTGTAGAAAAACAATTGCTGTGGTAGGGTCACTAATTTACAAGAAATAATATATCAGCGTTATCCATTATTTATGAAATGAAATGAAAAACAATAAAAAGAAAGTATCACACTATCAGAACATTTGCAAAATATAAATGAACAAGATGAACTGTGAGCTAGTGCTCACTTATGATACCCACGCTTATATATTCAATGTGCATCAGATCCAACTAAGTCGGCCAACAGGAAGTAGAAATCTGACGGGTCCAAAAACGCTTCCCACAATACGTCATACCTATATGAAGTTTGTGACCAAATATCAGATTCCTGTCATTAATAGTTGATTAAAAACATGTGACGAAAAATATCTTGGGACATACGGAAGGACAGATGGAAGGACGGAGGTAAAACAGTATTCCCTCCCTCCGGTGGAGCGGGGGAATAGAAATGATAGAAATAGGGAAAATGGATAATCTACCCCTTACACACATATATACCATCGTAGAAATAGTTTAACGCCACCACTTGTTACAAATCCCGTAAAGTGAGAGGTCATGTATATATGTGTTAGGGGTATCAAATTGTTGCCTCTTTCTAAGATTTCCGAATAGTTAATTGTTTAATAGCGAGGAAAATGCTTCCAATTATTCATTGAAACATTCGTCACACATTCTACAATGTCAGAAATTTATATTTATTTATATACAAATGTCGCAGAAGACACAATTTTGAAATATTTAAAAGAAATTAAGCTATATACAAAAATATAGTTAGATAACATACGTTCTAAATATATGGTTTTATCATTTTAATGTTTCTTTTATTTGTACATATAATCCATTTGTTTTTAGAGAAAATAATGCTTCATTTCTTATTATATTGTAAGTGTGTAAGTTAATATAACAAATAATTTGCTATAGCTTAAATAATGCTACAGTTGACGTTGAAGACCAACCAATCAATCAATTAATAAATTAATCTGGGTCATTTTCCGGATTATTAATCACCTTCCGGAACATCTCTTGTTTCAGTGGGGTTCGTTGTGCTAGATCGTCAGTGTTTTGTTGACCAATGTCGTTTTAAGATTGTTATTTTCACTATTTATTGTCTGTCCTCCAATTTGAGGCTTCTGATTACCCATTTGCTAACGATACAACCAGTATTTGCTGTTATTTCTAAATGTGCTGTACTTAGATGAGAAATGTAAAGACAAATTATACAGTATTTGCTGTGAACCAACCGAAGATCGGAATCACTAATTTTGACGAAAATGTAACCCGTACTTTAAATGACAAAAACATAGAATTTTATTGAAAAAAGAACAATGGTATGGTATTACAATTCGCATTAATATACCAACCCGTGTGTCCTTGATAGTGATAAGAAAGCTAAAAATAGAACCAAATAATATATTCCTTTTAAATCATAGACGTCATGGATAAGAATGATTGTTCATACAAACAAAGGACAGGGTATTTTACTTAAACCTAATACTAGTGAATAACAAAAGTAGACATAGATCAAGCTTAAGATTGTCCGTATCAATTATTCTTTAATTGTACATATTTCGGCTGCACACCATATGAGAAACATGTCTGATCGTCTTAGATAAAAAGGTTGAAAAGGTCAAAAAATTGCACAATGCCGTCATTCGTAATTAGAAAAATATTTCACCGCATGACAACTTTTGAAGTATCTCTTTTTATGATGGTTTCTTTCTTAAAACCATTAATATTATGATATTATTAGTACGTATTCCTTTGTGTTGCGTAACATATACATATGCAGTTACCTTATTTAGGCAACTAGGATATATATATTTGTCTAAATCAAGTTACATACCGTGTACATACCCCCACCGAATCTCTAAAGGATACCAAGATATAGTAAATATTTTTTTATATAAGCGTCCAAACATACAAACCAACTGTGTCAGAGCTAGGTTTTTAGTTGACAATTTTTGTTCTTTCTTCAGCGTTATTGCAACACATTCCGTTGGTACACTGACGCACCGATGTGATTAGGATAATGACGAACCATGTAGCAGTCTAGGCCAAATGCACTATAAATATAATACGGTTTAGGGTTAGGATTGTGGTGTTGAACTCCACTTTCAACAATATTTCAGTTATATCGTGGTGGTGAGTTTTATTGGATTCCCCGGAGAAAACCACCAACCAGCGCAAGTCACTAACTAACGTTATCACATAATGTTGCATCAAGAATCGCCTGAACGGGATTCGAACTTACAACGTTAGTGGTGATAGGCACTGATTGCATAACGAGTTGTAAATTCAACTACCACACGATCACGACCACGACGTCCCTATATAATGTGAAGTACTACAATGATGGAATTATATTATATGTTATTCAGCTATCAGGCAGGGTATATAATGTGACATTCCCGGCTTAGGATTTATATTCCCTGAGACGCATCCGAAGGGAATATTTAGCATAAGCCGGGAATGTCACATTATATACCCTGTCTGATAGCTGAATGACAGATATATTACGGATTTAACCATTGTTTTTTTTAAATACAACATCCAACTGTCTTTAATAAATTTGCCTCTTTTATTTTAATTTTTCGTATCTCTAGATGTCCGTTTCCGTACCTTTGACGTCATTCTTCAATGACGTCAAAATATGTGTTGCGTCATATTTCATATAAGGGGTGTCTCATGAAGGAAAATACTGTACTAAATTTCTAAATCAATACAGTTTCATATGTAATAAATTTTATAAACTTTATAAATATAACATTAATATATCACGTAACAAAACAACGGGTTTGCGAAACAGTTTCAATAATTTAAATGTTAACAACATGTAAATAAAACCTTGGTGTGGCCCCATGACGTCGAAAGTTTTCAAGGCTCAACGTTTTGTTTATTTGTTATGGTACAGCCGTGGAACGTAGGAGTTTGCTGAATCGATCAGGTATTTGTGACGGAATTAACCGTTGTAATATTTATGTGTCCATGCAGCCGTTTTGAGTATAAAAACAGCATTTAATTTGGTAAAAATACATTTATTATTCGGTATATTATACAATTGATTCAGTGAAGCGTAATGTTTTCTCGTCCATGTTTAAATCGTTTTTGGGGACTGAAATATATCCCCTTTCTGTTTTCCGAATATGCTGACATTCAGGGTTGAAGAACCAATGCAAATATGTGTAACAAACTAAATCTGTAATATAAAATAACATACTGCAGCACAATTTTGATTAGCGTGATGACGAACCATTTAGCACCCTCAGTCAAATCCGCTATATATATATCTGCGCCTAAGGGAATATAGATCCTAAGCCGGGAATGTCACATTATATACCCTGTCTGATAGCTGAATAACAGATATATTACCGATTTAACCATTGTTTTCTTTCTAAATACAATATCTAACAGTATTAAATAAATTTGCCTCTTTTATTTTCCTTTTTCGTATCACTAGATGTCCGTTTCGTACCTTTGACGTCATTCTTCAATGACGTCAAAATATGTGTCACGTCATATTTCATGTATGCTGACATTCAGGGTTGAAGACCCAATGAAAATATGTGTAACAAGCTAAATCCGTAATATATATATATATATATATATATATATATACCGTAGATATAAAATTTAGTGCGCACGACGTGTTTCTGGAATAGCCTTCATCATGTTATATAACAATGATGGAATGATATAAAATAATATCCCTCCTCTATGGAGCACCCCATTGCTTATCAATAAGACCTCCATTAGCTGGATTCCAGATTTAAAGGTTTATCTGTCTAATATAATATATTAAACATTTCAGGTTCGTTTGTATTGCTTCCTAACAGCCAATAATTTGCCACTGATCGCAATGTAACGCTACCCTAAAAGGTGTCAGAATCTTGATATTTGTTTTAGAGTGCAAATTAAACGAGCACAAATCAAGCACATACTAAACAATTCAACCCAAATTAGCTATGCAAACAATTATCCAGTGAGTGATTGTTGCTTAACGCCAACTCAATCATCTTATTTGTGGCTATATCATGGCTAACATAAGTTAATTTCGAATGAGGTCCGCTTTGAACTAGTAGCTCGCTGAAACAAGTCCACGGATAGGCATGCCGCTCTACTAGGACACATTATCCTGATTCCGAGCCAACCATCCTTTGCTCTTTCTCCTTAATGCTGAGTGATTAGCGGAGAAGTAACAAATACGAAGTCATTGGTTTGACCGGATCTGGCTCGAACTCACGATCTACCACACATAAAGCAAGCAAGTTAACCATAGCAACTCTGATGTGGCTCACACTTATCGACATGGGTATACTTCTCTACAGGTTGGTGCTGCGACAAGATTATGCTATACAATATAGATTTCTAAATATCGTCAATATTGACATATGTATGTATGCTTAAGTTGAAATGTTGGTGCCCTGATAGATGAAGGGTATCGTGTTCTAGATCTTGTGCTCAATGCAGGGATTTTCTGGATAGAGCTCAGCTTTCGGAGGGGAAAGCTGATCAAAATAGATGACTACAATATTGATCCTAGATTGAAGTCATCGCTCCCAAAACCATTTAAGGTCATCATCAGGATCTGGGTGACCGCCAGGAAATATCGATTTTCAAATAACAATGAATCTTTTCCTTTTCACCTATAATGTTTTCTTTCCTCTATCATCGACAACACTTAACTGGACTTGACTATATATATGGGTAACACGCGAGTGTCTTAAAAGAACGAGAACTACTTACCCGTGGCGTGCACATGAGTTCACCCACTGCTTTTGGTTGGGTCTCTCTTCGTACTCTTTTTAGTTTGATGTGCTGTGTTATATTTTTGTGTATTGCTTGTCTCTGTCTCGTGTCTTGTGTGACCAATGGTGCCAGTTTCCTCAGGTTGTAAATACTTGATTGCCCCTTCGGTTTTCTCTGACATTTATTTCCAAATGTCTAGCGACCACATGTCTCTGGTCTCTGGAACCAACAGAACACTGGTTGTGATATGGGAAAATCTAATTTCAAAGTACTTACTTTCTTGATAGATATTGTATTTTGTAGTACAGTACAAATGTTCCTAGCTAAATTAAAATTTTAAATGCTTTTTTTGCCTTTCAATTTGAAAAATAAATAAATACAACGTAATATATTAAAGTCGGAAAACATTTGTCAAGCTATGTTTCATTAAGTTGCAAACTAAACTATATGGTTGTACTATTGGTAAGACAAAGCAGACATATCGGTAAAAGAGGTTGTGGAATGAGAGCAATCTACGTAAAAGATAAATGATCCATGGGCATTTGAGAAAGATAAATACAATATGTTTTTGAAATAAGGTTAAACTTGCATACAAACAACCAATTTGATTATAACGAATACTTTCTAATGCGGATGTTATTGTGGTCGTGCTATGGCTTAAAGTCGCTAGAAAGTGTAAACTATGTCAAAAACAAATACATAGAATATATTAATATTGTAACGTGCAGGGGGTTGCACGTCACTGGCGTCATCCGGTTCGTACCAGAGTTACTCCTCTGAATTCAAGTGACGCTCTGTATATCGTATTTTAGCTTATACAGTTAAACCTATGGACAATGTTATGCGTTTTCGGCACCCGTGCGTCGGACCTGTGCGTTTTACGCACGCACCTATTATTAGCTTAACCTGTGCGTTTTACCCTCGCACCTTTTGCCAGTTTACCCTGTGCGTTTTTCCCACGTACCTATTACTGGTTCAGCCTGTGCGTTTTTGACGCCCGCACCTATTACTAGATCAACCTGTGCGTTTTACGCACGCCACTATAGCTAATTCAACCTGTGCGTTTTTACAGCACTTGTGTGTCAGTCCTGTGCGTTTTACGCACGCTACTATAGCTAATTCAACCTGTGCGTTTTAACAGCACTTGTGCGTCAGTCCTGTGCGTTTTACGCACGCTACTATAGCTAATTCAACCTGTGCGTTTTTACAACACTTAACTATAGTCAATTTAACCTGTGCGTAGAGCTGCTAATCAAGTAACCAAGAGCGAATACTAGTATTGCATAGGGTTATTGACCAAACATGTAGCTCGACAGAGCAACCCAAAGTGCCAGGACACGCTGTGACAAGCGTTTATATACCCTGTTTTGGACTATACCATTTAATACAGACGATTCCAAAAGTCTGCATCACTAAGACGATTTTATATAACTCAATGATAATCATAAAGCGTGTAAATGATCCGACTATTTCCGTGCATTATTTCATATCCCGACCCGTTTATGACTCTGTTACTTATCGTATTAATTATAAACATTATGGAAACTAAAAATAGAAACTATTCGTATGCTTAAAAAATGTCTTATTTAACCAACCACTTGATAAATTAAATGGTCTACTGTTTCGAAAGTTGTAAATGAATTATTTGCATGCCAACTTTGTATATTAAACAATTAAAACAACATACACCAAAGGGGAATTCGTGGAAGTGGGGAAGGAAATTATACGGTCAAGTGCGCAAATTATCACCTATTTATAGCCTTAATTTATTTTTAGAATTTGCATACGCATTTTATATACGTGTTACCTAATTTCGTCACATTACCCACGCCTCCAGGTAATGCGTCCTCGCATTTACCTACTCTTCAAGCTTCCACTGAATGCGTCAATTCCTTCGGCCATTTTTCAGACCCAAACTCTATCAACATGCAAAGCAGCGGTTTTGTCATCAGCTGGACATATTCTCAAAAGAAAGGTCGCAATGCCTATCATTGCTAAGTGCCGAACGCCATCGGTCACTAGTCAAAACTGTTCCAACCCCGGGTTGGTCAGAACCTCAGCTCGTAGATATTCAATCTACAATCTTGTCCAGAGTTCCATCAATTTCTACTACGAAGATAAATTCGTAACTACGTGTAATGTGACATTCTACCTAAGACAAAACTTACTTTCCCAACCCCTAACCTAATGCTTTAAACCCTATAACTGAGCAACTGTAACAGAAATTTATTACAACAATTAACAAATTTAATCACCTAATAATCATAGAAAATAATTTTAACTGCCACTGGAAAAGATATATAAAATGTCAAAAACCGGTAAGAAGTAATTTTGCCTAAGTAGCGGCTTCATATTGATGCCTATTCTTAACGAACACAGCTCCGAAGAGACTGCTGCTACTGACGGGATCTTTAACGTGCACAGGCGTGGCGCTCACTGAACACGGGACCTCGGATTTAACGTCTCCATCCGACGGACACATAAAATAATAATGACAAGTTGATGACTGCCGCTCTGTACTTGTCATCTAACACAAGAGACAACTTGTCACTTACAAACCACTGTACACAAATAAAATCATAAGATATACATTATCTTCAATATTTATTTACATATTTATCTACAGAAACGATTTACTTTACCAATGCTGATCGTAATCACGCAACCAGACAGGAGACTTTTTCTTTCTTTTTGGTCTACGTGATACTTCAGATTCCAGCCAGGCTGAATCATGTACCAACTTTTCATCTTGTTGGTTTACAACCTTAGTAACCCCCGATTCCAAGTCGGGCATACCCTCAGTCGTTCCGTTCATCACTTTGTGGGTATTTGCATATTCAGGAGGCTGTGTCCCCTGCTCTCGCTTCTGAAATACTTTCTGCGAATTGCATCTTCGCACAGGACAACCCAGGGCCTGTCTCTTCATCAGGTCTCGACTCTTTTGCAATAAGCATTTGCGTTTACTGCAAGGTTCACAACTGGCTACGTAACTTCTAACATCCTTTCGTATTCCTGGCCAATAAAATGTTTGCTTGATTCTAGCCAACGTTTCTCTGACTCCCAAATAAGCCGATGTTTTATCAGCATGGCTCTGTTGTATTATATTCCGTTTTTCACAAAACGGTATAACAACGCACAATGCACCATCTTCTTTAGATACCCTATACAGTATTCCATTCTTTAATCTGAGTTCATTCCACTGAGACCATAAGGACTTAAATACATATCCGTGGTTCCTAACTTTGTGAAAAGGAGGTAATTTATACTTGCTGAACCAATTGCGGATTTCACTAAATCTTGATCTCTCTCTTGCAACTGTCGTATCTCCATTGATGCCTCACCATCGTACGGGTCCATTGGATGAGTAACCAGTTCTTTATCACATACTTGCGAAAAGGCAGATTTGCTGAATGTGCGTAGTTTGGAAACGCACTGGACATGTCCGTCCACAATCAACTCTGTTCCTTCCTGTGTACATCCGATTTGACCCTCAATATATAGAAGCAGTTCTTCATTAACGAAGCATAACACATTATTTCTTAGATCAATCAAACAATTATATCTTTGAACGAAGTCTAATCCCAGAATTCCATCTATGGCTAAGTCGGCAATTACGGCTTCAATCCCACACTGCTGATTTCCCATCTTGAGGTTAAACAAAGATTGTCCTATGCTGCTGAGATTGGTTCCGTTAGCAGTAACGATAGTTTGCCCTAATGGTCTTACTTCTGGTCGTTTTGACTTATCCAGTGCGTAAAATATCTCATTGGATACCAAGCTAATTGTCGCTCCGGTATCAACCAGAAATTTAGCCGGAACATCATCTATCTTCAAGTCGATGTACATTCCTGCCTCCTTGTTAGAAGTATTAACTCCCAAGTACGCACGTTTCTGGTTACGCCTATGTTTCCTCCTTCTGGTGCGCAGGTGTCTAGCTGCGTATTTTATTGGAGTTTCTTCTGTCTGTGGTCGCCTTCGCTGTTGTTCTTTACATTCTCTTTTCCAGTGGCCTTTTTGCCCACATTTGAAACACTCAGTATCCTTTTTGATGTCACTGATTCTGGTATTTCGTTGAGTACCAGCTTGATTTCTTTTAACTTTTTCTAAGTCTTTCTGCAGATCGTCAAGCTTCTTATTAAACGCCTGCATCATCTCTACAAGTTTATCCTCCTTGTTGTCCTTGTATCTTTTCGTTTCATCTGTGCCAGTTGCGCCCCTGAGATGTGCACGTCCAAATTCATTCTTCTTTTCGGCCTTGTAAAGTGCGTCAAGTTCTACGGCTAGACATATAGCTTGGTTTAAATTAGCAGGACGGGACTGCTTAATTCTTATCCTCATTTCCGAATTTACCAGTGCGTCAAGAAAATGTTCGGTAGAAAGCGTTTCTCTGACTTCAGCTGGGGCCTTAGGATATGCTTTATTTACCAAACGCCGAATAGCTTGACCCAGCTCCGGTAAAGTCTCGCTAGCCTTTTGTCGTCTTTCTTTTAGTTGCACTCGGTAAAGATCCATTTGATTTGGCGGTGCAAAACGTTCTTCTAATGCTTCTACTAAGCTGGTATAGTGTACCTGGTGGTCTGATGGTAAGTCTCCAAGTACGCATTGCGCCTGGCCTCGCAACGCAGCTGCCAAGTATAACCCTTTCTCTTCATTATCCCAGTCATTTATGGCAGCACATGCGTCAAAATGAGACTTGTAATCACGCCATTCGCCTGTGCCGTCATAATTATCCAGCTTTATCCTTCGGTTGTAGCTTTTTATTTTCTTGTTGTCATTCTTGACATCCTCCTAAAATGTTACTTTAGTAGCCTGTGGCATACTACTGGGTTGCACAATTGGGGACATGATATCATCATCATCTCTCATTTCGGCAAATAACGACGCCGTGTTCATTTTCGTAGTCTTTGGCCTTGCGCCTCCGTGCGGCATCGTTTGTTGCCTGGTTTCGTCTTCTACTATCCCCTCGGTTCTTCCTTGTGCTGTTTGATGAGACTTCTGCCTTCTTGTAGTTACGATCCCAGAATCAATGCGTTCCGTCTCGCTGTCAACAGGCTTTGTGGTTGACTGTTTAAACTGCGCTGTACTCTGGTCTTCGTTTAGTAACTGAAGTCTTTGTCCAATATCTCTTGCAAATAACTGATCTGCGCTTCAAGATTTTCAATCTCATCCATCGTGTTTTGCGTCTATTGAATCCCACCGCTGCCACCAAAAATTATGTAACGTGCAGGGGGTTGCACGTCACTGGCGTAATCCGGTTCGTACCAGAGTTACTCCTCTGAATTCAAGTGACGCTCTGTATATCGTATTTTAGCTTATACAGTTAAACCTATGGACAATGTTATGCGTTTTTGGCACCCGTGCGTCGGACCTGTGCGTTTTACGCACGCACCTATTATTAGCTTAACCTGTGCGTTTTACCCTCGCACCTTTTGCCAGTTTACCCTGTGCGTTTTTCCCACGTACCTATTACTGGTTCAGCCTGTGCGTTTTTGACGCCCGCACCTATTACTAGATCAACCTGTGCGTTTTACGCACGCCACTATAGCTAATTCAACCTGTGCGTTTTAACAGCACTTGTGCGTCAGTCCTGTGCGTTTTACGCACGCTACTATAGCTAATTCAACCTGTGCGTTTTAACAACACTTAACTATAGTCAATTTAACCTGTGCGTAGAGCTGCTAATCAAGTAACCAAGAGCGAATACTAGTATTGCATAGGGTTATTGACCAAACATGTAGCTCGACAGAGCAACCCAAAGTGCCAAGACACGCTGTGACAAGCGTTTATATACCCTGTTTTGGACTATACCATTTTATACAGACGATTCCAAAAGTCTGCATCACTAAGACGATTTTATATAACTCAATGATAATCATAAAGCGTGTAAATGATCCGACTATTTCCGTGCATTATTTCATATCCCGACCCGTTTATGACTCTGTTACTTATCGTATTAATTATAAACATTATGGAAACTAAAAATAGAAACTATTCGTATGCTTAAAAAATGTCTTATTTAACCAACCACTTGATAAATAAAAATGGTCTACTGTTTCGAAAGTTGTAAATTAATTATTTGCATGCCAACTTTGTATATTAAACAATTAAAACAACATACACCAAAGGGGAATTCGTGGAAGTGGGGAAGGAAATTATACGGTCAAGTGCGCAAATTATCACCTATTTATAGCCTTAATTTATTTTTAGAATTTGCATACGCATTTTAAAAACGTGTTACCTAATTTCGTCACAATATTCATTAAATCCTCATAAATCTAGTCATTCATGAAGTGAAGACGTATTTATTACAATAACATGCATGAACATACTTCTAATTAAACAAAATATCATTTTGATGTAGACCGAATACAAAATAAATATGTTTTAAAATTTGCAATATCTGGAATGTCTATTCCTAGTTTCTGGTGATCGATAACGTGTACTTTGTAGGTTTAATTAGATGCGCTAGACATTTAAAAGCAATTCGATTTGAAACGAAAAGTACATATCTCATAAATATAGTAACGATCCTACAAATTGAAAAAAAAAATTAAAACCCACCGCTTTGATCCCTCCACATTTATGCGCCTGTGTCAAGTCCATGACGTGTACCTTTTAGGTATAATTAGATACGCAAGACATTGCAAAGCAATTCGATTTTAAAGGAAAAGTACATATCTCATAAATAAAGGAACGATCCTAAAAATTGAAGTAAAAAAATAAAACCCATCGTTTTGACCCCGCCCCACTGTTGTGCCTATCCCAATCCAGGATATGGATTTCCTTTTTTTTTGTTAAGTGAGTGAAGGTAAGAGGTGATTGTTGGTTTTGTTGATATTGAAACAATTGTTGACCATCACTGTTTATGCACTTTCCATAACAGTTTGTGAATTATAACAAACCTAATCAATAATATATCAATTTCCATATCAAAAATGCACGCAATAAATAATATTTTAGTTAAATCATGTCGACGAGTAACCTAAAAACTTTATCACAAATCAGAAGGATTGATTTATATTTGTTTGTGTTTTAACACTACTTTCAGCAATATTTCAGCTATATCATGGCGATAGTTTTAGTGGTGGAAGAAGCCGGCGTACCCGGAGAGAACCACCCACCATGGGCAAGCATCTGGTAAACTTTATCACTTGCGGCTGCGAGTCGTGTACACTCTTTTTTGTAATTTACAAAGCCGGGCGTAAGCCCATGTCGTATTGGTGCACATCAGAAGGTGAGGGAATGTACAACACATATGATTTGCCATGAATTAAAAGAACGGTATAGACTTACATGTACCCCTGGTGTCTAGTTGGAGTCGTGTTGTTCATTCTGTATCTCTCTGTGTAGAGTTTGTCTCTTTTCGTTTGGTCAATGTCTTGCCTGTCTGTCTTCTTATTACTCATTTGGTATTTTCAATTTTTTTTTGTAATTATATTAACACGACAGGTGCCAGTAGTGATCCAGGAACCGCTCACCCTTCCGGAGCACATGAGTTCACGCCCAGTTTTTAGTGGGGTTTGTGTTACTCGATCTTTAGTTTGATGTGTATGTTTTATAGATCGTTGCTTGTCCTTTTCTCCTATTTCTTTTGACCATGTTGTTGTCTGTTCTCCGATTTCGACTTCTGAATACCCCTTTGGTATCTCCAAACTGTTCTTGTATTAAGTAGATATTCTGCAAGGAAATATAATTTTCAGAAATTAAAAATAAAATGATTAAATTCTACATCCATTGAATGGTTAACGACAAAAGTATGTCATACAGGTTACATACAGCTGTACTAATATATTAAAAGTTAATGTGTTGAAATCAATTAGCAAAGAAAAGTACAGATCAGCTTAGAAAAAGTGGAACTTTCTCGAAATTGAATCAGACATGAGTTGTCCATAAATACATGAAAATTTGAGTGAAAGTACAAATCTAGAAATGAGTTAATATATATGATTAATGTTTTAACAACAAATGCAGATACATTTCTTCTATTATCATCTCCTAAAATAAAAGTACATTTGTTATCTAATATTAATGTTTTTGATAGATACTTTGTGTATGAGACACTGTCTAAACTTTATTTTGATGATTTACTTTTCAATTGGATATTGTATTGTCTGTCTTTATACAAGTTACTGCTTCCGATTACCTCAATGATATCTTCAAACTATTCCAAAACAATGTTTGTAAGAAAAGTTTGAAGGAGGACAGGCAACATAATGGCAAAAAGAAAAGAAACAAAAGGACAAACAACGATCTACAAAACATACACATAAAATTAAAGATCGAGTAACATGAACCACACTAAAAACCAGTGGTGAACATGGGTGCTCCGGAAGGGTAAGCAGTTCCTTCTAGTAATAAGTCATAGCAATTAACCGATGGATATCTAAATAAATCTCATAATGTAATTTAATCAAGCATATTGAAACTCGTGTTAGCACGTGTGCTTAATTACAACGATGAGATTACAGTTACTATGGTTAAACATATGGATAAGAACAAAAAGAAGATCAAATGGTTACGAAAGCTCTTACAATGTACAAAAACGTAGATATTGAGCTTTTCTGGAATAACCATCATCATGGACGCTCATAATCAAAAGATGGGAAAGCCAAATAACTTAAAAGTTTTTGTGAGCAATAAATATCTCCCCTGTATAAAGTTTAATTTTGTATCTTATTCTGAATAAGGGTCCATGATTTATTCCAAACGCATATGCCAACGCATGATGTAGCTGTCGTTTTATACTATATGTTATTGTACTTGTAGAGTTCTAAAGAATATTAAATCATCGTATTATTTCCAACTTATTCAAATTGGTGAACACAAATTAAATGTGATGGTATTTATAATGTACTTTAAGTATTAATTAGCTTTAGATTTGATTGCAGCTAATTTAGTTATCATTGAAATCTGACAATTAATTAGAGCAATGGGATTTTCTGATTACCAGCATGAAGTTCTCGAGACTTGAAATGTGGCAATACTTTCATTTATTTCACAGAAAATTAGTATTCTAAGTTCCTTAATAATTAAGAGAACTTGTAGTTCAATTTAAAATATTTTAACGGATCATCAATCGTTTCATTGTCTACTGCTAATTTAGAAACAACACTGTCGGAACAGTTCCAAAATCCAATAGGAAAAGAATAGAAACAGATTCATAATCAATACCCCTATCACACAAATAAATGACCACTCACTTTCCTGATTAGGTACAGGCACTTCACAACAAATGGATGGGTTAAGGTAGCTCTATACAAACATTGATATTTTTTCTTCAAAATTTTGTTAATCAATCTTTATTGTATTATAATATTCTTGATACACAGGTGAAAACAATTATTCAAATATGATGTACCATTAATGAGCATTACATTTACTTAGTTTTGTAAACAAGCACATGTGCTTGAATCAGAGATGATACAAACAAATGGGCGGTCCTTAATTGTTTATCTAATGGATAATTGGATAGTTTTATGACCACTGACCAGTTGTTTGGAAGATTCCATGAAATGAAGGGGAAAGCAGCATAGGTGTAGCTAACTTTTCATCAATACCAAAAGAAATAAATTAGTAATTTGCAATGAAATTGATTTCAAAATATCTAATGCATAATTTTCATTTAGGAAAATCCAACTAAAAGTGAAGAATACACATAATGAGCAAACTAATGTTCCAGGTGATTCCTGTTATAATTAGTGGATCACGTCTGGTCAGTGGAGGTGGAGTTTTGACCTTATAAGTATGCATTTAACCTTAAGCTAGATCAGAGTGATGTAACTTCTCCCGCCAATTCCATGTGTCTACTGCACATTGCGTGCATTTTCCAGCTATATTTAGAGTTTGTGTGAAGAAATATATCTGTCTGGTCAAATCATTGTTCATTTATGATTCAAGGCCAATCCTGAAGTGTTTCCATGGCACATTTGTGACTTTTTTCCAAGAAAATGGGGTACCAAGAGGAAAATTACAACTTTTGGGATTTTTCCACTACAATTTTTGACATATAATGTCGATTTTGAATGACATTAGTTCCTGCATTGGTACCCATAGAGGCTTGGTTTTGGTATATGTTGTTCTTAGACCTGCAAAACAATGTTTCTGATTTCTGATAGAATTAATAGAACAAGTTATACACACAATTAAATTTGGTGAAATCAGGCTGTATGCACATAATGGGGCTTTAAGAGAATTTGAAACATCACAGGAAAAATTTGAGACACTATTTTGGGGGTCATGCTGTGTTGATTAAGAAATTGTAAAAAGTTTTACCATTTGAATAAACATGAAACAGCTAATTTTGGTCAAGTGCACACATCAATATTTTCCAACTAATTGCATAATAATTAATTATGTAATTGTTGCATAATCATAATATTGTAATCAGTGGAAAGATAGATCGTTCGTCTGTCAAATGGTACCTCATATGTTAACTTTGATGCAATATTAAGAAAACTACAGTTGTTTTCAGATGGAAGACTGGAGGGAAAAAATCTTTGTATAGTGCTACCTTAAATCAGTGTTATAGGCCTAAATGAACCAAATACGTCAATTAGCAGAAACTGAATGTCCCATCAAATACAGCGAAATAAAGTGACCACTCAATGAAAATCATCAATTGTTATCCTCGTTGAATTGGATGCTATGTTTTATAGTTAAGCACGTTTTTACTTCCGTGTTGTGGTGTATGTCACGTTTCTACATAAAAACGACGCTCACTTCGACTTTACTCCCATGTGTTCTGTAGGGATCTTGTTTTATAAATGTTATTTATAATTATTTACACATACCGGTGTCCAACACGATTTCCATTTCATATGATATTCATGTCGACCAACAGTAACACAACGGATGTCACTAGTGGAGCAGTCATTGGTGACCCTTCCGAAGCATTCGAGTTCACCCTCTGTGTTTATTGAGGTTCATGTTGCTCAACGTTTATTTTTCTGTGTAAAATTGTGTAAATCATTGTTTGTCTTTTTTGTTTTGGACATTATACTGTCCGTTTTTCTTCGATTCGTGGCTTCTGATTATCACTTTTTGTATCTTGAAACCTTGATAACAGATAAAGTGTTTTTATTTAGTCATGGGCATTACATTATACTATTGAATATCACAAGTGAAATGATTTCTCCTATTCAGCACTTTCTTGTATCTTCTGTTTCTTAAATGGTTTTATCAAACTAGTGTTTCAATATATACATATTATATTTGATATCGTGCAGAAGACACATTTTGGTGCGATATAGTTCAAATTTAAAAAATATCATGTGGTAAGATATAAATATATATAGATTGTTTGGTAACATTGTTCTTCAAAGAACCCCATGCTTACTAGATGACATTACAGTATTGTTTCCGGAAATCATACTTTATTTTTCCGTCATTGTTTTTAATATTATACGCAACATATATTTCATTTTTTTCACCCTCTCAGGAGGCATGTTTCTGCAAGGAGAGAGTTTAATGAACACATGAACACGTGTAACCCATTTCACTAACCTTGATCAGAAAAGAAATATATTTAAAAATGCATACCCTACAATAATGCTTATTTTCCGTTGAAAACTCTTATTATTATCGAATAAATCTGATATGTGTTTTCATAATTTCTGACGGTATCCAATTTCTTAGGAAAAATTATTAAAGTTATGCTGACACCAATATTTGTTATCACAAATATCAGTAGGTACAAATAAGAGAGTGTATGTTATGGTTGGCTTACAGTGTTTAGCGCCACTTCCAACAATATGTCAGCTAGATCGTGGCAGTCAGTTTTATTAGTGGAGGAAACCGGAGTACCAGGGGGAAAACCACCGACTTGTCGCAAGCCACTGACAAACTATGTTGCATAATGTTGTATCGAGTGTACCTCGTCATGAACGAAGTAGGATTCACAACCGCAGTTGTGATAGGCACTGATTGTACGGTTAGTTTTAAATTCAACTACCACACGACGGTCCCTAAGCGAGTTTATGCAAAATGATCAACAACAGGTTATTGCAAATACCATGTATATATGATTAAATGGCCGACAACTTTTAATGGCCGGGGTAACAACAGGTATATATGAATAATAACACCAAGCTGGCGAAAGTATCTGACAAATTTATTACGTAATGTTGTAATCAGTAAACATAAACACTACCTGCCAAAAAAAACAAATCATAATAATAATAATAAAAATAAACAAATATAAAAAAAATATATCACATCCACACCATAGGCTTATCACTGGTATGGTATAGCTAATACTTTCTTGGTAGAACTAATAATCTCAGGGATCATTATATAATATGCATAAATGTGCAATTTTGTTTATATTTATTCATGAATATTTATTCCATTAAATTTAAAGAAAAACTGATTACAATAAAAATGATCATAATAAAAAATATCACACAGTACCAAAATCCTTTCTCAAAATCGTTAAAAAGGTAAATCGACACCCTTAGCAAACAAATAGATGACCGTTCACTTTTCTGGTTTGGTACTAAATAAGCCAGATTTGATGAGCAACAAACCGCCCCTCTTAGTTAAATGTTGTCATGCAAGTGTTTTCCACATGGGAACAAAATGACAACCCTCCAATATAACGAAATGTACTAGATACAAGGTTAGTCCTATTATGTCATTTTGTTTTATATGTATTAAATGTTTCATATTAATACCTTTCATTAATTTCAGAAGTGCATGCTACTCTAAGATCGTGTTCACATATAGATGGATTGCGATCGGTTTATGTTAGTTCGATTCAGTTTGAAACCGCTTTGTGTTCAGATTGGATCGATCTCGAACCGATTGCAATCATTTGCGGTAATAACCAATGTTCACACTGCTCATCTGAATCGATCTCGAATGCATTCAATTTTCTGTTGTCTTCCGGACACGTGCCATCAGCAGACTGTTGCATGGATATAATCATGGCTGATCTTGCAAACAGAGTGCTGTTTATGCTTTTTTGCATTTTAAATGCAATGATAGTTGACTTTATGACCAGAAGACTGCTTCAAAGGAGGATCTACAGACTTTTTATTCAACGCATGCCTAATGAACACGTTTTGAACCGATCTCGAATCGATTTAGTTGTTATCATCTAACTGTGAAGCGCTCTAGATTAGAGTGATCAAATTTAAACCACATATTTTTTAGGTATCAAATTAGACCGATTGCGATCGATCTTTCTTTGGTGTGAACATTGAAATCGATCTCGAAGCGAGCGCGATCGATCTAAATACGCTTAGTGTGAACAGGGTCTAACACTCGTCAACCAAATGTGTTTCAATACTAGATCCCAACAAGATTAATTAGAATGCATTACATATAATAAGACAATGATTTGACGTAAGTAGAGTTTGCATAATCCATCAGCGTCCTTCTAAGTTGTAATATTTCTGATAAATTATATATATATTAAATTCACTATCCTTACTCCTACATATATTTATTAGGTCTAATAAAATATTAAAACAATAATGGGGAAATTCAGTTTTCCGTAACTATGGTAACATATAATTGTAAGCGTTAGATAATAATTAGGTGTATGGTCAGTTATATAAAGACAATGTATGTAATGGTAATACAATGGAAAACAAGAAAAGGACATAGTTCCAAAATTCAATAGTAAATCGTAGAATGAGGCAAAAATCATTATCCATTTATACACACAAATACATGACCGCTCAATTTCTCAATTTGGCACAGGCACTGTGGTGAAAAGTGTCGCGGTTAAATTAGTTTTATGTGTCCAAGCCTTACTTCTTAATAAACTGTTGCGGTAGTGGAAAGTATTTTCCAAATGCGAACCTTCACATACAACCGGACGAACAGCATTGTTATAGAAAACGCTATAATCTTAAACATTATGCATAATATATTTAATATACGTTAGAGAAACCAAAGGTGCAATCACTAATGGAAAATTCAGAGACGCTGGAAATACTGGGATAACAAGACAGATGACAAAATAAAACACACAAAAAACTAAAATACAATACAAACAATCAAATAAACAGAGATACAATTCATTCTCCTAACAAACAAATACATGCACGCATATTCCCCTGGTATGGTACAGGTAATTTAACAAAAATAGTGGGTGGGAGATATTAATTTCATAATCTTAATTTAAAAATACATTTTTGTTAGTATTTATCTGTTGTGACAAAACAAACAAAAAAGATGCAAACAGTATATTGAAATCCATTGTGGAAAACTGGTCATTGACATTGAAATGTAATTGTCGTCATACGTGACATGTTCAGTAAATAACAAGCAATAAATAACATTGCACATTACAATTTTTGGTACTAAATAAAAACATATAAAAGACAATGTTAGTAAACTGGCAATATACAGCTGCTAATATAGGTTATCCGTGAGACATGCCAGTTTTATCCCTTTACAGTGAAGAGATCAACAGGTGTGTTTGCCCTGGAGTTGTCTGTCCATTCCAGTGACCCAATGCTTAATCTACGTTTATAATAAGATGGTAGAGATGTACCAATAGGTGGCGCATTGACTGGTATCCATTGTTTCTTCGTAAAAACGGGCTGATTACAATTTCTGCGACTCTTTCTGTAAAAATAAGAACATTTTTATGAAATTCTTAAAACTTGAATATATAATTGATCATACTTAAAAATGTAATGCATTCTAATCATATTAAAACACGTTTCACTGATATTAGTTGCAAAAGTTAAATTGCGTTGCTCAATCGTTTGTTTTCTGTTTAGTGTTTTGTAGATCGTTATTTGTGCTTTCAACCTTTTTCTTTTGACCATTGCAATCTCCGCTTTGGAACAATTTATTGGAATTTGGTATCACTTTGCGTGAGTGAGTGATATTGTTTCACGCTAAAATGAGCATTTATTTCAGCTATATCATGGCGCGAAATCAGAAGAATTTTGAGCGCTAGCTAAGCAGTCCATGAGTAGACATTTAGCTTCACTCGGACACATTATTCCGATTCTAATCTAAATAGACTTAATATTGTTTGTCTAGTGGATATAAACAAAGACCAATTTTCTAGTCTTTGGTTTGACTCAACCGGAGCTAACCATTACACCACCAATTCGGTTCACATGAAAATCTCCCGTATATTTATATATTTACCTGTCATTTTTGGATTTATATTTCATGGTGATGCAAATGATCACCATTATTACAAAAAATGCAAATGATCCAGCTACTACAGCAATCATTAATGACGAGAATCCATTTTTGGGACCTGTAATAAATTTAATTAACTTAATTTGATTTTAATACTGTAATCTGATTGGCCGATCCGCCTGGAGAACATTTTTTTCATACTTGATAACCTGGTTGGTATTGTGACGTCAACAACACATCTATTAGCCAACGACAAATTCATATCGTTCCATGAGATAATCGTAAATAAAATCGATGAATCATTAAATTTTGCTGTAACAATTTCAAATATTTCTTAATTAAACCCTTTCAAGTATTTTAAATTGTAGTAATATTCCGAAATATTGTCCACATTCGGAACACATCTACTATGTTCGTACATTTAACACATTTTTAATTATGTTTTTGCCATTGATGTGGTTTTTTTAATTCAAGATTCATGTCTAAGTAAAATTAGATACTTCCTTAAGCAAAACATAGACAGAATATGACTAAGAACACATTGTAATTGTGTATATTTACACACTATACATTAGCTTGAAATAGTCTAGATGTGAGCTCGATTCCCTGCCCTGTCAAGTTGTAGTCGATAGGTCCGAATTGATAGTTTATCTGTCGTGACTTTAATTTGAGTTCCTCCCGGTGTTTGGTGGGTCCCATGTTGCTTATATTGTTAATATAGTATGTTGTCCTATTATGTTTTTACGTTCGTATCTCCGTTTGTGCTGTCCGTTACGATTTCCGCCTAAAACCGATATTCGGTTCGTTGTCACCTCCAGTTGGCTGTAGGAGGGCTCTTGTCTTACTTATATTATTTGTGTTTGCTAAAAGTGGTGTCCAGCACATATTGTGTTGTGTTTTTGTTTTGTTTGACTTCTTCCTCTGTCCTGTGTCCAACGTTCAATGTGTCTCTGGATTGTCCATTTTTGATTGCCCCTTCGGCATTCTCTAACATTTATTTTGATGTACCCGTATTCAGTGTGCATCCCCACACTAGTATGTAGTTCGTTATCGACCAAGGCGAACTTTATGCAATAATTTTGTTGAATGTGGTGTTAGACACAAATAACCTAGCGATATTAGTCGAATGATTGTATCTTAGACTATATCTCTCTCTTTCTCTCTCTCTCTCATATATATTGTGTTCACCCATTCCATAGATAAACTACAAATATAAATATACGTACTATTGTGATTTGTTTCCGTTTCCGTTTCCGTTTCCTTTTCCGTTTCCATTTCCGTTTCCGTTTCCGTTTCCATTTCCGTTTCCGTTTCCGTTTCCATTTCCCTTTCCGTTTCCGTTTCCATTTCTGTTTCCGTTTCCGTTTCCGGTGGTACCGTTGTCGTGTCACAAGTATCCTGAAATCATTTTATCTTTTGATATATAACAAGAAGAGTTTGAAGATACGAAAGGGCAATCATAATCCGTTAATCGAATGACAGACACCAAATGGACAAAACAAAAAGGACAAACAATAATCTGCCATTGAGTTGTGTTTTCTACTTCGATGAGTATCCCTTTGGTATCTTCAAACTCTTCTGCACACAACACTTTCAAACAAAACACGCATCACACAAATACAACCCATGGCGAACACAGGTGTTCCGCAACATGAACATTTTCGATGGCTTTTACTGTGATTCAAACTGTAATCAAAGCACTATTGTTTATCTTTTCAGTAAAATTGCAAAAATTATTGCCATTATATGTTGATCCAGCATTAAATCTTATTATTCTTTCAATGGAGTAAAACTTATTTCGAATACCAGGATGTTAGTGTTCGCGTTAGATAACTCCGTAATCACACAATTTCCGAGCACTAAAGTTTACTCCAGAATACGGATATATGATCGATATATGGTAATTGCTCTGATGGCGACAATTTGGAACCAGAACAGGTTCCCACTTGTCAAAGATTCACAACAATCTGAAAGATGTTAAACACATTGTACTTTGAAATATTAATCAATTTAATATACAGTAAATCATGTCGTTTGTAACATTATTGTAAAAAATGCTGTTTTAGTGACAACAGGAACCTTTTAGTGGAAGCGGGAGGTTTGGCGCCGTAAAATCTGATGCGACCCAACGTTTCTTTGGAAATGCCTGTACCAAGTCAGGGCCATTGCTGTTTTCCGCGTTTTCCGGTTGTTGACTGATTTTGTCTGTTTGTTGACATATGAGTTTTGCCATTCCCTTTGGCAGATTGATTGGTGTTCGGTAATTTTGTTATTACCCTTATTGCAAAAAAATATTGAAATAGGGTATCATAAGACAGATGGTTACTAAATATATGATAAATTATTTTGAAATGCACTGTGAAAGGAAATGGACATTAATTTCTCACAATACTAGTTGTTTCTTAATAGAGGTGGTCACTAAAGCGGATTTGACTGTATCTTATATTTGATGTTGAAGGAAAGTTAAAAATAACACAATACAAGTTATTGCTTTATAGAGGTGGCCATTAATACAGGCTTCACTTTATACTAGACTAACACACAACTTACCAGCCTAACACATGTGACGGTTGTAGCATTACACGTAAAGCAATCCTCGTCATATATTATAAAAGAAACAGAGTCTCCATAATTAGTACCATCATATGACAATGATAAGTCATAACCTTCAACGGATTTGTCTGTTGATCTCCTTTTGCGGGAAGCTGGGATATCACAGGAAACCATATATTCGTACTGATAGACAGCTTCTGTCACTGTTGCGCCTCTGTCACTAGTTAGTTGCTTTCCATTTTCTGAGGCCTTTAACGATATGTGTTTAAATTTGTAAAAATAACAAAAAAAATAATCATATATGTTCAAATATGAGAAGAAATGATAAGAAAAGTAAACAATGTTATATATTTGTTTTGCTATATTTGGTTGGACTCGGGTTAAAACATCAATGTCACCACAATATAGCGCTTGGTTACTTGAATTTCATATTTAAAAAAAAATATATTGCAACAGAAAACATACGGAAAAGGAATCAATTTTCCTACTGCTTTTCTTTCACATTATTTATCGCTATTAAACCACGATTACATTGGTTGTTTGTTACACCTGCACACTGATTGCTCTGCTTCGTCATAGCTGATCATCAAGCTGAAATGTTTCTATAGTTGGCGTTAAACATCATTCAATCAATCTCGCCTATTTTTACTATGGAAATATGACATAGTGACTCCGCTATATTTATGATAAGCTACACAATGTATTGAACAAACACCAATTAAAAAAAAGAAGTAAATAAATAAGTGAATAAATAAATAAATAAGCTGTAACAACGCCACAACAATTCCAGAATCGAATCCAAAAATATATTTGTTTTAGTTGACTTACAGTGAAGTGTTGAAATTTGCAGTACACGTTCTCTGAATAAAATATGCTGAAGATGTTGGTCTTTTGACATAATCTAGTCTTTGTAGAACACAACCCTTTGTTTGGAATTGTTACCTCTGTAGGGACCGCAGACAATGTCACGGAACAGTCAAACCCAATAAATCCAGTATTACAAACACACACGCCTAAGATAAACATTATCTATTAATGGAACATCTATATATAGATCATACTGCAAATTTATGATTTTAATTTTCTGTGTAATGTTTTGTATATTGTTGTTTATTCATTTGACCTTATTCTTTTGGTTATTGTAATATATGTCCTTCTTGGATTTACAGTTTCTGGCTACCGTTTTGGTATCGTTTGGTAACACGTTTTTATTGATGCTCTACATTTCACAGACAGGGTACGATCTTCAAAAAATAATGAGCATTACTTAAAGGGTAAAATGAGTATGACACGATCCATATCCTGCAGTTGGGCGGTTTGAGTGGTCCAAGAAGAGTTTGAAGATGCCAAAGGGATAATCAGAATCCGTATATATTTCATAAGTTTGAGTAATACACACATAAACATTGATTTATCAGATATATTCTATTTTAGCGGAGGGGAAAAATTGATAAAATAGATAAGAATGTGATAGGATCTAAGCATTATTTGTCATTACAAAAACAACCGATTTTGTCCCACCACATATTTCGGCTTGGGGACCGTTGTGCCCGTGATCGTATGGGAGTTGGATTTATAACTATCTGTGCAATCAGTGCCTATCACCACTGATGTTGTGAGTTCTAATGTCAATCAGGGCGAGGTGTACAACAATATGTGAAAACATTTGTCACTGACAGGTCGGTGGTTTTCTCCGGGTCCTCTGGTGTCATCCACGAACATATCTGACCGTCATGATATAACTTTAGGCTTTAAACACCACAAAGCAAAGCAAAAACTAAACTATTTGTGCCTGCTCCAAGCCGGGACTTGGATTTTCAACGTCACAAGTTATGGTTTTTTCTGTTCTATTCTGATCTTTTGGCTGATATGGATTGAATTTTTAAATATCACTGTTTAGATTTATTTTTATAATAATAAATGATTTTAGTTATTCTTCTATGGAAGACTGGGATCAATAACTAGTATCGTACATACTCATATTGCAGTAGCCATTATTACTGCAGTTGGATGGGCATAACTGGTTCTGTAATATATCTAACACCGAGGGACCACCACTACTTGAATTACTGCGAAATAGGCTTTCATTTTTTGATACTTCCAGCCTGCAGGCATCCTCCATCAACCAAATTGTATATTTTATGTATGCAGTGCTGCCAGCAATCTAATTTGGAAGAAAACAGTAATATAACATATTAAATCAAGCAATCGTAGAAGTTTCTCTGTCAACCTAAAATAGCATGAATTAAGGATTATTATTTATCGCCCAATGGAAATTGTTTGGCAGTTTATCGTGGGAAGAACAAGTTAAATTTTGATGAGATGATAATGTCTGCTTTGCCTTGGACCAACACACTGAGTTATACTTTCTTAGTGGTAGCTCTCTGAAGCAACAGTTTGCGGGTAGACATGTCATTCCACTCGAACACATTACCCTGATTCCGAGCCATTCAAGTCTTTGTTTTCACTCCTGAGTTATGCGGACTAATATTTCAGTCGTTGGTTGTACTAATCAGATTCTTGGTCCCAAGATCCACCGCACTCGAAGCGATCACAGTTGACCTAAAATAGATAGATACAAACAGAACGAACATACAAATCGTGTCAATTATACCACCGATTACCGGTTACATGATCATGAATTATTAATGGACTATTAGTCCCTGATGATATTATACTCCCAGTAGATTAGTGGGCTATTAAACCCCGATTGAATCATTCAGTCAGTAGTCAGTGTTTTGATACAGAAATGGTTTATTAGATATATTCCAATTTGAAATCTACAGCTACTAATTTATGTAATTATTAATCAAACTAAGGTTCTCCTCCCTCAGGCATAGTTGTTCTTAGTCGATTTTGGCTATCCCTTTTAGACCATTTGGTTTTATTGCTCCCAAAATGTGTTAGATTATACGACTTGCCAATCTTTCAACTGTAACGGGAACGCTCCTCGACCTAAGGTTATATGAACTGTAGTAGGTTCATTACCACTGCTGCTAACTGCGTTAGTGGGGATCTTCTCCTTTAGCTCAGTTGGTAGAGCGGTGGTTTAGAATGCGAGAGGTCACGATGGTCAGAACAAGAATACTGGTCGGGTTGAATGTTGGTATTTGAGATATCGTCATCATTGTATGATGATTCCTGATGTGGGGAGTGTAGCGGGAACGCTCACCGACCTAAGGTTATAGGAACCGTAGTAGGTTCAATACCACCTCTACCAACTGCGTTGTTGGAGATATAATTTAGCTCAGGCGGTAGAGCAGTGGATTACAATGTGAGAGGTCCCGGGATCCAATCCCATCGGGGACATTGCATTTATTGGAGGTAAACATGCTCTACTGTTACACAACTTTGAATGTACCTGATGGAAATGTTATCCCAGAAACGTGTAAGTATTAAGAGCATGTGCAACCCAAGGAACTATGGAACCCCGGAACGATAGTCAGTTTCTGCTCCACTAGTGGAACCTGTCGTTATCCTCCTGTTACAATCCCAGTGACAATTCATGAATGGGGAAAGAATCAGATAGTCATTACGACAAATGGAACATATCTGTAGAAACTTGTGTATTTGTATTAATGGAGGCAGCTATTACCTGCAGATGTTAGTTACCTTTATATCATCTATGCAGGACTCAATGTAAAATGATATATCAATATGGGCATATGTTTGACATAATTCCAGAGCAGTCATGTGTGAGAGTTCCTCTGTACACATCTGCCTTGACGAATCTTCTGTCCATCCATTTTTCCATTCTGGTTCCTACATAAAATTATTATATTTCAAAATATGCGATGAGAAAACAATGGTAATGAATAATAAGCAACATAATATGTTCTGATAGTGTGGTATTGTTTGCTTTTCATTTTATTCCTTATTCTGAAGAAATGATTTCATTTGTTTGTTTTCAGTTAATAGAAATAAATGTGTACAAAGATGTCTCATGGCAATCCTTGTTTTGTTTAAAAATAATTCAATACAAGAATAACTCTTTATATATTATTATTTGATGAAGGTGTAGTTCGCAATGAAGTGCAAACATTAGTTAAACTAGTAAGGTACGCAGTGCCGAATCTAACTATAGGCTAGACAGGTTGAAGACTAGGGCCTCAAAATTTAGGGGGCCAAGGTGTATTATATGCTTAACACTGTTATTGGACTTTAACACATATGCTGCCATAGCATACTGTACTTTCTAAGCAACCCTTCAGTATTTTTTCTTACACAGTTGCACTCCATTTCAGAATATTGCAGAATGTTAAACACCCCTCATCATCTTCGCCTTTATTGGAATTGATGAAACACACTTCCATCTTCATCCAGTCGTGAAGTAGGGGAATTGGGAGAGACCTCACTAGTGGAATAGCATAGGCCCTCAATTTATCTAATTCCGGCACTGAAGGTGCATGTGTGTGTGTGTGTGGAAGCAGAAAAAATAAGTAATCAATTTCGAAATTTTAAATGATAAATTGTATTGTAAATGTAGTCAAATCTGCCCATGTGGTCACCTCTGTTTAAAGGTCAAACTTTATTGTCCTAACATAGAACATGGCATATGAATTTAACCTCTTTAAAGAGTTCACCTGTCATATGAGGTCAATTTTTCATTGTCTCTTATGCGACCTCTTAATACAGGTTTGACTGTAAGATATAGATATGTGGTGGTTAAATCTTTTCAGTATTACCTCAAAGACCTGTTAAATGCAATTTTAAAAACAATTCTCCATATTATATATTATCTACGCCATGATAATGAACATAATCGGTGAGTGTGACATTAAACACATTATGAAGTCACAGATAAAAACAATAATGTCAGCTTAGAAAGTCTCGGCATATATTTTCACAACTCGTCCTACCAGACTCGCTGTGATACTCGCGATAACATCTGTCTCGACCTTCATAGTTGCCGATAATATATATATGTTACAGGAAAAATTGGAATCCAGTAGGATCAGAAATCCTACTAGTAGAAATTGGAATTCTGATTCGTACTGGATTTAGACCAGTATAAATCAGAATTCCAATATCTACTAGGACAAATCAGGATATCCAGATTACTACTAGGAGGATCCAGATTCCTACTGAAATAAAAAATTGAAAAAAGGAGAAACATGAAAAAATAAATATGAACCCTTTTTTAATACAAATCTTCTGTTGTATGTCCCTTAGGTATAATCAGTCAAAGCTAAATAAATATACCTGTATGATCAATGATTACTGATCTATAATTAATACTTAATCCCCCTAAAGGCTGTCCTGACGACAGTCACATAACTTTTTAACTCGCCTCATGAATTGTAATCATTTCTAAATTCATTGTAAGTGAAAGTGAAATGGAAGATCACAAGGAATTATTTTATATGAAACTTTTGGAATATGACGAGAATCTTCCAAAGCATTATGACAACATTTAAACACTGGGCCAAAAACAACTTCAGGAAGACTACCATATGGGAAACGGACATTCTAATTTGAATGAAAAGTGACTGTTCTGTTGTTACAAGAGATGAGGTATTCAATGTTATTCACAAATGTCATTTGAGAACTGAACATTCTGGTAGGGATACAACTTTTTTTAACAAAATTGTATTAAAATGTATTGTTCTCACTATTTGTAATTAAATTATCGCACAAGACTTATTTTATATTTCACACATTTTACATATATTTATGTTTTTTAATTCAGTAATATCCAGAATCGTACTAAGCTTTACATTCTGTAATATTTTGAATCCTACTGAAAACTTAGCAGGATCCAGGATCCTCCTAGTACAAATCTGGATATTGAAAATGTCAAGGATTATCGTTAATAAAAGGTGGTAAGCACAAATCCTAAAGTGTGACGCATTTGAGAATGTTAAGGATTATCGTTAATAAAAGATGGTGATCACAAATCCTGTGCGCATTTGAGAATGTTAAGGATTGTCGTTAATAAAAGGTGGTGAGCACAAATCAGGATTATTAACGATAATCCTTGACATTCTCAATATCCAGATTTGTGCTCACCACCTTTTATTAACGATAATCCTTATCATTCTCAAATGCGTTATACTTTACCAGGTGACAATTCTACCATCCTATCTTTACAGTGAATAAGGGTAATAACAACATTACCGAACTCCGGACAAGCTTACAAAGGGAAAGTCAAAACTCATAAGTATATAAACAGACAAAATCAGTCAACAACCGAAAACTGTGAAAAATGTAATGACCCTGACTTGGTACAGGCATTTCTAAGGAAATAGTGGGTTGAATCAGATTTTAAAGCGCCAAACCTCCCGCTTTCATTACGGCTCAAAGGTTCCGGCTGTCACTATTACAGTATTTATAACAATACTGGAACAAAATAGGTAAAATATTTGTCAAAGCAGTACCAAATGCAGTGAAATGAGGGAGTACAAGATATTTAATTCGTCACACTTTGTCACCTGGCTATTTAGTGAGTGGTAATTATACCATCCTATCTTTACAGTGAAATGAGGGAGTTCAAGATTTGTAATACGTCACGCTTTGTCACCTGACTATTTACTGAGTTGTAATTATAACATCTAATCTTTACAAACTAAGTCTAATTTTGATAGACACTGAAGAAGGTCATTTGTAACATCTTTATCGGTATCGTTGCACAATCTTCTAGACTTCTATATATATAAATAAGCTCACCGGCGGGAGATAATCTGGATCGTAGTTAGAATCGTACGTCAATGGTGTGTCTTCAAATACGTCATCATTGTCTACTGCTCTTTTACGTCTCCTATTTGTATGACATTCCTGGTACAGGCTTGTAGCGAGAGGAGTCCTAATATTTTTACATTGCACCATTGGTTCTGTCAGATTGCAGTGCACGTTATTGAACACTGAAATGCTGTCACTCTGTCTTGCCTCTTCCGCACACAGACAATATTCCTTTAAAAACAGGTCTTCTGTGGGAAATGTGGGTAAGCGTGAAAATAGTTCCTCATTCGAATTCCTCTCTACTCTAGTAAAATGCATAATAAACATATCAAATGGACAAGCACAATTAATGTAGTTATATTTTTATATATTTATAGATAAATTCAAAAATTCAATGTATATACCTGGTATGTATTTTATGATTTGCACTACTCGCTCCATACTGACGACGCAAGTTCCATTTCTTTAAAAACAAAAACATTATGCAGGTCATTCGGGCTCGTTCTGATCTTCGAATATCTATTTATTATAACCCTTGATATTAATTTTTTTAATTAGCCAGGATGAAACGTAGCAGGAGACCAGTAGCCAAAGATCACTAAATATTGCCCTGGGTCCCGGAAAACTTCACAACACTATCCGGCCTAGCTACTTACAATTTGGAAATGTCATGCTGAACTAAGGAAATGTTCTTGTAGCTAGCATTGCTTGCAACTGCAGCAAAAATACTAAGCTTGTCCCTGTTTAATATTTTAATTTGCGTGAAAATAAATGGTAGGGAGCTGCACTAACTAGTTTTATGTAAACGACTTAATATTCAACCCAGCATTTTTGCTCTTCTCTCAATACGGTTCAATTCCTCACCAGATAGTGCACCCAAAATCAAATCCACTATTACAGTATAGCTTTATATGTACCTCCATGATCTGGCAAAAGCAGCTGCTGATACTACAGAATTGGATCCTCTGGGCATAAAATCATCAGACGTGTCTCGTGTTTTGCTGATATATCCACATATTCCCTCTGTTTGTTCTATGTCTAGGGCAGATGGTTGGATAGCAAAAGTTGGAATAGAATTGCCAGAAATATGAAATATTATTGTTGTACCAATGGGAAGCGTCACCTATAACGAAATAAAGATAACAAAATACTCAGAGGGAAACAACAGCACCATTGTAGCAGAAAATCGTTCGGAGTTCGGTAATTTTGTTATTACCCTTATTAGATATAGTTTTGTTGTATAGAACAAGCGAACAATACTTTCTGTTTAATTTGTTATCAAGCATTGAACAGTAACATGCAAAAGGCAATTACTTTTTTAACATAAATAGACAATATACGTACATTGTCGGAAAATATAAAATTGAGAAACGGGTAGCAAAGCGAGCTTTTGGTGAACTTTTCTGTTCTGTTTCGCAGCGGAGGGAAATGAATGTTGTATGTTCCGACAACATAAGAATATTCTGTGTATCCTGCATTGTCAAAAACCCAACAAACAACCAAATTGTCTGCAAAGTGCAGAAGCAAGCGTCGTTCTAATCGTTTTTGATGGCGTCTTCTATAAAACCCGCGTTTATAATGTTACCATGTTTATTGTCACGCAACATCAACAAGATGCCACAAAAACTATTACGTGGTCACTGACCTGATATAACAAAAATATATCCAGTCAATACAATTTGACTGCATAAATAGAACCAGCATAAGATAAACGATAATATCTCACTTTTTTTAAACTTCTAGGAATATCATTTGCTTAATGTGAAGACGTAGAAACCGTGTAAAATCAACACAGGGTCAATAGTTTTTAATACACAGTGAGTAGTAGAGTTATCCCCCTTTTTTTCTTTCAAAACAAATCTGACGTCACATATGGATCCCTTCACCTGATCGCATACACATAGCACAAAAATATATATTTATTAGTTTTGATGCATTTATATCTAAATCCTTCATTCAAAGGTAATCAATAAGATATATTCGCTACACAGTGCGTACATATACATGTATACGGGGTCAGTGAATTCAATATGGGGTGACAGCTAGAGCTACGCTCTCACCCCAATAGAAATTCACTGACGCCGTATATATCGTATTAGATCACTAGCACACTGTGTAACTAATAATATCAAGTTACGTTGCTAACCTTGTAACTAGTGCCTGATAATTTCTCAATAACCATGTGTTTATTATCACACATTGAATACGCCATACTAGGGTATTGCCTTCCAGATGCATAAAACTCAGTTGAAATAACATCACACGTTCGTACCACAAAAAGTGAGTCATGACTTCGTATAGCCATACCACAGATACATGCACCTCGCCAACAGCGTGTTGTTAATGTGTGTACCTAAAATACAATATAAAAAATGTTAATGATATCATGGATTTTAGGAAAATGCGTTATTTTGATTCGACACGAAGTCCGATGCATCATGCTATGCCCACGACTGGAGCTGTAAGCAGATATCCCGTGGTTAAAGAGGTGAACATTTTCACTCATTGAAAGTGGCATTTGAGACCCACACAAAATAAAAACATTCCATCAAATTTTTGATTGTCGATGGACTTTGGACGGAGTTGCCTTACCCAGTATGGATATCTTTTGTGTCTGTATAGGATAAACTCTCCAATCCCATCATATGTAAACCTTGTACCATCTGCTGTTTGGTATTGAGGGTCATTCCACGTTGTACACAATCTAGATGTAACAGCCGAATCACGATCCGACACAACGATCTACAATGCACAAATTTAAGAAATTTGCATTTCATTGTTCTGCAAATTTGTCATTGCACAAATAAAACTAATTTGATACTAGCACATAATAACAAATAAAATAACAGAGTTATTGCATATTTCAAGGAAACAGTGATGAAATGAAGAAAACAATACCTCACTGTTTGAACAATTCCTAAGCCCAATAGAAAAAATCGTAGAAAGAGGCAAAAATATAACCCATAACACTCAAGTACAAGACCGCTCACTTTCCTGGCTTTGCACATGCCATTCAATAAAATATGAGAGCGTTAAGCAAGATTTCTAACCCCAAATATACCCTCTTAGTGAAGTGATGAGGTCATCCAAGTAGTATTGTAGACAAATACATGTATAACTATATTGGAAATACGTTAAAGTTCCATTACTACTACACAAATTGTTGAATCGATATGATGGAATTATATGACCAACTACATAGCATTCACAATCGTCCTACAAAACATGAAAGCAATCGCACCAACAATACCAGAGGAGTTGCGTTCACAAGGTACAATTATAATGAAAATGCATGAAAACGTGAAAGTCCCATAACTTCTACAGAAATTACCGAATCAAAATGGCGGGATAATATGATCAACTACACATCATGACTAATCACTCTGCAAACATCACGGAACGAATGAACGGACAAACCGCAAAACTATGTGCCCCCATACTATCATATGCGCGACATAAACATACAAATCTATACAAATGGTAATCAGCCAGGTGATGCCTTTAATATGGCCATGAGACACTTATGCAATCTGGCAATTTATTAACATCTCCTATCTCTATATGGCCTATGGTTTACAATGACCTGGATCGAATCAACGATCTTCCACCCTCAAGGTGAACACACTAGCCATTGAGTGGTGATATGGCTAGTGTTGTTGCCTTGAGCTTGGAAAATGCGTTTCCATTTCTGCACAATTTGGTTTCGGTTTGAACTTAGAAAAAAGAACTATAAAGTCTGACCTGTATATCAGGTATATTAACAGTATCCCAAACACCAGTCAAATCAGTAGATGAGCCCTCTTCTATCTTCAATCGAATATGGCCCGTCCTATCATCAATGTTGTAGACATTGTCGACATATCCTGTCACAATCAAATTAACTGGCATTTCCCAGTTATTGGTTGAAAATGTGACTCCACATTCTTGCGTTTTAAATACCATAGACTCCGCTTGTATGTTGTTTACACAGTCATCTGATGGATTGCCTTGGTATTCTGGTTGGGCTATCTTTAATGTTTGGGTACACGTTTGTCTAATTACATCACTAGATCCAACACATTCTACGGGAACAGACGTCGTAATTTGTATTGTTATTTCCTCTCCTTCCAATACCTCGTATACATTCTTTTCGGACTTTGCAAACAAAATATGTACATATAATGACAAAGATGTCCAAAAGACAGGAAATAAAAATAAAAAACATAATACTACATAGTAGGATTAGTATATACTTATTGAATGGGTATGAGGGAATAGCAAGTTTGTTGTCCCCGAATACACAGTCTATAAGTATTTTATTATACCGAAAAACATTAGACTCATAGTTGAATGATCACCTCAAAATGATAAAAACCAATAAAATCACGCATCTTTTTTGCATTATAAATCTGAATATTCTCTCATGGACATTTTTATGATATTTCCCCAGTCATTCATAATGATTCTTTTGAGAAAGTAGACTTCAACATAAATTTACATGGTGACTACAAGTCTAATGAACATTTTGATTTTTTTTGAAAATTTTGAAATTATGAACTTTAAAAATAAAAAAATAGTTTAGAATTTTGAAAGTGTTGGAAAATTTTGAAATTTTATGAAATTTAATGAAAACTGAAATTTTTGCAATTTTTTTCAAAATTTTGAATTTTTCTTAAAAATTCAGAGTTTTCATTAATAGACGATGAATTTCGAGTGTTCCGAATAAATATACAACTTTAATCCAATCCAGTCGCGGAACCAATAGTCCGCGAAAACGATTCACATTGCCGGTCCATAGTCTTAAAAACTATGGACCGCTTAATAGTCAAACAACTGGAAAAGGAGAAAAATAGCAATTTTAATGTAGAAAATGTTGTAGTGATGTTCATGTACTGACGTACAATAATTCTTAATAAAGCAATATCAATACCCGCAACACACACGTTCCTGGTTTAGTACAAACACTTCAGTAAAAAGTGGCGGGGTTAAGCAAGTATTATTTGGCCTAATGTGTCGATTCATTGCAATTAGTTATGTAATAACGTTGAATTGCATGTTAATGACACTGTCACTCAGAGATGATAATCAGTAAATACTGAACTTGTAAGATGTTAAGCAACAAATCGCCTTCTTTAATATAATTTTGTGTAAAAAGGATTTTTCCCTCTCATATTTGTTGATATCCACGTACTACTTAATTGTTTACCGACTATGTGAAATTAACTAGCTCAAATATAAATCGTACGTATTACTATTACGGGATAAGATTATTGGTACAGTGTCATACAAGTTGCGTTAAAAATAATGAAGGTTTGCATACCAAAAAGCGACTGATTTCAAGCGGGAGACAAGTCTAAATGGCTGTTGAGATTGTAATTAAGTTGTTCATTTCATTTAGAAAACCTCGTTTCATTGGTCAAAAGGTTGAAACGTGACATCGGATTTGAAACTTCATCAATCAACGAAGCGCAAAGGAATTTAACCACGCCCACTACTGAGAACTGTTTTGTAGCGTCATGAAAACTAACAAGTACGCTCTATGGCAACAGTTAGAAATGTGCAATTTCAAAATAAATAAAATATTGAAAGTAATTTGCTTAGTTTATAGGGTGATAAATGCGCTGACGGAAGACCATAGTTATACGAACTGTCCTCTAGTCACTACTTTTCACACGACAATCAAACTGTAAAAGATTGCATTCGATTCTTTAATAATGTTCTATATGTAAGACTATTCTAAAATGAAAGACTTAAATATACCTTAACACCAGCCTCAAATAGACTACTGTGATAGTGTGGTCCAGGAACAGAGGAAGCATTATGTCTTGCACGAACAACGCAATTTACCTACAGATAAATAAATGTACATTGTATATACTATTGAGATACATGGTTTAAGAGGATTATAATATTTAATTCTCATGACTACAACATATGAAATATGTATCCTATGTAATACATAATATAAAAGGCTGTGATACATTGTTCACAAAACAATAAAACATACATGTGTAATTACCATGAACACACGATTAAGCACAGGTATACAAACGGTGTTTAGTTTCACTTTGCGTGGCAATGCATTGCCTCGCTTAGTGCAACTTTTTTCGTATATAGTCGATTTGGCCATTTTGTCGAAATGGTCCGCCTTTAGCATAGAGAATCGAAACTGCAGTTTACCAACAATGTGGATTTGAACCTCGGTATGACAAATATAAAACTGGGTTAAGATCATTTTAAGAGCCGAAAACTCTCCTCATAGTATTTTCCAAAATGATTCTGAATATACGGTGATATACAAATTCTTACCACCATGTTCATTTGGTATTGTCCGACCCAGTCATCAGGACGTAACAATGACTGGTCGATGTTATTGTATGCAAGTCTCCTATGTGTTATAACGCTCTGTTCGTTTATGTACCAATATACATCATAACTGTATGCTTGGCCTTCTACATCAGCAAAAGAACATCTAAATACTGCTTCAAGTCTTGGTCCCAAAGGCGCTAAAAGAGTTTTCCCCTCAGCTAACTCTGCCATTACCACTGGAGAGAAGACTTCCGGTGGGAAATCAGCTAAAAGAATGCAGACATGAGATGAATTACATTAGACAAATGTTGATTATTTTGTCAAAATTAAGCATAAAATTAAAACATAAAAATCCTAATTTTACAAAAAAGTCTTTCGAATTTCGAAGTGCAGTATTTTTTCATTCTATTACTTGGAAAATGAAAAATCATTTTGCTCTACATTTTCTTAAAGATATATTTAAAAGTTGACACAAGTATATGTATTGAAATTGTAAAGGAAAATGAAACGCGACACTATGATGAAAAATTTACTTTTTTTTTCAAAATTAAAATCTTTAATGAAATATGTACATGTGTTGGTGGAAATACGTAAGTGTCAGTACCTTATCCTTACCTCGCTAATACTAGTAGCATGATTTATAAATAGTGTTAGTCATTTCAGTACAATATAATTAAGATTTATCAATGAATGCATAACATGTTAAGCAGTTATTTCTGACAAAATAACAAAACAAAATATAGAGAAACACAGAAATAATTACAGAAAACAACATACATTGTAACAAAACCAAATACACATATAGGAGACAACACACAGTGTGTGACAAACGTTATTTGTACAATTTATGTTTATACTAACAATAAATAAGTATATGGTATGATTTACTGAATATGCTACTAGTATTACCTCGTTAATACTAGTAGCATGATATATAAATAGCGTTAGTCATTTTAGTACAATATAATTAAAATGTATCAATGAATGCATAGCATGTTTAGCATATATGTCTGACAACATAACAAAATAAAATATAGAGAAACAATTTATGTTTATAATAACAATAAATAAGTATATGGTATGATTTACTAAATAAGATACTTGGCAACATACAACAGTGTACACTGCAAATATAGACAACAGTGTACATTGTACATGTATGTATCATGTATTATTGAACGATTAGATTTACATTATTTGCCCGTATCAAATATATGATATTTGTTATCTATAATACTTGTAAAACTTTTTTCGCATCTTCCTAATACGGTCATTTTGTTCATGGAAATGTATAAATTAAATTTCTCTTACAAGAATATTGATTATATCACATATTTCTCCCCGTTGATTTGAAACATAATAGCTTTTATATATTGAGAATCCTATTATTATGAGTAAATAAATGATATCATCATATTCTTTTTTAACCTGTAACTAAATTTTGCAAGGTTAGAATATGTTCACCTAATTTAAGTCTTAAAAACAAGTTTTATTCTTATCCTGCAAAATGTTTCCAATCTTTTGCATTCAAAGAAGATGTGTACACAAATCTTTGTAATTTGACACTTATTACATAAGTTTTTAGTGGTTATTTGCAATCTGAATTATTCTTCTTTACATGGTAAAATATAATGGAATAATTTCCATTTATAAACTTTAAATTTCTTTTCTTTCATGTTTTTTGTACACAACTGTTAGAATTTTCTCAATCTCAGAATAAAATCTAAAAACCAAATACTGAATCCCTTGGGAATTGAAATATTTTGGCTATTGAGTAGATGTTTTTAAAATATGTTTATTTGGTTGGTTATTTAAGTTTTGTGATATTGAATTTAAATATATTGGAGTGTTAAAAAAGCTGATATTCATCTTTGTTATAATTGACTTTTCATTCTTTATTATTTGTTAACATTCTGCTGGGATGTATTTTATTTAGCAATAGATGTTTCTGACATCAAGTTTTGTTTACATACAAAATGTTTTAATGAACAATGTACTGGAATATTTTAACATGTAGAGCAAGAACTGCTTACCCTTCCGGAGCACATGAGTTCAAACCCTGTTTTAGCTATGTTCTTGTTGCCCGATCTTCAGTTTTTTGTGCATAGTTTTGTAGATCTTTGTTTTTCCTTTTGTTGACCATTGTATTGTCTGTCCTTCTTCAATCCACGTTTCTGATTACTTTTTGATATCTTCTAAAGAAATTATCTTGACAAAATCGAACGATTAATTTTCGCTACAAAGGCATGACAACAAAGGAAACAATCAACATACATTTTTAAGTTTATATTGTTTATAGAAAGAAAGTTTAAACAGTGATGGTCATCAACATCACCAATATCAACTAAATCAACAATCACCTCTCATCTTAACTGAACTGGCTGAACACAAACAACAAGACCATGAACGACATATGTTAGGAATCCAAGTCTTGGCTTGGGACGTGTGCAACAATATGGCGGAGTTAAACCTGTTTATGGGATCCCGACCCTCCCCTTCGTTATTCCTCATAAAACACCCTATACTTACTCGTACACCCAGGAGAATAACCAGTCTCCGAATACTCGCCGTCAAGACACTCAACTTTTGTTCCTGTTAAAATAAATACTGTTAGATATCTTGTAGCGAATTAAAATCTATCACTCTAATGGGTTCCTTTTCGTCATACATTGAGATGCATGTTGAATTGGCAAACGGTGTGAGGGGGTGGGGTACATTTGGCTGAGTTATTCAGAAAAGATTAAACGGCAAAAATGGTCAGTAGATCAAATTGAATTAAATGGAAATATGTGAAAGCGGAAATTTTGTTAATCGTCAAAATTGAGTTTTATCAAATAAAGCCGATGGCATCAACCATCATATTAGATAGTACACAAGGCCACAGGAATACATTACGAGTAAACAATGGCCAACTTTGCACAAAAAAATAAGTAATAACAAATATAACAATACAAAAACATCAATGAAAATAACAAAATTAAAAACAACAAAACACAAAACACAAACACAAACAAAAACATAACTACAAACAGACAAAAATAAATAGTAAAGCCAATGCAAAGAAAGCTGTTTTCCTCTCAATAAGGCTCATTTCAGTTGAGGAAATGACATATTGTGTGCACCAACTACTTCATAACGATATTTTTCGGAGAATAGTAGTAGTCCCTTTTCAAGACAGCTTTCAGCTGATATGTGTTTTTTTATGTTTGAATGTTGTATGTACTCTGATAAAATTATGCAAACAAATTTATAAATAAATAACCGACAGAATTGTAATATTAAAAAAAATGTGCATGATTTCAATATCATTAAATTTTAAGATGCTTTGCTTTTAAGCAATGCATCTGTTGTCGAATATATATAGAAGGCTTTATATTTTGTATTTTCTGCAAATAAAACATCACAAATGAATCTATTTTAAACAAATATGTTTCATTGCAACCTAAGTAAATACAGATAAACCTGTATATAAAGGACACCCAATGTAACCTGTAAATGTGTCCTTTGTAAGCATTTGCTTTTTATATACAGGTTAAAATTATATGCGCTATTCGTTAATGGAGGAAACGAGGCTGTCCTGTATAGACAGTGATTTGCTATACAGAGGTATCCATTATGACAGTATTGACAATAAGTCTGTAAGTACTTACCAAAACAGTATGCGGATTTTGCAAGGGTACTGCTGGCCAAATTATATACCCAGAAGTTTCCCGTGCAATTTATTATATCAATAGACCAGGTCCTCGCACACTCTGATGTCAAAGTCTGTATGCAGGCTTGTTGAGATACTTGTTGGTCCAGTTCTGTTGGCAGTGCTCCTTGAAATATATAAGATTGTAATTATGCGCACATGAACAAGTCGACTTTCCTCAATATATGGGGAGAGGTGAAATTCTAGCCGCATACCATTACCTATATATTTTTGATATATTTGTTGGCTTAGTTCTGTTGGCAGTGCTCCTTGAAATATATTAATTTGTAAATACGCGCCCAGGAAAATGTCGAATTCTTATCCGAATGATCAGGGATCATGGCCTATATTTGTTAGAGCTTGAATGGTCCGATTGGTATCACGATCTATTTTTGTGTGTCTACTGTGGTTGCTATTCATGACTTGTCACGGCAGGTGGTGATTGTCTTTTTTTAAAGGGGGGGGGGGGGTTCTATCCGTATACCATTGCTTATAAACTGCTTAATTTCATATTGTCTTTTTACATACACCATTTTTGTGCAAAGCAAAATGACGATGATATTGCATAAAATGGGATGGTATCAGAGCAGCTTGAAGAGACCAAAAACGATTATCAGAAGGCGCGAACCGAGGAAGGACATGCAATACAATGACCACTAGAAAAAGGGGGGAAAGACTAACAGTGGTCTATGAAACACAACACATAATATTGAAGAGTGAGCAAAACGAACCATATCCAAAAACGGGGTGAATCCGGTTCTGTGGGAAAATAGTCGTAAAACACAACAATAAACAAAATCGGGTGCTCTCGAAGGTAAAAATTCCTGCTCCATATTATATTGGAAATGTATGCGTTGCGCATAGGCCAGGAGATTATGACCATTTCCTTGCAGTTTCTCTGTGGATGTTTTGTTTGCGATATTTTGCTATTATATTTGTCTTTGATATGTAATGGATTGTGGCATTGCTGCACTGCTCGGTCTAAATGGTACTATTCGTTCAATCGTGCCTATGCCGAGCCGGGCAATATAATAATTAGTTCATAGTATTGTAAAGTTATTAATAAGAAAAGTTCGGAGATATCATAGGTGTAACCAGAAGGCGTAATTGAAAACAAAAATAAATAAAAGGACAAACAATGATCGATATAATACTACACAGAATATCAAAGATTGAGGAACATCAACCCCAAATGAAAAGTGGGGTGAACTCCGATGCTCCGGTAGGGTAGGCTATCCCACCTCCATTAGTGGCCACCGTCCTATTACTCTTTGCATATCCCGGTGCGAAGTCATGACTAGCAACAACGGCACAAGCACAACGATAAAACGAACAAAGATTCGGGCAAGTCAAGCTTGAAGAAATACCAGCAATGATACCAGTTCAATCGCATTAATTAACATTACAACAACCGGTCCATCGGGAACCATTCATGTTCAATGTCAATTATCGTTCATTTTGTAGTAACCACATCTCTCATGTAATAGTTAGTCTGCTCTTCTCGAGTGCGGTAGATCATTGTCTTCAGCCCCGATCAGGTCAAACCAAATACTATAGCATTGGTATATGTTGCTTCTCCGCTAAGCATGCAGCATTAAGATTGGTTTGCTCGGAATCTGGATAATGTGTCCGAGTTGGGCAACATAACTATCCACGGACAGTTTTTTCAGCAAGCTAGCATTATAGAATTCCAATTAAGCGTGTTGGTCTAGTACAATAGAACCTCATCATCATCTCATTGAAAATGACTTGTTTTTGCTGGAAAATTCTGAGTTGGCGTTGAGCAATAATCACTCAATCAATCGATATTCAACGATCATACGGACATTGGCTGCAATCAGGGGTAGAATTTAAGTAAATATTTCAACTAGCCAGCAGGACTAGTAGATATAAAAATCAACTAGCCCTACCCCCACATATATTCTACTAGCCCGACAATCATGGGGACAATTACTAAAACTTATATAATATAAAAGATAATGAAGAAAGAATGTCAGTATCGTAATCACTTGAAACATCATCATCACCAGCGTCACTATCATCCTGTCAAGAAGCATATTGTATGCAAACTGAACAATTTGTTTAATCATTTCCAGTCTAAATGTCCTTTAGGCACCGGCTCTTGATGACCTCTGTATATGAATGGCATTGCTCACATGCATGTACATTGGTCATGGGGAGGACGATGGGTTTGCCTTCTGTTATTGAAATATCTACAAATCATATATATTTAGTTTTTTTAGGTTTTTTTGTTATTGTCCAGTGGACTCTTCCAAATACTATTCTCATCAGAGACATAGATATGCTTAGTACTTATGTACCAATCTAATTTCTGCAAATTGCCTGTTTGTATACTGTTTATTGCATTCATGTATTAGAATGTTTTTGTAATATAAATCACTGTAATGACTCTGCCCCTTGCTGGGACCTTGATTGGACAATACAATCTTATCTTATCTTATCTTATCTTGTCATTCGGTCTATTTCACTGTTGTGAACTAACAGTTGCGGTTTTTCTGCCAGATTGTTTGAAATTTTCTTTTTCTTTTAACCTGATCATACGTCCTTTTTCTCTCCAATTTGTCATTATTATCTAATTTAAATTTTTTCGCTGGTTGCTCTACGCCGGTAATGTTTCGCCACATTTCTTGAACCTTATATTATGTTGTTAAGAACGCTCACTGAGTTACCCGGATTATCGAGTAATTTGATCAATTCGTATTTTAGATTATTATTAATAGCATAAGTATCTAGTATATTTTATGGGCAGTTTTGTTCATTGTAGCATATAATATTTATTTTTTAATGTTATTGTTTATGAATCACTGTAATGACTTTGCCCCTTATGGGTCCTCTACTGACAATAAAAAAAAATATTCTTATACCACCCTCTGGGATCTAATTAGTAATATGAATGACTAATTATGATTTTCAATTATGTCATTAAAATTATTGAAGTGGAAACAATAATTCACAATTGGAAATGTTAACTAGCCCATCAGACAATCTTCTAAGAGAGTTCTTCTAGCCCGACGCTGATTTTAGTAGCCTCGGGCTATCGGACCAGCGTTAATTTCGTGCTCTGGTTGCAATATTCAAAAAGTGATACAAGTAAGTCGGAGCAGATAAATAGGGGATACCTATTTGGATGTTTCAAATACCCCAAAGCACGCTAAAACCTCTTACGGATGCGACGAACTTTTTGGTATAGGTGTTGTCTAGTCACGAGTGAAAATATCTAGAAACCCTTTTCATGTTATGCTTTGTTAGCATACTCGTCTGGAGTGCGAAGTATCGTGGATTCACTTCAGTCAAGCCAAATATCATCAGATCGATATTGTTGCTGCTTCGTCACGCCCATGAGATAAGGCAAATATTGATTGGTTCAGAGGTAAGAAAATGAGTGCGAGTGGGTTGATATGCCTATCTGTGAATTGTTGATGAGATGAGCATGATGGGCGTATACAATACACAACGCAGGGCTTTGGTGTGTAAAAAGCAGGCCTGATCATTATATTAGCAAATTGTAACTTGTTCTGTCCATGTTGGAGGTAACAAATTGCTCACATAGTGTTAGATGATAATAATTCCCTTGTTCATTAATGTTGTCTGCTTATCGGAGTAACAGTAAATAGCAAGGACTTGAACTCAAGATATTGAGCAAAGAGTCCATCTGGAAGCTTTCCGATTATTGAACTTTTGACAATTTAAACGAAATGAAACATCTAAGCAATAAATTCGAAAGACAAAATCTTCCTCGAATAACTGAACTTAATAAAGTAGTCATGTAATTCATAATTTGTCGGAAAACCAATAGTTGTGGCTCGCGTTATTCACAACAGTACGAAATAGTATGATTCTCGAACGGAAACAGGTGTTGAATTTGAAGCGGTTGTAATAGGTTTCAAATGTCATTGCTAGAAACAGGTATTGTTGTTGTCAAATCTGTAAATAAATTAGCAATTTCCACGACCCTCCCAGACAGGACACATGCTTAAAATCATGCAAGCATAAAAAGAATAATTGTCTTTACCATTTAGCCAGATTGGATACCATGTTTTACATCTAAATGTTCCTGGTGCTTCGGTAGGCATTTCTGTCCCAGCACCACTGACAATTCTATACCATCCTGGATCCAGTCGATCATCGCTGATAGCTATCTCAGAATTCGTTAGGTCAAGACTATATCCAGCAGATCTTTTAACTTCTTCCAATCGTTTGTGGTTATTACTATTACATGGATCTAAAAATGTATATGCTATTTTACAATATCATTGAAATATCATTAGAACAACTTCAACAATATATGATAACTATATAGAAATGAGGGAAGAGATGGCTCAACGATTGTTGATTGCCACAGGAGAGATAAAGAGTTGTATAGGGTCGCCAAATTTTTCGAAATCTACCAATATAATGTATAGCAATAGATGGTTTTAGTGAGAAACCTAAGTTATAAGATGCACCTACTATTTATAAATGCTTTAGCAATATAACGTCCCTAAAAGATTCAATGAAAACGTACATGTATATCTAAGCGCGAAAACATATAGAAACATATAGAAACGCATCGTGTGCACTAAATTTGATAGTTAGGCTTTTATTAGTGCGTACGCGTTTCTGGAATAATCTTAATCAGGTATGCTCAAAATCGAAAAATCGGAAAGTCAAATAATATAAGTGCCCGGGTGGCTCAATGAGTTAGGTATTTGGATTACCTAACAACTCATGCAAGTCTATCACCAATACGGCGTAGGTTCGCGCGCATCTTTGTAAATTATGAAAAAAGATGCATTCGACTCGCAGCCGCAAGTGATAAAGTGAACCAGTTACTTGCCCATGGTCGGTGGTGCTCTCCGGTACTCCGGCTTCTCCCACCACTAAAGCTGGTCGCCATGATATAGCTGAAATATTGCTGAAAGTCGCGTTAAAACACCAACAGTCTATCAATCAAATCAAATAATATAATGTTTTGTGGCGAAGAAAAACAAAACAAAAACACCGTGCAATACAATAGGTGTTGGACATGACTATATGCAAACAAACACAAATAACGTAAATAAGAAATGATTCCCCAACACAAACAACTGGAGGTAAAGAACAAACCGAACATCCAAAAAAAAGTATCGACTTTGAGATTAATGTTAAATTCTAAAATTGTATTGGATTGTCAGTGGCAAATATACAGGTATTTGAGATGTTTCTGGCAAAATGCAGCATAATGGCAAATTACCAAAAACCTGTTCAATTTTCAATCCCTGATTGATTTGCGTTACGTTTTCCTTGATAGTATAAATTAATAGAAAATTATGAAAAAAACCTTAAACAATGATGATCAACAATTCTATCCATATCAACAAAATCAACAATCACCTCTCACATTAAACACACAATAAAATATACAAAGAAACGTTAGATAATACCGAAGAGGTAATCAAAAATGTATGTTTGTTTAATTAATATACGGTAAATTGGAAGGAAAACTCCACATTATCATAAGGTTTCTTTCTTATTAAAATTATGTGGATGAAAATAACATATATTTACACGATTACTTGTATAAACGTGTGCCGGTCAACTCAATTACCTATATTTTAGGACATATCATAACATATGAGACAAGTTATTTCTACACGTATATATATATATCATAAATAAGGGTAATAACACAATTACCGAACTCCGAACAATCTTGCAAAGGGAAAGTAAAAACTCATAAGTATATAAACAGACAAAATCAGTCAACAACCGGAAAACTGTGAAAACCATAATGACCCTGACTTGGTACAGGCATTTCTAAAGAAATGGTGCGTTGAATCAGATTTTCATAAGTAAAATAAAAGTTGTTATAGTATTAAAATGTTGTGCAGAATTTTTATTTCGATTCAAACAAAATTGTCACAAGCATATCACATTGATCTAAAAAAAAATGTATGTATATTGTGTATTGTATGCTAATACGTATTATGACTTAATTAGAATGTTTATGCGTTTTATTATCATTATTATTATTTATTGTTATATTACTTTTTTTTACTATTTGTAACCTTCAGAAGCTGTTTATTTCCTCAGGCAATAGATCTATCAATGATCCGGAATTTTCATCAGGCTATTTCCTACTTCGTAATGTGTCTTAAAAAAATACAATTAGCTAATGAAACAGTTATTTAATGTGAGTGCAGGCAATATATCAAACAATTTGGTCTCTCTTGCAATATAACACATTGGTCTTTCCTAGTACCCCATGAAAGATAATTTGATATATTGCCTGCTCTCCCATTAAACAACTGTTTTCTATTAATTATATATGCTCATTAACGTTAACGAGTCCGGAATAAAGCACCGGTACTGATTGTATTATTAACAAATGAACATATTTCAATAAAAGTTAAAGTAAAAACAAATAAAATAAAATAAAAGTATATGGATATTTTTAACCTTACGAACAATATATTCTTTTTTTAATTTTACGTACCAGTCTGAGATACAATTAAATCCAGTTGATATAACAGTAGCATATGTATAACAAATACGAACATCTTAGATAAGTTAAACACGTCTATATCTTAACTTGTATGTGTAGTGAATATGTAGTCTCGAAAAGTGTCTTTGCATTAATAATTTGTTTTTGTCATATTATTTTCATTTTGTATACAATTACCTATCAATTAGGTCGAATTCCTGGTAAGTATATTTTGTTCTTTGATAAAAAGAAATCAGATATTTCCAATTTCTTTTTAAATCATAAACAACGTGGTATTTTGAGTATTATTTAATCAAATGACAAAACATCTTTTTTAAAAGGCTATTTAATTGCGGAAGGACCACGAAAGCTATATTTAGACTCTATGTAAATCGTCAATTGAGTTATAATTGTTTAATTACTGATAACAAGGAAGCTACTGAACCAAGGGATCTCACTGGTTAAATTGAAGCATTGCTTAAAAGATGTTACGGTCGCCACCATGTATTGGTTAAACGTTACGTAATATCTGTGTCACAAATACCCACGTATATGTTCCATTTGTCGTAAGCAGTGTTCTGTCTTTTCCTAATTCATGATTTATCAACGGGTTTGTAACTAGAGTAACACGACGGGTGCCACTAGCGAAGCAGGAAAGGTAACCCTTCCACCTGAGTTCACGCTCGGTTTTAGTAGGGTCCGTTATGCTCGATCTTTATTTTTATGCTTAGTGTTTTGTAGATCGTTGTTTGTCCTTTTGTGTTTCTCTTAGTCATTGTGTTGTCTGTCCTTCGATTTAAGGACTGTGATTACTCATTTGATATTATCAAACTCTTCTTACACTAAATAGTATAGAAAACAAATTGCTGTGGTAGGGTCACTAATTTGCAAGAAATAATATATCAGCGTTATCCATTATTTATGAAATGAAATGAAAAACAATTAAAATAAATAGCACACTATCAGAACATTTGTAAAATCTAATTGAAAAATTATAGAAAGAGGCAAAATGGATAGTCTACCCCAAACACACATATATACCATCGTAGAAGTAGCTTACCGCCACCAATTGTTATTGAGTTGCATGTACAAATCCCGTAAAATGAGAGGTCATGTATATGTGTGTTAGGGGTATCAAATATTTGCATCTTTCTAACATTTCCGAATAGTTAATTGTTTAATAGCGAGGAACATGCTTCCAATTATTCATTGAAACATTTGTCACACATTCTACAATGTCAGAAATTTATATTTATGTATTTACAAAATGTAGCAGGAGACACATTGTTTTAATTTTTAAAAGAAATTAAGTTATATACAAAAATATATTTAGATAACATACGTTCTAAATATATGGTTTTATCATTTTAATGTTTCTTTTATTTGTACATATAACCCATTTATTGTTAGAGAAAAGAATGCTTTATTTCTAATTATCTTGTAAGTGTGTAAGTTAATTTAAACATATAATTTGCTATAGCTTAAATAATGCTACAGTTGACGTTAAAGACCAACCAATCAATCAATTAATCAATCAATCAATCTTTAATAAATTAATTTGAGTCATGCTCCGGATTATTAAGCACCTTTCGGAACATCTCTTGTTTTAGTTGGGTTCGTGTTGCTCGATCGTCAGTGTTTTGCAGACCAATGTCGTTTTATGATTGCTATTTTCACTATTGTATTGTCTGTACTTCAATTTGAGGCTTCTGATTACCCATTTTCTAGTTAACCAACCAGTATTTGCTCTTATTTCTAAATGTGATGTACTCAGACGAGAAATGTAAAGACAAATTGCACAGTATTTGCCGTGATCCGACCAGAGATCGGAATCACTAATTTTGACGAAAATGTAACCCGTACTTTAACTGACAACAGCATTGCATTTTATTGAATAAAGAACAATAGTATGGTATTACAATTTGTACTAATATATTAAGCCGTATGTTCTTGATAATGATAAGAAAGCTAAAAATAGAACCAACTAATATATTCCTTTTAAACCATAGACGTCGTGGATAAGAATGATTGTTCATTAAAACGAAAGAAAGGGTAGTTTATTTAAACCTAATAAATAACAAATGTAGACATAGATCAAGTTTAAGATTGTCTGTGTAAATTCTTTTTTAATTGTGCATATCTCGGTTGCATGCCATATAAGTAACATGACTTAGATAAACAAGTCATAACGGTTAAATCTTTGCACAGCATATATTATATATATCGTATTATCACAATGTCGTCTTTTGAGGTATATTTCGTAATTGGATACATATTTTACCGCATGCCAAGTATCATTCTTTATCATGGTTTCTTCTTAAGCCATTAATATTATGAAGTTAAAAGACGCTCCTTTCTTAATTAGTATGCATTCCTTTTTGCTACGTAACAATAAACCAACATTATTTGGGCAACTTATTTAGGCAACAAGGATATATATATTTGTCTAAATCAATTGCCATACCATGCAATCCCGAAAGGATACCGATATGCATGACATTTCTTTTATATAAGCGTCTAAGCATACAACCCAACAGTGTCAGAGCTAGGTTTTTAGTTGACAATGTTTTGTTCTTTCCTCTGCGGTATTCCAACCCATTTCGTTGGTACACTGCATCACATATTTGATTAGTATAATAACGAACCATTTAGCACCCTTGGCTAATATATATATATAATGTGAATAAAAACGTAGATACCAAATTTAGTGCGCAAGACTCGTTTCAGGAATAACCTTTTTTTGTGTAAACATTATTTATTGAATAAATTGCATTAGTTATAACAATAGTACATACATATGGATTAGAAAACAAGTGACGCAGCACTTATATAAATTCTTCTCCCAGATACCAAAAAAGAAAAAAAAGGAAAAATACATATAAGATGGATAGGACATGCATATTAATAATACACACATTTGTTTAAATAAACATATGAAGTGAAAGGGTGACAATTTGTGCAATGAACAATAAAATGACAGATCTAATATTATGCAACAAGTATTAAAAAGCAAGATACATCTATATTCTAGGTGTACAACGCTTCGATTGTATTATAGAATCTTGAATTACAAGGAAATTACTTTCATTTTCCCAATCTGGGGGGTTAGAATCAGCAAAGAGTAGATTATTAATATTCAAATGACAAGACAGGTTAACAAGTAAATAATTTCTTAACCTTTCATACACAGAACATTCTAGGGACCGACCATTTAACTTGAAGGGGGGGGGGGGGGGGTTATGGTTTTTTGTTTCGTTCAGGAATTTTTTTTCGGACAACACAAGAGTTAGAATATTTATATTTTTTGCCGCTCGCAGCGCGAATTTTTTTTCCAGAGTTTAACATTAGGTTATATGACAAAAACTCTGAATCAGATTATTTTTATTTTCCTCCACCAAAATCAGAATATTTTTTTCAGCAACATTGGGAATCAGAATATTTTTTTAGAAAAAAACCATAACCCCACCAATTCTAGAACCTGCATAGGAGTATTAGATGGGACAGGATGTATTGTGTTATTCAAAAATAATTTCATGGAATTGACTGAAACATGACTTTTGATATTCGCTGGAAGTTCGTTCCAGAGTCGAACGGTTGAAGGTAAACATATATTAATATAATAAGCTGTACGAGAATGTACAAGAACTAGATTAGCATTGTTCCGAGTGCTATATTGATGAGTTTGCCCGAAGGAGGATGGAACTAAATTGGATAAATATTCGGGAACTGTTTTGTTAACCATTTTGTGAAATAATAGAATCTTATGTTTGTTTCTTCGTTCCTCTAAGGTTTCTCATCCACATTCTTGTAAAAGTATACGTATACCTGTCAATTTTGTAGCACCAGTTATTATACGTGCGGCTTCATAGTTAATGTGTTTAAGTTTTTCCTTGATATAATTTGGACAGTTATCCCAGATTACATGCGCATATTCTAGAATAGGGCGGACATAACTGAAGTACAATTGTGCACAAGCGATTTACGGTCTACTTTAAATTTCAATTTACGAATAATATTTAATCTAGAAGACACCTTTGTCATAATTTCGTTAACATGTGTAGTCCAAGATCCATCATTAGAAAAAGTGAGACCAAGAAGTGTATGTGTAGCTACATTTGTAATGGGAACATTATTAAAATAAAGTGGAGGATGGAATTGAGGCTCAACCTTTCGCGAAATAATCATCGATTCGATCTTCTTGGGATTGAAATTAACCAACCATCTATTTGACCAATTTTGAACCTTTTGCAAGTTTGAATTTAAAGAAAGAGAAGTAATTAATGGCTTATCGACGATTGCATAAATACTTATGTTATCTGCGTAAAGTTTGATAGGACAATTTACTTCGTCAACTATATCATTGATAAATATAGGAAATAATAAGGGTCCTAAGATGGACCGTTGTCGAACACCTGCATTGACAGTTTTCCAAGACGATTCTTTCCCATTTATAACGAGTCTTTGTTTCCTATTGGTTAAATAGTCTTTAAACCATAAAAGCAAATCCCCAACAATTGCCATTTTTTTTAATTTAAAAAGAAGACCCCTATGCAGACATTTCAGCGGCAGTGTATCGTCAGCTGGTACTGATTTGTCAGTATCAACAATATTTGATGGAAACGAATAAAAGGTATTTAAAGCTTCGATCTTTTGTACATCATCCTAAGCAATATTATTAGAACAATTTAGAGAGGGGGATGACAAAATTGTTTGAGTTTCGCCCAATAAGTTGTGACGCAGATTTTTTCCAATCTCTTTCAATGGTTTGACGCGATTTCAATTTGGCTATTAAGTTTTCAAAATAAAGTTCTCTTTGTCTACGAATTATGTTAATAGTTTTGTTCCGGGATTCTCTGAAGTTTGCCAAGTGAACTGGAAGATTTGATTTGTTCGCTTGTCTTTGAAGCCGGTTCCGTTTCCGAATGGCTATACGGATAGCACCATTCATCCACGGAGGACCGGTCTTTCGTACTGTTATTATTTTGTTAGGAATTGATTCATCTGCTGCTTGTAATAATACATTTAAGAATGACTCGCATAAATCATCTAAGCTATTTCCAAAATTAATAATTTCATCCCAGTCGACACGCTGCAATTGTTCACGATATTGATTATAGTTTCCACGATCATATAACCATATTCGTATCTTAAAACATACTTGCATTGTCTTAGAGACTTTAAATAAACCATATATAGGACAGTGATATCGGACATGTACGCTAAGGAATAATTGGCCAAAATGGATAAGATCAATGACATTCGGATCGGTAGACTAGATTAATTCAATACATGAACTAGAGTTCTGCGTAAAATGAGTCGGTTCGTTAATAAATTGAATCATATTGTACTTTACAAATATATTGGACATGTTATTGTTATTTAATGTGAGTGCAGGCAATATATCAAACAATTTGGTCTCTCTTGCAATATAACACTTTGGTCTTTCCTAGTACCCCACGAAAGATAATTTGATATATTGCCTGCTCTCCCATTAAACAACCGTATTCTATTAATTATATATGCTCATTAACGTTAACGAGTCCGGAATAAAGCACCGGTACTGATTGTATTATTAACAAATGAACATATTTCAATAAAAGTTAAAGTAAAAACAAATAAAATAAAATAAAAGTTTATGGATATTTTTAACCTTACGAACAATATATTCTTTTTTTCATTTTACGTACCAGTCTGAGATACAATTAAATCCAGTTGATATAACAGTAGCATATGTATAACAAATACGAACATCTTAGATAAGTTAAACACGTCTATATATTAACTCGTATGTGTAGTGAATATGTAGTCTCGAAAAGTGTCTTTGCATTAATAATTATGTTTTTGTCATATTATTTTCATTTTGTATAAAATTACCTATCAATTAGGTCGAATTCCTGGTAAGTATATTTTGTTCTTTGATAAAAAGAAATCAGATATTTCCAATTTCTTTTTAAATCATAAACAACGTGGGCTTTGAGTATTATTTAATCAAATGACAAAACATCTTTTTTAAAAGGCTATTTAATTGCGGAAGTACCGCGAAAGCTATATTTAGACTCTATGTAAATCGTCAATTGAGTTATAATTGTTTAATTACTGATAACAAGGAAGCTACTGAAGCAAGGGATCTCACTGGTTAAATTGAAGTCATTGCTTAAAAGATGTTACGGTCGCCACCATGTATTGGTTAACCGTTACTTAATATCTGTGTCACAAATACCCACGTATATGTTCCATTTGTCGTAAGCAGTGTTCTGTCTTTTCCTAATTCATGATTTATCAACGGGTTTGTAACTAGAGTAACACGACGGGTGCCACTAGCGGAGCAGGAAAGGTAACCCTTCCACCTGAGTTCACGCTCGGTTTTAGTAGGGTCCGTTATGCTCGATCTTTAGTTTTATGCTTAGTGTTTTGTAGATCGTTGTTCGTCCTTTTGTGTTTCTCTTAGTCATTGTGTTGTCTGTCCTTCGATTTAAGGACTGTGATTACTCATTTGATATTATCAAATTCTTCTTACACTAAATAGTATAGAAAACAAATTGCTGTGGTAGGGTCACTAATTTGCAAGAAATAATATATCAGCGTTATCCATTATTTATGAAATGAAATGAAAAACAATTAAAATAAATATCACACTATCAGAACATTTGCAAAATCTAATTGAAAAATTATAGAAAGAGGCAAAATGGATAGTCTACCCCAAACACACATATATACCATCGTAGAAGTAGCTTACCGCCACCAATTGTTATTGAGTTGCATGTACAAATCCCGTAAAATGAGAGGTCATGTATATGTGTGTTAGGGGTATCAAATATTTGCATCTTTCTAATATTTCCGAATAGTTAATGGTTTAATAGCGAGGAACATGCTTCCAATTATTCATTGAAACATTTGTCTAACATTCTACAATGTCAGAAATTTATATTTATGTATTTACAAAATGTAGCAGGAGACACATTGTTTTAATTTTTAAAAGAAATTAAGTTATATACAAAAATATAGTTGGATAACATACGTTCTCAATATATGGTTTTATCATTTTAATGTTTCTTTTATTTGTACATATAACCCATTTATTTTTAGAGAAAAGAATGCGTTATTTCTAATTATCTTGTAAGTGTGTAAGTTAATATAAACATGTAATTTGCTATAGCTTAAATAATGCTACAGTTGACGTTAAAGACCAACCAATCAATCAATTAATCAATCAATCAATCTTTAATAAATTAATTTGAGTCATGCTCCGGATTATTAAGCACCTTTTGGAACATCTCTTGTTTTAGTGGGGTTCGTGTTGCTCGATCGTCAGTGTTTTGCAGACCAATGTCGTTTTATGATTGCTATTTTCATTATTGTATTGTCTGTACTTCAATTTGAGGCTTCTGATTACCCATTTTCTAGTTAACCAACCAGTATTTGCTCTTATTTCTAAATGTGATGCACTCAGACGAGAAATGTAAAGACAAATTGCACAGTATTTGCTGTGATCCGACCAGAGATCGGAATCACTAATTTTGACGAAAATGTAACCCGTACTTTAACTGACAACAGCATTGCATTTTATTGAATAAAGAACAATAGTATGGTATTACAATTTGTACTAATATATTAAGCCGTATGTTCTTGATAATGATAAGAAAGCTAAAAATAGAACCAACTAATATATTCCTTTTAAACCATAGACGTCGTGGATAAGAATGATTGTTCATTAAAACGAAAGAAAGGGTAATTTATTTAAACCTAATAAATAACAAATGTAGACATAGATCAAGTTTAAGATTGTCTGTGTAAATTCTTTTTTAATTGTGCATATCTCGGTTGCATGCCATATAAGTAACATGACTTAGATAAACAAGTCATAACGGTTAAATCTTTGCACAGCATATATTATATATATCGTATTATCACTATGTCGTCTTTTGAGGTATATTTCGTAATTGGATACATATTTTACCGCATGCCAAGTATCGTTCTTTATCATGGTTTCTTCTTAAGCCATTAATATTATGAAGTTAAAAGACGCTCCTTTCTTAATTATTATGCATTCCTTTTTGTTACGTAACAATAAACCAACATTATTTAGGCAACTTATTTAGGCAACAAGGATATATATATTTGTCTAAATCAATTGCCATACCATGCAATCCCGAAAGGATACCGATATGCATGACATTTCTTTTATATAAGCGTCTAAGCATACAACCCAACAGTGTCAGAACGACAGGGATATAAATTCCTAACGGTGTATACGTGTATCACATTTCATTTCTTTCATTAGCATTAGGTGAAAGGGTGTATTTAACTCTTATAAAAAGATTTGGATGCTACATTTTTGTAACTGGAAAAAAAAATGCACTCTGAAGCACAATTGTTGTTCCAATCTCGATCTAGACACCTTTTCAAATAACATAGATGGTACTTCATATCATTTAAAGGGGAGCTTATTCAAAATAAATCTCAAAACGGCTAATGATAAAAAAAAATTAATAGCAATAATAAATGTATGTTTGTAATAAACAATCCAAATGGAACACATTGATGATTATTTTCCAAAATTTTCCAACAAAAAATATTCTTTATCTGTATGATATATGCAGTTTAAGGAAAGGAAAATCTTATTTGACCTTCCCTACAATATTTAACTCAGTAGTCCGTTAGGGTCCTTCGTGGACGTGATCGTTTGGTAGTTGGATTTACAACTACCTATGCAATCAGTACCTATCACCACTAACGTTATGAGTTCGAATCTCTCCCAGGCGATACACCATTATGTAATAAAGTTTGCCAGTGATTTGTGGCAGGTCCGTGTTTTTCTCTGTGCACTCCGTTTTCCTTCACCAATAAAACTAACCCCCACGATATAACTGAAATTTGTTGAAAGTTGTGTTAAACACCAAACTCAGTAGTTCGTACGTTTCCAATCGTATACGTTTACATTTTATTTATGTTTTTTTTTATTGCATAGAACGCTGGGTTTTATGCAAATTCCCGATTGTTTCGTAGTATTTCTGAAATTGTAATTCAAATCGTTTGACTGTTCATTTCAATAACATACAGCTAACTAAATTTATAAATAACGTTTTTACCTGCATTAGAATTGAATAAACCCACAACAAATAATGTGGCATATATACTACAATGAAATAATTTGATAATTGGGATAGTATAGTGGTGCGTGAATATGTCAACAGATAAGAAAAGTTTGTTTGTAGATGCCAAAAGAGTTATCAGAATGCAATGTAAAAGCCAATAGAAAAAGGAAAAAAATGATAAACAGTGGTCTTAAAAACAACTACACAGAAAACTGAAGATTGACCAGCACGAATCACACTTAAAAACCGGACGGAACTCTGTCGGTGACAACTTGAGCCTTTAGTTTTACATTGTATGGCAGTTCCAGGTTTTGTACCACGATCCACCAGTCTGATTGTACAAAATATTTGAGTGCTACCCAAATCTGTCGAAAATAATTTAAAATAGTAAGAAACAGCGAATTTTCTTTATTTAACCATTGATCATAAGCTATGCCTTTGATAATACATCTGCTCAAAATCATTCCAAAATAAATGCTATGATTAATCCGCTTGTTGTCGAATCTTTAAAAGTTAATAACACTACACGAAGAAGGAATATATTATATGTATAATTGTGTACCAAATAATTTTAAAGAGTGTGATTCAGATTTGAAGATTGCTTATATATAGATAGACCTAAATATATTCATGATTCAAAATTTGTATTTGGAGACGGTGTCTTTATCATTCTATTTTGTTCACTTAGAGGTAGCATTTCCTAAAATACAGGTACTGTAAAATGTTGAAATGAAGTTAATCAGTATTGCAGTGTCAGTAACCAAGCATCATGTACACCTTGTATAGGCTACACCAAGGTACATGCCAATATGGCTTGTAAACGTCCGTTGTATTTCTTAATATGTTCATAATAAAGCTCTTTTCTTACGACTCAAAGACTTATACTTTTATTTTACATATAGTCGTCAACTAAATCTATACTTCTAACAGGTAATACCACCCTGCGCCTGTACTAGTTAAACCTTCAATGTTTGCACTGTCCAAGTTTTATAATTCAGTTCCGTCATTAGGTTAAAGTTAGATACAAGCGTTTTTGTGATTCAAATGCACATGTATCCACTTATGGAACAGTAGCGTCACCTAACGGGAGAAGCAGTGAATGGTCCCTATTGCTGGTGTCTAAAAGCTTTTAAATATGTAGTTTATTTTGTTAGTTCAAAAGCCCATGCAGATTGATACAGCGTTTATGTTATTTTGTTTATATGTTTGCAGAACTGAAATACAAATTATCTTGCTACTATTTAATGGGGAAAAATCTTGGTGTAAAGCTACATGTTCCGCTGTATTCCATTGTCCCTTTCTTCAGGTTTATTTAACCTAGCATACATACAGAGTGGTATCAGTAGACTCAGTGCCATATTAACGCATGGGCACGCTGAGCAGTTGCCCGGGGGCTCCACGAGCATAGAGGTCCTATGCTAATTTGTGTATGCTGTGTGCGGCATGTATTTTAATGTTTAAACACTTATTTTTTTTGGAAGTACCAATACAATAACTAAATATTTAATTTAATCGACATTTACATTTTCATTTCTGCGAATGTTGTATAGGTAGCCGTCTCGGTGTACTACTTTGCCCGGGGTCCTATTATGCTGTTAAGACGGTCCTGATTAGACTAGCTTTCCCCAGATTCGCAAAACACATACAAAACAATGTAACCCAAGATTCATTTTTATTTAATTAAGATTTAATAAATTTAAATATTCCATCAGTTTCATCCGGTTCAAATTCTAGATATGCAAATTTACAGGAATAATTCAATATGAACATCTACTGATATACCCAATGCATGCAGAGACATAATTGTGTTATATGTCTCTGATACATAAACAAGTAATACATGGATATTCAATATTTTGTTTTGCACACGACGCCCAGGACCAGGTACACGATTGTGTGATACTGATAGTGATAGAAGTTGACTTGGATAATTACATCATTTTACAATGTATTAACAATCACTTCACAGAAACTTTTTTTTATATATGAAATAAACAATTGATTAATCATCGAATCGACGACAAATTTAGTTTACTTTAATTAAATAAAGCAAAAAAATGTATTGTTTTCATAGAGTTAACAAATAGTGTTATGCTCTTATTCGTTCCTCAACCGAGCATAAATTATTTATGTATTTAACATCATCAATTATCATAAAAAGACACAAGCACCAAATATTTTGGGATCAGATCGCCAGACGTGCAGCCAACAATTTATTAATTAAATACAAATATAGTCCCTATAAACATCACACATGAACCTGCACTGGCCGCTGCAACAGTAGAAAATTACTCTTATCTACAACGACAAAAAATATAAATTACAATATGAAAATAAGTATAAATATGTTTATTTATGATGGCTGCAAATTATTTTCTTAAACATATTACAAAACTACACCCGGGTTGGGGGGGGGGGGGGGGGGGGGGGGGGTTAGCTGCACCGAAGGCCGAGCGTCGAATGTTATATAGAATGTAGTATTTTCCGCAAAGCAAAAGGAAGCACGTAAAGAAACTTTAACCTTGGAGTTAGATGCCAATGTAAGCTAATCATATCGCTTATATTTTTAAATAAAGCACACGTTTGACCTTAAAGGTAAATACGAACACGTGTTCTTAAGTATCTTAAATAAATATATTTATGCTTTTATTCGTTCCTCAACCGAGCATCATCATCAATTATCATAAAAAGACACAAACACCAAATATTTTGGGATCAGCTCGCCAGACGTGCAGCCAACAATCGAAAATCAAAACAAAGAAGGGGTAATAACGTCTTGTAGATAAAAATATATACAATACAATATCAAATCTTACAAACCGAGCTGTTTAGAAACTGTCATTCTATTAGAAATACTTTCTTTGACATAACCATCTTTAGCACTATCACTTTTCCATCGTCGTGTTTTTTGAAAAGTCTATCGTCAACTCCTGCGCTAGCTGCTGCTGTAGCGCCACCTGACCGTAAACTGTGTAGGCAATACCTAGATTTTTCTAAACCAATACTACTTAAAGCAGATAGCAGTATTTCCCTAGCTGTAGTATAAGATAAAATACCACTTTTAATCGGATAAGTGTATTAAATACAAGGAGACATGACATTCTGTTGCTGGGAAAGAAGGAAGCTTTACAGATACACACCATGTGCACCATTTTTCAAAGGCATTTTATAACAGCATCTAGTTGAGTCTGCTCTGGAATTCAAACACATCTGGGGCAACTTCTCCGCCAAATTTAGCAAACCACCAGATAAACTTGAAGTATCTTTTGACAAGTCCTTCCATCTCCCTAATTTAAAAATGGCTGAAAATTGTATTAACAAATGAAAAACTTATAAAAATCATTCATTCAATTTTGAAATTAACACGCTGAATTCATGCTATTCATCGTAAACAAATATACAAACAATTATCTCAAATTAAATATAATGCTAGATATTGCAACTGCATATCCATATCGACTTTGCCACTACAATATTAATAAAATAATACTAGGGCCATGTCCAATTTCACATTTTCCAAACATGCCGCTATGTAATAGGGTCATGTTAATTTCAACATGTTCCGAACAGTCACAAAACAAGCTGTTCCGACCATGCCCCACTATTTAGGCCAGGGCCGTGTCAAAAAGAAAATTCTACTAAAAAGTATAATAAATATGTATAAAACTTTTCATGTTTCGAACATACCTTTATTTTGATAGGCCATGCCATTCTTCAAAAAAGATTCCGGCCATGCCACGAGAAATTAGGGCCATACCAAACTCTGTGCTACATTATGACCATGCAAAAACGCATAAATGAACATTACCATCAATGTAAACAAAATTATAACTTTAAGAATATCTGCCAAAACAAATTTCAAAATTGAAATTTTACTGCCAACACCGGCGTAATAAATGGTTCCTTTCCAAAAATGGAATTAGGATATGTACCTGGTACAAATATACCAGCTGTATTCTTAAATTATAAAACATCAGATACATACGTTCTATAACATAAGTTCTCATCAAAAATGTATGGCCAGTAAGGAGCAGAAATCCATTTCGGTACAATTAAGGTACCTCTCGCTTTACAGAAAAGCAAGTGCTTTATAACTCTAAGCACTGAAAACACTGGTGGTACTAGCCAATTATTTTCAAATTGCCAGTTTTGAGAAAATGCATCTATGGCTTCCAATCCAGGATTCCAATACAAAGAATTATACCTATTTAATTTCTTATTATTAAAATTAGCAAAGCGATCTATAGTGAAAGGGCCCCAGAGGTCATTCATCAAATCAAAAACATTTCCAGATACTTCCCAATCCTCATGATCAATTAATCTACTTATATAATCAGCCTTTTCATTTTCAGATGGTGGAATCCACTGAATGTCTATAGAAATAGAATTTGTAACACAAGTGAAATATATGCTTCTAGCTAACTTCTGCAGTTCTAATTTCATGCTACCTGATTTGACAATTTTAACACAATTTTGGTTATCTGTAAACCATTTAATTGTTTTACCTTGAAATTGATCTTTAAACGAACTTAAAGCAAGCTCAATAGCTTTCATCTCACGCCAGGTTGAACTCTGAACTTTTTCAACCGAGTTCCACATTGTATGAACAATTTTTGATTTCAATTCTACAGTACAAGCACCAGCAGCGATATCACTAGCATCTGAATAGATTACTACATATGAGCAACTATAACCTGCTAAATACTTTCGATTCAACTTTACTATGTTTTCTTGCCAAAACACTAATTCGGCCTTGACCTGATCTGAATGAATAATTTCTAGTAAACTGTCCCAAGCTGACCTCGTTTCAATGATCATGTAACAATAGCGGGTCATCAATCTTGAAATGTTTCCAATGACAGGTGACATTGATATAATTTTACCTGTTACCTGAGCTAGGTTACGGGCAGTGATCAAAGGGAATTCGGACAATATTAGACTCACAGATTCTATCAAATCCTGTACCCGTCTATCCGGGATTTGCAATGAAAAAATCACTGAATCCCATATTATACCAAGCCACTCAATTAATTGAGCAGGTGTAAAAACTGATTTATCAATATTAATCAAAAAACCAGCTTCAGTTAAGGATTTTCTAATGAAGAATGAATCTTTGAAACAAGAATCGTAATCTAAGCTCATACCTAAACCATCATCCAAGTACAATACAATATTTACAGCTTTAGATCTCCAGTATTTAACCATGGCTCTCAAACATTTCGTGAATAAAAAAGGGGAGGAGAGCAACCCAAATGGTAAAACAGTGAAACAATAAAAATTACCTTTCCACGAGAAGCCTAAATATGTCTGTTGTTTAGTACAAATATCAAAATGATGGTACCCCGACTTTAAGTCGAACTTGTACATGTAACAATTTTGGCCAAACAGTTGAATATCCACTTTCCAGTCTTCATACTTAAACTTGTCCTTACGAACAAATTTATTTAAGACACTCAAATCTAAAATTAAGCGTTTCTTGCCAGATTGTTGTGTTGCTACACTTAAGGGACTTACAACGTATGGCTTGAAGGGCACTTTAATTGCACAACCATTATCTACTAATTCAGCAATAGCTGTGTCTACAAAGGCATGATTTTGAAAAGCAGACCTATTATTTTTAAAACACATGCTGGGTGGATTACTGCTAAAAGGAATAACATATCCTTCAGAAATAGTACCTAATATAAATTCATTTGCTCCAATATCTTTCCAATACTGTATGTGTTTTTTCAAGTTACCTTTAACACCTTTAAAGCTACCATGTAATTTGCTGTTTTCAAAGTAATTAACTTGTTCAGAAAAAATCTCAAATTCGGTAACATTGTTCTCATAACAGTTAAAGAAATTACAATCAATAACATACTTATCATTAACAGTATCTGCAGATAAATTAGGCGCCTCATTTAGTATATGTTGTTGTAGTTGAATTCTGGCTGGCTCTGTTGAGGAGCGGACAGTTTTTTCTTCAATGTCCCATACTTTTACAGTGGAAGTACACATCCCAGGGGCACGGCTCACGCCGTGCAAAACCGATACGAAAGAGCGGCTGAGGAGTAGAACTGCGCACATAATTAGAATTTGGATTAGGACGAGTTTCTGATCTAGCGGGTGTTGAATATCTACTATACGGGGTAGTGTGAATCTTTCCTTTATCCTTAATATGTTTAATGGCTCTGTTTTCAGCCTGGCGAATTCTTTTTATGTGATCTGAGTTGTCCGCAATTTCATTTTGCTCGTATTCGCGAACGATGGCCCAACCCCCAGCTGAGGTGTCTGCTATGTGATTTCAGCTTGTCACAAATATCAGCAACCAAAGAATTATTGACACTAGAGGTACAATGCTTTTGCAATTTTGCTAAATCACCGGCTATTTCCTCGTTAAATCTGAATTGGATTTTATTGCCTTCACTTTTAAATTTTAAGTTAACTTGTTCCTTAACTTTCAAAGACAAATTTTCCTGTTCCGAAATAATATCGGATTTCAAATCATGCAATTTATGGTCAAGATATGTCTTAAACAAGTCAAAAGTATCTACTAAATCTTGTTTAGGCTGAATTGGTTGACTCGGAGTATCCTGGCTTAACGCGGGGGCTGGGTGCTCACCTTGTCTAGAATCACTCTGAAAAACGTCGTCTCCGTGCTCAGACATTTCGAACGAACTAGCTGCACCGAAGGCCGAGCGTCGAATGTTATAAAGAATGTAGTATTTTCCGCAAAGCAAAAGGAGCTCGTGAAGCACGTAAAGAAACTTTAACCTTGGAGTTAAATGCCAATGTAAGCTAATCATATCGCTTATATTTTTAAATAAAGCACACGTTTGACCTTAAAGGTAAATACGAACACGTGTTCTTAAGTATCTTAAATAAATATATTTACCTCATTAAAGTTATAGAATATACGTGTCGATAAATGCACAGTTAAAAACATATTCATCAAGAGCAGATAATAAAGATATATGATTTTGCTACGAGATCAATGAAAACTTGATAGAAGACGACCATTTACAATTGTACACCATTGGCCAACAGGAATCGTCAATTTTCCGCGCTTTATCTTGTCTTAATCTCCATTGCTGGCTGTATGGTAGCTCTCGTAACACGTTTCTTAAGCAAAAAAAAATCTTTCAGAAAATATCCAGTTTTTAATTCAACTTTCACTCTAAATACTAGAACTTTTCGAAATTAGATAAGGCACTGATTGTAGTCATGTGACCATCATTTTATCAACAGAAATCCACGTTGACGCGCACAAAGTTGAAACATTTTCACTTTCGAACATGTATAAATAACTGGTTGCAATATGCATCAAATATTGTTATGTTTTACTCATTAATTTGCATTGCATACCTGATCCCCCTTTTTTATTGGATGCAATCTTAGAAACATCCTTAACACACCTGCGTATCCCAAACGCATATGCCGACGCGTAGTGTAGCTGTCGTTTTATACTATATTTTATTGTATTTGTAGAGTTCTAAAGAATATTAAATCATCGTGTTATTTCCAACTTATTCAAATTGATGAACACAAATTAAATGTGATGGGATTTACAATGTACTTTAAACGCCGATCTCATTAGTGATGTCATATTCACTAATTTGCATGACAATAAACAAATACTTGGTTGGCAATAAAACAATAAAGTAATTGACAGGAAAATAACAATTTTTTAAACTTTTATAACTTTTTTATTTCCAAACCAATTTTGGTTCTGTTAATTGTTTTAGAAACTTAAGAAAATTCATATTTTTTCTGTCAGTTTAAAGTTTTTAATTTTGATATGATAAATTCATAATTCTAATATGAAATAATGCATTTTTACACTTCAAAACTAAATAAAACAAGATTGAATTTCCAATCCTTTTATTCTGGATATTTTTATCAAACCTTCATTGTGAATTAGTTATTTCTATATAATTTTCACTTCTGAAAGAATTATTGAATTATCTTAAATAACAAAAAATAATGACAATTTAATGTTGAGTCTTCAATGAAAGACAATGGAAATTTCCATTTCTTGCCAACCAGACAGGTAAATTCTCAAGCCTATGACATCACGGCAAGCACTCCTATTAGCTCTAGATTTGATTGCAGCTAATTTAACTATAATTGAAATCTGACAATTTATTAGAGCGATGGGTTTTTCTGATTACCAGCATACGGTTCTCGAGACTCGAAATGTGGCAATGCCTTCATTTATTTCACAGAAAATTAGTATTCTAAATTCCTTAATAATTAAGAGAACTTGTAGTTCAATTTAAATTATGTTACCAGATCATCAATTGTTCTTTGGTCTACTGCTAATTTAGAAACCATACTGTCGGAACAATTCCAAAATCCAATAGGAAAAGCATAGAAACAGATTCATAATCAATACCCATAGCACACAAATAGATAACCGTTCACTTTACTGGTTGGGTACAGGCACTAACAAGTGGCGGTGTCAAACCAGTGGTATATGTCTAAATGAACCAAATACGTCAATTAGCAGAAACTAAATGTTCCATCAAATACAGCGACATAAAGCGACCACAAAATGAAAATCATCCATTTTTGTCCTTTATCATTCCATTTTTCATTGAATTCGTTTTCAATGTGTTATAGTTAAACACGTTTTTACTTCCGTGTTCTGGTGTATGTTAAGCTTCCATGTAAACACGACACTCACTTCGATTTTGCTCCCATGTGTAGTGGTTCTTGTTTTATAAATGTTATTTGTAGTTATTTACATATAGCGGTGTCCAACACGATTTCCATGTCATAAGATATTCGTGTCAATCAACAGCAACACGACGTTCATCATCGGTGTTTATTAAGGTTCATGTTGCTCAACCTTTATTTTTCTGTGTACTATTGTGTAAATCATTGTTTGTCTTTTTTTTGCTTTGGCCATTATGTTGTCCATTTTTCTTCGATTTGCGCTTCTGATTACCCTTGTGTATCTTTAAACTTTTCTTCATTGATAACATATAAAGTGCTTGTATTTAGTCATGAGCACTACATTATAATATTGAGCCGTAATGAAAGCGGGAGGTTTGGCGCTTTAAAATCTGATTCAACCCACCATTTCTTTAGAAATGTCTGTACCAAGTCAGGGTCATTATGGTCTTCACAGTTTTCCGGTTGTTGACTGATTGTGTCTGTTTATATACTTATGAGTTTTGACTTTCCATTTGTAAGATTGTTCGGAGTTCGGTAATTTTATTATTACCCTTATTTAATATCACAAGCGAAATAACTTCTCCTATTCAGAACTTTCTTGGAGCTGCTGTTTCTTAGCTTCATTGTTTTATTAAAATATTGTTTCAATATATACAATGTATATTTGATATCGTGCAGAAGACATATTTTGGTGGGATTTAGTTCAAATTAAAAAAAAACAATTATGTAGTAAGATTTATTATATTATATAGATATTGTTTAGTAGCATTACTCATCAAAGAACCCCATGCTTACTAGATGACCTTACAGTATTGTTTCCGGAAATCATAATTTATTTTTCCGTCATTATTTTTAATATTATACGCAACACATTGTCCGTTTGTTCACCCTCTCAGAAGGCATGCTTCTGCAAGTAACGAGCTTAATGAACACTGATCTTTCTTGTAACCCAGTGCAGTAACCTTGATCAATAAAGAAATATATGTTAAAATTCAAACCCTACAATGATACTTAATATCCGTTGGAAACTGTTATCATTATCGAATAAATCTGATATGTGTTTTCATGATTTTTGACGGCATACAATTTCTTAGGAAGAATTACTCAAGTTATGCTGACAGCAATATTTGTTAACAAAAACATCAGTAGGTACAAATAAACGAGTTTATGCGAGTTTATGTTATGATTGGTCTACAGTGTTTAACGCCACTTTCAACACTATGTAAGCTAGATCGTGGTGGTCAGTTTTATTAGTGGAGGAAACCGGAGGACACGGAGAAAAACACCGACTTGTCGCAAGCCACTGACAAACTATGTCACATAATGTTGTATCGAGTGCATCTCGTCATGAACGTGGTCGAACTCACAACCTCAGTTGTGATATGCACTGATTATACAGTTGGTTTTAAGTTCAACTACCATATGATTACGAGCATGACAGTCCTTAAGCGAGTTTATGCAAAATGATCCACGACATGTTATTGCAAGGGCCAAGTATATATGATTAAATGGTAAACAACTTTTAATGGCAGGTGTAACAGCAGGTATATCGGGATAATAATACCAAGATGGTGAAAGTATTTTACAAATTTATTACATAATGTAAAAAAAAATGTATAAAGAAAATAACACAACCAAACCGTAAGATTATCACTGGTATGGTATAGCTAATAATTTCTTGGTAGAACTAATAATCTCAGAGATCATTATATAATATGCATACATGTGCAAACTTTGGTAATATTCATTTATGAATATTAATTCCATCAAATTTAAAAAAAAAACTAGTACTGATAACAACAATGTTTACAATGAAAATGTTGATTGCAATATGATAATAATAAGAAAATATCATACAGTACCAAAATCCTTTCATAAAATCGTAGATAAAAAGGTAAATCGTAGATAAAAAGGTAAATCGACACCCTTAGCAAACAAATACATGACCGTTCACTTTCCTGGGTTATTACTAAATAAGCCAGATTGATGAGCAAAAAAGTAAATAATAAAAATAAAAAAATAAAAAAAATATCACAACCAAACCGTAGGCTTATCACTGATATGGCATAGCTAATAATTTCTTGGTAGAACTAATAATCTCAGAGATCATTATACATTTGTATAATATGTATAAATGTACAAAATGTGTTAATATTCATTTATTCCATCAAATTTAAAGAAAAACTATTACTGATAACAACAATGTTTACAATAAAAATGTTGATTGCGATATGATAATAATAAAAATACCATACAGTACCAACATCCTTTCTCAGAATCGTTAAAAAAAGGTAAATCGACACCCTTAACAAACAAATACATGACCGTTCACTTTTCTGGTTTGGTACGAAATAAACCAGATGTATGAGCAGCAAACCGCTCCTCTTAGTTAAATATTGTCATGCAAGTGTTTTCCACATGGGAGCAAAATGACAACCCTCCAATATAACGAAATGAACTAGGTGCAAGGTTAGTCTTATTATGTCATTTTGTTTTATCTGTTTCAAATGTTCCATATTAATACCTATCATTAATTTCAGAAGGGCATGCTACTTTAACATTTTTTGTGTCAATTCTTATAATTTCATTTAAATCACACCAAAATTTAATATAGTTGAATTTTTCGATCTGAATTTTATTTGTGTTAGATTATTTGCTACTGGAAATTACTACGACATTGATTGTTTACATCTGACGTCGTCATGGAGGCACGTGCACGTTCGGGTTTGAGTTTTATTGGGATGTAAAGCATCTCTTTTATAATCATGTGACCACTTCATAATCAATCATATTGTAACATTTCAATGAAAAACGGCAGTAATGTAATTATTACTAGATCCAAGCAAGATTAATTAGAATACACTACATACAATAATACACGATTTCACATATGTAGAGTTTGCATCATACATTAGCGTTTGTTTAAGCTGTAATATTTCTGATAAATTATATACATTAAAATCATTATTTTTACTCCTACATATATTCATTAGTTCTAATGAAATATTAAAACAATAATGGGGAAATTCGTAGTTTTCGTAACTATGGTAACATATATTTGTAAGCGTTAGATAAGAATTAGGCGTATCGTCAGCTATATAAAGACAATATATTTAATTGTGATACAATGGAAAACAAGAAAAGGCCATAGTTCCAAAATTCAATAGAAAATCGTAGAATGAGGCAAACATCGTTATCCATTTATACACACAAATGCATGACTGCTCAATTTCCCAATTTGGTACTGGCACTGTGGTGGAAAGTGTCGCGGTTTATTTCGTTGCTTTCCTTCTTAATGAAGCGTTGAGGTAGTGGAAAGTATTTTCCAAATGCGAACCCTCATATACAACCGGGCGAACAGGTTGTTATAGAGTACGCTATAATCTTGAACATTATGCATACTATATTTAACATACACTAGAGAAAGCAAAGGTGCAATCACGAATGGACAATTCAGAGACGCTGGAAATACTGGGATAGCAAGACACATGACGAAAAAAGAAATACAAAAAGCTCCAAGTATTCCATAATCTAATCAAAGAATAAAAAAAACAGAATCAAAATCGATTCCTCTAACTCACATATACATGCACGCACATTCTCCTGGGATTTCACCAAAAATAGTGGGTGGGAGATACCTTAAATAATTTCATAATATTAGTTTAAAAATACATTTTTGTTAATATGTATTTGTTGTGACAAAGCAAACAAAAAAGGTGCAAACAGTATATTGAAATCCGTTGTTGAAAACTGGTCATTGACATTGGAAGGTAATTGTCTTCACACGTGATATGTTCATTAAATAACAAACAATAAAAAGCACAATACAATGTTTGGCACTAGATAAAAACATGTAAAAACAATGGTTTCTTAGTAAACTGGCAATAAACAGCTGCTAATATAGGCTATCCGTGAGACATGTCAGTTATATCCCTTTTCAGTGAAAAGATCAACAAGTGTGTTTGCCCTGGAGCTGTCTGTCCATTCCAGTGACACGATACGTAATCCACGCTTATAATCAGATGGTAAAGATGTACCGATAGGTAGCGCATTGACTGGTATCCATAGTTTCTCCGTAAAAACGGGCTGTTCACAATTTCTGCGATCCTTTCTGTTAAAATAAGAACATACACCATAGTGTTCGGTGAAATTCGTAAGACTTTAATATATATTTGAACATACTTAAAAATGTAATGCATTCAAATCATATTAAAACATATTTCATTGATATTAGTTGCAAAAGTTACATTGTATTCCTCAAGCTTTTGTTTTCTGTGTAGTGTTTTGTAGATCGTTATTTGTACTTTCAACCTATTTCGTTTGACCATTGCAATCTCCGCTTTGGGACAATTTATTGGAATTTGGTATCATTTTGCGTGAGTGTGGGATAGTGTTTCACGCCAAAATGAGCATTGATTTCAGCTCTATCATGGCGCGAAATGAGATGAATTTTGAACGCTAGCTAAGCAGTCCATGGGTAAACGTTTAGCTTCACTCGGACACACTATCCCGATTCTGATCTAAATAAACTTAATGTTGTTTGCCTAGTGAATATGCAACAAAAAACAATTTCAAGTATTCTTTAATCACACCCTTTCAAGTATTGTAAATTGTAGTATTATTCGTAAATATTGTCCACATTCGGGACACGTCTACTATGTTCATACATTTAACAAAAGATTAATTACCTTTTTTTTAATTATGTTTTTGCCATTTATGTGTTTTTTAAGTTAAGTTTCATGCATAAACAAAATCAAATGCTTGATTAAGCATTAACTTGAAATAGTCTAGATGTGAGCTCGATTTCCTTCCCTGTCAAGGTGTAGTCGATAGGTCCGAATTGATAGCTTATCTGTCGTGACGTTAATTTGCGTTCCTCCCGGTTTTTGGTTGGTCCCGTGTTGCTCATCTTTGTAATATCTTATGTTGTCCTATTATGTCTTTACGTTCTTATATCCGTGTTGTGCTGTCCGTTACGATTTGAGCATAAATACGATGTTCAGTTGATCGTCCACTCCAGTTGTTTGTAGGAGGGCTTCTGTCTTATTTATATTATTTGTGTTTGTTAATAGTGGTGTCCAGCACATCTTGTGTTGTATTTTTGTTTTGCTTGACATCTTTCTGTGTCATGTGTCCAACGTTCAATGTGTCTCTAGATACTTCATTTGTCATTGCCCCTTCGGTATTCTCTAACATTTATTTACATGTACCCGTATTCAGTGTTTATTCCCACATTTGTATGGAGTTCGTTTTCGACCAAGGCGAGCTTTATGTAATGATGTAAAACAAATTCTCTCTCTCTCTCTCTCTCTCTTTTTTTCCCCCACACATTCCATTAATAAACTACAAATATATGTATACGTACTATTTTGATTTGTTTCCGTTTCCGTTTCCGGTGGTGCCATTGTCGTGTCACAAGCATCCTGAAATTATTTTATGCTTTGATATATAACAAGAAGAGTTTGAAGATACGAAAGGGGCAATCAAAATCGGTTTATCGAAGAAGGACATACAACAAATGGACAAAACAAAAAGGACAAACAATAATCGGCCATTGAGGTGTATTTTCTACTTCAATGATTATCCCTTTGGTATCTTCAAACTCTTCTGTACACAACACTTTCAAACAAAACACGCATCACACAATACAACCGTGGCGAACACAGGTGTTCCACAAAATTAACATTTTCAATGGCTTTTACTATGATTCAAACTGTAATCAAAGCTATATTGTTTACCTTTTCAGTAAAATGGCAAAATTTATTGTCATTATATGTTGATTTGTTTTCTTTAATTATAGTGTCAAAGATTGGGCGGAGTAATCGACCCATTAGAGTTGTTAATTTCTGTCGGCCAAATATGATGAAGTTCCACTGTTCAAACATTTTCCAGCATTAAGTTTGACTATGCTTTTAATGGGGTCAAACTTATTTCGAATTCCAGGAGTTCAGTGTTAGCGTTAGATAACTCAGTAATCACACAATATCCCACCCCTAAAGTTTAACCCCAGAGTGCGGATATCTGATCGATACATGGCGATAATTTGGAAACTGAACAGGTCAAAGATTGACGAAAAACAATCTGAAAGAACATTGTACTTTGATATACTATTCAATTTAATATACCGCAAATCATGTCTTTTGTAACATTCCAAGATAACATTGAAATAGGATATCATAAGACAGATGGTTACTAAATATATCATGAATTGTTTTGAAATGCACTGTGAAAGGAAATGGATATCAATTTCTCACAATACAAGTTATTGCTTAATAGAGGTGGCCACTAAAGCACTCTTAACTTTATACTAGATTAACACACAACTTACCAGCCTAACACGGTTGTAGCATTACACGCAATGCAATCCTCGTCATATATTATAAAAGAAACAGAATCTCCATAATTAGTACCATCATATGACATTGATAAGTCATAACCATCAACGGATTTGTCTGTTGATCTCCTCTTTCGGGAAGTTGGAATATCACAGGAAGCCATATTTTCGTACTGATAGACAGCTTCTGTCACTATTGCGCCTCTGCCACTAGTTAGTTGCTTTCCATTTTCTGAGGCCTTTAACGATATGTGTTTAAATTGGTTAAAATAACAAAACAAATAATCATATATGTTCAAATATGACAAGAAATAATAAGAGAAGGAAACAATGTTATATATTTGTTTTGCTATATTTGGTTAGACTCGGGTTAAAACATTAATGTCACCACACTATAGCGTTTGATTACTTGAATTTCATATTTTTTAAAATATATTGTAGCAGAAAACATACGGAAAAGATGTATCGATACTTTTCTAGGAATCATTTTCCTACCCCTCTTCTTTCAAATTATTAATCGCTATCAAACCACGATTACATTGGTTGTTTGTTACACCTATGTTTCGTCATAGATGGTCATCAAGCTGACATGTTTCATTAGTTGGCGCTCAACATCAATCAATCAATCTCGCCTATCTGTGCAATAGAAATATGACTTAGTGACTCCCCTATATTCATGATAAGCTACAAGATGTATCGAACAAGCACCAATTAGTTGTATCACCGCCAGAACAATTCCAGAATCGAATCCGAAAATAGATTTGTTTCAGTTGACTTACAGTGAAGTGTTGAAATTTGCAGTACACTTTCTCTGAATAAGATATGCTGAAGATGTTGGTCTATTGACATAATCTAGTCTTTGTAGAACACAACCCTTTGTTTGGAATGGCTAGCCCTGTCGGGGTCGCAGACAATGTCACGGAACAGTCAAACCCAATAAATCCAGTATTACAAACACACACGCCTAAAATAAACATTATCTATTAATGGAATATCTATATATAGATCATACTGCAAATTTACGATCTTAGTTTTCTGTGTAGTGTTTTGTATATCGTTATTTATTCATTTGACCTTATTCTTTTGGTTATTGTAATATATGTCCTTCTTGGATTTACAGTTTCTGGCTACCGTTTTGGTATCGTTTGGTAGCACGTTTTGATTGATGCTCTACATTTCACAGACAGGGTAGGATCTTCAATAAATAATGAACATTACTTAAAGGGTAAAATGAGTATGACACGAACCCTTGCCTGCAGTTGAGCGGTTTGAGTGGTGCAAGCAGAGTTTGAAGATGCCAAAGGGGCAATCAGAATCCGTGTGTATTTCATAAGTTTGAGTAATACACACATAAACATTGATTTATCAGGAAGATCAGATATATTCTATTTTAGCGGAAGGGAAACATTGATAAAATAGATAAGAATGTAAGTATTGTTTGTCATTACAAAAACAACCGGTTTAGTCCCGCCACATATTTTTGGCCCTGGGGACCGTCGTCCCGTGATGGGATGGTAGTTTGATTTACAACTATCTATGTAATCAGTGCCTATCACCACTGATGTTGTGAGTTGGAATGTCAATCAGGACGAGGTGTACAACATTATGTGATAAAGTTTGTCTCTGACTTGCGACAGGTCAGTGGTTTTCTCCGGGTCCTCCGGTTTCCTCCTCCACAAAATCTAACTGCCACGATATAGCTGACATATTGTTGACAGTGGCTTTAAACACCACGAAACAAAGCCAAATCCAAACTATATGTGCCTGCTCCAAGCCGGGAGTTGGATTTTCAACCTCACAAGTGATGGGTTTTTCTATTTTATTCTGATTTTTTTCCTGATATGAATTGAATTTTAAAAAAATCACTGCTTAGATTTATTTTCATAATAATAAATGAATTTATTTTTTATTATATGGAAGACTGGGATCAATAACTAGTATCGTACATACTCATATTGCAGTAGCCATTATTACTGCAGTTGGATGGGCATAACTGGTTCTGTTATATATCTAACACCGAGGGTCCTCCACCACAATTGAATTACTGCGAAATAGGCTTTACTTTTCTGATACTTCCAGCCTGTAGGCATCCGCCATCAACCGAATTGTATATTTTCAGAATGCAGTGCTGCCAGCAATCTAGTTTGGAAGAAAACAGTAATATACATATTTAAATCAAGCAATCATATAAGGTTCTGTATGAACCTAAAATAGAATGAATGAAGGTTTATTATTTAACGCCCAGTGGACATTTCTTTTATAGCTATATCGTGGGAAGAACAAGTTAAATTTTGAAGAGATGATAATGTCCGCTTTGCATAATTCTGATTCCGAGCCATTCAAGTCAGTGTTCTTACTCCTTATTTTTGTGTACTTAGCGAAGAAACAAGATATAGTAATATATCAGTCGTTGGTTTTACTAGTCAGGTTCTCGGTCCCATGATCTACCGCACTCGAAGCGATCACGGTTGACCTAAAATAGATACAAACAGAGCGAACATACAAATCGTGTCAATTATACCAACGATTACCGATTACACGAACATGATTTCTTAGTGGACTATAAGTCCCTTACGGTATCATTCGCCCATTAGATTAGTGTGCTATTAGACCCGAGGGAACAATCCAACCAGTAGTCAGTGTTATCGCCACTGAAATGATTTATTATATATGTATTTATTATTGAAATCTACTGCTACTAATCTATGTAATTATTGATACATCAAGGTTAAAACAAATGTTCTCTTCCCTCCGTAGTCGATTTTGGCTATCACTGTGGTTTTATTGCTCCCAAAATTTGTTAGGTTGTATGGCTTGCCAATCTTTCAACTTTGAACGTACCTGATGAAAATGTTATTCCAGAAACGCGTAAATATTAAGAGTAAGTGCGACCCAAGGAACTATAGAACCCCGGAAAGATAGTCAGTTCATGCTCCATTAGTGTCACCCGTCGTTTTACTCCTGTTACAATCCTTGTGACAATTCATGAATGAGGAAAGGATCAGATAGTCATTACGACAAACGAAACATATCTGTGGTAACTTGTGTATTTGTATTAATGGAGTCAGACATTACTTGGCAATGCTAATTACCTTTATATCTATTATACAGGACTCGATGTAAAATGAAACATCAATATGGGCATATGCTTGACATAATTCCAGAGCAGTCATTTGTGAGAGTCCCTCTGTACACGCCTGTCTTGCCGAATCTTCTGTCCATCCATTTTCCCATTCTGGTTGCTACATAAAATTATTGTATTTCAAAATATGCGATGAGGGAACAATGCACATGAATAATAAACAGCATAATATTTGTAAAATGTAGTTATTTATGCAATTTTATGATTGGTTAAGGGTTAGGATTATGGTGTTTAACGACACTTTCAACAAAGATGTCTCATGGTAATCCTTGTTTTGTTTACATATGATTCAGTGCAAATATAACTCTTTATATATTCATATTTGATCAAGTAGTAGTTCTCAATGAAGTGCAAACGTTAGATAAACTAGTAAGGTACACAGTGCCAAATTTACCTATAGGCTCGACAGGCTGACGACTAGGGCCTCACAATTTAAAGGGCCAAGGTATATTATAATTTAACACTGTTATTGGACTTTCACACTTATGCTGCCTAACATATTGTACTTTCTAAACAACTCTTCAGTAATTTTTCTTACACAGCTGCACTCCATTTCAGAATATTGCAGAATTTTATACACCCCCCATCATCTTTGCCTTTATTGAGATTGATGAAACACAATTCCATCATCAACCAGTCATGAAGTACGGAAATTGGGTGAGGCCTGACAAGTGAAATAGCATAGGCACTCGATTTATCTAATTTCGGCACTGAAGGTACGTGTGTGTGTGTGTGTGTGTGTGTGTGGAAACATAATAAATGAGTAATCAATTTCGAAATTTTATATGTTAAATTGTATTGTAAAAGTAGTCAAATATGCGCACGCGGTCACCTCTATTAAGCATTCACCCCTGTTTGGAAGTGAAACTTTCTTGTCCTATCATAGGACATGGCATATGAATTTAACCTCTTTAAAGAGGTCAACTGTCTTATGAGGTAATTTTTTCATTGTCGCTTATGCGACTTCTTAATACAAGCTTGACTGTAATATATGTGGTGTATAACTCTTTTGAGTATTATGTCAAAGACATTTTAAATGCCATTTTAAAAACAATTCTCCGTGTGATATTTTATCAACGGCCATCATATTGAACATAATCGGCGAGTGTGACATCAAACACCAAACATATTATGAAGTTACAGATAAAAACAATAATGTCAGATTAGAGTGTTTCGGCATATATTTTCAAACTCGTCCTACCGGACTCGCTGTGATACTCGCGATATTATCTGTCTTGATCTTCATATCTGCCGATATTCTATACATATATATATATATATATATATACGTCTGAAAATTAAACCAAACAGTGTTAGAATTAGATTTTAGAGCTGTCAAATTTTTGTTCTTCCCTCGACGGGATTTGAACCCACACCATTGATACACTGCAGCACCATTCGCTTAGCCTCACGTCCAGCGCCCTAGACCACTCGACTACATCCACTCCCTTTAAAAGGAGCTGTGTAGATGGTACATATATACTTTATATTATAATTTGACAGCAATCTAACTCAGCAATTTTTAATATATTGTATAGGATAATGAAGAAATCATTATACAATCACAGGAAATAAAGTATATTATACAAACGTCTAGAAGCAAGTGACAACCATTCAATATATCTGTCCCACTGGATCTCAAAGTTACATTAAAGGATACTAGGTTAATACTAAATATTATATACGTCTGAAAATTAAACCAAACAGTGTTAGAATTAGATTTTAGAGCTGTCAAATTTTTGTTCTTCCCTCGACGGGATTTGAACCCACACCATTGATACACTGCAGCACCATTCGCTTAGCCTCACGTCCAGCGCCCTAGACCACTCGACTACATCCACTCCCTTTAAAAGGAGCTTCAATAGTCGTAGTGTTACCTTGTCTCGTAAAGAAAATCTAGGGATAGACGTAAGACATGTGTATAAGCGTGTGTAGATGGTACATATATACTTTATATTATAATTTGACAGCAATCTAACTCAGCAATTTTTAATATATTGTATAGGATAATGAAGAATTCATTATACAGTCACAGGAAATAAAGTATATTATACAAACGTCTAGAAGCAAGTGACAACCATACAATATATCTGTCCCACTGGATCTCAAAGTTACATTAAAGGATATTAGGTTAATACTAAATATTATATACGTCTGAAAATTAAACCAAACAGTGTTAGAATTAGATTTTAGAGCTGTCAAATTTTTGTTCTTATATATATATAGCTTAGTTAAGCTCACCGGCGGTAGATAATCTGGATCGTAGTTAGAATCGTACGTCAATGATGTGTCCTCAAATACGTCATCATTGTCTACTGCTCTTTTTCGTCTCATATGTGTATGGCATTCCTGGTACACGCTTGTAGCGAGATGCTTCCCAGTATTTTAACATTACACCATTGGTTCTGTGAGATTGCAGTACACGTCAGTGAATTCTGAAATGCTGCCCAGCTGATTTGTCTCTTTCGCACAAAGACAATATTATTTTAAAAGGAGATCTTCTGTGGAGAATGTGGATAAGGGTGAATATAGTTCTTCATTCGAATTCCTCTCTACTCTAGTAAAATGCATAATAAACATGTCAAATGAAAGTAGTTATATTTTTATATATTTATACATAAATTCGAGAATTCCTTGTATATACCCTGTATATATGTGTTATATGATTTGTGCTGCTCGCTGTATACTGACAACGCAAGTTCAATTTCTTTAAAAATCATTATGCGGGTCATTTGAGCTTGTACTCATCTTCGAATACATCTTGATTATAGCCATTGATATTAAATTCTCTATTTAGTCAGGATAAAATGTAGCAGGAGCCCAGTAGCCAAAGACCACTAAATTTTGCCCTGGGTCCCGGAAAACTACCCGGACTAGCTACTTACATTTTGGAAATGTCATGCTGAACTAAGGAAATGTTATTGTAGCGAGCCTAGCTTGCAACTGCAGCAAAAACAGTTTGTCCCTGTATAATATTTTAATTTGTATGAAAATAAATGGTAGGGAGCTGCTCTAAATAGTTTGATGTAAACGTCTAATATTCAATCCAACATGTTTGTTCTTCACTCAATTCAATTCAATCCCACACCATTTAGCACCCTCAAAATCAAATCCACTATTACAATATAGCTTTCTTTATACCTCCATGATGTGGCAAAGTCACTTAGTGATGTAGCAGAATCGGAACCCATTGGCTTATAATCATCAGAGGTGTCTTTTGTTTTGCTGATATATCCACATAGCCCCTCTGTTTGTTCTATGTCTAGGACAGATGGTTTGATAGTTATAGTTGGAATGAAATTGACAGAAATACGAAATGCTATAATTGTACCAATGGGAAGCGTCACCTATTATAAAATAAAGATAAAACAATATTTAGAGGGAGACAGTACGAAGCAAAAACATGTCGGTTCATCAAGTCCGTTATACGATCGATTTTATACGAATATTTTAAAAGAAAATCGTTCAGAGTTTATTGAAGCTTAAATATAGTTTTATTTAATAGTAGGTAAGAGAACAATACTGTTTGTTTTAATTTGTATCAGCCATTGAACAGTATCATGCAAAGGACAATTAAATTATTATCTTGATATAAATAGACAACATACGTACATTGTCGGTAAATATAAAATTGAGAAACAGGTAACAAAGCGAGCCTTTGGTGAACTGTTCTGTCCTGTCTAGCAGCGGATGCAAATGCATTTAGTTCAGTCCGTATATTGTGTTTATCCTACATTGTCAAAAACCCTTATTGTTAAAAACAACAGAACCAAGCGTCGACCTTGTCCTTTTTGATGGTGTCAGTTCTTGTCATCGCTCAACATGAATAAGATGTCAGAAAAAACTATCATTTAATCAGTGACCTTATATAGCAAATATGTATCCAGTCAATGCAATATGACTGCTTAAATAGAACCAGTGCAGGATAAACAATAATATCACATTACGCTGCTAACCTTGTATTCATTGCCTGCTAATTTCTCAATAACCATGTGTTGATTGTCACACGTTGAATACGTCATACTAGGGCAATGTTTTCCAGATGAATAAAGCTAAGTTGAAATAACGTCACACGTTCGTACCACAAAAAGTGAGTCATGACTTCGCATAGCTATACCACAGTTGCATGCTCCTCTGATACAACTTGTTGTTAATGTGTTGTAAAATGTTGCTAAAATAAAATATCAAGCATGTTAATGATATTATGGTTGATAAAAAACCAAGCCAGATACATCATGCTATGTACACGACTGGAGTTGTAAACATATATCACGTGATTCAAGAAGTGTCAAATGTCACTCGCCATCCTAATCTAGCATTGTTTTCTATTCAAATGTCACTTCAATGTGCTAGTCGATAAAATAAACATACTGTACGAGAATAAATTTGAATGGAGCTGAAATGCCATCGTTTTAACGAGACGGATGTAAACATTTCAAGCGATTATGTCCCACAAACAATCGACGTCTGATCAGGATAAGACTAACTTATTCACACTAGCCAAATGTCTGTACTATCCCAGTGGCAGTCGACAGTTGCTGTCTTTTATTGGCACATTACCCCCTATTTTCTATCTAAAGTTGTTCTTGTCCTGAATAGCTGTAATACTGTTCGCTAGGTAATAATGTATCAATCAGTGAATCGACCATAAATGGTACATTCCATTCAATATAAAATGGCAGGATTAATCAAGATTTATGACCCCAAATTTATCCTCTTAGTGAAATGATGATTTCGTCTCCTTCCAATACCTCGTAAACAATCTTTTCGGGTTTTGCAAAACATTGTGCACATATAATGACAAAGATTCCCAAATGAAAGACAATTAAAATAAAAAAAACGAAATGCCACATCGTATGAATAGTTCCTAAAACACAATATCAAATAGTACAACAGAAAAATAATCTATTCCCCCCAACACACATATTGCTGACCACACATGTTCCTGCCTTGGTACAAGCACTTCAATAAATGGTGACGGGGTTAAACAAATTGTATTTGTCCCAATGTGTCGATTCATTGCAATTAGTTATGTAATAATTTTGAATTGCATGTTAATGGCACTGCCAATCAAAGATGATAATCAGTTAATACTGAACTTGTAAGATGTTAAACAACAAATCGCCTTCTTCAATATGATTTTGTGTAGAAAATATGTTGTTCTCCTCATATTTATTAATATCCACGTATTACTACACAATTGTTTACCGACTATGTGAAATCAACTAGCTCAAATAAAAAATCCTACGTATTACTATTACGGGAAAAGAATTACTGGTACAGTGTCATACAATGTGCATATAAAACCTAAGGGTAATAAAAAAATCACCGAACTCCGAATAATCTTCCAAAGGGAATGTCAAAACGCAAAAGTACATGAACAGACAAAATCAGTCAACAACCGAAAAACAGGGAAAATGAAGGCTTGCATATCTAAAACCGATTGATATTAAACGGGAGATGCTCTAGTATTGACAAGTCGAAATGGCTGTTGAAAATGTAACTACATTGTTCATTTCATTTGGAAAACCTCGTATCATTGGTCAAAAGCTTGACACGTGACTTCGGATTTCAAACTTTATCAATCATCGAAGCGTAAAGCAATTTAACCACACCCACTTATGGGAACAATATTGGAGCGTCATGAAAACTAATAAGTAAGCACAATGGCAACAGTTGGAAATGTGGAATTTTGAAATAAATAAAATATTGAATGTAATTTGTTTAGTTTATAGGGTGATAAAGGCGCTGACGGAAGAACATATGTATACGAACTGTACTCCAGTCACCACTTTTCACATGATAATCAAACTGTAAAAGATTGCATTCGATTCTTTAATAATGTTCTATATGTAAGACTATTCTAAAATGAAAGACTTAAATATACCTTAACACCAGCATCGAATGGACTACTGTGATAGTATGGTCCAGGAACAGAGGAAGCATCAAGTCTTGCACGAACAGCACATTTTACCTACAGATTGTATATAAATATACATAGTATATACTATTGAGATCAAATGATCGAAATGGTCCACCCTTAGCTTAGTGAATCGAAGCTGCAGTGTACCAACAGTGTGGACTTGAACACCACTTAGAAAAATATAAACCCTGCTTAAATATCATTATAAGGGCCGAAAACTCCCATCATAGTGTTTATAAAACCATTCTGGATATACGTTGATATACAAATTCTTACCACCATGTTCATTTGGTATTGTCCAACCCAGTCAGCAGAACGGAACAATGACTGGTCGATGTTATTGTATGCAAGTTCCTTATGTGCTACAACACTCTATACATCATAACTGTTGTCTATATGCTTGACCATCTACATCATCAAAAGAACATCTAAATACTGCTTCAAGACTGGGTCTAATATCGTTGTTAAGCGTAACCCCTTCAGCTAACTCTGCCATTACCACTGGAGAGAAGATTTCCGGTGGGAAATCAGCTAAAAGAATGCAGACATGAGATTAATTACATTAGAACAGTGTTGATTATTTTGTTAAAATTTAGCATAAAATTAAAACATAAAAATCCTAATTTTATAAAAAAAAAAAATCCGAATTTTAACATTAACTGCAGTATTTTTTTATTCTATTATTTAGAAAATGAAAAGATATTTTGCTTTAAATTTTTTTAAAGATATAATTATAAGTTGACACAAGTTTATGTATTGAAATTGTAATGGAAAATAAAACGAGACAATGTAATGAACAATTTACTTTTTTTCCCAATTAAAATCTTTAATGAAATATTTGCATTAGTTAGTGGAAATACATAGGTGCCAGTACCTTATCCTTGCCTCGTTAATACTAGTAGCATGCTATATAAATAGTGTTAGTCATTTTAGCATAATATAATTACAATCTATCAATGAATGCATAGCATTGTTAGCAGTTATGTCTGATTAAATAGCAAAAACAAAATATAGAGAAGCACATAAATAATTACAGAAAACAACATACATTGTAACAAAGCAAAATACACATATAATGGACAACACACAGTGTGTGCCAAACGTTATTTGTACAATTTATATTTATACTAACAAGATATAAGTATATGGTAAGATTTACTGAATATGATACTTGGCAACGTACAACAGTGTACACTGCAAATATAAACAACAGTGTACACTGTACATGTATGTATCATATATTATTGCACGATTAAATTTTCATTATTTGCATGTATGAACTATATGATATTTGTTATCTATAATACTTGTAAAACCTTTTTACTATCTTCCTAATACAATCATTGTTACGTCCTAATGACTGTGTCGAACAATAGCAAATGAACATGGTGGTAATGTTCGGTTCGTCGTACACTCCAGTTGTGTGTAGGAGAGATTCTCTCTTATTTATATTATTTGTGTTTGTTAATAGTGGTGTCCAGCACATTTTGTGTTGTGTGTTTGTTTTGATTGACATCTTGCTGTGTCAAGTGTCCAACGTTGGATGTGTCTCTGGATTTTTCATTTCAGATTGCCCCTTCGGTATTCTCTAATATTTATCTACGTGTACTCGTATTCAGTGTTTATCCCCACACTAGTATGGAGTTCGTTATCGACCAAGGCTATGATGTGTAAGGCACAAATAACGTAGCGATATTAGTCGAATGATCGCATCGTAGACACCTCTCTCTCTCTCTCTCTCTCTCTCTCTCTCTCTCTCTCTCTCTCTCTCATATATTTTTGTTTTCACACATTCCATAGAAAAACTACAAATATAAGTATACGTACTAGTTTGATTTGTTTCCGTTACCAGTGGTACCGTTGTCGTGTCACAAGTATCCTGAAATTATTTTTTCTTTTGATATATAGCAAGAAGAGTTTGAAGATACGAAAGGGGCAATCAGAATCCGTTAATCGAAGAAGAACAGACAACAAATGGACAAAACAAAAAGGACAAACAATAATCGGCCATTGAGTTGTGTTTTCTACTTCGATGATTATCCCTTTGGTATCATCAAACTCTTCTTCACACAACACTTTCAAACAAAACAAGCATCACACAAAAAATAAAACCGTGGCGAACACAGGTGTTCCGCAACATCAACATTTTCGATGGTTTTTACTGTGATTCAAAACTGTAATCAAAGCACTATTGTTTACCTTTTCAGTAAAATAGCAAAAAATATTGCCATTATATGCTGCTTTGTTTTCTTTCATTATAGTGCCAAAGTTTGGGCTGAGAAATTAAACCTTTAGAGTTGATAATTTCTGTCGTCCAAATATGATGAAGTTCCACTGTAAGTGTTCAAACATTTTCCACCATTAAGTTTTACTATGCCTTTAACGGAGTCAAACTTATTTCGAATACCACGATTTCAGTGTTTGCGTTAGATAACTCAATAATCACACAATATCCCACCACTAAATTTTACCCCGAAGTACGGATATCTGATCGATACATGGTGATTGCTCTAAGGCGATAATTTGGAAACTGAACAGGTCACTATTTGTCAAAGATTGACGAAAAACATTCTGAAAGAAGCTAAAGACATTGTACTTTGATATACTATTCAATTTAATATACAGCAAATTATGTCTTTCGTAACATTCCAAGGTAATATTGAAATACGGTATCATAAGACAGATGGTTACTAAATATATGATCAATTATTTTAAAATGCACTGTGAAAGGAAATGGACATCAGCTTCTCACAATACTAGTTATTGCTTAATAGAGGTGGTCACTAAAGCAGGCTTAACTTTATAGTAGATTAACACACAACTTACCAGCCTAACACATGTGACGGTTGTACCATTACACGTAAAGCAATCCTCGTCATATATTATAAAAGAAACAGAGTCTCCATAATTAGTACCATCATATGACAATGATACGTCATAACCATCAACGGATTTGTCTGTTGATCTCCTCTTTCGGGAAGTTGGAATATCACAGGAAACCATATTTTCGTACTGATAGACAGCTTCGGTGACTACTGCCCCTCTGACACTAGTTAGTTGCTTTCCATTTTCTGAGGCCTTTAACGATATGTGTTTAAATTGGTTAAAATAACAAAAAAATAATCATATATGTTCAAATATGACAAGAAATAATAAGAGAAGTAAACAATGTTATATATTGGTTTCGTTATATTTGGTAGGACTCGGGTTAAAATATTAATATTATCAAAACATAGCTTTTGGTTTCTTGAATTTCATATTTTTTTAAATAAATTGTAACAGAAAACATACGGAAAAGGTGTATCAATACATTGCAAGGAATTTTGTTTCTACCTCTTTTCTTTCAAATTATGTATCGTTATGTTTCGTCATAGCTAGTCATCAAGCTGAAATGTTTCAATCAATCAATCTCGCCTATCTGTGCTATAGAAATATTACCCAGTGACTCCGCTCTATTCATGATAAGTTACACAATGTATCGAACAAAAACAAATTAGAAAAAGAAGTAAATAAATAAATGAATAAATAAATAAATAAGCTGTAACACCGCCAGAACAATTCCAGAATCGAATCCGAAAATATAGTTGTTTCAGTTGACTTACAGTGAAGTGTTGAAATTTGCAGTACACTTTCTCTGAATAAGATATGCTGAAGATGTTGGTCTTTTGACATAATCTAGTCTTTGTAGAACACAACCCTTTGTTTGGAATGGTTAGTTCTGTAGGAGCCTCAGACAATATCACTGAACAGTCAAACCCAATAAATCCAGTATTACAAACACACACGCCTAAAATAAACATTATCTATTAATGGAATATCTATATATAGATCATACTGCAAATTTACGATTTTAGTTTTCTGTGTAGTGTTTTGTATATCGCTGTTTGTTCATTTGACCTTATTCTTTTGGTTATTGTAATACATGTCCTTCTTGGATTTACAGTTTCTGGCTACCGTTTTGGTATCGTTTGGTAACACGTTGTGATTGATGCTTTACATTTCACAGACAGGGTAGGATCTTCAATAAATAATGAGCATTACTTAAAGGGTAAAATGAGTATGACACCAACATTAGCCTGCAGTTGAGCGGTTTGAGTGGTAAAAGAAGAGTTTGAATATGTCAAAGGGGTAATCAGAATCCGTATGTATTTCATAAGTTTGAGTAATACACACATAAGCATTGATTTATCAGGAAGATCAGGTATATTCTATTTTAGCGGAGGGGAAAAATTAATAAAATAGATAAGAATGTGATAGGATCTAAGTATTCTTTGTCATTACAAAAACAACCGGTTTAGTCCAGCCACATATTTGTGCCTGTGGACGGTCGTGCCCATGATGGTATGGTAGTTAGATTTACAACTATATATGCAATCAGTGCCTATCACCACTGATGTTGTGAGTTCGAATGTCAATCAGGGCGAGGTGAACAACATTATGTGATAAAGTTGGTCACTGACTTGCGACAGGTCGGTGATTTTCTCCGGCTCCTCCAGTTTCCTCCACCAACAAATCTGACCGCCACGATATAGCTCTTGAAACACCACAAAACGAAACAACAAACAAATTATATGAATCTCCTCCAAGCCGGGACGTGGATTTTCAACGTCATAAGTCATGGATTTTTCTGTTCTATTCTGATTACTTTCCTGATATGGATTGGATTTTTAAATATCACTGTTTAGATTTATTTTCATGATAATAAATGATTGTATTTATTAGTATGTGGAAGACTGGGATCAATAACTAGCATCATACATTCTCATATTGCAATAGTCATTATTACTGCAGTTGGATGGGCATAACTGGCTCAGTAATATATCTAACACCGAGGGTCCACCACTACTTGAATTACTGCGAAATAGGCTTTAATTGTTTGATACTTCCAGCCTGTAGGCATCCTCCATCAACCAAATTGTATATTTTAAGTATGCAGTGCTGCCAGCAATCTAATTTGGAAGAAAACAGTAATATAACATATTAAATCAGGCAATCGTAGAATGTTCTGTATGAACCTAAACTAGCATGCATGAAGGATTAGTATTTAACGCCCAATGGATATGTTTTCGCAGCTTTATCCTGGGAAGAACAAGTTAGATTTTGATGAGATGATAATGTCTGCTTTGTAGTGGACCAACACACTGACCTATATTTTTATAGTGGTAACTCTCTGAAGCAACGGTATGCGGGTAGACATTTCACTCCACTCGGGCACATTATTCTGATTCCGAGTCTTTGTTTTCACTCCTTAATTATGAGTGCCTAGCGGAGAAACAAAACATACTAATATTTCAGTCGCTGGTTTTCCTAATCAGGTTCTAGGTTCCAAGATCTACCGCACTCGAAGCGATCACGGTTGACTTAAAATAGATAGATACAAACAGAGCTAACATACAAATCGTGTCAATTATACCACCGATTACCGATTACACGAACATGAATAATTAATGGACTATTAGTCCATGATGGTATTATCCTCCCAGTAGATTAGTGGACTATTAGACCGCGAGGGAATTATCCAGTGAGTAGTCTGTGTTTCGATATTGAAATGGTTTATTAGATATATTCCAATTTGAAATTTACAGCTATTAATTTATGTAATTATTAATCAAACAAATGTTCTCTTCCCTCAGGCATAGGTGATCTTAGGCCATTTTGTTTTATTACTCCCAAAATTTGTTAAATTATACGGCTTGCCAATCTTTCAACTGTAACGGGAACGCTCCCCAACCTAAGGTTATAAGAATTGTAATAGGTTATTTACCACTCCTGCGAACTGCGTTAGTGGGGATCTCCCTTAGCTGAGTTGGAAGAGCGTGGCCTACAATGCGAGAGGTTCCGGAATCGAATCCCATCGGCGACTTTGCATTTATTGGAGGTAAGACATGCTCTACTGCTACATTGGCGCCCAACTAAATAACTCACGATGATCGGAATAAGAAAACTGTTCGGGTTGAATGTTGGTGTTTGAGATATCATCATCAAGGTATGATGATTCTTGAGGTGAGGATGTGTAGCGGAAAAGCTCTCCGACCTAAGGATATAGGAACGTAGTATATTCATTACCACCTCTACCAACTGCGTTAATGAAGATCTCCTTTAGCCCGGGTGGTAGAGTGGTGGCTTACAATGTGAGAGGTCCCGGGATCCAATTCCATCGGGACATTGCATTTTTGGAGGTTAACCATGCTCTACTGTTACACAACTTTGAAAGTACCTGATGAAAATGTTATCCCAGAAACGTGTAAATATTAAGAACAAGTCCGACCCAAGGAACTATGGAGCCCCGGAAGGATAGTCAGTTCCTGCTCCATTAGTGGCAGCTGTCGTTTTACTCCTGTTACAATCCCAGTGACAATTCATGAATGGGGAAAGAATCAGATAGTCACTACGACAAACAGAACATATCTGTGGAAACTTGTGTATTTGTATTAATGGAGGCAGCTATTACCTGCAGATGTTAGTTACCTTTATATCATATATGCAGGACTCAATGTAAAATGATAGATCAATTTGGGCATATGTTTGACATAATGCGAGAGCCGTCATTTGTGAGAGTCCCTCTGTACACGCCTGTCTTGCCGAATCTTCTGTCCATTCATTTTTCCATTCTGGTTCCTACATAAAATTATTGTATTTCAAAATATGCGATCAGGGAACAATGTCAATGAATAATAAGCAACATAATATTTGTAAAATGTAGTTATTTATGCCATTTTATGATTGATTAAGGGTTCGGATTATGGTGTTTAGCGACACTTTCAACAATATTTAATATTTAAGGTTGGATTATGGAACTGTTCCGATATTGTGGTATTGTTTGTTTTTCATTTCATTTCTTAGCTTGAAGGAATTATTTTATTTGTTTGTTTTCGGTTAATAGAAATAAATGTGTACAAAGTTATCTCATGGTAATCTTGGGAGCCGGGTGGCTCAATTAGTTTGGTCGTTGGATCTAGCAACTCATACGGCGTGGGTTCGCGCCCGGTTTTGTAGATTACAAAAAAGTTTGCACTCGACTCGCAGCCGCAAGTGATAAAGATTACCAGTTGCTTGCCCATGGTCGGTGGTTCTCTCCGGTTACTCCGGCTTCCTCCAGCACTAAAACTGGTCGCCATGATATAGCTGAAATATTGTTGAAAGTGGCGTTAAAACACAAAAAATCTAAAATCAAATCAAATCATGGTAATCCTTGTTTTGCTTACTTATGAACCAGTAGAAGTATAACTCTATATATATTCATAATTGATCAAGTTGTAGTTCTCAATGAAGTGCAAACATTAGTTAAACTATCAGGTACACAGTGCCGAATTTACATATGGTCTCGACACGCTGAAGACTAGGACCTCAAAATTTAGGGGACCAATGTGTTTTATATTTTATATACTGTTATTGAACTTTCACACTTATGCTTGTTTCCATAACATATTATACTTTCTAAGCAACTCTTCAGTATTTTTTCTTACACAATTGGACTCCATTTCAGAATATTGCAGAATTCGAAATACCCCTCATCATCTTCGCTTTTATTAAAATTGATGAAACACACTTCCATCTTCAAGTGGAGTAGCATAGGCCTTCGATTTATCTAGTTCCGGCACTGAAGGTACACGTGTGTGTGTGTGTGTGTGTGTGTGTGGAAGCGAAGTAAATAAGTAATTAATATCGAAATTGTATATGCTAAATTGTATTGTAAATGTAGTCAAATCTGCCCACGCTATCACCTCTATTAAGCACCCACCTCTGTTTAAAGGTCAAACTTTCTTGTCCTAACAAAAAAAATGGCATATGCATGTATCCTCTTTAAAGAGGTCATCTATCTTATGAGGTCACTTTTCAATGTCTCTTATGTGACCTTTTAATACAGGTTTGACTGTAATATATGTGGTGTTTAAATCTTTTGAATCTTATATCAAAGACCTTTTAAATGCCATTTTAAAAACAATTCTCCATGTGATATTTTATCTACGGCCATGATATTGAACATAATCGGTGAGTGTGACATCAAACACATTATGAAGTCACCGATAAAAACAATAAGGTCAGTTTAGACCGTCTCGGCATTTATTTTCACAACTCGTCCTACCGGACTCGCTGTGATACTCGCGATACTGTCTGTCTCGACCTTCATTACTACCGATATTATATATATATATATATATAGCTTAGTTAAGCTCATCGACGGGATATAATCTGGATCGTAGTTAGAATCGTACGTCAATGGTGTGTCTTCAAATACGTCATCATTGTCTACTGCACTTTTACGTCTCCTATTTTTATGACATTCCTGGTACAAGCTTGTAGCGAGAGGCGTACTGGTACTTTTACATTGCACCATTGGTTCTGTCAGATTGCAGTGTACGTCAGTGAACTCTGAAATGCCGCCTAGCTGATTTGCCTCTTCCGCACAAAGACAATATTCCTTTAAAAAGAGATCTGCTGTGGAGAATGTGGACATGGGTGAAAATAGTTCTTCATCCGAATTCCTCTCTACTCTAGTAAAATGCATAATAAACACATATCAAATGAACAAGCACAATAAAAGTAGTCATATTTTTATATATTTATACATAAATTCGAAAATTCATTGTATATACCCGGTATGTATTTTATGATTTGTACTGCTCGCTGCATACTGACAACGCAAGTTCCATTTCTTTAAAACAAAATACATTATGCGGGTCATTCGAGCTCGTTTCCATCTTCGAATATCCATTTATTATAACCCTTGATATTAAATGCTTTATTTAGCCAGGATAAAATGTAGCAGGAGCCCAGCAGCCAAAGACCACTATATCTTAGTATGGGTCCCGAAAAACGTTCAGACACTACCCGGCCTAGCTACCTACATTTTGGAAATGTCATCCTGGAATAAGAAAATGTTATTGTAGCGACACTAACTAGCAACTGCAGCAAAAATACTAAGTTTGTCCATTTTTAATATTTTTATTTGTGTGAAAATAAATGGCTTAGCTGCAATAAATAGTTTTATGCAAACGGTCTAATAATCAATCCAATATTTTTGTTCTTCCCTCATTATGATTCAATCCCTCACCAGTTAGTGCCCTCATAATCAAATCTCCTATTATAGAATAGCTTTATATGTACCTCCATGATCTGGCAAAATCATCTACTGATGTTGCAGAATTGGATCCTCTTGGCGTAAATTCATCAGACGTGTCTTGTGTTTTGCTGATATATCCACATAGTCCCTCTGTTTGTTCTATGTCTAGGGCAGATGGTTTGATACTACTAACTGGAATAGAGCTGCCAGAAATATGAAATGTTATAAGTGTGCCAATGGGAAGCGTCACCTATAACGAAATAAAAATAACAAAATACTTAGAGTGAAAGAACAGCACCATTTTAACAGAAAATCTTTCAGGGTTTATTGCAATTTAGATATAGTTTTGCTTCATAGACCATGCGAACAATAATTTCTGTTTTACTTTTATCATGCAAAAGACAATTACATTGTTAACTTGACATACATAGACAATATACGCACATTGTCGAAAAATGTAAAATTTAGAAACAGGTAGCAAAGCGAGCCTTTGGTGAACTTTTCTCTCATGTTTCACAGCGGATGCAAATAATATTTGTATTGTCCGACAACACAAGTAAATTGTGTTTATCCTGCATTGTCAAGAATTCAAAACAACAGCCAAATTGTCTGCAAAGAACAAACAAGCATCGTTCTAGTCTTTTTTGATGGAGTCTTCTTTAAATCCCACACTTGTAATGTTACCATTTCTTATTGTCACTCAACATGAATAAGATGCCAGAAAAACCATTACGTGATCACTGACCTGATATAACAAAAATATATCCAGTCAATACAATTTGATTGCTTAAATAGAACCAGTACAGGATACACGATACTATCTTACTTCTTATAAACTTCTAGGAATATCATTTGTTTAAAGTGAAGAAGTGAAAACCAGTAGTTTTTAGTACACGGTTAGTAGTATAGTTATCTACCTTTTTTTTTCAAAGCAAATCTGACGTCACATATGGTTCACTTCACCTGATCGCATACACACAACACAAACATACATATTTATTAGTTCTGATTCATTTACATCTAAATCCTTCATTTAAAGGTAATCAATAAGATATATTCGTTACACAGTGTGTTAGTGACCTAAAACGATATATACGGAGTCAATGAATTCCATATGAGGTGAGAGCTAGAGCTACGCTCTCACGCCATATGGAATTCACTGATCCCGTATATATCGTATTAGTTCAATAACACACTGTGTAGCTAATAATATCACGTTACGTTGCTAACCTTGTAAATATTACTTGATAATTTCTCAATAACCATGTGTGTATTATCACACATTGAATACGCCATACTAGGGTATTGCCTTCCAGATGCATAAAACTCAGTTGAAATAACGTCACACGTCCGCACCACAAAAAGTGAGTCATGCATGCTCCTTGCCGACAGCTTGTTGTTAATGTGTGTACCTAGAGTACAATATAAAAATGTTAATGATATTATGGCTTTTAGGAAAATGTTTTATCTTGATTGGACACAACGCCGGGTGCATCATGCTATGCACACGACTGGAGTCGTAAACATATATCATGTGGTTAAAGAGGTGAAAAATGTCACTAATTGAAAGTGGCGTTAGACACCCACACAAAATAAAAGCATTGCGTCAAATCTCGATTGTCAATGCACTTATACACTTTGGATTGAGTTGCCTTACCCAGTATGGATATATTTTGTGTCTGTATAAGACATACTCTCCACCCCCATGGTAGGCAAACATTTTACATCTGCTGATGTGTTTTGTTGAAGTTGTTCTTGTTCTGAATAGCTGTAATACTGTTCGCTAAGCAATAATTAATCAAGCAATGAATCCCTTTTCTCAATTTAATTCAAATGACATAAAAGTGGCCTTAAACACTCATGCATCATGAAAGTCTTACATTTTGATTATGTTATTCCAGAAAGGCACCTTGCACACTAATTTCGATATTTACGCTTTTATTACAACCAATTTCGATTTACGATACATTTACACACTTTTGACGGCTTTGCCTTACCCAATATGGGAATTTTTGTGTCTATATAGGATATACTCTCCAATCCTCTGGAAGTATAACCATTTACCATCTGCTGTTTTGTATAGAGCGTCATTCCAGGTCTGACATGATCTAGATCTAACGGCCGAATCACGATCCGACACAACGATCTACATTGCAAACATATAAGAATTTTTCATTTCATTGTTCTGCAAATTTGTCAATGCACAAATATAACTAATTTGATACGAGCACATAATAAAAAATAAAATAACAGAGTTATTGCATATTTAAAAAAACAGTGATGCAATGAAGAAAACAATACCACGCTGTTTGAGCAATTCCTAAGCCCAATAGCAAAATCGTAGAAAGAGGCAAACTCATACCCCATAACATTCAAGTACAAACCGCTCACTTTCCTGGCTTGGTACATGCCAGTCAATAACAAATAATGGGGTTAAACAATATACGAGTATATGACACAAATTATACCCTCTTAGTGAAATGATGAGTTCATGCAAGTAATATTGTAGACAACTACATGTATAACTATATTGGAAATGCATGAAAACGTTAAAGTGTCATTACGACTACAAAAATTGTTGAATCGATATGATGGAATTATATGAACAAAACAAGAACGCTATCGCACCAACGATACTGCAAGAGCCGTGTTCACAAAGTATAACTATACTGAAAATGCATGTAAACGTGAAAATCCCATAACTCCTACAGAAATTATCGAATCGAAATGGCGGGATAATATGATGAACTACACATCATGACTAATCACCCTACAAACATGACGGAACGAATGAACGGACAAATCGCAAAACTATATGCCCCCATACTATCATATGCGCGACATAGAAATACAAATTTATACAAATGTAAAGCAAAAAGAAATATTAAAACTGGCGTTGCCTTGATAAACACCATGTGACACTTAAGCAATGTGGCAATATATGAACAGCTCCTATCGAAATACGGCCTATGGCTTACTACGACACGGATCGAATCAACGATCCTCCACACTCAAGGTGAACAAACTAGCCATTGAGTGGTGATATGGTTCGTCTTGTTGCCTTGATTTTGGAATATGCGTTTCCAATTCTGTACAATTTGGTTTCGGTTTGAATTGAGAAAACAAAACTATGAAGTCTAACCTGTATATCAGGTATATTAACAGTATCCCAAACACCAGACAAACCAGTAGATGAGCCTTCTTCTATCTTCAATCGAATATGACCCGTTCTATCATAAGTATTGTACACATTGTCGACATATCCTGTCACAATCAAATTAACTGCCATTTCCCAGTTATTGGTGGAAAATGTGACACCACATTCTTGCGTATTAAATACCATAGCCTCCTCTTGTATGTTGTTTACACACTTATCTGATGGATTGCCTTGGTATACTGGTTGGGCTATCTTTATTGTTTGGGTACACGTTTTTCTAATTACAGCACTAGATCCAATACATTCCACTGGAACAGATGTCGTAATTGGTATTACTATTTCGTCTCCTTCCAATACCTCGTATACATTCTTTTCGGGCTTTGCAGAAAATTATGTATGTATAATGACAAAGATATCCAAATGAAAGACAATTAAAATAAAAAACGAAATCGTCGGAATAATTTTTAATAAAACAATATCAAATAGTACAAAAAAAGATATAATATATACCCCCAACACACAGATTGCTGACCACAAATATTCCTGACTTGGTACAAGCACTTCAGTAAAAGGTGGCGGGGTTAAGCAAGTTTTATTTGGCCTAATGTGTCGATTCATTGCAATTAGTGATGTAATAATGTTGAATTGCATGTTAATGGCAGTCACTCAGAGATGATAATCAGTAAATACTGAACTTGTAAGATGTTAAACAACAAATCGCCTTCTTCAATATAATTTTGTGTGAAAAGGATGTTGTTCTCATATTTATTGATATCCAAGTGTTACTACTCAATTGTTTACCGACTATGTGAAATTAACTAGCTCGAATATAAAATCGTACGCATTATTATTACGGGAATACAATTACTGGTACTGTGTCACACAAGGTGCATATAAAACAATGAAGGTTTGCATACCTAAAAGCGATTGATATCAAACTGGAGATGCTGTAGCATTGACAAGTCTAAATGGCTGTTGAAAATGTAACTACATTGTTCATTTCATTTGGAAAACCTCGTATCATTGGTCAATGGGTTGACACGTGACTTCGGACTTGAAATTTCATCAATGAACGAAGCGGAAAGCAATTTAACCACGCCCACCTCTTGGAACTATTTTGGAGCGTCATGATAAGTACACATAATGGCAACAGTTGGAAATGTGGAATTTTAAAACAAATAAAATATTGAATGTAATTTGTGTAGTTTATAAGGTGGTAAAGGCATTGACGGAAGAACATTTTTATACGAACTGTACTTCGGTCACCACTTTTCACACGATAATTAAACTGCAAAAGATTGCATTCGATTCTTTAATAATGCTCTATATGTAAGACTATTCTAAAATGAAAGACTTAAATATACCTTAACACCAGCCTCAAATGGACTACTGTGATAGTATGGTCCAGGAACAGACGAAGCATTAAGTCTTCCACGAACACCACATTTTACCTACAAATATAGATATATACATTGCATATACTATTGGGAAACATGGCTTAAGAGGATTATAATATTTATTTCTCGTAACTACAACATATTAAATATGCATCCTATATAATACATAATATAAAATGGTGTGATACATTGTTCTCAAATTAATAAAACATGCATGTGTAATTACCATGCACACACGATTAAACACAGGTATACTAACCTTCTTTAGTTTGATCTTGCGCAGTAGTGTATCGTCTCGCTTAATGCAACTCTTTTTTTGTAGTCGATTTGTCCATGTGGGCGAAGTGGTCCGCCTTTAGCTTAGCGAATCGAAACTCCAGTGTACAAACAATGTGGATTTGAATCTCGCTAAGAAAAATATAAACCCGGATTAAGATCATTTTAAGAGTTGAACACTCTCCTCATAGTGTTTTCCAAAATGATTCTGAATATATGGTGATATACAAATTCTTACCACCATGTTCATTTGGTGTTGTCCGACCCAGTCAGCATAACGTAACAATGACTGGTCGATGTTATTTTATGCAAGTCTCTTATGTATTAGAACACTCTGTTCGTTAATGTACCAATACACATCATAACTGTATGCTTGGCCATCTACATCAGCAAAAGAACATATATCTGGCCATGTGGACGCAATGGTCCGCCTTTAGCTTAGCAAATCGAAACTGCACTGTACCAACAATGTGGATTTGAACCTCGGTAAGGAAAATATAAAACTGGGTTAAGATCATTTTAAGAGCCGAAAACTCTCCTCATAGTGTTTTCCAAAATGATTCTGAATATACGATTATATGCAAATTCTTACCACCATGTTCATTTGGTAGTGTCCGACCCAATCAGCAGGACGTAACAATGACTGGTCGATGTTATTGTATGCAAATCTCCTATGTATTACAACGCTCTGTTCGTTTATGTACCAATAAACATCATAACTGTAAGCTTGGCCATCTACATCAGCAAAAGAACATCTAAATACTGCTTCAAGTCTGGGTCCCAACTGGTCGCTAAGAATAACCCCTTCAGCTAACTCTGCCTTTACCACTGGTGAGAAGACTTCCGGTGGGAAATCAGCTAAACGAATGCAGACATGAGATGAATTACACTAGAAAAATGTTGATTATTTTGTCAAAATTAAGCATAAAATTAAAACATAAAAATCCTAATTTTATAAAAATAGTTTCGAATTTTAACATTAAGTCCAGTATTTTCTTATTCTATTATTTGGAAAATGAAAAGTTATTTTGCTCTACATTTTTTTAAGAATAAAATTATAAGTTGAAACAAGCTTATTTATTGAAAATGTAACGGAAAATAAAACGTGACATTGTGATGAACAATTTACTTTTTTTTTCCAAATTAAAATCTTTATTGAAATCTTTACATTTGTTAGTGGAAATACATAAGTATCAGTACCTTATCATGGCCTCGTTAATACTAGTAGGATGATATATAGATACATGTAATGTTAGTCATTTTAGTACAATATAATTAAAATGTATCAATAAATGCATAGCATTTTAGCAGGTTTTTCTTACAACATAACTAAACACAATATAGAGAAACACAGAAATAATTACAGAAACCAACATACATTGTAACAAAAGAAAATACACATATAAGAGACAACACACAGTGTGGGACAAAGGTTATTTGTACAATTTATGTTGATACTAACATGATATACTTATATGGTATGATTTACTGAATATGATACTTGGCAACATACAACATTGTAGACTGCAAATATAAACAACAGTGTAAAATGTACATGTATGTATCATGTATTATTGCACGATTAGATTTACATTATTTGCATGTATGAAATATATGATATTTGTTATCTATAATACTTGAAAACTTTTTTTACTATCTTCCTAGTATGGTCATTTTTTTCATGGAAAATATAAATTTAATTTCTCTTACAAGAATATTGATTATACCACATATTTCTCTACTTTGATTTGAAACCTAACAGCTTTTATAAATGGAGAATCCTATTATTGTGAGTAAATAATTTATGACATCATATTCTACTTTTATTTTGTACCCTGTAACTAAATTTTGCAAGGTTAGAATATGTTCACCTAATTTAAGTTTTAAAAGCAAGTTTTCTTCTTATCCTCCAAAATTTGTCCAATCTTTTGCACTCAAAGAAGTGTTCATAATTTTCTGTAATTTGACAATTATTACACAAGTTATTAGTGGTTATATGCCATTTGAATAATAATTCTTTACATGGTAAAATATAATGGATTACTTTCCATTTATAAACATTAAATTTGTTTTCTTTCATGTTTTAATACACAAAAGTCAGACTTTTCTCAATCTCAGAATAAAATCTAATGTACATATTTTTCAGCCAAATACTGAATCCCAAGGGAATTGAAATATTTTGGCTATTGAGTAGATTGTTTTAATATGTTTTACTGGGTTGGGTATTGAAGCTTTGTGAATATAAATATTGGGGTGTTAAAAAAGTTGATATTCACCTTTGTCATAATTGACTTTTCATTCGTTATTATTTGTTTTCATTCTGCTGGGATGGATTTTCTAACAATAGATGTTTCTGACATCAAGTTTTGTTTACATACAAGATGTAATGAACAATTTACTGGAATATTTTAAAATGCAGAGCAGGAACCACCTGTCCTTCCGAAGCACCTGAGTTGAACCCCAGTTTTTAGCTATGTTCTTGTTGCCCGATCTTCAGTTTTTGGCGTAGAGTTTTGTAGAGCATTGCCTTTCTTCAATTTACGGTATCTGATTACTTTATGGTATTTTCTAAAGAAATTATCTTGACAAAATCGAACGATTAATTTTCGCTACAAATACATGAGTACAAAGGAAACGATCAACATACATTTTTACGATTATATTTTTAATGGAAAGAAAGTTTAAACAGTGATGGTCATCAACATCACCAATAACATATAAACCAATAGCATCTCATCTTAACTGAACTCGCTGAACACACACAAAAAAGATCACGAACGACATACGATGTTGGGAATCCAAGTCGTGGCTTGGGACGTGTGCAAAAATGTGGCGGAGTTAAACCAGCTAATGGGATCCCGACCATCCCCTCTGTTATTCCTCATAAAGCAACATATACTTACTCGTACATCCAGGAGAATAACCGGTCTCCGAATACTCGCCGTCAGGACACTCAACTTCGGTTCCTGTTAAAATAAATATTGTTAGATATCTTGTAGCGAATTAAAATGTATCACTATAATGGGTTCCTTGTTTTCATACATAGGTTTTGTTCGTTAATTAAATTGGGATGCATGTTGAATTAGCCAACGGTGTGAGGGGGTGGGGTACAGTTGGCTGAGTTAGTCAGAACTGATTAAACCGCAAAAATGGTAAGTAGATCAAATTGGATTAAATGGAAATATGTGAAAGCGGAAATTTTGTTAATCGTCATAATTGAGTTTTATCAAATAAAACCGAAGGCATCAACCATCATCTTAGATAGTACACAAGGCCACAGGAAGACATTACGAGTAAACAATTGCTAACTGTGAGCAAAAACAAAAAACAAGTAATAACAAAAAATAAAAATAAAAATACATAAATGATAATTACAAAATTAAAAACAACAAAACACAAAAACATAACTACAAACAGACAAAAATAATATTTAAGCCAATACAAAGATAGACCGCCACCAAGATGTTTTCCTCTCAATAAGGCTCATGTCAATTGAGAAAATGACATATTGTGGGCACCAACTACTTCATAATGATATTTTTCGGACAATAGTAGCAGACCCTTTTCAAGACAGCTTTAAGTTGATATGTGTTTTTTTTTTTTTTTTTTGTATGGTACTCTCATAAAATTATGCAAAACAAAGTCATAAATAAATAACTGACATGTTTGTTTTATTGACAAAAAATTAAGCATCACAAATAAATCTATTATAAACATATATGTTTCATTGCAACCTAATTAAATACAGATAAACCTGTATATAAAGGACACCCAATGGAACCTGAAAATGTGCCCTTTTTCTAAGTTTTTGCTCTTTATATACAGGTTAAAATTATATGCGCTTTTCATTAATGGGGGAAACGAGCTGTTCTTTATAGACAGTCACTTGTTATATACAGATGCAGCCTTTATGACCATTTATCATTTATATACATGTTAAGATTAAATGGGATATTCATTAATGGGGAAAACGAGGCTGTCCTTTATAGACAGTGATTTGGTATATAGAGGTATCCATTATGACAGTATTAACTATAAGACTGTAAGTACTTACCAAAACAGTATGCAGATTTTGCAAGGGTACTGCTTGCCAAATTATATACCAAAAAGCTTCCTGTACACCTTATTATATCAATAGACCAGGTCCTCTTACATGTTGAATCTAAAGTCTGTATGCATGCTTGTTGAGATACTTGTTGGTCCAGTTCTGTTGGCAGTGTTCCTTGAAATATATAAAATTGTAATTATGCGTACATGAAAATGTCGATTTTCTTATATATAGGGGATGTAATTCTAGCCGCATACCATTACCTATATATTGTTGAGATATTTGTTGGCTTAGTTCTGTCGGCAGTACTTCTTCAAATATATAAAATTGTAATTACGTGTACATGAAAATATCGAATTTTTATCCGAATGACCTGGGATCACGGTCTATATTTGTTCGAGCTTGAATATGTGTACTGTGGTTGATATCCATGACTTGTCACGGCAGGTGGTGGTGGTCTTTGTGGGGGGATTCTCTCCACATACCATTACCTGTAAATTGCTTACATATGCCATGTTTATGCAAAGCAAAATGACGATGTTATTGTATGTAGAAGGATGATATAAGAACAGTTATAAGAACAGTTTATAGAGACCAAACAAAATTATCAGAAGGCGCAAACCGAGGAAGGACAGACAATGCATGACCAACAAAAGAGGGAAAAGACGAACAGTGGTCTATGAAACACAACACAGAATAATGAAGAGTGAGCAGAACGAACCCCCCATTCAAAACCTGGGTGAATCCGGATCTGTGGGGATATCGTCGTAAAACACAACAATCAACAAAGCAGGTGCTCTCTAAGATAAAATTTCCTGCTCCATATTATACTGGTAATGTTTGCATTGCCCATGGACCAGGAGATGATGACCATTTTCTTGCAGTTTCTCTGTAGATGTTTTGTTTGCGATATTTTGTTATTATATTTGTTTTTGATATGTAATAGATTGTCTCATTGCTGCACTGTTCCGTCTAAATGGTACAATACTTTCTATCGTGCCTATGCTGATCAGTGCAAGATAATGTTTTATTAATAACATTGCAGAGTTATTAATAAGAAAAGTTCGGAGATATCAGAGATGTAACCAAAAGCCGTAATTCGAACAAGGACAGACAGTGCAGTGGCCAAAAGAAAAAAAAAAAAAAAAAAGATAAAACAATGATCCAAATAATACTACAAGGAATATCGAAGATTGAGCAACATGAACCCCAATGAAGAGTGGGAGTAAACTCAGGTGATCCGGAAGGGTATGCAGTTCCTTCACCACTAGAGGCGCCGTCCTGTTACTCTTTACATAACCCGGTGCCAAATCTTAACTAGCAAAGATGAGACGAACAAAGAATAGGACAATTCAAGCTCGAACAAATACTAGCAGTGATACCAGATCAATCTCATTAATAAGCATTACAACAACAGGTCCATCGGAACCCTTCGTGTTCAAAGTCAATTATCGTTCATTTTGCAGTAACCGCATCGGTGATGTAATAGTCAGCGTGTTCGCTTTGAGTTCGGTAGATCATGGGTTTCAGGCCCGATCGGTTTAAACCAAGCTGTATAAAATTGGTATTTGTTGCTTCTCCGCTTAGCACGCAGCATTACGGAGAAAAAGGAAAGACTGTTTTGTTCTGAATCACGAAAATGTGTACGAGCGGAGCGTCATGACTACCCAAGGACTGCCCAAGGACTACCCAAGGACTACCCAAGGACTACTTCGTTCGACAAAGATGAAATCCTAGCAAACCACAGATCATTCATGACCTCTTTAAGCATTCCCTCTGGTAAAGAGTCTGAGGATTCCCCCTATTTATATTGGATACCTAAACTCCATAAGACACCATGCAAAGAAAGGTACATAGCGGGATCATCAACTTGTTCGACGAAAGAATTGTCTATTCACCTGACACAGATTCTGTCTGCAGTAAAAGAGGGAAAACAGAAATATTGTGAAACTGTTTACTCGCGTAGTGGCATAAATCACATGTGGATTTTGAAAAAACTCTAAAGATATTTTGGATAACCTGAAATCAAGATCTTTCTCTCAGGTATCATCCATCGAAACTTTTGATTTTTCAACTCTATATACCACCCTACCGCATGACGAATTAAAAACCCGCTTAAAAGAAACAATCCATAAAGCTTTTAGTCATAGAAACTATGGCTCAAAATTTGTTGTGTTAGGCTACAATTCCACATAGTTTTCAAACAAATTCAAAGAGGTAAAACATGCTACTCCTAGGAACAAGTGATCAGTATGCTGGAGTTCCTCATCGATAACATATTTGTCTCCTTTGGAGGGACATTGTTTCAGCAGGTCGTCGGCATACCAATGGGTACGAATTATGCCCCACTTCTTGCCGATTTATTTTTATACTCATATGGGTCGGAGTTTCTTCAAAAGCTTGTAAAAAATACGAAGATTCATGAGGCTAGAGCCTTTAATTTCACATACAGGTATATTGATGACGTTTTATCTATCAATAATTCTAGATTTGCAGAATTTCTTCCATTGATATATCCTCCAGAGCTGGAAGTTAAAGAGACCACCGATACAGCTTCGTCCGCATCATTTTTGGACTTGTACCTCGAATTTGACGACAGTGGTCAACTCAGTACTAAATTTTATGATAAACGGGACGACTTCAATGTTAAAATCATAAATTTTCCAAACATGTGCAGCAATATACCAGCTTCTCCTGCATATGGTGTTTACATCTCGCAATTGATTCGCTATGCAAGGGCTAGTAGCAATTATTCTGATTTCCTGAAACGTCATCTTCATCTGAGAAACAGGCTACTGGACAAGGGCTATAACAAGATTCGCCTTATTCGATCTCTTAAAAAGTTTATATTCCGATACCAAGATATTGTCGAAATATATTCCATCTCTGCAGAAACGATTATAAGTGATGCCTTTTCATATAGTGAAAATGTATTAAGATAAAGACGTCAAGAAAAATGTCAAGGATATTTTTTTTATCAATGTGTGAAGTAAAAATGTTTCTGACATTTACGTCTCCGAATATGGTACTGCTTGACAACTATATTTTGTTCCTGTATTTAAATACTGTTTTTGTGACAGTCGGAACCTTTGAACTGTAATTAGAGCGGGAGGTTTGGAGCCTTAAAATCTGATTCAACCCACCATTTCTTTGGAAATGCCTGTACCATGTCAGGGTCATTACGGTTTTCACAGTTTTCCGGTTGTTGACTGATTTTGTCTGTTTATATAATTATGAGTTTTGACTTTCCCTTTGTAAGATTGTTCGGAGTGCGGTAATTGTGTTATTACCCTTATATCAGTGAGATAGCAATATGAAAATCCCACTAAACGTGATGGTCTAGTACAAAGTGAACCTCATTATCATCTCATTGAAAATTTACCATGATATTGCTGAACAATTGTTGAGTTGTCGTTAAGCAACAATAACTCACTCAATCGATATTCAACGAATAAAAATGGCATTGGCTCTAATATTCAAAAAGTGATACAAGTACGTCGGAGCAGATACATAGAGGATATATATTTGAATTTTTCAAATACTCCAAAATTGGTTACAGGTTGTCTAGTCACGAGTAAAAATATTTAGAAACCCTTTTCATGTTATATTTTGTTAGCATAATCGTCTCGAGTGCGAAAGATCGTGGATTCACCTTAGTCAAACCACATACCATAGTGTTGCTGCTCCGCTAAGCACACAATACGCTACTCATGAGTAAAGACAAATAGTGATTGGTTCAGAGAGAAGATAATGAATGCGAATGGTTTCATGGCTTATCACCGGGTTTACAACTAGATTAAAACGACGGATGTCACTAGTGGAGCAGGAACTGCTTACCCTTCCGGTGCACCTGAGTTCATCCCTGGTTTTAGTGGGGTTCATGCTACTCGATCTTTCGTTTCATATGTATGTTTTGTAGATCGTTGCTTTTCCTTTTGTACATTTTCTTTTGGGCATTGTGTTGTCTGTTCTTCTTCGATATACGGATTCTGATTACCCTTTGGTATCTTCAAACTCTTCTTGATATGCCTATCTGCGGATCGTTGATTAGATGAGAATGATGGGTTAATGCACTACACAAGGCAGTGTTTTGGCATAGTGATAAACAAGCCCCATCATCATATCAACACATTGTAACTTGCTCTGTCCATGTGTTAAGTGATACTAATTGCCTTGCTCATTAATGTTTCCTGCTTATCAAGGTAACAGCAAATAGTAATGATTTGAACTATTGATATTGAGCAAAGAGTCCATCTGGAAGGTTTCCGATTATTGAACATTTGGCAATTTACACATCTAAGCAAACAATTCGAAAGACATTTTCTTGCTAGAATAACTGAATTTAATTAAATAGTCACGGAATTCATAATGTGTCGAAAACCAATAGTTATGTCTCGCGTTATTCACAACAGTATGAAATATCATGATTCTCGAAGGGAAACATGTGTTGAATTTGAAGCGGTTGCAATAGGATTCAAATTCCATTGCTAGAAACAGGTATATTGTTTTCAAATCTGTGAATAAATGGCAATATCCACGACCCTCCCAGACAAGACACATGCTTATAATCATGCAAACATATAAAGAATAATTGTATTTACCATTTAGCCAGATTGGATACCATGTTTTACATTTAAATGTTCCTGGTGCTTCTGTAGGCATTTCTGTCCCAGCATCACTGATAATTCTATACCATCCTGGATCCAGTCGATCATCGCTGATAGCTATCTAAGAATTTGCTAGGTCAAGACTATATACAGCAGATCTTTTAGCTTCTTCCAACCGTTTGTGGTTATTACTATTACACGGATCTAAAAATGAATATGCTAGTTCACAATATCATTGAAATATCATTAGATCAATTTCAACAATATATGACAACTACATAGAAATGAGGGAAGGGATGGCTCAACGATTGTTGACTGCCACAGAAGAGATAAAGAGTTGTACAAGGTCACCAAATGTTAGCCTGTTGTAGCGGAAACATTGAACCTACTCTTTTTTGGAAATCTACCACTAGAATGTATAGCAACTATTCATAAGGATTCAAAGAAATATATGTTCTTAGTGAGAAACCTAAGTTGTAAAATATACCTACTATGTCAACAATAGCATTATTTATGCTTTAGCAATAGAACGTGCCTCAAAGATTCAATGAAAACGTACATGTATATTAAAACGCGAAAACATATAGAAACGCGAAAATTTGATATATACGCTTTTATTAGTGTGTACGACGCGTTTCTGGAATAATCTTCATCAGGTAGGCTCAAAATCGAACAATCGGAAATTCAAATAATATAAGGGCCTGGGTGGCTCAATGAGTTAGGTAGTTGGATTACCTAACAACTCATACAAGTCTATCACCAATACGGCGTCGGTTCGTGTCCGGTTTTGTAAATTACAAAAATGGTGCACTCGACTCGCAGCCACAAGTGATAAAGTTTACCAGTTACTTGCCCATGGTCGGTGGTTCTCTCCGGGTACTCCGGCTTCTTCCACCACTAAAATTGGTCGCCATTATATAGCTGAAATCAATCAAATCAAATAATATAAAGTTTTGGGGCGAAGAAAAAGAAAACAAAAACACCGTGCAATACAATATGTGTTGGACACGACTATATGCAAACAAATTGAAATAATGTAAATAAGACATGATTCCCCACAATAAAGCAACTGGAGCTAAGGAACGAACCGAACATCGTTGATATGAAAACAAAATATCGACTTTGAGATTAATGTTAAATGCTAAAATTGTATTGGATTGTCAGTGGTAAACATACAGGTATTTAGGATGTATCTGGCAAAATGCAGCATAATGTCAAATTACCAAAAACCTGATCAATTGTCAATCCTTGATTGAATTGCATTACGTTGTCCTTGATAGTATAAATTTATAGAAAATTAGGAAAAAACCTTAAACAATGATGATCAACAATTCCATCCATATCAACAAAATCAACAATCACCTCTCAACTTAAACACAAAATAAAATATACAAAGAAACGTTAGAGAATACCGAAGAGGCAATCCAAAATGTATATTTGCTTAATTAATATACGGTAAATTGGAAGGACAAGTCCACATTATGAAAGGTTTCTTTCTTATTAAAATTATGTGGATACAACTAACATATATTTACACGGTTACTTGTAGAAGCGTGCGCCGGTCAACTCAATTACCTATATTTTAGGACATATCATAACATATGAGACAAGTTATGACTTCTTTATATATTACTACACGTATATATATCATAAGTAAAAAAAAAGTTGCTATAGTATTAAGATGTTGTGCAGAATTTTAATTTGTTTGCAACAAAATTGTCACAAGCATAGCACATTAATCCACAAAAATCGTTTGTAAATTGCTTATTGTATGCTAACAAGTTTCATGACTTAATTAGAATTTGTATGTTTATTATTATTAATCACCCCGACCCCAGTCGGGTGACGTATTGCTATTCTACGTTTCTTTTTCACTATTATTATTCTTCCACACATTGCTATGCGCTCGATTTATAGGAGATGCCTTGATCAAACTGTATGAAACCTTGTAGGAATATCATATGCCATGTGAAGTTGTGATATTAAGGGTTGATTTTTTCAAAATGGCTGCCGTTGCCATGCAAACGGCCAAAATGCAAATAAATTGAAAAACACAAAAATGATCAGAGCAGGTTACTCGCCCAACAGAAATTTATGAAACTTGATAGGAACAACATCCACATCTAGTGGAACGAGATAAGACAAACAATCTGAATCGATTGGACAAACTTTCCCGCAGTTGCCATGGAACCAAAAAAGGGGGGGATTTAAAAACAATGTTGATCCCTTTCATCAATCTTCATGAAACTTTGTAGGAATATCCAACGTAGTGTGTAACAGCTTTTCTTTGGGGGCTGAACAAAAATCAAAATGGCGGCCGTTGCCATGGTAGCCAGGGTGCAAACAATTCTATATTCACTCCAAGCTTCACAAATGTTTAGAGTAATGTTTCCTTTCACATCCACATCCAGTGGAACGAGATAACAAAAAATTGAAATCGGTAGGACAAAGCTTGCCGCAGTTGCCATGGAAATAAGAAATGGGGGATTTTTTAAATTTTTTGATTTCTTTCATCAAACTTCATGAAACATCGTAAGAACGAACAGAAATTGATGAAACTTGATAGGACCAACATCCACAAATAATGGAACGAGATAAGCCAAAAAAATCAGAATCAGTTGGACAAACTTTGCCGCAGTTGCCATGGAAACAAAAAAGGGGGGATTTAAAAATAATTTGGATTCCTTTCATCAAACTTCATGATACTTTGTAGGAATATCCACCATTGTGTGTGGCAGCTTTTGGGTGTTGAAAAAATCAAAATGGCGGCTGTTGCCATGGTAACCAAGATGCAAAAATGTTAAATTCACTCCAAACTTCACAAATGTTTGCAGTAATGTTTTCTGTCACATCCACATCTAGTGGAACGAGATAAGCCAACAAAAAAATCGAAATCGGTAGGACAAACTTTGCCGCAGTTGCCATGGAAATAAAAAAGGGGGATTTAAAAAAAATTGATTTCTTTCATCAAATTTGATGAAACATCGTATGAACGAACAGAAATTGATGAAACTCAGTAGGAAAAACATACACAACCGGTGGAACGAGATAAGCCCAAACAATTGGAATCGGTTGGACAAACTGTCGCAGTTGCCATGGGAAAAAAAATGGGGATTTGAAAAAATAATTGGATTCCTTTCATCAAACTTCATGAAACTTTGTAGGAAAATCCACGTAATGTGTGGCAGCTTTTGGGGGTTGAAAACAATCAAAATGGTGGCCGTTGCCATGGCAACCAAGGTGCATTTTTTTTTAATTCACTCTAAGCTTCACAAATGTTTGCAGTAATGTTTCCTGTCACATCCACATCTAGTGGAACGAGATAAACCAAGAATAAATCGGAATCGGTACGACAAACTTTGCTGCAGTTGCCATGGAAATAGAAAATGGGGGATTTCTAAATATGTTTGATTTCTTTCATCAAACTTCCTGAAACATCGTAGAAATATTCACCGTAGTGGGTGGAAGCTTTTCGTGTGTTGATAAAATTCCAAATGGGGGACGTTGCCATGAGAACCAAGGTGGATTTTGTTTTAGATTTATTCCAAACTTCAAGAAAGTTTACAGTTATGTTTCTTGTCACATGCAGATTTGCAAACAGAGATATTAAGCTTCAAAATGGCTGCAGTTAGTTGGGATAGGGTGACTTCCGCTATTGCTTTGCAATGGCAATTCTAGTTATTATTATTATTTTGTTTGTATTTCTATTGGGACTATTCTTTTCACGTTCAGAAGCGTCTATTTCCTCAGGCAATAGGTCTATCGATGATCTGGAATTTCTATCAGGCTATTTCCTACTTCGTAATTTGTCCTAAAAAAATATAATTAGCTAATGAAACAGTTATTTAATGTGAGTGCAGGCAATAGATCAAGTATTTTTGTCTCTCTTGCAATATAACACTTTGGTCTTCCCTAGTACCTCATGAAAAATAATATGATATATTGCCTGCTCTCTCATTAAACAACTGTATACTATTAATTATATATGCTCTGTTTGTATGTTTAACAAATGTACATATTTCAATAAAAGTTAAATTAAAAATATAAATTAAAATAAAAGTTTATGGATATGCTTAATTTTACGAACAATATATTCTTTTTTTCATTTTACGTACCAGTCTGAGATACAATTAAATCCAGTTGATATAACAGTAGCATATGCATAGCAAACATTAACATTTTAGATAAGTTAAAGACGTCTATCTCTTAACTCGTATTTGTAGTGAATATGTAGTCTCAAACACTGCGTGTCTTTGCATTAATAATTATATTTTGGGCATAAGGACGACTTCCTGCTAAGTATGCTTTGTTCTTTGATAAAAATAAATCAGGTATGCCCATATTCTTTTTAAATCATAAACAAATCGGTATTGAGTAATGCATAATCAACTACCAAGAATCTTTTTAAAAGGCTATCTAATTACTGAAGTACCACAAAAGCTATGTATAGACTTTATGTAAATCCTCAATTGAGTTATAATTGTGTCACAGGGCCCTTAACCTGGCACTGGTTTTAACATAAAAAATTGTATTCACACACACATATATATATATATATATATATAAATATATAAACGTCTAAAATATTAGCACAACGATATCAAAAAAGATGTTAAAATGTAACAAAAATGACTATAAGTGTACAAAAAGACTATAATTATAATTAAATCGACGGATATTTCGCTTGACCGACAAGCTTCATCAGCGTTTGTAATCTGATTTGAACAATTGTCAAGTGACCATCAGTTATCGTGACGTAAATTACTAAAAATCATAATCTTGATCTTTATACTTTATATTATTCAAGTATATTGCACACTAATTTATAAATATGAACACAATGAGAAAATGTAATGATGAAGTTTACCAACTAGCTAAGGACCAGGCACTGGTTAAAAAGTTAAAAAACAAAAGATTAAGGCCTTTTTGTTTATGCCTTTCGGGTGTAACATATATATATTTATTATTTACAAGTGCATTATCTATACAGTATGATTTTAAACCTAGCAGCACATCCATCCACATTAAACATCATTCTCTAACCGTCCTCTGATTTACAAGAGCGCTCAACACTTTCTCAGACTATATCAAATATGCAAGACCACACCAATCGACACAATAAAAACTAACAGGAACATAAATAACGGTTCTAATGTAGGAAGTTTCAAAACATAAACACAGCTGATATAATTTATCAAATGTAACGGTTGATCATACTATCTGGAAAATATCAGTCACTTTCTTAAAATTATCGCCTAGTAAAAATAATGAATCACAACTAATTACTGATAACAGATAGATGAAGTTTTAGCTATATGACAATTGTTTAATTGCTGTTAACAAGGAAGCTACTGACCCAAGGGTTCTTATTTGTTAGATTGAAGTCATTGCTTAAAAGGTTTTGCGGCCGCCCCCATGCGTTGGTTAACCGCTACGTAATATCTGTGTCACATATACCCACGTATATGTTCCATTTGTCGTAAGCACTGCTCTGTCTTTTCCTAATTCATGATTTATCACCTGGTTTGTAACTAGAGTAACATGACTGGTGCCACTAGTGGAGCAGGCACTGCTTACTCTTACACCTGAGTTCACGCTCGGTTTTAGTAGAGTTCGTGTTACTCAATCTATAGTTTTATGCTTAGTGTGTTGTATATCGTTGTTTGTCCTTTGTACTTTGTAGTTTTGCCTTTGTGTTGTCTGTTCTTTGATATACGAATTATGTTTACTCCTTTGGTAAGCACTGCTCTGTCTTTTCCTAATTCATGATTTATCACCGGGTTTTTAACTAGAGAAATACGACGGGTGCTACTAGCGGAGCAGGAAAGGTAATCCTTCCACCTGCGTTCACGCTCGGTTTTAGAAGGGTCCGCTATGCTCGATCTTTAGTTTTATGCTTTGTGTTTTGTAGATCGTTGTTGTCCTTTTGTGCTTTTTCTTTTAGTCATTGTGTTTTCTGTCCTTCTTCGATTTAAGGATGTTGATTACCCATTTGATATTATCAAACTATTCTTACACTAAATAGTGTAGAAAAACAATTGCTGTGGTATGGTCACTAATTTGCAAGAAATAATATATATCAGCGTTATCCATTATTTATGAAATGAAATGAAAAACAATAAAAAGAAAGTATCACACTATCAGAACATTTGCAAAATATAATTGAACAAAATGAACTGTGAGCTAGTGCTCACTTATTATACCCACGCTTATATATTCAATGTGCATCAAAGCCAACTAAGTCGGCCAACAGGAAGTAGAAATATGACGGGTCCAAAAACGCTTCCCACAATACGGCATACCTATATGAAGTTTGTGACTAAATGTCAGATTCCTGTCATTAATAGTTGATTAAAAACATGTGACGAAAAATATCTTGGGACGTACGAAGGACAGATGGAAGGACGGAGGTAAAACAGTATTCCCTCCCTCCGGTGGAGCGGGGGAATAGAAATGATGGAAATAGGGAAAATGGATAATCTACCCCTAGCACACATATATACCATCGTAGAAATAGTTTAACGCCACCACTTGTTACAAATCCCGTAAAGTGAGAGGTCATGTATATGTGTGTTAGGGGTATCAAATTGTTGCCTCTTTCTAAGATTTCCTAATAATTAATTGTTTAATAGCGAGGAAAATGCTTCCAATTATTCATTGAAACATTCGTCACACATTCTACAATGTCAGAAATTTATTTTTATTTATTTACAAATGTCGCAGAAGAAACAATTTTGAATTTTTTAAAAGAAATTAAGCTATATACAAAAATATAGTTAGATAACAAACGTTCTAAATATATGGTTTTATCATTTTAATGTTTCTTTTATTTGTACATATTATCCATTTGTATTTAGAGAAAAGAATGCTTTATTTCTTATTATCTTGTAAGTGTGTAAGTTAATATAACATATAATTTGCTATAGCTTAAATAATGCTACAGTTGACGTTGAAGACCAACCAATCAATCAATTAATAAATTAATCTGGGTCATTTTCCGGATTATTAAGCACCTTCCGGAACATCCCTTGTTTCAGTGGAGTTCGTTGTGCTCGATCGTCAGTGTTTTGTTGACCAATGTCGTTTTAAGATTGTTATTTTCACTATTGTATTGTCTGTCCTTCAATTGGAGGCTTCTGATTACCCATTTTCTAACGAACCAACCAGTATTTGCTCTTATTTCTAAATGTGCTGTACTTAGATGAGAAATGTAAAGACAAATTGCACAGTATTTGCTGTGAACCAACAGGAGATCGCAATCACTAATTTTGACGAAAATGTAACCCGTACTTTAACTGACAACAACATTGAACTTTATTGAAAAAAGAACAATGGTATGGTATTACAATTCGTACTAATATACCAACCCGTGTGTCCTTGATAATGAAAAGAAAGCTAAAATAGAACCAAATAATATATTCCTTTTAAATCATAGACGTCGTGGATATTAATGATTGTTCATAAAAACAAAGACAGGGTATTTTATTTAAACCTAATACTAGTAAATAACAAAAGTAGACATAGATCAAGCTTAAGATTGTCCGTGTCAATTATTCTTTAATTGTGCATATTTCTGCTGCACACCATATGAGAAACATGGCTGATCGTCTTAGATAAAAAGGTTGAAAAGGTCAAAAAATTGCACAATGCCGTCATTCGTAATTAGAGAAAATATTTCAACGCATGCCAACTTTTGAAGTATCTTTTTTATGATGGTTTCTTTCTTAAAACCATTAATATTATGATATTAAAAGACGCACCTTTCTTAATTAGTACGTATTCCTTTGTGTTGCATAACAATAAAGCAACATATACATATGCAGTTACCTTATTTAGGCAATTCGGATATATATATTTGTCTAAATCAAATGACATACCGTGTACATACCCCCACTGAATCTCTAAAGGATACCAAGATGTAGTAAATATTATTTTACATAAGCGTCGAAGCATACAAACCAACTGTGTCAGAGCTAGGTTTTTAGTTGACAATTTTTGTTCTTTCTCCAGCGTTATTCCAACACATTCCATTGGTACACTGACGCACCGATGTGCTTAGGATAATGACGAACCATGTAGCAGTCTAGGCCAAATGCACTATAAATATAAAACGGTTTAGGGTTAGGTTTGTGGTGTTGAACTCCACTTTCAACAATATTCCAGTTATATCGTGGTGGTGAGTTTTATTGGATTCCCCGGAGAAAACAACCAACCAGCCGCAAGTCACTAACTAACTTGATCACATAATGTTGCATCAAGAGCAAATCGCCTGAACGGGATTCGAACTTACAACGTTAGTGGTGATAGGCACTGATTGCATAACGAGTTGTAAATTCAACTACCACACGATCACGACCACGACGTCCCTATATAATGTGAAGTACTACAATGGTGGAATTATATTATATGTTATTCAGCTATCAGACAGGGTATATAATGTGACATTCCCGGCTTAGGATTTATATTCCCTGAGGCGCATCCGAAGGGAATATTTAGCATAAGCCGGGAATGTCACTTTATATACCATGTCTGGTAGCTGAATAACAGATATATTACGGATTTAACCATTGTTTTTCTTAAATACAACATCCATCTGTCTTTAATAAATTTGCCTCTTTTATTTTAATTTTTCGTATCTCTAGATGTCCGTTTCCGTACCTTTGACGTCATTCTTCAATGACGTCAAAATATGTGTTGCGTCATATTTCATATATGGGGTGTCTCATGAAGGAAAATACTGTACTAAATTTCTAACTCAATACAGTTTCATATGTAGTAAATTTTATAAACTTTATAAGTATAACATTAATATATCACGTAACAAAACAACGGGTTTGCGAAACAGTTTCAATAATTTAAATGTTAACAACATGCAAATAAAACCTTGGTGTGGCCCCATGACGTCGAAAGTTTTCAAGGCTCAACATGTTGTTTACTTGTTTTGGTATAACCGTGTAACGTAGGAGTTTGCTGAATCGATCAGGTATTTGTGACGGAATTAACCGTTGTAATATTTGTGTGTTCATGCAGCCGTTTTGAGTATAAAAACAGCATTTAATTTGGTAAAAATACATTTATTATTCCGTATAGTATACCATTGATTCAGTGAAGCGTAATGTGTTGTCGTCCATGTTTAAATCGTTTTTGGAGACTGAAATATATACCCCGTCTGTTTTCCGAATATGCTGACATTCAGGGTTGAAGAACCAATGGAAATATGTGTAACAAACTAAATCTGTAATATAAAATAACATACTGCAGCACAATTTTGATTAGCGTGATGACGAACCATTTAGCATCCTCAGTCAAATCCGCTATATATATATCTGCGCCTCAGGGAATATAGATCCTATGCCGGGAATGTCACATTATATACCCTGTCTGATAGCTGAATAACAGATATATTACGGATTTAACCATTGGTTTTTTTAAATACAATATCTAACAGTTTTAAATAAATTTGCCTCTTTTATTTTCATTTTTCGTACCTCTAGATGTCCGTTTCCGTACCTTTGACGTCATTCTTCAATGACGTCAAAATATGTGTCACGTCATATTTCATGTATGCTGACATTCAGGGTTGTAGGACCAATGAACATATGTGTAACAAACTAAATCCGTAATATATATATATATATATACCGTAGATATAAAATTTAGTGCGCACGACGCGTTTCTGGAATAGCCTTCATCATGTTATATAACAATGATGGAATGATATAAAATAATATCCCTCCTCTATGGAGCACCCCATTTCTTATCAATAAGAACTCCATTAGCTGGATTCCAGATTTAAAGGTTTATCTGTCTAATATAAGATATTAAACATTTCAGGTTCGTTTGTATTGCTTCCTAACAGCCAATAAATTGCCACTGATCGCAATGTAGCGCTAAAAGGTGTCAGAATCTTGATATTTGTTTTAGAGTGCAAATTAAAGAGGCAAAAATCAAGCACATACTAAACAATTCAATCCAAATTAGCTATGCAAAGAATTATCCAGTGAGTGATTGTTGTTTAACGCCAACTCAATCATCTTATTTGTAACTATATCATGGCTAACATAAGTTAATTTCGAATGAGGTCCGCTTTGAACTAGTAGCTCGCTGAAACAAGTCCACGGATAGGCATATCGCTCTACTAGGACACATTATCCTGATTCCGAGCCAACCAGTCTTTGCTCTTTTTCCTTATTGCTGAGTGATTAGCGGAGAAGTAACAAATACGAAGTCATTGGTTTGACCGGATCTGGCTCGAACTCACGATTTACCACACTTAAAGCAAGCAAGTTAACCATAGCAACTCTGATGTGGCTCACACTTATCGACATGGGTATACTTCTCTACAGGATGGTGCTGCGACAAGATTGTGCTATGCAATATAGATTTCTAAATATCGTCAATATTGACATATCTATGTATGCTTAAATTGAAATGTTGGTGCTCTGATATATGAAGGGCATCGTGTTCTAGATCTTGTGCTCAATGCAGGGATTTTCTGGATAGAGCTCAGCTTTCGGAGGGGAAAGCTGATCAAAATAGATGACTACAATATTGATCCTAGATTGAAGTCATCGCTCCCAAAACCATTTAAGGTCATCATCAGGATCTGGTTGACCCCCAGGAAATATCCATTTTCAAATAACAATGAATCTTTTCCTTTTCACCTATAATGTTTTCTTTCCCCTATCATCGATAACACTTTACTGGACTTGACTATATATATGAGTAACACGGCGAGTGTCTTAAAAGAACGAGAACTACTTACCCTTGGCGTGCACATGAGTTCACCCACTGCTTTTGGTTGGGTCTCTCTTCATACTCTTTTTAGTTTGATGTGCTGTGCTATATTTTTGTGTATTGCTTGTCTCGTGTCTCGTGTCTTGTGTGACCAATGTTGCCAGTTTCCTCGGATTGTAAATACTTGATTGCCCCTTCGGTTTTCTCTAACGTTTATTTCCAAATGTCTAGCGACCACATGTCTCTGGTCTCTGGAACCAACAGAACACTGGTTGTGATATGGGAAAATCTAATTTCAAAGTACTTACTTTCTTGATAGATATTGTATTTTGTAGTACAGCACAAATGTACCTAGCTAAATTAAAATTTTAAATGCTTTTTTTGCCTTTCAATTTGAAAAATAAATAAATACAACGTAATATATTGTAGTCGGAAAACATTTGTCCGGCTATGTTTCATTAAGTTGCAAACTAAAGTATATATTTGTACTATTGGTAAGACAAAGCAGACATATCGGTAAAGAGGTTGTGGAATGAGAGCAATCTACGTAAAAGAGAACTGATCCATTGGCATTTGAGAAAGATAAATAAAATATGTTTTTGAAATAAGGTTAAACATGCATACTAACAACCAATTTGATTATAACGAATACTTTCTAATGCGTATGTTATTGTGGTTGTGCTACGGCTTAAAGTCGCTAGAAAGTGTAAACTATGTCAAAAACAAATACATAGAATATATTTAATATTCATTAGAACCTCATTAATCTAGTCATTCATGAAGTGAAGACGTATTTATTACAATAAGATGCATGAACATACTTCTAATTAAACAAAATATCATTTTGATGTAGACCGAATACAAAATAAATATGTTTTAACATTTTCAATGTCTGGAATGTCTATTCCTAGTATCTGGTGATCGATAACGTGTACTGTTTAGGTTTAATTAGATGCGCTAGACATTTCAAAGCAATTCGATTTTAAACGAAAAGTACATATTTCATAAATATAGGAACGATCCTACAAATTGAAAAAATAAAAGAAAACCCACCGCTTTGATCCCTCCACATTTATGCGCCCGTGTCAAGTCCATGACGTGTACCTTTTAGGTCTAATTAGATACGCAAGACATTGCAAAGCAATTCGATTTTAAAGGAAAAGTACATATCTCATAAATAAAGGAACGATCCTACAAATTGATGAAAAAAAATAAAACCCACCGTTTTGACCCGCCACATTGTTGTGCCTATCCCAATCCAGGATGTGGATTTCCATTTTTCTGTTAAGTGAGACAAGGTAAGAGGTGATTGTTGGTTTTGTTGATATTGGAGGAATTGTTGACCATCACTCTTTATTCACTTTCCATAACAGTTTGTGAATTATAACAAACCTAATAAATAATATATCAATTTCCATATTACAACTATCAAAAATGCACGGCAATAAATAATTGATTGATTTAGATTTTTTGTGTTTTAACACTACTTTCAGCAATATTTCAGCTATATCATGGCGACCGGTTTTAGTGGTGGCAGAAGCCGTCGTACCCGGAGAGAACCACCCACCATGGGGAAGCATCTGGTAAAATTTATCATTTGCGTCTGCGAGTCGAGTACACTCTTTTTGTAATTTACAAAGCCGGGCGCAAGCCTACGCCATATTGGTGCACATCAGAAGGTGAGGGAATGTACAAGACATCTGATTGTCCATGAATTAAAAGAATGGCATAGACTTACATTTACCCCTAGTGTCTAGTTGGAGTCGTGTTGTTCATTCTTTAGCTCTCTGTGTAGAGTTTTGTCTCTTTTCGTTTGGTCAATGTCTTGCCTGTCTGTCTTCTGATTACTCATATGGCATGTTCAAGCCTTTCTTGTAATTAGATTAACACGACAGGTGCCACTGGTGATGCAGGAACCGCTCACCCTTCCGGAGCACATGAGTTCACGCCCAATTTTAGTGGGGTTTGTGTTACTCGATCTTTAGTTTTATGTGTATGTTTTATAGATCGTTGCTTGTCCTTTTCACCTATTTCTTTTGACCATTTTGTTTTCCGTTCTCCGATTTCGACTTCTGAATACCCCTTTGGTATCTCCAAACTATTCTTGCATTAAGTAGATATTCTGAAAGGAAATATAATTTTCAGAAATTAAAAATAAAGTTATTAAATTCTACATCCATTGCATGGTTAACGACAAAAGTACATCATACACGTTATATACAGCTGTAATAATATATTTAAAGTTAATGTATTAAAATCAATTAGCAACGAAAAGTACAGCTTAGCTTAGAAAAAGTGGAACTTTCTCGAAATTGAATCAGACATGAGTTGTGCATAAATACATGTAAATTGGAGTGAAAGTACAACTCTAGAAATGAGTTGATATATATGATAAATGTGTTGACAACAAATGAAGATAGATTTCTTCTATTATCATCTGCTAAAATTAAAGTATAACTTTTATCTATTATTAATGTTTTTTATAGGTACTTTGTCTATGAGACACTGTTTAAGCTTTCTTTTGATGATTTACTTTTCATTTGGATATTGTATTGTCTTTCTTTCTACAATTTACTGCTTCCGATTACCTCATTGATATCTTCAACTTTTGAAAACAAATATTTGTAAATAAGGGTAAAAACAAAATTACCGAACTCCGAACAATCTTACAAAGGGAAAGTCAAAACTCATAAGTATATAAACAGACAAAATCAGTCAACAACCGGAAAACTGTGAAAACCGTAATGACCCTGACTTGGTACAGGCATTTCTAAAGAAATGGTGGGTTGAATCAGATTTTAAAGCGCCAAACCTCCTCCTGTCATTACGGCTCAAAGTATCCGGCTGTCACTATAACAGTATGTATAAAACAGGTGTCAAAGCAGCACCCAGCTCAGCGAAGTAAATGTCAGAGACACTCTTACGTTACACATTGATAAGCAAATATTTTTGACATTTTTGTTGACACCTTATCTTTATACATTTTCACTATAGAGACGGAATATATTTCGACAAGATCTTGGTATCGGAATATAAACTATCGGTATTGGAATATAAAATAAGAAAGGTTTGAAGGTACCAAAGGGATAATCATAATTCTTAAATCGAAGGAGGACAGGCAACATAATGGCAAAAAGTAAAGAAACAAAAGGACAAACAACGATCTACAAAACATACGCTACAAATTAAAGATCGAGTAGCATGAACCACACTAAAAACCAGGGGTGCACCCAGGTGCTCCGGAAGGGTAAGTAGTTCCAGTAAGCTTCATGCTAGTAATAAGTCATAGCAAATAACCGATGAATATCTAAATAAATATTATAATGTAATTTAATCAAGCATATTGAAACTCGTTTTAGCACGTGTGCTTAATTACAACGATTCGATTACAGTTACTATGGATACACCTGTGGATAAGACAAAACAAAAAGAAGATCAATTAGTTACGAAAGATTTCACAATGCATAAAAAACGTAGATATTGAGCTTTTCGGGAATAACCATCATCATGTTCGCTCATAATCAAAAGATGGGAAAGCTAAATAACTTAAAAGTTGTTGTGAGCAGTAAATATCACACCCTACAACCGGCTATCTGGACAACAGATGCTATCGGGAACTCAGATTATATCAACGTCACACGGAATGACAGGTAGGAATTTCTTTGATGATTTTCTTCCATGTTATCTACTTTTTGGATTCTAAATTTATGTCTGATCTGTTGACCAACAAATGAGAAATTTGCAAACAAAATATGACAGTATATATTTTAATATTTAGTAAGTTTTCAATCAATGAAGATAGAATTTGACATTTTCAACAGAGAATTCTTCAGAACATTAACGTTTTCTCTAAAATTTAAAAAAAGGACAAGTTTCTATCATATACATGAACAATATAGTGTTTTCTCTACCTTACTGTACAACGGGAACTCGAAGTGTTATGTAGTAAGAATATTATACGCAATTTCATTCCAATGGTCAAAATGTTTTGGCTATCGGGGACAGCAGATTATTTTGAAACTGACTATCACTGACAGCAGATGTTGGCAATCGGGAACAACAGTGGCATGAATGCTTATTTTTGGTTTATCCTGTAATAAGTTGAGCCATTAATGTTTAGAATAATTCAAATTTTGAAATCCATGGCTATTGGTTGCCTTTTAAATTTCAAAACATTGAGATTGTTACGAAGTAAAAATATATTTTCGAAGCTGTGAACCCATTAAAAATAGTTTTGTTTTCCAATACCATAGTATGTATTAGCTTTTGCGTGTATTGATTTCCATTGTCATTGACTTTGTAAATGTCTTTGACGTGGATAGACTGAGAAATAACTTGAAATGTACTTCTTTTAAAAAGATTTGATTGAATTAGGATATTGAGAGGTTTTGCAATATTTAATTTTTGATCAATTTCATCAGATCAGCGGAGTTAAATGGCAACCGGGAACATGAACAATTTCAAGAGACTTTTTAGTGTCAAATCGTGAAACAAATGATTTTTCTACAAGTGTCAGGAGAAGCCAGGGAGGAGCGCTATGAATAATGCACAATAATGAGAGAAACAAAGTTAATTAACAATGGAATTTCTTTTAATTTTCTTCATGTTCCCGATTGCCATTTAACTCCACTTATCTGATGTACGTGACAGCCCAATCTGCTGTCCCCGATAGCCAACATATTTTGACCATTGGAATGAAATTGCGCATAATATTCTTACTACATACTACTTCGAGTTCCCGTTGTAGAGGAAGGTAGAAGAAACACTATATTTGTCATGTATTTGATAGAAACTTGTGCTTTCTTTTGAAATTTTAGAGAAAACGTTAATGTTCTGAAGAATTCTCTGTTGAAAATGTCAAATTCTATCGTCATTGATTGAAAACTTACTAAATATTAAAATCTATACTGTCATATTTGGTATGCAAATTTCTAATTTGTACTGCAACAAATCAGACATCAATTTAAAATCCAAAAAGTAGATAAAATGGAAGAAAAACGTCAAAGAAATTCCTACCTGTCATTCCGTGTGACGTAGATATGATCTGAGTTCCCGATAGCATCTGTTGTCCAGATAGCCGGCTGTAGGGTGTAACATATCTCCCCTGTATAAAATTTAGGTTTGTATCTTATTCTGAATAAGGGTTCATGAGTTATTCCAAACGCATATGCCAACGCGTGATGTAGCTGTCGTTTTATACTATATTTCATTGTATTTGTAGAGTTCTAAAGAATATTAAATCATCGTATAATTTCCAACTTATTCAAATTGATGAACGCAAATTAAATGTGATGGTATTTACAATTTACTTTATGCATTAATTAGCTCTAGATTTGATTGCAGCTAACTAAATTTTCATTGAAATATAACAATTTATTAGAGCGATGGGATTTTTGATTACCAGCATGCAGTTCTCGAGACTCGAAATGTGGCAATGTTTTCATTTATTTCACAGAAAATTAGTAAGTTCCTTAATAATTAAGAGAACTCGTAGTTCAATTTAAAATATTTTAACGGATCATCAATCATTTCATGATCTACTGCTAATTTAGAAAGCACACTGTCGGAACAGTTCCAAAATCCAATAGGAAGAACATAGAAACAGATTCATAATCAATACCCCTAACACACAAATAAATGACAGCTCAATTTCATGGTTAGGTACAGTGATGTAACTTCTACCGCCAATTTCATGAGTTTACTGCACAGGGTGTGCATTTTCCAGCTATATTTAGAGTTTGTGTGAAGAAAATATATCTGTCTGGTCAAATCATTGTTGATTTATAATTCAAGGTCAATCCTGAAGTGTTTCCATGGACCATTTGTGACTTTTTTTCAAGAAAATGGGGTACCAAGAGGAAAATTACAACTTTTGGGATTTTTTCCACTACAATTTTTGACATAAAATGTCGACCTTGAATGAAATTAGCTCCTAGTATATGTTGTCCTTAGACCTATTATCTGCAAAACCCTGTCTCGGATTTCTGATAGAATTAATAGAACAAATTATACACACAATTACATTTGGTGAAATCAGGTTACATACACATAATGGGGCTATAAGAGAGATTGAAACATCAGAGGAAAAATCTGAGACACGGTTTTGGAGGTCATGCTGTGTTGATGAAGAAATTGTAAAACGTTTTACCATTTGAATAAACATGAAACAGCTAATTTTGTTTAAGTGCACACATCAATATTTTGCAACTAATTGCATAATAACTAATTATGTGATTGTTGCATAATCATACTATTATAATCAATGGAAAGATAGATCTTTCGTCTTTCAAATGGTACCTCATTTGTTAACTTTGATGCAATATTAAGAAAGTTACAGCTGTTTTCAGATGGAAGATTGGAGGGAAAAAATCTTTGTATAGTGCTACCGTAAATCAGTGTTATAGGCCTAAATGAACCAAATACGTCAATTAGCAGAAATTGAATGTTCCATCAAATACAGCGAAATGAAGTGACCACTCAATGCAAATCATCAATTGTTGTCCTCATTGAATTGGTTTCAATGTTTTATAGTTAAGCACGTTTTTACTTCCGTGTTGTGGTGTATGTCACATTTCTAGGTAAAAACCACGCTCACTTCGACTTTACTCCCATGTCTTCTGTGGGGGATCTTGCTTTATAAATGTTATTTGTAATTATTTACACATACCGGTGTCCAACACGATTTCCGTGTCATATGATATTCATGTCCACCAACAGTAACACAACGGATGTCACTAGTGGAGCAGTCATTGGTGACCCTTCCGAAGCACTCGAGTTCACCCTCTGTGTTTATTGAGGTTCATGTTGCTCAACGTTTATTTTTCTGTGTAAAGTTGTGTAAATCATTGTTTGTCTTTTTTGTTTTGGCCATTATACTGTCCGTTTTTCTTCGAATCGTGGCTTCTGATTACCACTTTTTGCATCTTGAAACCTTGATAACAGATAAAGTGTTTTTATTTAGTCATGGGCAATATATTATACTATTGAATATCACAAGTGAAATGATTTCTCCTATTCAGCACTTTCTTGTATCTTCTGTTTCTTAAATGGTTTTATCAAAATAGTGTTTCAATATATACAAATTATATTTGATATAGTGCAGAAGACACATTTTGGTGCGATATAGTTCAAATTAAAAAAATGTTATGTGGTAAGATATAAATATACTGACCATCATTAGAAACGCATCACTTTCTTTTTTAAATATTAATTTTAATGAGTAATTTGACAACATATATAAATACGTGAAACAATAACATAATAAACACTCTAACAGATGAGAACAAATTTGAAACACAGTTTCTTTTTTGGGACGTCACTTTATGGTTGAAACACATATACCCTCGATTTCAAAATTCAGTACTTCGTATATCCAACTCTTGCGGTGATACAGGCAACACAACTGCGACGCATTGAAAGAATAATGTTTTGAATAACTCTCTGGGGCATATTGTTCCACTCCTCTAATAATGCCCGACGTAAGGTGGCCCCAGTAGTCGGCTTGACGGGACGGTTATCTACACGTCTTCCTAATGCATCCCAAGCATGCTCTTTTGGTGCCATATCCGATGATAGTGATGGCCAGTGCATACAGTTGAAATTCTGTGCTTGCAAAAAGTTCAGTGAGACCTTTCTTATGTGTGGACGCGCGTTATCTTGCTGGAATATCCTTAAATCTTGATGGGCTTGGAACATTGGAACAACATAAGGAGCCAGGGTTTCATCTCTATAGCGTTGTCCGGTATGAGATCGGTCACAGAAGCGAAGTGGAGACTTGTCACAGGAATGATACAGCTGCCCAAATCATAACATTTGCGCCACCCCATCGGTCTATCTCATTAATGCAGCAAGCAGCAAGTCTTTCATTTTGACGTCTCCAAACCCTTATTCGACCGTCTGCATTCGAAATACAGAAACGGGATTGGTCCGAAAACAACACTTCCTGCCATCTTTGCCTTGTCCATTACAAATGGGTTATAGCCCATGCTAAACGTTGTTGGCGATGTCGCGGTGGAAGCAGTGGTCCTCTGATCATGAATGGTCGTCTTGCACGTAGACCATTTTCTCGCAGTCTGCGACGCACTGTTGCTGAGCTGATGCGGGGATTGTGTCTTTCTGGAGTTTCCCTAGCAGTTGATACAGCTCTTTTGAACCGGTTGCGTAAATGCTGTAGCCGAATATGACGATCTTGTTGGTCGGTTGTTACTCTTGGTTGTCCTGGCCGAGGACGATCGGACACATTGTTCGTGGTTTGAAACCTCTGTCTGAGGTGTACAACAGTACTTTGATGGCGATTGAATATTCGAGCACCTTCTCTGGTTGATATGCCTGCTCTCAACATACCCAAAGCTTGGTTGCGATCATTATTACTCAGACGTGGCATTTTTGAAACCCAATAAAAACTTTACCATAGCAAACAGTGCTGGTATCTGGTTATCCTTTTCACAGGTGGACACAGTTCTTTCAAAAAACGGGTTTAAAAAATTCATATCGCCCGTTCACGATTTGCACGTGCAAGAAATACTGTTTTTAAAATTCAATAGATACCTGTTTCAGGTGATAAGACACATCAGAAAATTTACCTGTATTTTTTTAAGGAGGACATTGTTAACAACTACATTTAATCAAGCATTAATTTTGTTTGACTGCTTCAAAGGAGGATCTACAGACTTTTTATTCAACGCATGCCTAATGAACACGTTTTGAACCGATCTCGAATCGAATTAGTTGTTCTCATCTAACTGTGAAGCGCTCTAGTTTAGAGCGATCTAATTTAGACCACATATTGTATGGGTCTCAAATTAGACCGATTGCGATCGATCTTTCTTTGGTGTGAACATTGAAACCGATCTCGAAGTGATCGCAATCGATCTAAATACGCTTAGTGTGAACAGGGTCTAACACTCGGCAACCATGTTTGTTTCAATACTAGATCCCAACAAGACTAATTAGAATACATTACATATAATAAGACATGATTTGACGTAAGTAGAGTTTGCATAATCCATCAGCGTCCTTCTAAGTGGTAATATTTCTGATAAATTATATATATTAAATTCACTCTCCTTACTCCTACATATATTTATTAAGTCTAATGAAATATTAATACAATAATGGGGAAATTCATAGTTTTCCGTAACTATGATAGCATATAATTGTAAGCGTTAGATAAGAATTAGGCACATGGTCAGTTATATAAAGACAATATATGTAATGGTGATACAATGGAAAACAAGAACAGGTCACAGTTCCAAAATTCAATGGAAAATCGTACAATGAGGCAAAAATTGTTATCCAATTATACACACAAATACATGACCGCTCAATTTCCCAATAATTTGGTACATGCACTGTGATGGAAAGTGTCGCGGTTAATTTAGTTTTATGGGCCCAAACCTTCCCTTTTGATGAAGTGTTGCGGTAGTGCAAAGTATTTTCCAAATGCGAACCCTCACATACAACCGGGCGAACAACGTTGTTATAGAGAACGCTATGATCTTAAACATTATGCATAATATATTTAATATACGTTAGAGAAACCAAAGGTGCAATCACGAATGGACAATTCAGAGACGCTGGAAATACTGGGATAACAAGACAGATGACGAAAAAAAACGCACAAAAAAATAAAATATCAAAATCCAATACAAACAATCAAATAAACAGAGATACAATCCGTTCCCTAACACACAAATACATGCACGCATATTCTCCTGGTATGGTACAGGTAATTCAACAAAAATAGTGGGTGGGAGATATTAATTTCATAATATTAGTCTAAAAATACATGCTTGTTAATATTTATCTGTTGTGACAAAACAAACAATAAAGGTGCAAACAGTATATTGAAATCCGTTGTGGAAAACTGGTCATTGACATTGAAAGGTAATTGTCGTCACACGTGGCATGTTCAGTAAATAACAAACAATAAATAACATTGCACATTACAATTGTGTGTACTAAATAAAAACATATAAAAGACAATGGCGTGTTAGTAAACTGGCAATAAACAGCTGCTAATGTAGGTTATCCGTGAGACATGTCAGTTATATCCCTTTACAGTGAAGATATCAACGGGTGTGTTTGCCCTGGAGTTGTCTGTCCATTCCAGAGACCCGATACTTAATCCACGTTTATAATCAGATGGTAGAGATGTACCGATAGCTGGCACATTGCCTGGCATCCATTGTTTCTCCATAAAACGGAGCTGTTCATAATTTGGTTTCTCCATAACACCGAGATGTTCATAATTTGGTTCCTCCATAACACCGGGATTTTCATAATTTGTGCTATTCTTTCTGTAAAAATAAAAGCATACGCAATAGTGTATGTTTTGCTGTTTTCAATGAAATTCTTAAAATTTACAATTTCTGCGACTCTTTCTGTAAAAATAAGAACATTTGTACTATTTTCTATCAAATTCGTAAAACTTGAATATATAATTGATCATTCTTAAAAATGTAATGCATTCAAATCATAATAAAACATATTTCATTGATATTAGTTGAAAAAGTTACATTGCGTTGCTCAATCGTTTGTTTTCTGTGTAGTGTTTTGTAGTCCGTTGTTTGTACTTTCAACCTTTTTTCTTTTGACCATTGCAATCTCCGCTTTGGAACAACTTATTGGAATTTGGTATCATTTTGCGTGAGTGAGTGATATTGTTTCACGTCAAAATGAGCATTTATTTCAGCTATATCATGGCGCAAATTGAGAAGAATTTTGAGCGCTAGCTAAGCAGTCCACGAGTAGATATTTAGCTTCATTCGGAAAGATTATTCCGATTCTGATCTAAATAGACTTAATGTTGTTTGTCTAGTGGATATACAACAAAGATCAATTTCATAGTCTTTGGCTTGACTCAACCGGAGCTCGAAACCACGATGTACGGCACTCGTGGGGAACACGCTAACCATTACACCATCAATTGGGTTCACATGACAATCTCCCGTACATTTATATATTTACCTGTCATTTTTCGATTTATATTTCATGACGATGCAAATGGTCACCATTATTACAAAGAATGCAAATGATCCAGCTACTGCACCAATAATTAATGGCGACAATCCATTTTTGGGACCTGTAATAAATCTTATTAACTTAATTTGATTTGAATACTGTAATCTGATTGGCCGATCGGCCTGGAGAACATTTTGGTTATACTTGATAACCTGGTTGGCATTATGACGTCATCAACATATGTATTCGCTAACGACAAATTCATATCGTTCCATGAAATAATCGTAAATAAAATCGATGAGTCATTAAATTTTGTTGCAACAATTTCAAGTATTCCTTAATTAAGCCCTTTCAAGTATTGTAAATTGTAGTAATATTCCGAAATATTGTCCACATTCGGATCACGTCTACTATAGTCGTACATTAGCACATTTTTAATTATGTTTTTGCCATTGATGTGTTTTTTTAATTCAAGTTTCATGTCTAAGTAAAATTAGAAACTTTATTAAGCAAAACATAAACAGAATATGACTAACAACATTGTAATTGTGTATATTTACAAACTATACATTAACTTGAACTAGTCTAGATGTGAGCTCGATTTCCATCCCTGTCAAGTTGTAGTCGATAGGCCCGAATTGATAGTTTATCTGTCGTGACATTAATTGGAGATCCTCCCGGTGTTTGGTGGGTCCCATGTTGCTCATATTTTTAATATTGTATGTTGTCCTATTATGTCTTTACGTTCGTTTCTCCGTGTTGTGCTGTCCGTTACGATTTCCGCATAAAAACGATGTTCGGTTCGTCGTCACCTCCAGTTGGCTGTAGGAGGGCCCCTGTCTTATCTATATTATTTATGTTTGTTAATAGTGTGGTCCAGCACATATTGTGTTGTGTTTTTGTTTTGTTTGACTTCTTTCTCTGTTCTGTGTCCAACGTTCAATGTGTCTCTGGATTGTCCATTTTTGATTGCCTCTTCGGTATTCTCTAACATTTAATTAGATGTACACGTATTCAGTGTTTATCCCCACACTAGTATGGAGTTCGTTATCGACCAAGGCGAACTTTATGTAATAATGTTGTTGAATGTGGTGTTAGACACAAATAACGTAGCGATATTAGTCGAATGATTGTATCTAAGACTCTCTCTCATAAATATTGTGTTCACACATTCCATAATCATACTACAAATATAAATATACGTACTATTGTGATTTGTTTCCGTTTCCGGTGGTACCGTTGTCGTGTCACAAGTATCCTGAAATTATTTTATCTTTAAATATATAACAAGAAGAGTTTGATGATACGACAGGGGCTATCATAATATGTTAATCGAAGGACAGACACCAAATGGACAAAACATCCAGTTGGTTTCTTCAAACACTTCTGCACACAACATTTTCAAACAAAACACGAATCACACAAAAAAAAACGTGGCGGACACAGGTGTTCTGCAACATGAACATTTTCGATGGCTTTTACTGTGATACAAAACTGTAATATGATGAAGTTCAAACATTTTCCAGTATTAAATCTTACTATTCATTTAATGGAGTATTTCGAATACCAGGATGTCAATGTTAGCGTTAGATAACTCCATAATCACAGAATTTCCGACCCCTAATGTTTACCTCAGAATACGGATATCTGATCGATACATGGTAATTGCTTTTATGGCGATAATTTGGAACCAGAACAAGTCCCTATTTGTGAAACATTCACAACAATCTGAAAGATGTTAAAAACATTGTATTTTGATATATTAATAAACTGAATATACAGTAAATCATGTCGTTTGCAACATCATTGTTAAACATGCTGTTTTAGTGACAACAGGAACCTTTTAGTGGAAGCGGGAGGCTTGGCGCCGTAAAATCTGATTCAACCCACCATTTATTTGGAAATGCCTGTACCATGTCAGGGCCATTGTGTTTTTCCCAGTTTTTCGGTCGTTGACTGATTTTGTCTGTTTGTTGACATATGAGTTTTTCCTTTCCCTTTGGCAGATTGCTTGGTGTTCTGTAATTTTGTTATTACCCTTATTCCAAAGAAACATTGAAATAGGGTATCATAAGACAGATGGTTACTAAATATATGATAAATTATTTTGAAATGCACTGTGAAAGGAAATGGACATTAATTTTTCACAATACTAGTTATTACTTAATAGAGGTGGTCACTAAAGCAGATTTGACTGTATCTTATATTTGATTTTGAAGGAAAGTTAAAAATAACACAATACAAGTTATTGTTTAATAGAGATGGCCACTAAAACAGGCTTCACTTTATATTAGATTAACACACAACTAACCAGACTAACACATGTGACGGTTGTAGCATTACACGAAAAGCAATCCTCGTCATATATTATAAAAGAAACAGAGTCTCCATAATTAGTACCATCATATGACAATGATAAGTCATAACCATCAACGGAGTTGTCTGTTGATCTCCTCTTTCGGGAAGTTGGAATATCACAGGAAACCATATATTCGTACTGATAGACAGCTTCTGTCACTGTTGCGCCTCTGCCACTAGTTAGTTGCTTTCCATTTTCTGAGACCTTTAACGATATGTGTTTAAATTGGTAAAATTAACAAATAAAATTAATCATATACATTGTATGTTCAAATATGACAAGAAATAATAAGAAAAGTAAACAATGTTATATATTTGTTTTGCTATATTAGGTTGGACTCGGGTTAGAACAAATGTCACCACAATATAGCGGTTGGCTACTTGAATTTCATATTTTTTTTTTTTTTAAATATATTTTAACAGAAAACATACGGAAAAGGTGAATCGATACTTTGCAAGGAATCATTTTCCTACCACTTTTCTTTCACTTTATTTATCGCTATCAAATCACGATGACATTGGTTGTTTGCTACACCTGCAGACTGATTGCTATGCTTCGTCATAGCTGATCATCAAGCTGAAATGTTCCTATAGTTGGCGTTGAACATCATTCAATCAATCTCGCCTATCTGTGCTTTAGAAATATGACCTAGTGACTCCGCTATATTCATGATAAGTTGCACAATGTATCGAACAAACACCAATTGGAAAAAGAAGTAAATAAATAAATGAATAAATAAATAAGCTGTAACACCACCAGAACAATTCCAGAATCGAATCCGAAAATATATTTGTTTTATTTGACTTACAGTGAAGTGTTGAAATTTGCAGTACACGTTCTCTGAATGAAATATGCTGAAGATGTTGGTCTTTTGACATAATCTAGTCTTTGTAGAACACAACCCTTTGTTTGGAATGGTTAGTTCTCTAGGAGCATCAGACAATGTCACGGAACAGTCAAACCCAATAAATCCAGTATTACAAACACAGACGCCTAAGATAAACATTATCTATTAATGTAACATCTATATATAGATCATAGACCAAATTTACGATTTTAGTTTTCTGTGTAGTGTTTTGTATATCGTTGTTTATTCATTTGACCTTATTCTTTTGGTTTTCTGTCTACCGTTTTGGTATCGTTTGGTAACACGTTGTTATTGATGCTCTACATTTCACAGACAGGGTAGCATCTTCAATAAATAATGAGCATTACTTAAAGGGTAAAATGAGTATGACACCAATCTTAGCCTGCAGTTGAGCGCTTTGAGTGGTCCAAGAAGAGTTTGACAATGCCAATGGGGTAATCAGAATTCGTATGTATTTCATAAGTTTGAGTAATACACACATAAACATTGATTTATCAGATATATTCTATTTTAGCGGAGGGGAAAAATTGATAAAATAGATAAGAATGTGATAGGATCTATGTATTATTTTTCATTACAAAAACAGCCGATTTTGTCCCGCCACATATTTGTGCCTAGGGATAGTCGTGCCCGTAATTGTATGGTAGTTGCAGTTACAGCTATCGGTGCAATCCGTGCATATCGCCACTGATGTTGTGAGTTCGAATATCAATCAGGGCGAGGTGTACAACAATATTCGATAACTTTTGTCACTAACTTGCGAGAGGTCGGTGGTTTTATCCGGGTCTGCCGGTGTCATCCACGAGCAAATCTGACCTCCACGATATAGCTGACATATTTTTGAAAGAGACTTTAAACACCACAAAACGAAACGAAAACCAAACTATTTGTGCCCTGCTCCAAACCGGGACTTGGATTATCAACGTCACAAGTCATGGGTTTTTCTATTCTATTCTGATTTTGTTGCTGATATGGATTGAATTTTTAAATATCACTGATTTGATTTATGTTTATGAAAATAAATGATTGTATTTATTATTATATGGAAGACTGGGATCAATAACTAGCATCATACATACTCATATTGCAGTAGCCATTATTACTGCAGTTGGATGGACATAACTGGTTCTGTAATATATCTAACACCGAAGGTCCACCACTACTTGAATTACTGCGAAATAGGCTTTCATTTTTTGATACTTCCAGCCTGCAGGCATCCTCCATCAACCAAATTGTATATTTTATGTATGCAGTGCTGCCAGCAATCTAATTTGGAAGAAAACAGTAATAGAACATTAAATCAAGCAATCGTATAATGTTCTGTATGAACCTAGAATAACATGAATGAAGGATTATTATTTATCGCCCAAACATATTTTGGCAGCTTTATCGTGGAAAGAACAAGTTAAATTTTGATGAGATGATAATGTCGCTTTGTACTGGACCAACAAACTGAGTTATATTTTTATAGTGGTAACTCTCTGAAGCAACAGTATGCGGGTAGACATGTCACTCCACTCGGACACATTACTCTGATTCCGAGCCATTCAAGTCTTTGTTTTCACTCCTTAATTATGTAGACTTAGCGAAGAAGGAGGACATACTAATATTTCAGTCGCTGGTTGTACTAATCAGATTTTCGGTCCCAAGATCTACCGCACTCGAAGCGATCATGGTTGACCTAACATAGATAGATACAAACAGAGCAAACATACAAATCGTGTCAAGTATACCACGATTACCGGTTACAAGAACAAGAATTATTAATGCACTATTAGTCCATGATGGTATTATCCTCCCAGTAGATTTGTGGACTAATAAACCCCGAGGTAATGACCCAGTCAGTAGTCGGTGTTTCGATACTGAAATGGTTTATTAGATATATTCCAATTTGAAATCTACAGTTACTAATTTATGTAATTATTAATCAAACCAAGGTTCTCTTCCCTAAGGCATAGGTGATCTTTGTCAATGTTGGCTATCCCTTTTAGATCATTTGGTTGTATTGCTCCCAAAATGTGTTACATTATACGACTTGCCAATCGTTCAACTGTAACGGGAACGCTCCCCGACCTAAGGTTATAGGAACTGTAGTCGGTTCATTGCCTCTTCTGCTAACTGCATTAGTTGGGATCTTCTCCCTTAGCTTAGTAGGTAGAGCGGTGTCTTAGAATGCGAGAGTTCCGGGATCGAATGCCATCGGGGACTTTGCATTTGTCGGAGATAAAACATGCTCTACTGTTACATTGGCGCCTAACTAAATAACTCACGATGGTCAGAATAAGAAAACTGGTTGGGTTGAATGTTGGTATTTGAGATATTGTCATCAAGGTATGATGATTCCTGAGGTGGGGAGTGTAGATGGAACGCTCACCGACCTAAGGTTATGGGAACCGTAGTAGGTTCATTACCATCTCTACCAACTGCGTTATCCCAGAAACCTGTAAATATTAAGAGCAAGTGCGATCCAAGGAACTATGGAGCCCAGGAAGGATAGTCAATTCCTGCTCCATTAGTGGCACCTGTCGTTTTCCTCCTGTTACAATCCCAATGACAAGTCATAAATGGGGAAAGAATCAGATAGTCATTACGCCAAACGGAACATATCTGTGGAAACTTGTGTATTTGTATTAATGGAGGCAGCTATTACCTGCAGATGTTAGTTACCTTTATATCGTCTATGCAGGACTCAATGTAAAATGATAGATCAATATGGGCATGTGCTTGACATAATTCCAGAGCTGTCATTTGTGAGAGTCCCTCTGTACACGCCTGTCTTGCCGAATCTTCTGTCCATCCATTTTTCCATTCTGGTTCCTTCATAAAATTATTGTATTTCAAATTATGCGATGAGGGAACAATGCTAATGAATAATAAGCACCATAATATTTGTAAAATGTAGTTATTTATGCAATTTTATGATTGGTTAATGGTTTGGATTATGGTGTTTAGCGACACCGTCAACACTATTTAATATTTACGGTTAAATTTTGGAACTGTTCCGATAGTGTGGTATTGTTGTTTTTCATTTTATATCTTTGTTTGAAGAAATTATTTCATTTGTTTGTTTTCGGTTAATAGAAACAAATGTGTACAAAGTTGTCTCATGGTAATCCTGAGGACTGGGTGGCTCAATGAGTTAGGTCGTTGCATCTAACAATTCATACGGCGTGGGTTCGTGCCCGGCTTTGTAAGTTACAAAATGGGTGCACCCAAATCGCAGCCGCAAGTGATAAAGTTTACCCATTGCTTTCCCATGGTCGGTGGGTCTCTCAGGCTTCATCCACCACTAAAACTGGTCGCCATGCTATAGCTGAAATATTGTTGAAAGTGGCGTTAAAACACAAAAAATCCAAAATCAAATAAAAAATCCTTGTTTTGCTTACTTATGATTCAGTAGAATTATAGCTCTTTATATATTCATAATTGATCAAGTTGTAGTTCTCAATGAAGTACAAACATTAATTAAACTAGTAAGGTACACAGTGCCGAATTTACCTATGTTCTCGACATGCTGAAGACTAGGGCTTCAAAATTTAGGGGGCCATTGTGTTTTATATTTTTTATACTGTTATTGGACTTTCACACTTATGCTTTTTTCCATAACATATTATAATTTCTAATCAACTCTTCAGTATTTGTTTATACACAATTGCACTCCATTTCAGAATATTGCAGAATTTGAAGCATCCCTCATCATCTTCGCCTTTATTGAAATTGATGAAACACACTTCCATCTTCATCCTGTCGTGAAGTAGAGGAATTGGGAGAGGCCTCACAAGTGGGATAGCATAGACCATCGATTTATCTAATTCCGGCACTGAAGGTACATGTGGGTGTGTGTGTATATGTGTGTGGAAGCAGAATAAATAAGTAATCAATTTCTAAATTTGATATGTTAAATTGTATTGTAAATGTAGTCAAATCTGCCCACGCGGTCACCTCTATTAAGCAGTCACCTCTGTTTAAAGGTCAAACTTTCTTGTCCTAACATAGACAGTGGTATAATCATTTAACCTCTTTAAAGAGGTCATCTATCTTATGAGGTCACTTTTTTCAATGTCTCTTATCCGACCTTTCAATACAGGCTTGACTGTAATATATGTGGTGTTTAAATCTTTTGAGGATTATCTCAAAAACCTTTTAAATGCCATTTTAAAAACAGTTCTCCATGTGATATTTTATCTACGGCCATGATATTGAACATAATCGGTGAGTGTGACATCAAACACATTATGAAGTTATAGATAACAACAATAATGTCAGTTGAGAAAGTCTCGGCATATATTTTCACAACTCGTCCTATCGGACTCGCTGTGATAATCGCGATAATATCTGCCTAGATCTTCATAACTGTCGATATTCTATATATATAGTGGTCTAGGGCGCTGGACGCAAGGCTAAGCGAATGGTGCTGCAGTGTATCAGTGGTGTGGGTTCAAATCCCGTCGAGGGAAGAACAAAAATTTGACAGCTCTAAAATCTAATTATAATTCTGTCTGGTTTAATTTTCAGACGTATATATATATATATATATAATATAGCTTAGATAAGCTCACCGGCGGGAGATAATCTGGAACGTAGTTAGAATCGTACGTCAATGGTGTGTCTTCAAATACGTCATCATTGTCTACTGCTCTTTTACGTCTCCTATTCGTATGGCATTCCTGGTACAAGCTTGTAGCGAGAGGCGTCTTAATATTTTTACATTGCACCATTGGTTCTGACAGATTGCAGTGTACATCAGTGAACTCTGAAATGCCGACTAGCTGATTTGCCTCTTCTGCACAAAGACAATATTCCTTTAAAAAGAGATCTTCTGTGGAGAATGTGGGTAGGGGTGAAAATAGTTCTTCATCGGAATTCCTCTCTACTCTAGTAAAATGCAATATAAACATATCAAATGAACAAGCACAATAAAAGTCGTCATATTTTTATATATTTATTCATAAATTCGAAAATTCATTGTATATACCCGGTAAGTATTTTACGATTTGTACTGCTCGCTGCATACTGACAACGCAAGTTCCATTTCTATGAAAAAAACATTATGCGGGCATTCGAGCTCGTTCTCATCTTCGAATGTATATATATTATAACCCTTGATATTAAATTCTTTATTTATCCAGGATAAAACGTAGCAGGAACCCAGTAGTCAAACACCACTAAATCTTGCCCTGGGTCCCGGAAAACTTTCAGACACTATCCGTTCTAGTTACTTACATTTTGGAAATGTCATGCTGGACAACGAAAATGTTATTGTAGCGACACTAGCTAGCAACTGCATCAAAACTACTAAATTTGTCCATGCTTAATATTTTAATTTGTGTGAAAATAAATGGCTTAGCTGCACTAAATAGTTTTATGTAAACTGCCTAATATTCAATCCAACATTTTTATTCTTCCCTCAATACCATTCAATCCCTCACCAGTTAGTGGCCTCAAAATCAAATCCACTATTACAGCATAGCTTTATATGTACCTCCATGATTTGGCAAAATCATTTACTGATGTTGTAGAATTGGATCCTCTTGGCATAAAGTCATCAGACATGTCTTTTGTTTTGCTGATATATCCACATAGCCCCTCTGTTTGTTCTATGTCTAGGACAGATGGTTTGATAATAATAGTTGGAATAAAGCTGCCAGAAATACTAAAGGTTATAATTGTACCAATGGGAAGCGTCACCTATAACGAAATAAAGATAACAAAATACTTAGAGGGAAACAACAGCACCATTTTAGCAGAAAATCATTGAGGGTTTATTGCAGATTAGATATAGTTTTGCTTCATAGAACAAGCGAACAATAATTTCTGTTTTACTTTTATCATGCAACAGACAATTCAATTGTTAACTTGACATAAATAGACAATATACGTACATTGTCGGAAAATATACAATTTGGAAACAGGTAGCAAAGCGAGTCGTTGGTGAACTGTTCTGTCATGTTTCGCAGCGGATGCAAATGAACTTTGTATTCTCCGACAACATAAGTAAATTGTGTCTATCCTGCATTGTCAAAAACCCAAAACAACAGCCAAATTTTATGCAAAGTTCAGACACATGCATCGTTCTAGTCGTTTTTGATGGAGTCTTCTATAAAACCCGCGTTTATAATGTTACCATTTCTTATTGTCACTCAATACGAATACGATGCTAGAAAATGTATAACGTGATCACTGACGTGATATAACAAATATATATCCAGTCAATACAATTTGACAGCTTAAATAGAACCAATACAGGATACACGATACTATCGTACTTCTTATAAACTTCTAGGAATAGCATTTGTTTAAAGTGAAGACGTGGAAACTGTGTATATTCAATACACGGTCAGTAATTTTTAATACACGGTTATAGTAGAGTTATCTCCCCTATTTCTTTCAAATCAAATCAGACGTCACATATGGATCACTTCACCTGATCGCATACATAAAACACACAAATATATATTTATTAGTTCTGATTCAGTTACATCTAAATCCTTCAGTCAAAGGAAATCAATAAGATATATTCGTTGCACAGTGTATTAGTGAGCGGTCAGTGAATTCCATATGGGGTGACAGCTAGCGCTACGCCCTCACCCCATATGGAATTCACTGATCCCGTATATATCGTATTAGATCACAAACACACTGTGTAACTTATAATATCACGCTACGTTGCTAACCTTGTAATTATTGCTGGATAATTTCTCGATAACCATGTGTTTATTATCACACATTGAATACGCCATACTAGGGTATTGCCTTCCAGATGCATAAAACTCAGTTGAAATAACGTCACACGTCCGTACCACAAAAAGTGAGTCATGACTCCGTATAGCTATACCACAGTTACATGCTCCTTGCCAACAGCTTGTTGTTAATGTGTGTACCTAAAATATAATATAAAAAATGTTAATGATATTATGGCTTTTAGGAAAATGCTGTATTTTGATTGGAAATGCACTTATACACTTTGGACTGAATTACCTTACCCAATATGGATATCTTTTGTGTCTGTATAGGATAAACTCTCCACTCCCATGATATGCAAAACTTTTACCATCTGCTGTTGTGTATTGAGGATCATTCCACGTTTTACATAATCTAGATGTAACGGCCGAATCACGATCCGACACAACGATCTACAATGCAAAAATATAAGAATTTCTCATTTCATTCTTCTGCAAATTTGTCATTGCACAAATATAACTAATTTGATGAGAGTACATGATAAAAAATAAAATAACAGAGTTATTGCATATTTCAAAGAAACAGTGATGTAATGGAGAAAAAAATACCAAGCTGTTTGAATAATTCCTAAGCCCAATAGAAACATCGTAGAAAGAGGTAAAACTCATATCCCATAACACTCAAGTACAAAACCGCCCACTTTCCTAGCTTGGTACATGTCATTCAATACAACAATAGTGGGGTTAAGCAAGATATATGACCCCAATTCTACCTTTTTAGTGAAATGATGAGGTCATGCAAGTAATATTGTAGATAAAAACATGCATAACAATATTGGAAATGCATGAAAACGTTAAAGTGCCATTGCTACTACAAATATTGTTGAATCGATATGATGGAATTATATCATCAACTACATAGCATTCCCAATCATCCTACACAACATGAAAACTCTCGCACCAACGATACCAAAGGAGTTGCGTTCACAAAGTATAACTATATTGAAAATGCATGAACACGTGAAAATCCCATAACTCTGACAGAAATTATCGAATGGAAATGGCGGGATAATATGATCAACTACACATCATGACTAATCACCATACAAACATAACCGAACGAAAGAACGGACAAACCGCAAAATTATATGCCCCCATACTATTATATGTGCGACATACAAATACAAATTTATACAAATGTAAAAAACCAAAAAAATATTAAGGCTGCCGTTGGCTTGATATGCCCCATGTGACACTTATCCAATCTGGCAATATATGCACATCTCATATCGCAATACGGCCTATGATTTACCACGACCCGGATCGAATCAACGATCCTCCACACTCAAGGTGAACAAACTAGCCAATGAGTGGTGATATGGCTAGTTTTGTTGCCTTGATTTTGGAAGATACGTTTCCAATTCTGCACAATATGGTTTCGGTTTGAATTTAAAAAAAAACTATAAAGTCTAACCTGTATATCAGGTATATTAACAGTATCCCAAACACCAGACAAACCAGTAGATGAACCTTCTTCTATCTTCAATCGAATATGGCCCGTCCTATCATCAGTGTTGTATACATTGTCGATATATCCTGTCACAATCAAATTAACTGGCATTTCCCAGTTATTGGTGGAAAATGTGACACCACATTCTTGCGTATTAAATACCATAGCCTCCTCTTGTATGTTGTTTGCACACTTGTCTGATGGATTGCCTTGGTATACTGGTTGGGCTATCTTTATTGTTTGGGTACACGTTTGTCTAATTACAGCACTAGATCCAATACATTCCACTGGAACAGATGTCATAATTGGTATGGCTATTTCTTCTCCTTCCAATACCTCGTATACAGTCTTTTCGGGCTTTGCAAAACAATATGTATTTATAATGACAAAGATATCCAAATGAAAGACAATTAAAATAGAAAACAAAGTTGTCAGAATAATTCTTAATAAAACAATATCAAATAGTACAAAAAAAAAGAAATAATATATACCCCCAACACACAGATTGCTGACCACTCATGTTCCTGGCTTGGGACAATCACTTCAGTAAAAGGTGGCGGGGTTAAGCAAGTTTTATTTGGCCTAATGTATCGATTCATTGCAATTATCTATGTAATAATTTTGAATTGCATGTTAATGGCACGGTCACTCAGAGATGATAATCAGTAAATACTGAACTTGTAAGATGCTAAGCAACACATCACCTTCTTCAATATAATTTTGCGTGAAAAGGATATTGTTCTCCTCATATTCATTGATATCCAGGTGTTACTAATCAATTGTTTACCGACTATGTGAAATTAACTAGCTCAAATATAAAATCGTACGTATTACTATTACGGGAATACAATTACTGGTACAGTATCACACAAGGTGCATATAAAACAATGAAGGTTTGCATACCTAAAAGAGATTGATATCAAACGGGAGATGATGCAGCATTGAAAAATCTAAATGGCTGTTGAAAATGTAACTACATTGTTCATTTGATTTGAAAAACCTCGTATCATGGGTCAATGGGTTGACACGTGACTTCGGACTTGAAATTTCACCAATCAACGAAGCGGAAAGCAATTTAACCACGCCCACCTCTTGGAACTATTTTGGAGCGTCATGATAAATATCCATAATGGCAACATTTGGACATGTGGAATTTTAAAGCAAATTAAATATGGAATGTAATGTGTGTAGTTTATAGGGTGGTATAGGCGCTGACGGAAGAACATATTTATGCGAACTGTACTTCAGTCACCGCTTTTCACACGATAATCAATCTGCAAAAGATTGCATTCGACTCTTTAATACTGTTCAATATGGAAGACTATTCTAAAATGAAAGACTTAAATATACCTTAACACCAGCCTCAAATAGATTACTGTGATGGTATGGTCCAGGAACAGAGGAAGCATCAAGTCTTGCACGAACAGCACATTTTACCTACAGATATATAAATATACATGTATATACTATTGGGAAACATGGTTTAAGAGGATTATAATATTTATTTCTCGTAACTATAACAGATGAAATATGTATCCTATATAATACAGAGCTTAAAATGATGTGATACATTGTTCTCAAATTAATAAAACATACATGTGTAATTACCATGTATACACGATTAAACACAAGTATAATAACTGTCTTTAGTTTGACCTTGCGCAGCAGTGTATCGCCTCGCTTAATGCAACTCATTGTGTATGTAGCCGATTTGGCCATGTGGGCGAAATGATCTGCCTTTAGCTTAGCGAATCGAAACTGCAGTGTACCAACAATGTGGATTTGAACCTCGGTATGGAAAATATAAAACCGGGTTAAGATCATGTTAAGAACCGAAAACTCTCCTCATAGTGTTTTCCAAAATGATTCTGAATATGCGATTATATACAAATTCTTACCACCATGTTCATTTGGTATTGTCCGACCCAGTCAGTAGGACGTAGCAATGACTGGTCGATGTTACTGTATGCAAGTCTCTTATGTGTTACAACACTGTGTTCGTTTATGTACCAATATACATCATAACTGTAAGCTTGGCCATCTACATCAGCAAAAGAACATCTAAATATTGCTTCAAGTCTGGGTCCCAACTTGTCACTAAGAATAACCCCTTCAGCTAACTCTGCCTTTACCATTGGAGTGAAGACTTCCGGTGGGAAATCATCTAAAAGAATGCAGACATGAGATGATTTACATTAAAAAAATGTTGATTATTTTGTCAAAATTAAGTTTAAAATTGAAACATAAAAATCCTATTTTCTTAAAAATTGTTTCGAATTTTAACATTAAGTTCACTATTTTCCTATTCTATTATTTAGAAAATGAAAAGTTATTTTGCTCTAGATTTTTTTAAGGATATAATCATAAGTTGACACATGTTTATGTATTGAAATTGTAACAGAAAATAAAACATTTTTTTTTTTCAAATTAAAATCGTTAATGGAATCTTTTCATTTGTTAGTGGAAATACATAATTAAAAGTACCCTATCATGGCCTCGTTAATCCTAGTAGCATGCCATATAGATAAATGTGGTGTTAGTCATTTTAGTATAACATAGTTAAAATGTATCAATGAATGCATAGCATTTTTAGCAGGTATGTCAGATTAAATAGCAAATACAAAATATAGAGAAAAACAGAAATAATTACAGAAAACATCATACATTGTAGCAAAACAAAATACACATATAAGAGACAACACACAGTGTATGACAAACGCTATTTCTACAATTTATATTTATACTAACAAGATATAAGTATACGGTATGATTTACTGAATATGATACTTGGCAACATACAACAGTGTACACTGCAAATATAAAAAACAGTGTACACTGTAAATGTATGTATCATATATTATTGCACGATTAAATTTGCATTATTTGCATGTATGAAATATTTGATATCTGTTATCTATAATACTTGTAAAATTGTTGGAGTATCTTCCTAATACGGTAATTTTTTTTCATGGAAGAGTATAAATTTAATTTCTCTTACAAGAATATTGATTATGTCACATGTTTCTCTCCTTTGATTTGAAACATACTAGCTTTTATATATGGAGAATCCTTATTATTGTGAGTTAAACATGCATAATATCACCATATTCTTCTTTTATTTTGTACCCTGTAACTAAATTTTCCAAGGTTAGAATATGTTCACCTAATTTAAGTTTTAAAAACAAGTTTGTTTTTCTTATCCTCCAAAATCTTTCCAATCTTAAGCATTCAAAGAAGAAGTGTTCATAATTTTCTGCTGTAATTTGACAATCATTACATAGGTTATTAGTGGTTATATGCCATTTGAATAATAATTCTTACATGGGAAAATATAATGGATTAATTTCCATTCATAAACTTTAAATGTGTTCTCTTTCATGCTTTTATACACGAATGTCAGACTTTTCTCAATCTCAGAATAAAATCTAATGTTTAATTGTTCAACCAAATATTGAATCCCTAGGGAATTGAATTATTTTGACTTTTGAGTAGATTTAATATATTTTTACTGGGTTGGTTATTTAAGTTTTGTGAATCTAAATATATTGGGGTGTTAAAAAAGCTGATATTCACCTTCGTCATAATTGACTTTTCATTCTTTATTATTTGTTTCCATTCTGCTTGGATGAATTTTCTAACTATAGATGCTTCTGACATCAACTGTTGTTTACATATTAGATTGTGTAATAACCAATGTACTTGGATATTTTAACATGTAGAGTAGGAACTGCTTACCCTTCCGGAGCACCCTGGAATTAAGTTATGTTCTTGTTGCCCGATCTTCAGTTTTTTTGTGCAGAGTTTTGTAGATATTTTTTTGTCATTTTGTTGACCATTGTATTATCTGTCCTTTTTCAATTTACGGTTTCTGGTTAACCTTTGGTATCTTATAAAGAAATTATCCTGAAAAAATCGAACGATTAATGTTCTCTACAAAGACATGACTATAAAGGAAACGTTCAACATACATTTTTAAGGTTATATTTTTTTAATAAAAAGAAAGTTTAAACAGTGATGGTCATCAACTAAACCAATATCAACTAAACCAACAATCACCTCTCATCTTAACTGAACTCGCTAAACACAAACAAGACCAAAAACGACATACGATGTTGGGAATCCAAGTCGTGGTTTGGGAAGTGGGCACACATGTGGCGGAGTTAAACCTGTTTATGGGATCCTGACCCTCCCCTCTGTTATTCCTCATAAAACAACCTATACTTACTCGTACATCCAGGAGCATAACCAGTCTCCGAATACTCGCCGTCAGGACATTCAACCTCCGTTCCTGTTAAAATACATACTGTTAGATATCTTGTAACTAATTAAAATCTATCACTCTAATGGGTTCCTTGTCTTCATACATAGGATTTGCTCGTTAATTAAATTAGGATTCATGATGAATTGGCCAACGGTGGGAGGGTGTGGGGTACATTTGGCTGAGTTAGTCAGAAAGGATTAAGCGACAAAAATGGTCAGTAGATGAAATTGGATTAAATGGAAAATATGTGAAAGTCGACATTTTGTTAATCGTCTTACGTATAAAATTGAGTTTTATCAAATAAAACCGAAGGCTTCAACCATCATATTAGATAGTACACAAGGACATAGGAAGACATTACGAGTAAACAATGGCTAACTTTGAACAAAAAAATAAGCAATAATAAAAAATAACAATAAAAAACATAAATGAAAATAACAAATTAAAAAACAACAAAGCACAAAAGCAAACATAGACAAAAACATAACTACAAACAGACAAAATAAATAGTTAAGTCAATGTAAAGATAGAAACATAACAACAAACTGACAAAATAAATAGTTAAGTCAATACAAATATCGAAACATATCAACAAATAGACAAAATAAATAGTTAAGTCAATACAAATATAGAAAGATAACTACAAACAGACAAAATAAATAGTGAAGTCAATACAAAGATAGAAAAATAACTACAAACAGATAAAATAAATAGTTAAGTCAATAGAAATATAGAAACATAACTACAAACAGACAAAATAAATAGTTAAGTCAATACAAAGATAGAAACGTAACCACAAACAGACAAAATAAATAGTTAAGTCAATACAAAGATAGAAACATAACTACAAACAGACAACATAAATAGTTAAGTCAATACAAAGATAGAAACATAACTACAAACAGACAAAATAAATAGTTAAGTCAATTCAAAGATAGCAAAATAACTACAAACAGACAAAATAAATAGTTAAGTCAATACAAAGATAGAAACATAACTACACACAGACACAATAAATAGTTCAGTCAATAGAAAGATAGAAACATAGCTACAAACAGACAAAATAAATAGTTAAGTCAATACAAAGATAGAAACATAACTACAAGCAGAAAAAATAAATAGTTAAGTCAATACAAAGATAGAAACATAACTACAAACAGACAAAATAAATAGTTAAGTCAATACAAAGATAGAAACATAACTACAAACAGACAAAATAAATAATTAAGTCAATACAAAGATAGAAGCATAACTACAAACATACAAAATAAATAGTTAAATCAATACAAAGACAGAAACATAACTACAAACAGACAAAATAAATAGTTAAGTCAATACAAAGATCGAAACATATCAACAAATAGAAAAAATAAATAGTTAAGTCAATAGAAAGATAGAAACTAACTACAAACAGACAAAATAAATAGTTAAGTCAATACAAAGATAGAAACATAACTACAAACAGACAAAATAAATAGTTAAGTCAATACAAAGAGAGAAGCATAACTACAAACATACAAAATAAATAGTTAAGTCAATACAAAGATAGAAACATAACTACAAACTGACAAAATAAAGAGTTAAGTCAACACATGGATAGAAACATAACTACAAACAGACAAAATAAATAGTTATGTCAATGCAAAGATAGAAACATAACTACAAACAGACAAAATAAATAGTTAAGTCAATACAAAGATAGAAACATAACTACAAACAGACAAAATAAATAGTTAAGTCAATATAAAGATAGAAACATAACAACAAACAGACAAAAATAAACAGTTAAGTCAATACAAAGATAGAAACATAACTACACACAGACAAAAATAAATAGTTAAGTCAATACAAAGATAGAAACATAACTACAAGCAGACAAAATAAATAGTAAAGTCAATACAAAGATAGAAACATAACTAAAAACAGACAAAATATATAGTTAAGTCAATACAAATATAGAAAGATAACTACAAACAGACAAAATAAATAGTGAAGTCAATACAAAGATAGAAACATAACTACAAACATACAAAATAAATAGTTAAGTCAATACAAAGATAGAAAAATAACTACAAACAGATAAAATAAATAGTTAAGTCAATAGAAATATAGAAACATAACTACAAACAGACAAAATAAATAGTTAAGTCAATACAAAGATAGAAACATAACCACAAACAGGCAAAATAAATAGTTAAGTCAATACAAAGATAGAAACATAACTACAAACAGACAAAACAAATAGTTAAGTCAATACAAAGATAGAAACATAACTACAAACAGACAAAATAAATAGTTAAGTCAATACAAAGATAGAAACATAACCACAAACAGACAAAATAAATAGTTAAGTCAATACAAAATTAGAAACATAACTACAAACAGACAAAACAAATAGTTAAGTCAATACAAAGATAGAAACATAACTACAAACAGACAAAATAAATAGTTAAGTCAATACAAAGATAGAAACATAACTACAAACAGACAAAATAAATAGTTAAGTCAATACAAAGATAGAAACATAATAACAAACAGACGAAATAAATAGTTAAGTCAATACAAAGATAGAAACATAACTACAACAAACAAAATAAATAGTAAAGTTAATACAAAGATAGAAACATAACTACAAACAGACAGAATACATAGTTAAGTCAATGCAAAGATAGAAACATAACTACAAATAGACAAAATAAATAGTTAAGTCAATACAAAGATAGAAACATAACTACAGACAGACAAAATAAATAGTTAAGTCAATACAAAGATAGAAACATAACTACAAACAGACACAATAAATAGTTCAATCAATAGAAAGATAGAAACATAGCTACAAACAGACAAAATAAATAGTTAAGTCAATACAAAGATAGAAACATAACTACAAACAGACAAAATAAATAGTTAAGTCAATACAAAGATAGAAACATAACTACAAACAGACAAAATAAATAGTTATGTCAATTCAAAGATATCAAAATAACTACAAACAGACAAAATAAATAGTTAAGTCAATGCAAAGATAGAAACATAACCACAAACAGACAAAATAAATAGTTAAGTCAATACAAAGATAGAAACATAACTACAAACAGACAACATAAAGAGTTAAGTCAATACAAAGATAGAAACATAACTACAAACAGACAAAATAAATAGTTAAGTCAATTCAAAGATAGCAAAATAACTACAAACAGACAAAATAAATAGTTAAGTCAATACAAAGATAGAAACATAACTACACACAGACACAATAAATAGTTCAGTCAATAGAAAGATAGAAACATAGCTACAAACAGACAAAATAAATAGTTAAGTCAATACAAAGATAGAAACATAACTACAAGCAGAAAAAATAAATAGTTAAGTCAATATAAAGATAGAAACATAACTACAAACAGACAAAATAAATAATTAAGTCAATACAAAGATAGAAGCATAACTACAAACATACAAAATAAATAGTTAAATCAATACAAAGACAGAAACATAACTACAAACAGACAAAATAAATAGTTAAGTCAATACAAAGATCGAAACATATCAACAAATAGAAAAAATAAATAGTTAAGTCAATAGAAAGATAGAAACTAACTACAAACAGACAAAATAAATAGTTAAGTCAATACAAAGATAGAAACATAACTACAAACAGACAAAATAAATAGTTAAGTCAATACAAAGATAGAAACATAACTACAAACAGACAAAATAAATAATTAAGTCAATACAAAGAGAGAAGCATAACTACAAACATACAAAATAAATAGTTAAGTCAATACAAAGATAGAAACATAACTACAAACTGACAAAATAAAGAGTTAAGTCAACACATGGATAGAAACATAACTACAAACAGACAAAATAAATAGTTATGTCAATGCAAAGATAGAAACATAACTACAAACAGACAAAATAAATAGTTAAGTCAATACAAAGATAGAAACATAACTACAAACAGACAAAATAAATAGTTAAGTCAATATAAAGATAGAAACATAACAACAAACAGACAAAAATAAACAGTTAAGTCAATACAAAGATAGAAACATAACTACACACAGACAAAAATAAATAGTTAAGTCAATACAAAGATAGAAACATAACTACAAGCAGACAAAATAAATAGTAAAGTCAATACAAAGATAGAAACATAACTAAAAACAGACAAAATAAATAGTTAAGTCAATACAAATATAGAAAGATAACTACAAACAGACAAAATAAATAGTTAAGTCAATACAAAGATAGAAAAATAACTACAAACAGATAAAATAAATAGTTAAGTCAATAGAAATATAGAAACATAACTACAAACAGACAAAATAAATAGTTAAGTCAATACAAAGATAGAAACATAACCACAAACAGACAAAATAAATAGTTAAGTCAATACAAAGATAGAAACATAACTACAAACAGACAACATAAATAGTTAAGTCAATACAAAGATAGAAACATAACTACAAACAGACAAAATAAATAGTTAAGTCAATTCAAAGATAGCAAAATAACTACAAACAGACAAAATAAATAGTTAAGTCAATACAAAGATAGAAACATAACTACAAACAGACACAATAAATAGTTCAGTCAATAGAAAGATAGAAACATAGCTACAAACAGACAAAATAAATAGTTAAGTCAATACAAAGATAGAAACATAACTACAAGCAGAAAAAATAAATAGTTAAGTCAATACAAAGATAGAAACATAACAACAAACAGACAAAATAAATAGTTAAGTCAATACAAAGATAGAAACATAACTACAAACAGACAAAATAAATAATTAAGTCAATACAAAGATAGAAGCATAACTACAAACATACAAAATAAATAGTTAAATCAATACAAAGACAGAAACATAACTACAAACAGACAAAATAAATAGTTAAGTCAATACAAAGATCGAAACATATCAACAAATAGAAAAAATAAATAGTTAAGTCAATAGAAAGATAGAAACTAACTACAAACAGACAAAATAAATAGTTAAGTCAATACAAAGATAGAAACATAACTACAAACAGACAAAATAAATAGTTAAGTCAATACAAAGATAGAAACATAACTACAAACAGACAAAATAAATAATTAAGTCAATACAAAGAGAGAAGCATAACTACAAACATACAAAATAAATAGTTAAGTCAATACAAAGATAGAAACATAACTACAAACTGACAAAATAAAGAGTTAAGTCAACACATGGATAGAAACATAACTACAAACAGACAAAATAAATAGTTATGTCAATGCAAAGATAGAAACATAACTACAAACAGACAAAATAAATAGTTAAGTCAATACAAAGATAGAACCATAACTACAAACAGACAAAATAAATAGTTAAGTCAATATAAAGATAGAAACATAACAACAAACAGACAAAAATAAACAGTTAAGTCAATACAAAGATAGAATCATAACTACACACAGACAAAAATAAATAGTTAAGTCAATACAAAGATAGAAACATAACTACAAGCAGACAAAATAAATAGTAAAGTCAATACAAAGATAGAAACATAACTAAAAACAGACAAAATAAATAGTTAAGTCAATACAAATATAGAAAGATAACTACAAACAGACAAAATAAATAGTGAAGTCAATACAAAGATAGAAACATAACTACAAACAGACAAAATAAATAGTTAAGTCAATACAAAGATAGAAAAATAACTACAAACAGATAAAATAAATAGTTAAGTCAATAGAAATATAGAAACATAACTACAAACAGACAAAATAAATAGTTAAGTCAATACAAAGATAGAAACATAACCACAAACAGACAAAATAAATAGTTAAGTCAATACAAAGATAGAAACATAACTACAAACAGACAACATAAATAGTTAAGTCAATACAAAGATAGAAACATAACTACAAACAGACAAAATAAATAGTTAAGTCAATTCAAAGATAGCAAAATAACTACAAACAGACAAAATAAATAGCTAAGTCAATACAAAGATAGAAACATAACTACACACAGACACAATAAATAGTTCAGTCAATAGAAAGATAGAAACATAGCTACAAACAGACAAAATAAATAGTTAAGTCAATACAAAGATAGAAACATAACTACAAGCAGAAAAAATAAATAGTTAAGTCAATACAAAGATAGAAACATAACTACAAACAGACAAAATAAATAGTTAAGTCAATACAAAGATAGAAACATAACTACAAACAGACAAAATAAATAATTAAGTCAATACAAAGATAGAAGCATAACTACAAACATACAAAATAAATAGTTAAATCAATACAAAGACAGAAACATAACTACAAACAGACAAAATAAATAGTTAAGTCAATACAAAGATCGAAACATATCAACAAATAGAAAAAATAAATAGTTAAGTCAATAGAAAGATAGAAACTAACTACAAACAGACAAAATAAATAGTTAAGTCAATACAAAGATAGAAACATAACTACAAACAGACAAAATAAATAGTTAAGTCAATACAAAGATAGAAACATAACTACAAACAGACAAAATAAATAATTAAGTCAATACAAAGAGAGAAGCATAACTACAAACATACAAAATAAATAGTTAAGTCAATACAAAGATAGAAACATAACTACAAACTGACAAAATAAAGAGTTAAGTCAACACATGGATAGAAACATAACTACAAACAGACAAAATAAATAGTTATGTCAATGCAAAGATAGAAACATAACTACAAACAGACAAAATAAATAGTTAAGTCAATACAAAGATAGAACCATAACTACAAACAGACAAAATAAATAGTTAAGTCAATATAAAGATAGAAACATAACAACAAACAGACAAAAATAAACAGTTAAGTCAATACAAAGATAGAAACATAACTACAAACAGACAAAATAAATAGTTAAGTCAATACAAAGATAGAAACATAACTACAAACAGACAAAATAAATAGTTAAGTCAATACAAAGATAGAAACATAACCACAAACAGACAAAATAAATAGTTAAGTCAATACAAAGATAGAAACATAACTACAAACAGACAAAACAAATAGTTAAGTCAATACAAAGATAGAAACATAACTACAAACAGACAAAATAAATAGTTAAGTCAATACAAAGATAGAAACATAACCACAAACAGACAAAATAAATAGTTAAGTCAATACAAAATTAGAAACATAACTACAAACAGACAAAACAAATAGTTAAGTCAATACAAAGATAGAAACATAACTACAAACAGACAAAATAAATAGTTAAGTCAATACAAAGATAGAAACATAACTACAAACAGACAAAATAAATAGTTAAGTCAATACAAAGATAGAAACATAATAACAAACAGACGAAATAAATAGTTAAGTCAATACAAAGATAGAAACATAACTACAACAAACAAAATAAATAGTAAAGTTAATACAAAGATAGAAACATAACTACAAACAGACAGAATAAATAGTTAAGTCAATACAAAGATAGAAACATAACTACAAATAGACAAAATAAATAGTTAAGTCAATACAAAGATAGAAACATAACTACAGAGAGACAAAATAAATAGTTAAGTCAATACAAAGATAGAAACATAACTACAAACAGACACAATAAATAGTTCAGTCAATAGAAAGATAGAAACATAGCTACAAACAGACAAAATAAATAGTTAAGTCAATACAAAGATAGAAACATAACTACAAACAGACAAACTAAATAGTTAAGTCAATACAAAGATAGAAACATAACTACAAACAGACAAAATAAATAGTTAAGTCAATTCAAAGATATCAAAATAACTACAAACAGACAAAATAAATAGTTAAGTCAATGCAAAGATAGAAACATAACCACAAACAGACAAAATAAATAGTTAAGTCAATACAAAGATAGAAACATAACTACAAACAGACAACATAAATAGTTAAGTCAATACAAAGATAGAAACATAACTACAAACAGACAAAATAAATAGTTAAGTCAATTCAAAGATCGCAAAATAACTACAAACAGACAAAATAAATAGTTAAGTCAATACAAAGATAGAAACATAACTACACACAGACACAATAAATAGTTCAGTCAATAGAAAGATAGAAACATAGCTACAAACAGACAAAATAAATAGTTAAGTCAATACAAAGATAGAAACATAACTACAAACAGACAAAATAAATAGTTAAGTCAATACAAAGATAGAAACATAACTACAAACAGACAAAATAAATAATTAAGTCAATACAAAGATAGAAGCATAACTACAAACATACAAAATAAATAGTTAAATCAATACAAAGACAGAAACATAACTACAAACAGACAAAATAAATAGTTAAGTCAATACAAAGATCGAAACATATCAACAAATAGAAAAAATAAGTAGTTAAGTCAATAGAAAGATAGAAACTAACTACAAACAGACAAAATAAATAGTTAAGTCAATACAAAGATAGAAACATAACTACAAACAGACAAAATAAATAGTTAAGTCAATACAAAGATAGAAACATAACTACAAACAGACAAAATAAATAATTAAGTCAATACAAAGAGAGAAGCATAACTACAAACATACAAAATAAATAGTTAAGTCAATACAAAGATAGAAACATAACTACAAACTGACAAAATAAAGAGTTAAGTCAACACATGGATAGAAACATAACTACAAACAGACAAAATAAATAGTTAAGTCAATACAAAGATAGAAACATAACTACAAACAGACAAAATAAATAGTTAAGTCAATATAAAGATAGAAACATAACAACAAACAGACAAAAATAAACAGTTAAGTCAATACAAAGATAGAAACATAACTACACACAGACAAAAATAAATAGTTAAGTCAATACAAAGATAGAAACATAACTACAAGCAGACAAAATAAATAGTAAAGTCAATACAAAGATAGAAACATAACTAAAAACAGACAAAATAAATAGTTAAGTCAATACAAATATAGAAAGATAACTACAAACAGACAAAATAAATAGTGAAGTCAATACAAAGATAGAAACATAACTACAAACAGACAAAATAAATAGTTAAGTCAATACAAAGATAGAAAAATAACTACAAACAGATAAAATAAATAGTTAAGTCAATAGAAATATAGAAACATAACTACAAACAGACAAAATAAATAGTTAAGTCAATACAAAGATAGAAACATAACCACAAACAGACAAAATAAATAGTTAAGTCAATACAAAGATAGAAACATAACTACAAACAGACAAAACAAATAGTTAAGTCAATACAAAGATAGAAACATAACTACAAACAGACAAAATAAATAGTTAAGTCAATACAAATATAGAAACATAACCACAAACAGACAAAATAAATAGTTAAGTCAATACAAAATTAGAAACATAACTACAAACAGACAAAACAAATAGTTAAGTCAATACAAAGATAGAAACATAACTACAAACAGACAAAATAAATAGTTAAGTCAATACAAAGATAGAAACATAACTACAAACAGACAAAATAAATAGTTAAGTCAATACAAAGATAGAAACATAATAACAAACAGACGAAATAAATAGTTAAGTCAATACAAAGATAGAAACATAACTACAACAAACAAAATAAATAGTAAAGTTAATACAAAGATAGAAACATAACTACAAACAGACAGAATAAATAGTTAAGTCAATACAAAGATAGAAACATAACTACAAATAGACAAAATAAATAGTTAAGTCAATACAAAGATAGAAACATAACTACAGACAGACAAAATAAATAGTTAAGTCAATACAAAGATAGAAACATAACTACAAACAGACACAATAAATAGTTCAGTCAATAGAAAGATAGAAACATAGCTACAAACAGACAAAATAAATAGTTAAGTCAATACAAAGATAGAAACATAACTACAAACAGACAAAATAAATAGTTAAGTCAATACAAAGATAGAAACATAACTACAAACAGACAAAATAAATAGTTAAGTCAATTCAAAGATATCAAAATAACTACAAACAGACAAAATAAATAGTTAAGTCAATGCAAAGATAGAAACATAACTACACACAGACACAATAAATAGTTGAGTCAATAGAAAGATAGAAACATAGCTACAAACAGACAAAATAAATAGTTAAGTCAATACAAAGATAGAAACATAACTACAAGCAGAAAAAATAAATAGTTAAGTCAATACAAAGATAGAAACATAACTACAAACAGACAAAATAATATTTAAGTCAATACAAAGATAGAAACATAACTACAAACAGACAAAATAAATAGTTAAGTCAATTCAAAGATAGCAAAATAACTACAAACAGATAAAATAAATAGTTAAGTCAATACAAAGAGAGAAACATAACTACACACAGACAAAAATAAATAGTTAAGTCAATACAAAGATAGAAACATAACTACAAACAGACAAAATAAATAGTTAAGTCAATACAAATATAGAAACATAACTACAAACAGACAAAATAAATAGTTAAGTCAATACAAAGATAGAAACATAACAACAAACAGACAACATAAATAGTTAAGTCAATACAAAGATAGAAACATAACTACAAACAGACAAAATAAATAGTTAAGTCAATTCAAAGATCGCAAAATAACTACAAACAGACAAAATAAATAGTTAAGTCAATACAAAGATAGAAACATAACTACACACAGACACAATAAATAGTTCAGTCAATAGAAAGATAGAAACATAGCTACAAACAGACAAAATAAATAGTTAAGTCAATACAAAGATAGAAACATAACTACAAACAGACAAAATAAATAGTTAAGTCAATACAAAGATAGAAACATAACTACAAACAGACAAAATAAATAATTAAGTCAATACAAAGATAGAAGCATAACTACAAACATACAAAATAAATAGTTAAATCAATACAAAGACAGAAACATAACTACAAACAGACAAAATAAATAGTTAAGTCAATACAAAGATCGAAACATATCAACAAATAGAAAAAATAAGTAGTTAAGTCAATAGAAAGATAGAAACTAACTACAAACAGACAAAATAAATAGTTAAGTCAATACAAAGATAGAAACATAACTACAAACAGACAAAATAAATAGTTAAGTCAATACAAAGATAGAAACATAACTACAAACAGACAAAATAATATTTAAGTCAATACAAAGATAGAAACATAACTACAAACAGACAAAATAAATAGTTAAGTCAATTCAAAGATAGCAAAATAACTACAAACAGATAAAATAAATAGTTAAGTCAATACAAAGAGAGAAACATAACTACACACAGACAAAAATAAATAGTTAAGTCAATACAAAGATAGAAACATAACTACAAACAGACAAAATAAATAGTTAAGTCAATACAAATATAGAAACATAACTACAAACAGACAAAATAAATAGTTAAGTCAATACAAAGATAGAAACATAACAACAAACAGACAAAATAAATAGTTAAGTCAATACAAAGATAGAAACATAACTACAACAGACAAAATAAATAGTTAAGTCAATACAAAGATAGAAAAATAACTACAAACAGATAAAATAAATAGTTAAGTCAATACAAATGTAGAAATATAACTACAAACAGACAAAATAAATAGTTAAGTCAATACAAAGATAGAAACATAACTACAAACAGACAAAATAAATAGTTAAGTCAATACAAAGATAGAAACATAACTACAAACAGACGAAATAAATAGTTAAGTCAATACAAAGATAGCAACATAACTACAAACAAACAAAATAAATAGTAAAGTCAATACAAAGATAGAAACATAACTACAAACAGACAGAATAAATAGTTAAGTCAATACAAAGATAGAAACATAACTACAAATAGACAAAATAAATAGTTAAGTCAATACAAAGATAGAAACATAAATGTAGACAGACAAAAAAAATAGTTAAGTCAATACAAACATAGAAACATAACTACAAACAGACAAAATAAATAGTTCAGTCAATACAAAGATAGAAACATAACTACAAACAGACAAAATAAATAGTTAAGTCAATACAAAGATAGAAACATAACTACAAACAGACAAAATAAATAGTTAAGTCAATACAAAGATAGAAAAATAACTACAAACATATAAAATAAATAGTTAAGTCAATAGAAATATAGAAACATAGCTACAAACAGACAAAATAAATAGTTAAGTCAATACAAAGATAGAAACATAACCACACACAGACAAAATAAATAGTTAAGTCAATACAAAATTAGAAACATAACTACAAACAGACAAAACAAATAGTTAAGTCAATACAAAGATAGAAACATAACTACAAACAGACAAAATAAATAGTTAAGTCAATACAAAGATAGAAACATAACTACAAACAGACGAAATAAATAGTTAAGTCAATACAAAGATAGAAACATAACTGCAGACAGACAAAATAAATAGTTAAGTCAATACAAAGATAGAAACATAACTACAAACAGACACAATAAATAGTTCAGTCAATAGAAAGATAGAAACATAACTACAAACAGACAAAAATAAATAGTTAAGTCAATACAAAGATAGAAACATAACTACAAGCAGACAAAATAAATAGTTAAGTCAATACAAAGATAGAATCATAACTACAAACAGACAAAATAAATAGTTAAGTCAATACAAAGATAGAAACATAACTACAAACAGACAAAATAAATAGTTAACTCTATACAAAGATAGAAACATAATTACACACAGACAAAAATAATTAGTTAAGTCAATACAAAGATAGAAACATAACTACAAGCAGACAAAATAAATAGTAAAGTCAATACAAAGATAGAAACATAACTACAAACAGACAAAATAAATAGTTAAGTCAATACAAATATAGAAACATAACTACAAACAGACAAAATAAATAGTTAAGTCAATACATAGATAGAAACATAACTACAAACAGACAAAATAAATAGTTAAGTCAATACAAAGATAGAAACATAACTACAACAGACAAAATAAATAGTTAAGTCAATACAAAGATAGAAACATAACTACAAACAGACGAAATAAATAGTTAAGTCAATACAAAGATAGAAACATAGCTACAAACAAACAAAATAAATAGCAAAGTCAATACAAAGATAGAAACATAAATACAAACAGACAGAATAAATAGTTAAGTCAATACAAAGATAGAAACATAACTACAAATAGACAAAATAAATAGTTAAGTCAATACAAAGATAGAAACATAACTACACACAGAGAAAATAAATAGTTAAGTCAATACAAAGATAGAAACATAACTACAAACAGACAAAATAAATAGTTCAGTCAATACAAAGATAGAAACATAACTACAAACAGACAAAATAAATAGTTCAGTCAATACAAAGATAGAAACATAACTACAAACAGACAAAATAAATAGTTAAGTCAATACAAAGATAGAAACATAACTACACACAGACAAAACAAATAGTAAAGTCAATACAAAGATAGAAACATAACTACAAACAGACAAAATAAATAGTTAAGTCAATACAAAGATAGAAAGATAACTACAAACAGACAAAATAAATAGTTAAGTCAATACAAAGATAGAAACATAACTACAAACAGACAAAGTAAATAGTTAAGTCAATACAAAGATAGAAACATAACTACACACAGACAAAGTAAATAGTTAAGTCAATACAAAGATAGAAACATAACTACAAACAGACAAAATAAATAGTTAAGTCAATACAAAGATAGAAACATAACTACAAACAGACAAAATAAATAGTTAAGTCAATATAAAGATAGAAACATAACTACAAACAGACAAAAATAAATAGTTAAGTCAATTCAAAGATAGAAACATAACTACACACAGACAAAAATAAATAGTTAAGTCAATACAAAGATAGAAACATAACTACAAGCAGACAAAATAAATAGTAAAGTCAATGTAAAGATAGAAACATAACAACAAACTGACAAAAAAATAGTTAAGTCAATACAAAGATAGAAACATATCAACAAATAGACAAAATTAATAGTTAAGTCAATAGAAAGATAGAAACCGAACTACAAACAGACAAAATAAATAGTTAAGTCAATACAAAGATAGAAACATAACTACAAACAGACAAAATAAATAGTTAAGTCAATATAAAGATAGAAACATAACTACAAACAGACAAAATAAATAATTAAGTCAATACAAAGATAGAAGCATAACTACAAACATACAAAATAAATAGTTAAATCAATACAAAGACAGAAACATAACTACAAACAGACAAAATAAATAGTTAAGTCAATACAAAGATCGAAACATATCAACAAATAGACAAAATAAATAGTTAAGTCAATAGAAAGATAGAAACTAACTACAAACAGACAAAATAAATAGTTAAGTCAATACAAAGATAGAAACATAACTACAAACAGACAAAATAAATAGCTAAGTCAATACAAAGATAAAAACATAACTACAAACAGACAAAATAAATAATTAAGTCAATACAAAGAGAGAAGCATAACTACAAACATACAAAATAAATAGTTAAGTCAATACAAAGATAGAAACATAACTACAAACTGACAAAATAAATAGTTAAGTCAATACAAATATCGAAACATATCAACAAATAGACAAAATTAATAGTTAAGTCAATAGAAAGATAGAAACCGAACTACAAACAGACAAAATAAATAGTTAAGTCAATACAAAGATAGAAACATAACTACACACAGACAAAAGTAAATAGTTAAGTCAATACAAAGATAGAAACATAACTACAAGCAGACAAAATAAATAATTATGTCAATACAAAGATGGACCGCAACCAGGCTGTTTTCATCTCAATAAGGCTCAGTTCAGTTGAGAAAATGACATATTGTGTGTAACAACTACTTCATAACAATATGTTTCGGACAATAGTAGTAGTCCCTTTTCAAGACACCTTTCAGATGACATGAGTCTTTTTTATATTTGAATATTATATGGTACTCTCATAACATTATGCAAAACAAATGTATATAAATACATAACAGACAGGTTTGTAATATTGACAAACAAATGTGCATTATTTCAATATCATTAAAATTTTAACTTCTTTGCTTTTAAACAATGCATATGTTGTCGAATTGAGGTATAGAAGGCTTTATATTTTGTATTTTCTACAAATTAAACATCAGAAATGAATCTATATTAAACATATCTGTTTCATTTCTACCTATGTAAATACAGATAAACCTGTATATCAGAGAAACCCAATGGAACCTGAAATTGTGCCCTTTCTAAGCTTTGCTCTTTATATACAGGTTATAATTATATGCGCTGTTCATTAATGGGGGAAAATGAGGCTGTCCTTTATAGACAGTGATTTGCTATATAAAAATGCAGCCCTTTATGAGGATTTGTCATTTATATACAGGTTAAGATTACATGCGCTATTCATTAATGGGGAAAAAGAGGCTGTCCTTTATAAACAGTCATTTGTTATATAGAGGTATCCATTATGACAGTATTGACTATTAGTCTGTAAGTACTTACCGAAACAGTATGCGGATTTTGCAAGGGTACTGCTGGCCAAATTATATACCAAGAAGTTTCCTGTGCAATTTATTATATCAATAGACCAGGTCCTCTCACACTGTGACGTGAATGTCTGTATGCAGGCTTGTTGAGATACGTGTTGGTCTAGTTCTGTTGGCAGGGCTCCTTGAAATATATAAAATTGTAATTACGCGCACATGAAAATTTTGATTTCCCTATATATATATATGGGTGTGTGTGGGGTGTGTGGGATTCTAGTGGCATACCATTACCTATGTATTGTTGAGATATTTGTTGGTTCGGTTCTGTTGGCAGGGCTCCTTGCAATATATAAAATTGTAATTACACGCACATGAAATTGTGTGGGATCACGGCCTATATTTGTTTGAACTTGACTGCTCCGATTCTTAGTTCGTTCTATTTTTGTTTGCCTACTGTGGTTGCTCTTCGTGACTTTTCACGGCAGGTGGTGATGACCTTTGGAGGGGCAGGGAGAGTTCTATCCGTATACCATTACATATATATTGCTTAATATCATATTGTCGTTTTACATAATTATGCCATGTTTGTGTAAATCAAAATGACGATGTCATTGTATATAGGAGGATTTGAACAGTGGACTATGATGCACAACACAGAATATGAAGAGTGAGCAAAGCATCGTAAGACACCACAATCAAGAAATTAGGTGGTCCGGAAGGGTGAGTATTTCATGTTCCAAATTATACTGGTGATGTATACATTGCGCATGGACCAGGAGATCATGATCATTTCCTAGCAGTTTCTGTGTGGATATATTGTTTCTGATAGTTTGTCTTTGATATGTAATGGAACAAGGACAGACAGTGCAGTGGTCAAAAGAAAAGAAAAAAAACAAAAGGACAAAACAATAATCCAAATAATACTACAAGTAATATTAAAGATTGGGCAACATGAACCCCATATGAAAAGTGATGTTGAATTCCGGTGCTCCGGAAGAGTAAAAAAGGTTCCTTCTCCATTAGTCACGACCGTCCTGTACTCTTTACCTATCCCGGTGCCAAGTCATGTCTAGCAAAATAAGTACAATCACAAAGATAAAACGAACAAAGAATCGGACAATTCAAGCTCGAACAAATACCAGCAGTAGTACCAGATCAATGGCATTAATAAGCATTACAACATCCGGCTCTTCGAGAACCCTTCATGTTCAAAGTCAATTATCGTTCATTTGTAGTAATTGTTAATGTAATGGTTAGCGTGCTCGCCCCGGGTGCTGTAGATCATGGGTTGGAGCCCCGATCGGTCAAACAAAAGACTATAAAATTGATATTTGTTGCTTCTTCGTTAAGCATGCAGCATTAAGGAGAAAGATCAAAGACCGGTTAGCTCGGATTCAGAATAATGTGTCCAAGTGAGGCGACACGTCTATCTACTGACTTTTATTTCAGTGAGCTAAGACAATAACATTCCAACTAGACTAGTACAAAGTGAAAATCCTCATCATCTCATTAAAATTTTTTACTTGTTCTCGCCATGATATAGCTGCAAAATCGCTGAGTTGGCGCTGAGCAACAAACACTCAATCAATCGATATTCAACGATCATAAGGACATTGGCTCCAATATTCAAAAAGAGATACAAGTAAGTCGGATCAGATAAATAGAGGTTACCTATTTGGATGTTTCAAATACTCCAAAGCACGCTAAAACCTCTTACGGATGCGACGAACTTTTTGTTATAGATGTTGTCTAGTTACGAGTGAACATATCTATAAACCTTTTTCATGTTATGTTTTGTTAGCATACTCGTCTCGAGTGCGAAGTATCGTGGATTCACTTCAGTCAAGCCAAATACCATCAGATCGATATTGTTGCTGCTCCGCTACGCACACAATGCACTGCCCATGAGTAAAGGCAAACATTAATTGGTTCAGAGGCAATACAATGAGGGCGAGTGGGTTGATATGCCTCTCTGTGGATTGTTGATGAGATGAGCATGATGGGCTTATACAATACACAACGCAACGCTTTGGTGGGTAAAAATTAGGCCTGATCATTATATCAACAAATTGTAGCTTATTCTGTTTGCTGACATAGTGTTAACTGATAATAATTCCATTGTTTATTAATTTTGTCTAATTATCAGAGTAGCAGCAAAGAGCAATAACTTGAACTCAAGATATTGAGCAAAGAGTCCACCTGGAAGGTTTCCGATTATTGAACTTTTGACAATTTAAACCAAATTGAGACATCTCAACAATAAATTCGAACAAAATAAGACTAAAGAAATTGTCTTGCTCGAAAAACTTAACTTAATCAAGTAGTCACGGAATTGATAATTTGTCGGAAAACCATTAGTTATGGCTCGCGTGTTATTCAAAACAGTGCGAAGTAGCAGGTGTCTCGAATGGAAACTGGTGTTGCATTTATTGCGGTTGAAATAGGTTTCAATTTCATTGGCAGAAACAGATATGTTTTGTCAAATCTGTAAATAAATGGGCAATATCCACGATCCTCCCAACACAGACACATGCTTAATATCATGCAAACATATAAAGAATAATTGTCTATACCATCTAGCCAGATTGGATACCACGTTTTACATCTAAAAGTTCCTGGTGCTTCGGTAGGCATTTCTGTCCCAGCAGCACTGATAATTCTATACCATCCTGGCTCCAGTCGGTCATCACTGATAGCTATCTCAGAATTATTGAGGTTAAGACTATATCCAGCGGATCTTTTAACTTCTTCCAACCGTTTGTAGTTATTACATGGATCTGAAAATTAATGTAAGTTAATTTTACTGTAGCATTGGAATGTTAATATTGTCCACAGTTAGTATGTCCTATCATAACCAACACTTAGAGACGAATTGAGCAGGTCTGTGGGTTTGAGCCCTGTGAACTATTACCAATACTCAGCACATACATGAGACAATATAATACTTTGATATTTCCCAGTAGTTCAGAAATAATAGTTTGATCTATTACCTGCAATCATATTAAATAACTGTATGCTATTAATTACATATGCTTACTAACGCTAACGAGGCCGGGTAAGATACCGGTACTGATTGTATTTTTAACAAATGTACATATTTCAATAAAAGTTAAATTAAGAAAAATCAAAGTTTATGAATATTTATAATGTTATGCATACAATTTATTCTTTTTTCATTTTACGTACCAGTTTGAGATAAAATTAAATCCAGTTGATATAACAGTAGCATATGTATAACAAGCACGAACATTTTAGACAAGTTAAACATGTCTATCAATTAACTCCTGTTTGCATTAAATATGTAATCTCAAAAACTGCGCTGCTTTACATTTATAATCATTTGTAAATAGTCTCAAGAACGGCGTGTCTGCATTAATAATCTTTCTTTTTTTACCTATGATCTCAATGTGTACACAATTACCAATCACTTAGAACGACTTCCTCGTACTCATATCTGTATATCTGCAAATTCTTGTTAAACCATTGTACCGAAAATACTATTGTATGATGTTGCAATTATTTGACAACCTATGATTGGATAAAATCATTCCTAAAGATAACGATAGCAAGGTGAGCCATATATTGAAATCTAGAGAATAATATTAATACGCTTTACCTGTCCAGGAGAAAATGTTTTCTATTGGCCATTACGTCTTTAGCCTTAGAACTTCCACGAAAGTCCGTCGAACATAGATCGAGGAAAAAACTTAGTTACTGTTTCAAGTTATAGATCAGCAACATCGTACAAAAAGCTCCCGTGACCGACTATGGTTATTTAGACGGTCACTAGGGAGCTTATAAGCTATATTCTTAGACTCTATGTAAATTATTTATTGAGATATAATTGTTTCATTTCTGCTAACCAGGAAGATACTGACACTAATGGTTCCTATTGGTTAAGTTGTAGTTGTTCACTTCGAAAGTTTTACGGTGAGAGTAGCCGTTTTAATCACATGTGGAAAGCACTTGCATGACCACATAATTTTAATACGAGGGTATGATTTGGGCCCATATAATTAGCTTAACATCTCCCCTTTTTATTGAAATACCTGTGCAAAGCATGGAAAATGAGAGGTCATGTATATGTGTGTTAGGAGTATCGATTTAACAAAGCATGCGAATTACGATACGCTCAAGCTTGCAGTTTGTATGCCTACGTTCAACATATGTGTCTTCTGTGTACTAAACTGTCAAGGATTTTTAATGAATTGTCCCATCCAATCATTCAAAACGTTTTTTCGGAAGTTATTACTAAGTTACAAATATTTATGTGTTGGGTGATAAACTGGAAAGAAAACACCGTCTGAACATTCCCAAAATCCAATAGAAAAATGGTAGAAAGAGGTAAAATCGATACCATTAACCGTAAAATACATTATCGCTCACTCTCCTGGCTCGATATAGGATCTTCAATAAACAGGTAGACTTATGGGCGCAACCCTCCTCTCTTGTGGTCATACAAGTGCTTTCAACATGTCAAACTTTCCATATAACCGAGCGAATAAACGTTAGAGAATACCGATGAGGCAATCAAAAATAGGCAATCCAGAGAAACTGGCAACGCAACGTAGGTTATACAAGGCGAACAACAACGTTATTACAAGAACGCTAAAATATTTAACATTATGCATAATATATTTAATCTTCATGACATAGAACCGCATCTCGAGTGCGGTATATCATGGGTTCGAGCCCCGGTCGGTTCAAACAAAAGACTAAGAAATAGGTATTTGTTGCTTTTCTGCTAAGCATGCAGCATTAAGGAGAAAGAGCAAAGATTGATTGGCTCGGAATCTGAATAATGTGTCGGAGTGGAGTGACATTTCTACCCGTGGACTGTTGTTTCAGCGAGCTAGCACTATACAAATCCAACTCAACGTGCTGGTCTAGTACAAAGCGGACCTCATCGTCATTTTATTGAAAATTAACTTGTTCTCGCCATGACATAGCTGACAAATAGCTGAATTGGCGTTAATCAACAATCACTCACTCACTCACTCATTACACAGAAGTTGGCATATGTAAAATATTAGTTTTATAACTAATTGAGTATAAACTAGACAACATCGTGACGTAAAGAACCAACACATCTTTATTTTTATCCCGACAAGCCATGTACTTTGCAGAAAAATTTAAGGACATATTGTATAATATTTGCTGTGATCCAACCAGAGATCCGACCGGAGATCCGATTCACGAATATGTAACTCGTACTTTAATTGTGTGTTCACGTTTCTCCCACTTTTGATTTTTTGGAATACAGGTAGAGAAAAGTGTATCTGTAATTAGGCTAACAGTGAATCCAGTATAAATAAAACTTTATATTTAAATAAGGAAGAACATATTTATTATCATATTTCATTTAAGAGCACTATGCTTAAAATGCATACTTTAATTGGCAATAGCTCTGAATTTAATTGAACTAAAAACAATGGTATGGTATTACAACTTTTACTAATGTATCGATAAAAAGACAAGCTTAAAATATAATTAAATAATATATTCCTTTTAAACCATATAGACGTCGTGTATATAAATAATTGTTCATTTAAAAGACAAGGTATTTTATTTTATCCTAGTTAATAATCAAAGTAGATCGAAATCAAATACAAAGAACAGGATGTCTGTGTAAACCCCGTGTTCTTCTTTCATTTTACATATCCCGGATTCATGCCAGATATTTAACATTGCTGATGTCGTAGATAATAAGTTCAAAACTTGGCAAAGCATATCCTAGTACCTTAAATTAAGACCAAATTATGACAATGCTCTCTTTTGAGGTATAATTCGTAATTAGATAAATATTTCAACGCATGCCAACATTGTAATTATCTTTCTTTATGACGGTTTCTTTTTAAAACATTAATATTATTTATTCTTTTTAGATGAACAACAATAAAGTACGAAGCCCGTTAACTGTCATGATAAATATTGTTATGACGTTTATACGAAATAGTATTTTGCATAAACGAAATTAAAAATATCAATAAACGAAATTAAAAAAAAAACAATTCTCATGTCAGCAAACGGGCTCCGTAAACTATTTCGCATAAACGAAATTAAAATGCTCATGTCAGTTACTGGGCTCCACAATAAGGCAACATATTAATATGCATTTAGCTTTTATTTATTTTCTTTCATATGCATTTCAAATATAAATAGTTGGTGCGGACAACAGAATCATGAACGCTCAACGATGGAAGCTGGCAGAGCAGCAGTATAACAAACCTGGATATTGCCGATGGTATCGTTGCCTGCAATTCAATAAGCCATGTGAGGTAGAAATCATTAAATTAGTCCTGAGCTCAACAATGCCACAACTATACAGCGAAATCTGTTCACGGAAATAATAAACCGAATTGTTTTCCTTTTTCTTTGGAAAATTTTACGTTCACGATATTTTGCTCATCATTGACTGTATGGAATTCATATTGATATAGTGTCTGTGTTCAATATAATATCGTAAGTATGTGTTGCGTCGGTAAAAGTTGTTGGCTGTCAATATCAATCATTTGTTGATAACAAAAAAAATGGCTTTTTGATAAAAACAGAGAGGAATAAATCCTAAAAAAAATAATGATATACTATATTAGGAGATGACACAAAATACCCTTCCGGAACACCTCAGTTCACACTCGGGTTTTAGTGGGGTACATCATTAGCTTTCCGTATAATATTTTGTAGATCGTTGTTTGTCCTTTGGTTCTTTTTCTGTTGGCCATTGTGTTGTCTGTCCTTCTTCGACCTACTATTCTGATTACCCCCTAGTATCTTCAAGCTCTTCTTATAGCATGGAATAACAAAATAGATATATCACTTATTAAGAGTATATGTGTATAGTCGCTTTCTAGAATGAAAAGACAAACCTATTATCAAAACGTGTGCTGGACGTGGAACAACAAACCGTAATACTAAGTGTCAGTTTTTCGACACGGATATTGGTTTATTATATATATTTGTTATTGAAATTTACAGTTCCTATTTAATGTAATTATTATTAAAATTAAGATCCACCTTCACACCTTGACCTATACCTCGAAATTGACAGTGAGGGGCGGTTAAGAACGAAACTTTACGACAAAAGAGATGATTTCAATTTTCCCATTGTGAACTTTCCATTTATATGTAGCAACATTCCAGCATACCTGCATATGGAATATATATCTCCTAGTTAGTACGACATTCCAGAGATTGTGGTTGCTATCAGGATTTCCATGATAGAGGGTTACTGCTAAAAAGAAGGTTCGGAACCAAGGGTTCCTCAAGGTTAAGTTGAAGTCATCACTTCGAAAATGTTATGGTTGCCACTATGACTTGGTTGACTGCTATGGAAAATAGGTGTCAAAAAATGACCACGAATATGTTCCCCTTGTCGTAAGCATTTCCCGGTTCTTTCCTCATTCATTACTTATCACCGGGTTTGTAACTAGATTAACATGACGGGTGTCACTAGTGGAGCAGGAACTGCTTACCCTTTCGGAGCACCTGAGCTCACCCCCTGTTTTTAGTGGGGTTCGTGTTACTCGGTCTTTAGTTCTATGTGTATGTTTTGTAGATCGTTGTTTGTCGCTTTGTACTTTTGGTCATTGTGTTGTCAGTTTTTCTTCGATATACAGATTCTGATTACCCCTTTGGTATTTTCAAACTCTGCTCCATCCTCAGGCATAGGTGACATTAGCCGATTTGTCAATCCTGTTAATGCCCTTTAGTTTACTTGCTCCCAAAACTTTTGATTGTCAATGAGATGATGATGAGGTCCACTTTGTTCAGGACCAACACGCTGTGTTGGATTTGTATAGTGCTAGCTCACTGAAACAACAGTCTGCGGGTAGACATGTCGCTCCACTAGGACAAATTATTCTGATTCCGAGCCAACCAGTCTTTGCCCGTTCTCCTTAATGCTGCGTGCTTAGCGTAGAAGCAACAACTACCAATTGTATAGTCTTTGGTTTAACCAGATCGGGACTCGAATCCTTAATCTACCTCACTCGAGGCGAGCACACTAACCATTACACCACCAAAGCTGTCCTTTCTCCTAAATGTGATATGTTAAACCGAGAAATATAAAGACAATTGGATAGTATTCGCTGTGATCCGACCGGAGATCGGACTCAGAAAAATATAAATCCACACTTTAATTGACAAAAACTTTGAATTTAATTGTAAAAAAACAACAATGGTATGGCATTACAATTAACTTGTACTAATTCATCAGCCAAAAAAATACGCTTCCTGGTTCACAAGTGTGTGTCCTTGACACATTAACGAAACCAATAACAAGACGAGCTTAAAATAGAACCAACTAATATATTCCTTTTAAACCTTAGACGTAGTTTATGTAAATAGTTGTTCATTTAAAAGATAAGAACTAGTATTTAAACCTAATAAATAATCAAACTAGGTCTAGGTCAAATACACAATTTAAGACTGTCTGTGTACATTCTTCTTTGATTGTGCATATCTCTGCTGCATACCATATGAGTAACATAACTGATCGTCTTTGATAACAAGGTTAAAAAGGTTAAAAATTTGCAAAGCATATATTATATATAACTTATTATCACAATGTCTTCTTTGGAGGTATAATTTATAATTAGATAAATATTTTAGCGCATGCCAACTTTGTAATTATCTTTCTTTATGGCGGTTTCTTCTTAAAACATTAATATTATGAAATTAAAAGACGCTTCTTTCTTAATTAGAATTTATTCCTTTTTGTTGCGTAACAATAATGCTACATATACATATACAGTTAACTTATTTAGGATATATATATTTGTCTAAATCAAAGAACATACCATGTACATGTACCCCCACTGAATCTCTAAAGGATACCGAGATGTAGTAAATATTTTTTTAAATAAGGGACCAAGCATACAACCCAACAGCGTCAGAGCTAGGTTTTTAGTTGACAATTTTGTTGTTCTTTCCTCTGCGGTATTCCAACCTATTTCGCTGGTACACGACATCACAGATTTGATTAACATAATAACGAACCATTTAGCACCCTCGGTGAATAAAAACGTAGATACCACATTTAGTGCGTACGACGTGTTTCAGGAATAATCTTCATCAGGTTATATAACAATGATGGAATGATATAAAATAATAACCCTCCTCTATGGAGCACCTCATTTCTTATTAATAAGAACTGTATTAGCTTGATTCGAAATCTTAATATTTATCTGTCTAATATAGGATATTAAACATTTCAGATTGGCTTTGCTTTGCTTTCCTAGTAGCCAATAAATTCCCACTGATCACAATGTAGTGCTAAAAGGTTTCATAATCTTGATATTTGTTTTAGAGTGCAAATTAAGCGAGCACAAATCAAACACATACTAAGCAATTCAACCCAAATTAGCTATGAAAACAATTATCCAGTGAGTGATTGTTGTTTAACGCCAACTCAACAATTCATGGCGAAAAGAAGTTAATTTTCAGTTAGATGATGATGAGGTCCGCTTTGTACTAGACCATCCCGCTTATTTCGATTTCCATAGTATTAGCTCACTGAAGCAACAGTCCTCGGATAAGCATGTTGCTCTATTAGGACACATTATCCTGATGCCGAGCCAACCAGTCTTTGCTCTTTCTCAGTAATGCTGAGTGATTAGCGGAGAAGTAACACATACAAAGTCATTGGTTTGACCGGATCGGGCTCGAACTCACAATCTACCACACTCAAAGCGAGTACGTTAACCATTGCAACGTTGATGTGGCTCACACTTGTCGGCATGGGTAGACTTCTCTGGAGGTTGTTGCTGCGATAAAATGGTGTAATACTATGTGATGTTACGCGCGATGTTGGTGACACTTGCAGTTACACATAATTTACATTGAAAAGAACGTTTCGCGTCTTCTTTTTCATTTTTTCTTCTTCCTTATTTATGTGTGCATACCGTGGGTTTGGATAGGATGGAGGTGGTGTATTGCTCTTTTTTTTCGGAATTTCACTTTTTGTTTGTATTGATTTTTATTTTATTTTGGCTTTCTTGTATATATTTGTGTTGTTGGTGTTTTCATTTAAGTGTTTATTTCAATGCTTGTTTGTTTGCTTATTTATTTCGTTTGTATTCCCTTTTAGTATTTATTTATTGTTTATGTTATGTGACTACTTTATCATTTTTTCTTTGAAAGTATATCTTGCTCTAAAACGAGATTATCATATTCTGTTTGTTTATTGATTGATTGTATATGTTGTATTCTTGAAAATTTCTCGTAATTACTTATGTATAATCTAGTGAAATTATAATTAAAATAATTCAGTTCACATTTTTAATTTTCATATTTATATATTTCGCGATTTTTTTAAAACTATTATATAATTATAGTTTCTACAATGCAGACATTCTTTTTTGCAATGCTTGTTCAAAAATGACACACACAAAAAATAAGGTCATGAATGCATTTTTAATTAGGGTCGCTTGAGTAAGCGGAAACACATCGTTATTTTTTCAGGTTTGGTATAATTTTGTATTTTGTTTTCGCTCTTTTGTTTGTTGTTTGTTGTTTTTCAAGCTTTGACATCGTTTTTTTGTTTTTAGCTTCGCTTTTTTTAGTTGTTGTTTATTTGTTTTAATTTTAATAGAAAACTACAGAAAAATATAGAAGTAGCGCGACGTTATTTTGCCGTCGATAAGAAAAAACGCTTACTGGACAAATTGGGTAACATTCTACAGTTTTACGTAGAAATCGTAATTTTTATCCGAAATCAAGTTTGTTAAGTTCATTCTCTACCACTGAAAATGAAAATTTTTCGTTATTTGGATTTAGCACACAATATGAGCGAAACATATAGTTTCGAATGTTTAAAGTTTTATACTTCGTGGTTTTTTAACGTCAAGTTGCAACTGGACATTTTGTTGACCTTACTCCTTTAGGAATATTTTTTAGCTTGCTTTAAAAATATCATTTTTGAAAAGACTTTTTCGTTTTTAAAAATAATAACATTTGATATGTATACCTTTTTTTGTGAACATTTGTAAAACATAGCTGAAATAAAGCTAGGTATTTGGCATGCAGATGTTTTTCCTTCAGCGTTACGTTCTTTTCTTTCCATAAACTTACCGATTTTTTTCTTTCAAGCATTGCTTTAATCAGAAATTGTTAATGGGGTAATAGAACACGTGACTCTGCTTCCGGTCCCACATAAAAAATTGTCCGAAAAACTTATTTTTAGGTTTTTACTGAGAAAAATGTAAAAGACATACGAATATTTTGTAACGCGTTACATGAGAAAATTGTGTGTTAACGACGTTTTCTTCCAATAAATTCGTTTTCAAATGCAAAAATAAACCTAATCTAATATAATAAAACAAATATTCGTATAATTCCCTATGCAAGCATGTATCGGAAATAAAAATCTACATTCGTTTTATTTATTTCATGTTCTATTTAGTCAAAGTATCACCAATAGCGCGCGTAACGTCATATATATTGCTAAATATCGTGAATATTGACATATGTACCTATGTCTGTGTAAGTTGAAATGTTGGTGTTCTGGTATATGGAGGGCATCGTGTACAAAATATTATAACTGTTACATTAAGATATGTTGTGTTTTGGTTTTGCTTGTCTTCGTCCTGTGTCTTGTACACCCAATGTTACCATTGTCTCTAGATTGTCCACTCTTGATTTTGCTTTTAGTTTTCTCTAACGTTTGTTTTCCCATCCCTTAGGTATTCTGTGTTGTCTTGTATTTTTGTCTGTCTTCATCATGGCAATTTAGCGGGGTTCGTGTTACTCGATCTTTTGGTTTATGTGAATGTTTAATAGATCGTTGCTTGTTCTTTTCTCCTATTTCATTTGGCAGCTTTCGACTTCTGACTACCCGTTGGCATCTCCAAGCTATTTTTGTGTTATAAGTAGATATTCTGAAAGGAAATATAATTTTCTGAATTAAAAAAAAAGATTAAATTCTACATCCATTGAATGGTTAATGACAAAAGTACGTCATACACGTTATATACAGCTGTAATTGTATATTTTATGTTAATGTATTTAAATCAATTAGCAAAGATCAGCTTAGAAAATGTGGAACGTTCTCGAAATTGAATCAGACATGTGTTGTGCATAAATACATGTAAATTTGATTGAAAGTAAAACTCTAGAAATGAGTTAATATATATGATTAATGTTTTAACAACAAATGAAGATAAATTTCTTCTATTATCATCTGCTAAAATAAAAGTACATTTGTTATCTAATATTAATGTTTTTGATAGGTACTTTGTTTATGAGACACTGTCTAAACTTTATTTTGATGATTTACTTTTCATTTGGATATTGTATTGTCTGTCTTTCTTCAATTTACTGCTTCCAATTACCTCATTGATTTCTTCAACCTTTTTCAAAAACAATGTTTGTAAGACGAGTTTGAAGATACCAAAGGGATAAACATAATCCGTAAATCGAAGGAGGACAGGCAACATAATGGCAAAAAGAAAAGACACAAAAGGACAAACAACGATCTAGAAAACATACACATAAAATTAAAGATCGAGTAACATGAACCACACTAAAAACCAGGGGTTAACTCAGGTGCTCCGGAAGGGTAAGCAGATCATGTAAGCTCCATGCAAGTAAAAAGTCATAGCAATTAACGGGTAAATATCTAAATAAATATCATAATCTAATTAAATCAATCGTATTGAAACTCGTTTTAGCACGTGTTCTTAATTACAGCGATGAGATTCCAGTTACTATGGACAAACGTGTGGATAATACAAAACAAAAAGAAGATCAAATGGTTACGAAATTTCGTACAATGCATTAAACTATAGATATAGAGCTTTCCTGGAATAAACATCATCATGTACGGTCATAATCAAAAGATGGGAAAGCTAAATAACTTAAAAGATTTTTGTGAGCAGTAAATATCTCCCATGTATAAAGTTTAATTGTGTATCTTATTATGAATAAGGGTCCATGAGTTACGCGGGTGTGCTAAGACTGTTTCACGTTGGATTGTTTCATACGAGTTGCTCCCCTTTGTAATAGTCTACGTAATGACGTTGCATCCATGGAAGCGTACTTTTCATGGGTGAACTGTCCGAAGGAAAGATGTGTTTCTGCAGATCTAATGCATTTATTCCTTGTTCGTTTTGTGACAGTAAGATTAACATATATATTTATTGACTATCCAGATTCTGAATATATCATTATTTTGAATACGTCGATTGTAATATATGATTGTTGGCGCTTGTCAGTCTTGCTAAGCTCCACCTCTTCAATACCGAACTATATGGTTTAAGGAGAAATGGGTCGATTTTCTATGGATATTGTGATAAATTGAAGAATGGTAATGTTTTGGAATAGTCTTATAGACAATAGTGGAACATTGTCGAGCATATTGTACAAACATATGCTGAAAATACACGAGAGTAGTCAAACAGATTGTAAGTGGATCAAGTATATAAAGTCAATTTGTGATGAAAATGGATTGAGCCTTATTTGGAATGATCAAATACCTTTTAAAAACGATTTATTAAAGTCTATTGTAAAACAAAGATTATTTGATCAATTTATACAGACATGGTTCTCTCAAATGAATAATTCTACAAGGGCTGAATTATATGGATCATTTAAAAAGGAATTCAAGCTCGAACCATATCGTTTGAGACTAATTAAATCAGAGCATATATATGAGCAAATTCAGGTGCTCAATTGTTATATTTCCCATTGAAACTGGAAGATGGGCAAATATACCTCAGCATGAAAGAATATGTCGTTTTTGTCATGGTCATATTGGAAATGAATTTCATTTTCTTTTTGTGTGCAAACATCCTCAAATCACCGCATTGAGACATAAATATGCTCCAAGATATTATACACTAAACCCGTCCGAAAATAAAATGTTACACATGTTATCATACTGCTATGTTATGTTGTATCGTAATTTGTGCTATGCCATCAAAAATATTATGAGAGTTTTAGATGTAATGTAAATTGGTGTCAGTTTATGGCATATAACTTAATAAATTACCTTTTTTGAATCTTTAATCCTATTTTATCAGCATTTTTCTAATAGAAAGAAACCACGTGTCCAATAAGAAATAAAAACCACGTTGTGAAATCCATTGTTTGTTTATATAAATCAATTGCGTAGTGAAGTGTCAGATGTGATTGTATATACATGTACTCTATTATTTACTCCTTCCGCCCATGTAATTGCATAATATCATGCTATGATCTCTTGTACACGGTTGTGTCTGAGTAAATAAAGTATGTGTTGTTGTTGTTGAAGAGAAGAATTGCTATCTGCATTTTTTATAATCCAAACATTAATCAAATGAAGCCAATAGCCTGTAATCCCAACTACCATATGCTTAGCCGAGAAATATAAAGACAGATTGTATAATTTTTGCTGTGATCCGACCAGAGATCGGACTCACGAATATCTATCCCGTTATTTACTTTACAATAGCTTTGAATTCAATTGAGAAAAAAACCAATGGTATGATATTACAATTTGTACTAAAGTAATAATTCTTTGATTAGAATAACGAAAATTTGAAATATCTTTTAAACTCTAGATTTTAAAGAGAAGTGTAAACGAGAGTTGTGTTGAGAATCAAGGGTGTCAATTTGATTTGGAAGTTTGCAGACCAGAAAGTGAACGTATTTGGCCCTGCTCACATAGAAAAATCGCATTTTAAAGGAGTTTGTGGGTGTATATTTTATGAAATACGGAGGGAATAAGTCTATTAAAGAGAACAGCCTGCTGCCTTGGGTTTAAATCCCTGAGACAATAGACACTTGACGGTCACCCAAAAGATTCCATTGTTCTCCGTAGAGCCCGTCACCATCTTCTGCACGCACTATTGAGTACATTTAGTAATACTTGTAAAAATTGCTTGGACTGGGACATTTTTCATTTTTTTATTTTTTTCACTAAATATATAGCACTTCTGTCTTTAATAGTGAATAAATGAAGTCTTCATATACCATATAATATGAAGAATATATCATTGTCATTTTGTTCGATGCTGTATGACATTTTTAATTGATATACATGTAAGAAACGAAACGAAATATGAGCTTTTGAGATTGTGCAACTTCCTAATTAATAAATGCTCGTAAAATTAATACATTTTCAAATTTTAGAACCTCAGAGGTCAATTGGAGGATTGATCTTTTTTTTAGGGGGGGGGGGAAGCACTGTCATATTTTTAGCTATTTTTTTTACCAAATCTTCAACTTAACATTGGTAAAAAATACATAAAATCTGCAAAAATTATTGATGAATCATTGATACTTGCAATTGTTTTACGTAACTATTCTGCTAATCCAAGTTATATCTTTCAACTCAAACGTGAGCTAAAAGTTTGGAAATATATATTTAGTCTATTCCACTTCGAAAGGCTTATCCAAAACAGAAATCCGAAGTTTCGACCTTTGTCGTTTGTTTGTTTTTACTTTTCATGAATACGAGGACCGTTTTGTGTTTGGTTTTCGGTTGTATTATAAGCTGTCCCCGTTTATCTTTTTTTTTGTGTGTCAAGTTGTTTTGTGTATTATGTATGTGTTATAATCAATATAAGTTAAATAATTCATCTGACGCCAGATAGATTCAACAGTTACAACTGTTCTTATACCTTAATGGATTGGCAGACACATGTTCCAAATATTTTCGGCATTGGCTTTAACGTGACATTTATTGATTTTTACATTTTTTTCTCTGTCTATTATACTTAATATGATTATACTTCAACCCGTGTCGTCATCCGAGTCATCATCACAAAAATCAATGATTATAGGTTCTATGACACTTCTATCTATACAGTGTTTTAGCAGTATTCGTTTTAAATTTTGACCACATGTTCTTCTGCTTTTGTCCACACATCTTTTGTATTTTTTCCGAAAGCAGCGTACGTGAGTTCTTTGGCATCTTTTAATCGGAAGGTGGTATTGTTTTTAGCCACGAAACCTTTGACTTGCGCCCATATCAATTATATCGGGTTAAGTTCACAGTGTCGAACAGGGGTTCTTAATACTTCATGTCCATGTAAATTAGCAATTGTATCTGTTTTATAAACTACTGAGGTCTCTTTTTGTTTTATTTTTTCATATAATACTTTTTCGGTATCAGTAGCAGAAAAAAAGAATGTTGTGTTGTGCAAGATAGCTTTGGAGAACAGCTTCGTTCTGACTAAAATTTGGGCACTCCGTATATTCTGTTTTAACATTGTGATAACTTGCATTATCTAACACAACCAAGCTAGGATTGTTCAGGGCAGGCATCAATTGATTTTCAAACCACTCAAGAGGGACAACACTATTCATCTCCTGCAGCCGTCAATCAAACCCTCACTTCGCGTACCTGCATGCAAAACAATCAAACGTTTGCTTTTACCCGAGGGTATTTCTGGGGCATCAGACCCATCATTCGGAAGCCACATATATTATGCACAGTGATTTTGGTTAACCCATGTTTCATCCATGTACACGATATCATACCCTGCTTCCCTTAACTATTTGATCTTTATCCGATAATTACACCTATCATTGATAATAGACACTTGATTGGACAGAACTCTTCGATTATCACCTATTTATTTATTAGTATATCCAAGATCAATGAGAGTTAGAGTAAGTTTAGACTTTGATATTTGAATAGAATCTTTTATTTCCTTATGTATTATTGAGACGGTTGGAACAATTTTCCGTGAATATAAACCGTTGATTATTCTTTTAATAGCACAATGTTCAAAGTCGTCCAAAATTTTAGCGCTTTCTTTGGGTCTATTTGACTTACAAGGCCTCTTACCATTCATAATACGGTGCACTGAAGTGGAAGACACACCCAAAGCTTTATATGTCTTTTGATATACCCTATCAAATGAGACAATTGGCTTCTTCGTTGCCTTTTCCTTACTAAAAAAGGCAAACAACTTGTTTCCAAACTTTTGGCATTCCGGAGATAAGTCAGATATTTAACCCATTTTACATAAAATGCAAAATATAACAATAATTTATGACAGAAATGCTTTTCACGTTCGTCTAAAGTACACGTGGCTGAGAGAAAAATGTTACAGGTAAGATACCTGACGTACGGATGGCTCCTCTATAAAGTACATCTACTCCCACATGAAAAAGGACCACAAAATAGGACTAAAATACAAAATTTCATCTGAGTGCAGCCACAGCCAAAACAATAAGAAGCATTACTTTAACATTTTTAGTTAGCACTCATAATTCTAAATAAAACTCCCGTTTATTTTGCTGTTCAAAAATCTATAGTTTAAAAGATATTTGGATTTTCGTTATTCTAATCAATAAATTATTACTTTTTAATTCATCAATCAATACAATTGGCTTCTTGGTAAGCAATTGTGCGTACTTGACAAATTAACATAACAAATAATAAGACACACTTAAAATAGAACCAAGTAATATATTCCTTTTAAACCATATAATCGTGTATATAAATAATTGTTCATACAAAAGACAAGGTATTTTATTTAAACCTAATAAAGTAGATCGAGATCAAATACAAAGAAGAGGATGTATGTGTAAATCCTGTGTTCTTTTTTCATTTTACATATCACGGATGTAGGCCAGATATGCTGATGTCTTAGATAAAAAGGTCAAAACTTTGCAAAGCACATCCTAGTACCATAAATTAAGACCAAATTATGACAATGCCGTCTTTTGAGGTATAATTCGTAATTGGATAAATATTTCACCGCATGCTAACTTTTAATTCTCTTTCTTTATGATGGTTTCTTTTTAATATTTTAGGTAGAAGAAATAGTTTTTTATAGTCTTGATTGATAGTTAAGTTTTTACAGAACTGAAATGTTTTATAGACATGATTTAAAGTTTTAATTTATTGAAATTGATATAGTCACTCATAATTCTTTATAGCATGGCACTTGTATGTTATCTATAAAACTTATGTTTTAATGTATATATTGTGATGATTGCGTATTATATGTATTACAAGTGGTGAGACTATAATAAAATATTGAATCTGAATCTTTTAAAACATTAATATTATGAATTTATAAGACGCTTCTTTCTTAATTATAATTTATTCTTTTTTGATGAGTAACAATAAAGTACGGAGCCCGTTAACTGACATGATAAATATTTTCATGACGTTATACGAAATAGTATTTCGCATAAACTAAATTAGAAAAAATATCTATAAGCGAAATAAAAACACAATTCTCATGTCAGAAAACGGGCTCCGTAAACTATTTCGTATACACAAAATTAAAATTATCATGTCAGTTACTGGGCTCCACAATAAAGCAACATATTAATATGCATTTAGCTTCCCACTTTCTTATGAATTTCAAATATAAATATTTGGTGCGGACAGCAGAATCATGAACGCTCAACGATGGAAACTGGCAGAGCACCAGCAAAACAAACCTGGATATTGCCGATGGTATCGTTGCCTGCAAATTCAGTAAGCCATGTGAGGTAGAAATCATTATATTAGGCCTGTGTTCAACAACATCGCAATTGCATAGTCGCAACTGCATAGAGAAATCGTTCACGAAAATAATAAACCGAATTGTTTTCCTTTTTTTGGGGGAAAATTTTACACTCACGATTTATTGCTTATCATTGACTGTATAATTAATATTGATATAATGTCTGTGTTCAATATAATATCGCAAGTATGTGTTGCGTCGGTAGAAAAAAGGTCACAGGAGCAAACGTCACAATATATTTTTTCCACATCTAATATACCCCGGAAAGTCACAGTGTGTAGAATTATTTTTGTTTTGTATTTGGTTTATACGTTTTGTTTTGTTTTTTCTTTATTTGTTTGTGTGTTTTTTTGTTTTTTGTTTTTGTTTTGATATTTAAGCAAGACCTTCATTGAGAACCAAATTCGATTGATGTCTCATTGATATGTATTCAATCCCAACTCCTTCTAATAATAAAGGAATGATTCTTATAGAGACCTTGATATATGAGAACCAAATTTATTGATATTCACCCATCCAACTCTTTCTAATTATAATAAAGTTTAAAAAAGCAACGAATTGGCATTTACATTTAATGAATCACATCATTGATTGAAGTATGTATAAGTCATATAACAAATAACATATGAAATATATCAAATCATAACGATCATAACGATATAATGATGAACATACAAACATTGAATATTTCCATTTTAAAATTGTAAATGTTCATAATGTCAATTGTCTCTTAAACACTAATGTTGGTGTTCCACCCAGCTCCACATAAGAACTCGGTTATGGTCTTCTGGCCAGTAGTGAGGTCTCTACATATGTTCTGTAAGCGCTCCAGGAGCTGATCATGTCTCTGTTGAGTACGCTTAACTGCTGGATTACCAACGGCATCTTGCTGGATAATAGTACGGACAGTAGTTTCTTCCTATTGACACCACTCGATGACACGCCATATAGACGGATGGGCATGTCCTACCAGGTTAGGGAACTTGTTGTTCCAGCCCTCGCACATGTTGTTGGTTCTGACAACACCGTTGACTGTGGCATCATGTACGTTCGAAATGGCTGGTGGAAACATAGGTGGGCTGCGTCTTAAGACCAGACGGGCTGCTTGATTTTGTGCTGCATTCAGCTGTCTAAGTCTACCACTGATATAAGTTGAATCAAATTAATCTAGGAGCTCAGCTACCTCTGGTGGGTCATCAGGGCATAGTGTTCTAAGTAGATGAATACCATTGGTTAAATCAGGTACTGGTAAAAAGGCAAGACCATCATCATACCACCGAACAGTCTGAAGTCATCGTCGTTCTTGTAGAGAGGCACCAAACCAAGCTGCTGTATCTTTCGCCATGATGCTTGTGTCAGGTGGTAGAAACAACCCTGCTGGTTGATGTGTCCACCAAATACAGCTGTAACTGCACGAAGGACTGCATCTTCAAAGTCTGGACATTGAATTGTAAGTTGCTGGCATGGCAGTTGTCAACAATAGACTGGAGGAGTTTCCGGTAAGTATTTTGACATTTATTTGGCAGGAACGCATATACTGTAGTGCCTGTTACATCTTTGAATGATACCCGGATGGCGTACAGCTGTTTAAATGGATGCGGAGCTACAGAGACGGTACCGTCCATGCAAATGAAGAAGGCCTGGGCATTGGCTAATCTTTCCAAACTCTCTGGTGAGTAGAAAACTAACATTCTGTTTTCTGCATTCTGGCCGTTGTCGTATTGCAGGAACTGGTGGTTGTTGGTAGTTGTTATGTACTCTTCAGGCAATTTGACATCTGCATAGGTGGCTTGAACTGGAGGAGTTGGTCGCTGGTATCGAATTTTGCGTTTGCGGTTTTCTTCACGGGACAGCAAGGCTTGGACATTGTCGTCACACTGGGACACAACCTGGGCAAAGATCTGGCTGGGTTTGTCTCTGGTGTTGGTTGCCAGGTCTTTCATGGTATTTATAGTTTTTGAGGACTTGATGATTGTATCACTGGGAACGTGATTGTGTGGCTTCCAAGGAACTGGATTTTCATTCTGAAGTGTAATGCTAAGGCTTCCTCTGCATCCTGTACTTGACCGTTTAATACACTTCCACCACTGATTGGTCTTCCTGGTAGCATGTTTGGTATACATGTACCCCTGGTAACACAGCTTGGAACCACCCCTGTTGCTTGGTATAATCTCCATTTTGGCTTAATGATAGTGAAAGTTAACTTTTTCCTTTTATACAAAAAGTGAAAGAAACCATAGATTTTGCTCTGAATTGACTAGGGCATGGAATACACCAGGTATGGTTTCACCATATGTTGATGTTCAACAATTTCTTTCATAGTTGTATTCTTAACTATTAAAACTGACCCATGTATGTCTGTGTGTAGACATTATGACAATAGCAATCAAGTGTCTTCTTTTTTTTATAAATTACCCCTTTCCATTTCAATCATGATGGTTTCTGAGTCATTTATGAATTAAATGCATGTACTAAATACACAACTGGGTCTCTATTCAGGTAGAATATATTAATTACAGTATAAACAAATTAAAGATTAAGGCATTGAAATAATTTTACAAAAACCTTTAATTATCTGAAAGATGACTTTATATATGTGACTTTTTTCCTGTGACTTTTTTCTTGTGACTTTTTTTCCTGTGACTTTTCATCCATGACCTTTTTTCCGTGACTTTTTTTCCTACATTCTTCTCTCCATATACATTGTTATTGTCTGTAAGTGTACTGGCATATTGTAAACGTAAAGGGTCTGCTTTCAAATTCAAATGAACTTGCACCCGGTGACCACCGCTACAATTGTGTTTCTATTATAATAAATTAAATGACAATACCATTGATGATAAACAAAATCATATATTCTGTACGAATACTTGTCTGTTTGTCCCATAGCTAATTTCTACGCTTCATTGTGACATCTATGACAATGCAGTCTGCAACGACTCTCGTGTATATAATTTTAGAAAGCTTATGCATTTCAAATAAAGAATAATGTTAGGCATATTAAACCCTTTAAAAATATGTTCCACGATATAGCGTGGAAATCATCGTGGAAAAGATTAATATATCGTATTCACCACACATATATTAATCTCTTCCACGATGATTTCCACGCTATATCGTGTTCAACACACATATATTATTCTTTTCCACGATGATGTCCACGCTATATCGTGGAAAAAACATACGTATAATAAAAGTTAATCCTTTCCACGATGATATCACCGCGGATGAAAAATATCAGTATTTTCCGGGACGGAGACATCGTGGAAAGGATTAATTTCGGTGACAGAATAGTGGGAAATGTAACAAAAAACACGCTGTTCCCTCTGTAGATAAACTACTATTGAAGCAAATGGAGTTGCACATATTGAGGGATATTCAATACGGGCCGCTTTTTTTATTTAATAGTACTGTATCTTATACTTAAAACCATTTCGCATGAACAGTTGACTACAGAACGACAGGGATATAAATTCCTAACGGTGTATACGTGTATCACATTTCATTTATTACATTAGCATTAGGGGAAAAGGGTGTATTTAACTCTTATAAAAAGATGTCGATGCTACATTTTTGTAACTGAAACAAAATGCACTCTGAAGCAGAATTGTTGTTCCAATCGCGATCTAGACACCTTTTCAAATAATATAGTTGGTACTTCATATCATTTAAAGGGGAGCTTATTCAAAATAAATCCCAAAACGGCTAATGATAAAAAAAATTAATAGCAATAATAAATGTATATTTGAAATAAAAAATCCAAAGGGAACACATTGATGATTATTTTCCAAAATTTTCCAACAAAATATTTTTTATCTGTATGATATATCCAGTTTAAGGAAAGGAAAATCTTAATTGACCTTCCCTACAATATTTAACTCAGTAGTCCGTTAGGGGCCTTCGTGGACGTGATCGTTTGGTAGTTGGATTTGCAACTACCTATGCAATTAAAACCTATCACCACTAACGTTATGAGTTCGAATCTCGCCCAGGAGATACAACATTATGTGATAAAGTTTGCCAGTGATTTGTGGCAGGTCCGTGTTTTTCTCTGTGCACTCCGTTGTCCTTCACCAATAAAACTGACCCCTTCGATATAGCTAAAATTTATTGAAAGTGGTGTTAAACACCAAACTCATTAGTCCGTACGTTTCCAATCGTATACGTTTATATTTTATTTATGTTTTTTTTTATTGCATAGAACGCTGGGTTTTTTGCAAATTCCCGATTGTTTCGTAGTATTTCTGAAATTGTAATTCAAATCGTTTGACTGTTCATTTCAATAACATACAGCTAACTAAAGTTATAAATAACGTTTTTACCTGCATTAGAATTGAATAAACCCATAAAAAATAATGTGGCATATATACTACAATGAAATCATTTGATAATTGGGATAGTATAGTGGTGCGTGAATATATCAACAGATAAGACCAGTTTGTTTGTAGATGCCAAAAGAGTTATCGGAATGCAATGTAAAAGCCATTCGAAATAAGGAAAACAATGATAAACAGTGGTCTTAAAAAAAAATACGCAGAAAACTGAAGATTGAGCAGCACGAATCACACTTAAAAACCGGACGGAACTCTGTCGGTGACAACTTGAGCCTTTAGTTTTACAGTGTATGGCAGTTCCATGTTGTGTATCACGATCCGGCAGTCTGATTGTACAAAATAGTTGAGTGCTACTAAAATCTGTCGAAAATAATTTAAAATAGTAAGAAACACCGAATTTCCTTTATATAACCATTTATCATAAGTTATGCCATTCATAATACATCTGCTCAAAATCATTCCAAAATAAATGCTATGATTAATCCTCTTGTTGTCGAATCTTTAACATTTAATAACACTACACGAAGAAGGAATTTTAAAGAGTGTGATTTAGATTATCATTCTATTTTGTTCACTTAGAGGTAGTTTTTCCCAAAATACAGGTACTGTAAAATGTTAAAATGAAGTTCATCAGTATTGTAGTGTGAGTAACCAAGCATCATGTACACCTTGTATAGGCTACACCAAGGTACATGCCAATATGGCTTGTTAACGTCCGTTGTATTTCTTAATATGTTCATAATAAAGCTCTTTTCTTACGACTTAAAGATTTATACTTTTATTTTACATATAGTCGTCAACTAAATCTATACTTCTAAGAGGTAATATCACCCGCGCTGTACTAGTTGAGCTTCAATGTTTGCACTGTCCAAGTTTTATAATTCAGTTTCAGCATTAGGTTAACGTTAGATACAAGCGTTTTTGTGATTCAAACGCACATGTAACCACTTATGGAACAGCAGCGTCACCAAACGGAAGAAGCAGTGAATGGTCCCTATTGCTGGTGTCTAAAAGCTTTTAAATATTTATAGTTTATTTTGTTAGTTCAAAAGCCCATGCAGATTGATACAGCTTTTATGTTATTTTGTTTATATGTTTGCAGAACTGAAATACAAATTATCTTGCTACTATTTAATGGGGAAACAATCTTGGTGTAAAGCTACATGTTCTGCTGTATTCCATTGCCCCTTTCTTCAAGCTTATTTAACCTAGCATACATACATAGCGGTATCAGTAGACTCAGTGCCATATTAACGCATGGGCACGCTGAGCAGTTGCCCGGGGGATCCACGAACATAGGGGTCCTATGCTAATCTTTGTATGCTGTGTGCGGCATGTATTTTAATGTTTAAACACTTATTTTTTTTGGAAGTATCAATACAATAACTAGATATTTAATTTAATCGACATTTACATTTTCATTCCTGCGAATGTTGTATAGGTAGCCGTCTCGGTGTACTGCTTTGCCCGGGGTCCTATTATGCTGTTAAGACGGCCCTGAGTAGATTAGCTTTCCCCAGATTCGCAAAACACATACAAAACAATGTAACCCAAGATTCATTTTTATTTAATTAAGATTTAATAAATTTAAATATTCCATCAGTTTCATCCGGTTCAAATTCTAGATATGCCAATTTACAGGAATAAAAAATAGATTTGAGGGTTACGAGTGTTATCTGGGTTTTTTTTTTCACTTCACCTGTAGGCCATTATAAAAAAAGTAACATTTGATTTTGTAAAAAAGAGATGTGAGAAGAACAAAAGAAACAAATCCATCATTACACCATGCACACTCAGATATTCACTATGTTTGCAAATAGATAATTTTTTGCCATTTTTTTTCAAAAGTATTTCAACTCAAAATATAATTTAGCAATTTTATTTTAACAGAGAGTTGTCGAATAATTCAATATGAACATCTACTGATATACCCAATGCATGCAGAGACATAATTGTGTTATATGTCTCTGATACATGAACAAGTAATACATGGATATTCAATATTTTGTTTTGCACACGACGCCCAGGACCAGGTACACGATTGTGTGATACTGATAGTGATAGAAGTTGACATGGATAATTACATCATTTTACAATGTATTAACAATCACTTCACAGAAGTATGAAATAAACAATTGATTAATTATCGAATCGACGACAAATTTAGTTTACTTTAATTAAATAAAGCAAAAAAATTTATTATTTTCATATTTGCCGCCGATAGAGTTAACACATAGTGGTACCTCCCTTTATCGGTGCGCCGGATCACTTGAGTGTTTTATTGTTTTCGAGATTGATTAAATATTGAGTACGTATACTTCGACATTAACGTTCTAGAATATACGTGTCAATAAATGCACAGTTAAAAACATATTCATCAAGAGCAGATAATAAAGATATATGATTTTGCTACGAGATCAATGAAAATTTGATAGAAGACGACCATTTAGAATTCTACACCATTGGCCAACAGGAATCGTCAATTTTCCGCGCTTTATCTTGTCTTAATCTCCATTGCTGGCTGTATGGTAGCTCTCGTAGCACGTTTCTTAAGCAAAAAAAAAATCTTTCAGAAAATATCCAATTTTTAATTCAACTTTCACTCTAAATATTAGAACTTTTCGAAATTAGCTAAGGCACTGATTGTAGTCATGTGACCATCATTTTATCAACAGAATCCACGTTGACACGCACAAAGTTGAAATATTTTCACTTTCGAACATGTATAAATAACTTGTTGCAATATGCATCAAATATTGTTATGTTTTACTCATTAATTTGTATTACATACCTGATCCCCCTTTTTTATTGGATGCAATCTTAGAAACAGCCTTAACACACCTGCGTATTCCAAACGCATATGCCGACGTTTAATGTAGCTGTCGTTTTATACTAGATTTTATTGTATTTGTAGAGTTCTAAAGAATATTAAATCATCGTGTTATTTCCAACTTATTCAAATTGATGAACACAAATTAAATGTGATGAGATTTACAATGTACTTTAAACATTAATTAGCTCTAGATTTGATTGCAGCTAATTTAACTATAATTGAAATCTGACAATTTATTAGAGCGATGGGTTTTTCTGATACCAGCATACGGTTCTCGAGACTCTAAATGTGACAACGCCTTCATTTATTTCACAAAAAAATAGTATTCTAAATTCCTTAATAATTAAGAGAACTTGTAGTTCAATTTAAATTATGTTACCAGATCATCAATTGTTTCATGGTCTACTGCTAATTTAGAAACCATACTGTCGGAACAGTTCCAAAATCCAATAGGAAAAGCATAGAAACAGATTCATAATCAATACCCATAGCACACGAATAGATAACCGTTCACTTTACTGGTTGGGTACAAGCACTAAAAAGTGGCGGTGTCAAACCAGTGGTATATGCCTAAATGAACCAAATACGTCAATTAGCAGAAACTAAATATTCCATCAAATACAGCGACATAAAGCGACCACAAAATGAAAATCATCCATTTTTGTCCTTTATCATTTCATTTTTCATTGAATTCGTTTTCAATGTGCTATAGTTAAACACGTTTTTACTTCCGTGTTCTGGTGTATGTTACGTTTCCATGTAAACACGACACTCACTTCGATTTTGCTCCCATGTGTAGGGTTTCTTGTTTTATAAATGTTATTTGTAGTTATTTACATATACCGGTGTCCAACACGATTTCCATGTCATATGATATTCGTGTCAATCAACAGCAACACGACGTTCATCATCGGTGTTTATTAAGATTCATGTTGCTCAACCTTTATTTTTCTGTGTAATATTGTGTAAATCATTGTTTGTCTTTTTTTTGCTTTGGAGATTATGTTGTCCATTTTTGATTACCCATGTGTATCTTTAAACTTTTCTTCATTGATAACATATAAAGTGCTTGTATTTAGTCATGAGCACTACATTATAATATTGAGCCGTAATGAAAGCGGGAGGTTTGGCGCTTTAAAATCTGATTCAACCCACCATTTCTTTAGAAATGTCTGTACCAAGTCAGGGTCATTACGGTCTTCACAGTTTTCCGGTTGTTGACTGATTGTGTCTGTTTATATACTTATGAGTTTTGACTTTCCATTTGTAAGATTGTTCGGAGTTCGGTAATTTTATTATTACCCTTATTTAATATCACAAGCGAAATAACTTCTCCTATTCAGAACTTTCTTGGAGCTGCTGTTTCTTAGCTTCATGGTTTTATTAAAATATTGTTTCAATATATACAATGTATATTTGATATCGTGCAGAAGACATATTTTGGTGCGATTTAGGTCAAATTAAAAACAACAATTATGTAGTAAGATTTATTATATTATATAGATATTGTTTAGTAGCATTACTCATCAAAGAACCCCATGCTTACTAGATGACCTTACAGTATTGTTTCCGGAAATCATAATTTATTTTTCCGTCATTATTTTTAATATTGTACGCAACACATTGTCCGTGTGTTCACCCTCTCAGAAGGCATGCTTCTGCAAGTAACGAGCTTAATGAACACTTATCTTTCTTGTAACCCAGTGCAGTAACCTTGATAAAAAAAGAAATATATGTTAAAATTCATACCCTACAATGATACTTAATATCCGTTGGAAACTCTTATCATTATCGAATAAATCTGATATGTGTTTTCCTGATTTTTGACGGCTTACAATTTCTTAGGAAGAATTACTCAAGTTATGCTGACAGCAATATTTGTTAACAAAAACATCAGTAGGTACAAATAAGCGAGTTTATGCGAGTTTATGTTATGATTGGTCTACAGTGTTTAACGCCACTTTCAACACTATGTAAGCTAGATCGTGGTGGTCAGTTTTATTAGTGGAGGAAACCGGAGGACACGGAGAAAAACACCGACTTGTCGCAAGCCACTGACAAACTATGTCGCATAATGTTGTATCGAGTGCACCTCGTCATGAACGTGGTTGAACTCACAACCTCAGTTGTGATATGCACTGATTATACAGTTAGTTTTAAGTTCAACTACCATATGATTACGAGCATGACAGTCCTTAAGCGAGTTTATGCAAAATGATCCACGACATGTTATTGCAAGAGCCATGTATATATGATTAAATGGTAAACAACTTTTAATGGCAGGTATAACAGCAGGTATATCGGGATAATAACACCAAGATGGCGAAAGTATTATACAAATTTATTACATAATGTTGTAATGAGTAAACTTCAACACTACCTGCCAAAAAAAAATATATAAAAAAATAACACAACCAAACCGTAGGCTTATCACTGGTATGGTATAGCTAATAATTTCTTGGTAGAACTAATAATCTCAGAGATCATTATATAATATGCATAAATGTGCAAACTTTGGTGATATTCATTTATGAATATTAATTCCATCAAATTTAAAGAAAAACTAGTAATGATAACAACAATGTTTACAATGAAAATGTTGATTGCAATATGATAATAATAAAAAAATATCATACAGTACCAAAATCCTTTCATAAAATCGTAGATAAAAAGGTAACAAATACATGACCGTTCACTTTTCTGGCTTGGTACTAAATAAGCCAGATTGATGAGCAACAAACCGCCCCTCATAGTTAAATGTTGTCATGCAAGTGTTTTCCACATGGTAGCAAAATGACAACCCTCCAATATAACGAAATGAACTAGGTACAAGGTTAATCTTATTATGTCATTTTGTTTTATCTGTTTCAAATGTTCCATATTAATACCTATCATTAATTTCAGAAGTGCATGCTACTTTAACACTCGTTAACATTTTTTGTTGCAATCCTTATAATTTCATTTAAATCACACCAAAATTTAATATAGTTGAATTTTTCGTTCTGAATTTTGTTTGTGTTAGATTATTTGCTACTGGAAATTACTACGGCATTGATTGTTTACATCTGACGTCGTCATGGAGGCACGTGCAAGTTCGGGTTTGAGTTTTATTGGGATGTAAAATATCTCTTTTATAATCTTGTGACCACTTCATAATCAATCATATTGTAACATTTCAATGAAAAACGGCAGTAATGTAATTATTACTAGATCCAAGCAAGATTAATTAGAATATATTACATACAATAATACACGATTTCACATATGTAGAGTTTGCATCATACATTAGCGTTTGTTTAAGCTGTAATATTTCTGATAAATTATATACATTAAATTCATTATTTTTACTCCTACATATATTCATTAGTTCTAATGAAATATTAAAACAATAATGGGGAAATTCATAGTTTTCCGTAACTATGGTAACATATATTTGTAAGCGTTAGATAAGAATTAGGCGTATCGTCAGTTATGTAAAGACAATATATTTAATGGTGATACAATGGCAAATAAGAAAAGGCCATAGTTCCAAAATTCAATAGAAAATCGTAGAATGAGGCAAACATCGTTATCCATTTATGCACACAAATACATGACTGCTCAATTTCACAATTTGGTACTGGCACTGTGGTGGAAAGTGTCGCGATTTATTTCGTTGTATGGGCCCAAGCTTTCCTTCTTAATGAACTGTTGCGGTAGTGGAAAGTATTTTCCAAATGTGAACCCTCGCATACAACCGGCGAACAGGTTGCTATAGAGTACGCTATAATCTTGAACATTATGCATACTATATTTAACATACACTAGAGAAAGCAAAGGTGCAATCACGAATGGACAATTCAGAGACGCTGGAAATACTTGGATAACAAGACACATGACGAAAAAAGAAATACAAAAAACTCCAAGCATTCCATAATCTAATCAAAGAATAAAAAAAACAGAATCAAAATCGATTCCTCTAACTCACATATACATGCACGCACATTCTCCTGGGATTTCACCAAAAATAGTGGGTGGGAGATACCTTAAATAATTTCATAATATTAGTTTAAAAATACATTTTTGTTAATATGTATTTGTTGTGACAAAGCAAACAAAAAAGGTGCAAACAGTATATTGAAATCCGTTGTTGAAAACTGGTCATTGACATTGGAAGGTAATTGTCTTCACACGTGATATGTTCAGTAAATAACAAACAATACAAAGCACAATACAATGTTTGGCATTAGATAAAAACATGTAAAAACAATGGTTTCTTGGTAAACTGGCAATAAACAGCTGCTAATATAGGCTATCCGTGAGACATGTCAGTTATATCCCTTTGCAGTGAAGAGATCAACGAGTGTGTTTGCCCTGGAGCTGTCTGTCCATTCCAGTGACACGATACGTAATCCACGCTTATAATCAGATGATAAAGATGTACCGATTGGTAGCGCATTGATTGGTATCCATAGTTTCTCTGTAAAAACGGGCTGTTCACAATTTCTGCGATCCTTTCTGTTAAAATAAGAACATACACCATAGTGTTCGGTGAAATTCGTAAGACTTTAATATATATTTGAACATACTTAAAAATGTAATGCATTCAAATCATATTAAAACATATTTCATTGATATTAGTTGCAAAAGTTACATTGCATTCCTCAAGCTTTTGTTTTCTGTGTAGTGTTTTGTAGATCGTTATTTGTACTTTCAACCTATTTCATTTGACCATTGAAATCTCCGCTTTGGGACAATTTATTGGAATTTTGCGTGAGTGAGGGATAGTGTTTCACGCCAAAATGAGCATTGATTTCAGCTCTATCATGGCGCGAAATGAGATGAATTTTGAACGCTAGCTAAGCAGTCCATGGGTAAACGTTTAGCTTCACTCGGACACACTATCCCGATTCTGATCTAAATAAACTTAATGTTGTTTGCCTAGTGAATATGCAACAAAAAACAATTTCAAGTATTCTTTAATCAAACCCTTTCAAGTATTGTAAATTGTAGTATTATTCGTAAACATTGTCCACATTCGGGACACGTCTACTATGTTCATACATTTAACAAAAGATTAATTACCTTTTTTTTAATTATGTTTTTGCCATTTATGTGTTTTTTAAGTTAAGTTTCATGCGTAAGCAAAATCAAATGCTTGCTTAAGCATTAACTTGAAATAGTCTAGATGTGAGCTCGATTTCCTTCCCTGTCAAGGTGTAGTCGATAGGTCCGAATTGATAGCTTATCTGTCGTGACGTTAATTTGCGTTCCTCCCGGTTTTTGGTTGGTCCCGTGTTGCTCATCTTTGTAATGTTTTATGTTGTCCTATTATGTCTTTACGTTCTTATATCCGTGTTGTGCTGTCCGTTACGATTTGAGCATAAATACGATGTTCAGTTGATCGTCCACTCCAGTTGTTTGTAGGAGGGCTTCTGTCTTATTTATATTATTTGTGTTTGTTAATAGTGGTGTCCAGCACATCTTGTGTTGTATTTTTGTTTTGCTTGACATCTTTCTGTGTCATGTGTCCAACGTTCAATGTGTCTCTGGATACTTCATTTGTGATTGCCCCTTCGGTATTCTCTAACATTTATTTACATGTACCCGTATTCAGTGTTTATCCCCACATTTGTATGGAGTTCGTTTTCGACCAAGGCGAACTATATGTAATGATGTAAAACAAATTCTCTCTCTCTCTCTCTCTCTCTCTCTCTTTTTTCCCACACATTCCATTAATAAACTACAAATATATGTATACGTACTATTTTGATTTGTTTCCGTTTCCGTTTCTGGTGGTGCCGTTGTCGTGTCACAAGCATCCTTAAATTATTTTATGCTTTGATATATAACAAGAAGAGTTTGAAGATACGAAAGGGGCAATCAAAATCGGTTTATCGAAGAAGGACATACAACAAATGGACAAAACAAAAAGGACAAACAATAATCGGCCATTGAGGTGTATTTTCTACTTCGATGATTATCCCTTTGGTATCTTCAAACTCTTCTGTACACAACACTTTCAAACAAAACACGCATCACACAATACAACCGTGGCGAACACAGGTGTTCCACAAAATTAACATTTTCAATGGCTTTTACTATGATTCAAACTGTAATCAAAGCTCTATTGTTTACCTTTTCAGTAAAATGGCAAAATTTATTGTCATTATGTGTTGATTTGTTTTCTCTAATTATAGTGTCAAAGATTGGGCGGAGTAATCGACCCATTAGAGTTGTTAATTTCTGTCGGCCAAATATGATGAAGTTCCACTGTTCAAACATTTTCCAGCATTAAGTTTTACTATGCTTTTAATGGGGTCAAACTTATTTCGAATTCCAGGAGTTCAGTGTTAGCGTTAGATAACTCAGTAATCACACAATATCCCACCCCTAAAGTTTAACCCCAGAATGCGGATATCTGATCGATACATGGCGATAATTTGGACACTGAACAGGTCAAAGATTGACGAAAAACAATCTGAAAGAACATTGTACTTTGATATACTATTCAATTTAATATACCGCAAATCATGTCTTTTGTAACATTCCAAGATAACATTGAAATAGACAGATGGTTACTAAATATATCATGAATTGTTTTGAAATGCACTGTGAAAGGAAATGGATATCAATTTCTCACAATACTAGTTGTTGTTTAATAGAGGTGGTCACTAAATCAGATTTGACTATCTTATATTTGACGTTGAAGGAAAGTTGAAATTAACACAATACAAGTTATTGCTTAATAGAGGTGGCCACTAAAGCAGTCTTAACTTTATACTAGATTAACACACAACTTACCAGCCTAACACCGTTGTAGCATTACACGCAATGCAATCCTCGTCATATATTATAAAAGAAACAGAATCTCCATAATTAGTACCATCATATGACATTGATAAGTCATAACCATCAACGGATTTGTCTGTTGATCTCCTCTTTCGGGAAGTTGGAATATCACAGGAAGCCATATTTTCGTACTGATAGACAGCTTCTGTCACTATTGCGCCTCTGCCACTAGTTAGTTGCTTTCCATTTTCTGAGGCCTTTAACGATATGTGTTTAAATTGGTAAAAATAACAAAACAAATAATCATATATGTTCAAATATGACAAGAAATAATAAGAGAAAGAAACAATGTTATATATTTGTTTTGTTATATTTGGTTGGACTCGGGTTAAAACATTAATGTCACCACACTATAGCGTTTGATTACTTGAATTTCATATTTTTTTAAAATATATTGTAGCAGAAAACATACGAAAAGATATATCGATACTTTTCTAGGAATCATTTTCCTACCCCTCTTCTTTCAAATTATTAATCGCTATCAAACCACGATTACATTGGTTGTTTGTTACACCTATGTTTCGTCATAGATGGTCATCAAGCTGAAATGTTCCTTTAGTTGGCGCTCAACATCAATCAATCAATCTCGCCTATCTGTGCAATAGAAATATGTCTTAGTGACTCCCCTATATTCATGATAAGCTACACAATGTATCGAACAAGCACCAATTAGTTGTATCACCGCCAGAACAATTCCAGAATCGAATCCGAATATAGATTTGTTTCAGTTGACTTACAGTGAAGTGTTGAAATTTGCAGTACACTTTCTCTGAATAAAATATGCTGAAGATGTTGGTCTTTTGACATAATCTAGTCTTTGTAGAACACAACCCTTTGTTTGGAATGGTTAGTTCTGTAGGAGCCTCAGACAATGTCACGGAACAGTCAAACCCAATAAATCCAGTATTACAAACACACACGCCTAAAATAAACATTATCTATTAATGGAATATCTATATATAGATCATACAGCAAATTTACGATCTTAGTTTTCTGTGTAGTGTTTTGTATATCGTTGTTTATTCATTTGACCTTATTCTTTTGGTTATTGTAATATATGTCCTTCTTGGATTTACAGTTTCTGGCTACCGTTTTGGTATCGTTTGGTAGCACGTTTTGATTGATGCTCTACATTTCACAGACAGGGTAGGATCTTCAATAAATAATGAACATTACTTAAAGGGTAAAATGAGTATGACACGAACCCTTGCCTGCAGTTGAGCGGTTTGAGTGGTGCAAGCAGAGTTTGAAGATGCCAAAGGGGCAATCAGAATCCGTGTGTATTTCATAAGTTTGAGTAATACACACATAAACATTGATTTATCAGGAAGATCAGATATATTCTATCTTAGCGGAAGGGAAACATTGATAGAATAGATAAGAATGTGATATGATCTAAGTATTGTTTGTCATTACAAAAACAACCGGTTTAGTCCCGCCACATATTTGTGCCTGGGGACCGTCGTGCCGTGATGGCATGGTAGTTTGATTTACAACTAGCTATGCAATCAGTGCCTATCACCACTGATGTTGTGAGTTGGAATGTCAATCAGGACGAGGTGTACAACATTATGTGATAACGTTTGTCTCTGACTTGCGGCAGGTCGGTGGTTTTCTCCGGGTCCTCCGGTTTCCTCCTCCACAAAATCTGACTGCCACGATATAGCTGACATACCACGAAACAAAGCCAAATCCAAACTATATGTGCCTGCTCCAAGCCGGGAGTTGGATTTTCAACCTCACAAGTGATGGGTTTTTCTATTTTATTCTGATTTTTTTCCTGATATGGATTGAATTTTAAAAAAAATCACTGCTTAGATTTATTTTCATAATAATAAATGAATTTATTTGTTATTATATGGAAGACTGGGATCAATAACTAGTATCGTGCATACTCATATTGCAGTAGCCATTATTACTGCAGTTGGATGGGCATAACTGGTTCTGTTATATATCTAACACCGAGGGTCCTCCACCACAATTGAATTACTGCGAAATAGGCTTTACTTTTCTGATACTTCCAGCCTGCAGGCATCCGCCATCAACCGAATTGTATATTTTCAGAATGCAGTGCTGCCAGCAATCTAGTTTGGAAGAAAACAGTAATATACATATTTAAATCAAGCAATCATATAAGGTTCTGTATGAACCTAAACTAGAATGAATGAAGGATTATTATTTAATGCCCAGTGGACATTTTTTTTATAGCTATATCGTGGGAAGAACAAGTTAAATTTTGAAGAGATGATAATGTCCGCTTTGCATAATTCTGATTCCGAGCCATTCAAGTCAGTGTTCTTACTCCTTATTTCTGTGTACTTAGCGAAGAAACAAGATATAGTAATATATCAGTCGTTGGTTTTACTAGTCAGGTTCTCGGTCCCATGATCTACCGCACTCGAAGCGATCACGGTTGACCTAAAATAGATACAAACAGAGCGAACATACAAATCGTTTCAATTATACCAACGATTACCGATTACACGAACATGATTTCTTAGTGGACTATAAGTCCCTAACGGTATCATTCGCCCATTAGATTAGTGTGCTATTAGACCCGAGGGAACAATCCAACCAGTAGTCAGTGTTATCGCCACTGAAATGATTTATTATATATGTATTTATTATTGAAATCTACTGCTACTAATCTATGTAATTATTGATACATCAAGGTTAAAAAAAATGTTCTCTTCCCTCCGTAGTCGATTTTGGCTATCACTGCGGTTTTATTGCTCCCAAAATTTGTTAGGTTGTATGGCTTGCCAAGCTGTCAACTTTGAACGTACCTGATGAAAAGGTTATTCCAGAAACGCGTAAATATTAAGAGTAAGTGCGACCCAAGGAACTATAGAACCCCGGAAAGATAGTCAGTTCATGCTCCATTAGTGTCGCCCGTCGTTTTATTCCTGTTACAATCCCTGTGACAATTCATGAATGAGGAAAGGATCAGATAGTCATTACGACACACGAACATATCTGTGGTAACTTGTGTATTTGTATTAATGGAGGCAGACATTACTTGGCAATGCTAATTACCTTTATATCTATTATACAGGACTCGATGTAAAATGAAACATCGATATGGGCATATGCTTGACATAATTCCAGAGCAGTCATTTGTGAGAGTCCCTCTGTACACGCCTGTCTTGCCGAATCTTCTGTCCATCCATTTTCCCATTCTGGTTCCTACATAAAATTATTGTATTTCAAAATATGCGATGAGGGAACAATGAACATGAATAATAAACAACATAATATTTGTAAAATGTAGTGATTTATGCAATTTTATGATTGGTTAAGGGTTAGGATTATGGTGTTTAACGACACTTTCAACAAAGATGTCTCATGGTAATCCTTGTTTTGTTTACATATGATTCAGTGCAAATATAACTCTTTATATATTCATATTTGATCAAGTAGTAGCTCTCAATGAAGTGCAAACATTAAATAAACTAGTAAGGTACACAGTGCCAAATTTACCTATAGGCTCGACAGGCTGACGACTAGGGCCTCAAAATTTAAGGGGCCAAGGTATATTATATTTTAACACTGTTATTGGACTTTCACACTTATGCTGCCTAACATATTGTATTTTCTAAACAACTCTTCAGTAATTTTTCTTACACAGCTGCACTCCATTTCAGAATATTGCAGAATTTTATACACCCCTCATCATCTTTGCCTTTATTGAGAATGATGAAACACACTTCCATCATCAACCAGTCATGAAGTAGGGAAATTGGGTGAGGCCTGACAAGTGAAATAGTTTCGGCACTGAAGGTACGTGTGTGTGTGTGTGTGTGTGTGTGTGTGTGTGTGTGTGTGTGTGTGTGGAAACATAATAAATGAGTAATCAATTTCGAAATTTTATATGTTAAATTGTATTGTAAAAGTAGTCAAATATGCGCACCCGGTCACCTCTATTAAGCATTCATCCCTGTTTGAAAGTGAAACTTTGTTTTCCTATCATAGAACATGGCATATGAATTTAACCTCTTTAAAGAGGTCAACTGTCTTATGAGGTCATTTTTTCATTGTCGCTTATGCGACTTCTTAATACAGGCTTGACTGTAATATATGTGGTGTTTAACTCTTTTGAGTATTATCTCAAAGACCATTTAAATGCCATTTTAAAAACAATTCTCCGTGTGATATGTTATCAACGGCCATCATATTGAACATAATCGGCGAGTGTGACATCAAACACCAAACACATTATGAAGTTACAGATAAAAACAATAATGTCAGATTAGAATGTTTCGGCATATATTTTCACAACTCGTCCTACCGGACTCGCTGTGATACTCGCGATAATATCTGTCTTGATCTTCATATCTGCCGATATTCTATACATATATATATATATATATATATATATACGTCTGAAAATTAAACCAAACAGTGTTAGAATTAGATTTTAGAGTTATATATATATATAGCTTAGTTAAGCTCACCGCGGTAGATAATCTGGATCGTAGTTAGAATCGTACGTCAATGACGTGTCTTCAAATACGTCATCATTGTCTACTGCTCTTTTACGTCTCATATATGTATGGCATTCCTGGTACACGCTTGTAGCGAGATGCTTCCCAGTATTTTAACATTACACCATTGGTTCTGTGAGATTGCAGTACACGTCAGTGAATTCTGAAATGCTGCCAAGCTGATTTGTCTCTTTCGCACAAAGACAATATTCTTTTAAAAGGAGATCTTCTGTGGAGAATGTGGATAAGGGTGAATATAGTTCTTCATTCGAATTCCTCTCTACTCTAGTAAAATGCATAATAAACATATCAAATGAAAGTAGTTATATTTTTATATATTTATACATAAATTCGAGTATTCATTGTATATACCCTGTATATATGTGTTATATGATTTGTGCTGCTCGCTGTATACTGACAACGCAAGTTCAATTTCTTTAAAAATCATTATGCGGGTCATTTGAGCTTGTTCTCATCTTCGAATATATCTTGATTATAGCCATTGATATTAAATTCTCTATTTAGCCAGGATAAAATGTAGCAGGAGCCCAGTAGCCAAAGACCACTAAATTTTGCCCTGGGTCCCGGAAAACTACCCGCCTAGCTACTTACATTTTGGAAATGTCATGCTGAACTAAGGAAATGTTATTGTAGCGAGCCTAGCTTGCAACTGCAGCAAAAACAGTTTGTCCCTGTTTAATATTTTAATTTGTATGAAAATAAATGGTAGGGAGCTGCTCTAAATAGTTTGATGTAAACGTCTAATATTCAATCCAACATGTTTGTTCTTCACTCAATACAATTCGATCCCACACCATTTAGTACCCTCAAAATCAAATCCACTATTACAATATAGCTTTCTTTATACCTCCATGATGTGGCAAAGTCACTTAGTGATGTAGCAGAATCGGAACCCATTGGCTTATAATCATCAGATGTGTCTTTTGTTTTGCTGATATATCCACATAGCCCTCTGTTTGTTCTATGTCTAGGACAAATGGTTTGATAGATATAGTTGGAATGAAATTGACAGAAATACGAAATGCTATAATTGTACCAATGGGAAGCGTCACCTATTATAAAATAAAGATAAAACAATATTTAGAGGGAGACAGTACGAAGCAAAAACATGTCGGTTCATCAAGTCCGTTATACGATCGATTGTATACGAGTATTTTAAAAGAAAATCGTTCAGAGTTTATTGAAGCTTAAATATAGTTTTATTTAATAGTAGGTAAGAGAACAATACTGTTTGTTTTAATTTGTATCAGCCATTGAACAGTATCATGCAAAGGACAATTAAATTATTATCTTGATATAAATAGACAACATACGTACATTGTCGGAAAATATAAAATTGAGAAACAGGTAACAAAGCGAGCCTTTGGTGAACTGTTCTGTCCTGTCTAGCAGCGGATGCAAATGCATTTAGTTCAGTCCGTATGTTGTGTTTATCCTACATTGTCAAAAACCCTTATTGTTAAAAACAACAGAACCAAGCGTCGACCTTGTCCTTTTTGATGGTGTCAGTTCTTGTCATCGCTCAACATGAATAAGATGTCAGAAAAAACTATCATTAAATCAGTGACCTTATATAGCAAATATGTATCCAGTCAATGCAATATGACTGCTTAAATAGAACCAGTGCAGGATAAACAATAATATCACATTACGCTGCTAACCTTGTATTCATTGCCTACTAATTTCTCAATAACCATGTGTTTATTGTCACACGTTGAATACGTCATACTAGGGTAATGTTTTCCAGATGAATAAAGCTAAGTTGAAATAACGTCACACGTTTGTACCACAAAAAAGTGAGTCATGACTTCGTATAGCTATACCACAGTTGCATGCTCCTCTGATACAACTTGTTGTTAACGTGCTGTAAAATGTTGCTAAAATAAAATATCAAGCATGTTAATGATATTATGATTGATAAAAAACCAAGCCAGATACATCATGCTATGTACACGACTGGAGTCGTAAACATATATCACGTGATTCAAGAGGTGTCAAATGTCACTCGCCATCCTAATCTAGCATTGTTTTCTATTCAAATGTCATTTCAATGTGCTAGTCGATAAAATAAACATACTGTTCGAGAATAAATTTGAATGGAGCTGAAATGCCATCGTTTTTACGAAACGGATGTAAACATTTCTAGGGAATTATGTCCCACAAACAATCGACGTCTGATCAGGAAAAGACTAACTTATTCACACTAGCCAAATGTCCGTACTATCCCAGTGGCAGTCGACAGTTGCTGTCTTTTCTTGGCACATTACCCCCTATTTTCTATCTAAAGTTGTTCTTGTCCTGAATAGCTGTAATACTGTTCGCCAAGCAATAGTTTATCAATCAGTGAATCGACCATAAATCGTATATCCCTTTTCGCAATTTAATTAAAATAACATAAAACATGGCATAGAACACCCATGCAACATGAAAGGCTTACATTTTGATAAGAAGGGTATTTGATGTTATTCCAGAAAGGCGTCGTGCCAACTAATTTCGATATTTACGCTTTTATTACAACCAATTTCGATTTCCGATACATTTACACCCTTTCGACGGCTTCTCCTTACCCAATATTGGTATCTTTTGTGTCTGTATAGGATATACTCTCCACTCCAATGGAATGCACACCTTTTACCATCTGCTGTTTTGTATTGAGGGTCATTCCAGTTCTGGCATAATCTAGATGTAACGACTGAATCACGATCCGACACAACGATATAAAATGTAAAAATATAAGTATTTTTCATTTCGTTGTTCTGCAAATTTGTCACTGCACAAATATAACTAATTTGATACTAGCACATACTAACAAATAAAAGTCATTGCATATTTCAAAGAAACAGTGATGAAATGAAGAAAAAATACCACGCTGTTTGAACAATTCCTAAATCTAATAGAAAAATCGTAGAAAGAGGCAAAATCATACCCCATAACACTCAAGTAGAAAACCGCTCACTTTCCTGGCTTGGTACATTCCATTCAATATAAAATGGCAGGATTAATCAAGATTTATTACCCCAAATCTATCCTCTTAGTGAAATGATGATTTCGTCTCCTTCCAATACCTCGTAAACAGTCTTTTCGGGTTTTGCAAAACATTGTGCACATATAATGACAAAGATTCCCAAATGAAAGACAATTAAAATAAAAAAAACGAAATGCCACATTGTATGAATAGTTCCTAAAACACAATATCAAATAGTACAACAGAAAAATAATCTATTCCCCCCAACACACATATTGCTGACCACACATGTTCCTGCCTTGGTAAAAGCACTTCAATAAATGGTGACGGGGTTAAACAAATTGTATTTGTCCCAATGTGTCGATTCATTACAATTAGTTATGTAATAATTTTGAATTGCATTTTAATGGAACTGCCAATCAAAGATGATAATCAGTTAATACTGAACTTGTAAGATGTTAAACAACAAATCGCCTTCTTCAATATGATTTTGTGTAGAAAATATGTTGTTCTCCTCATATTTATTAATATCCACGTATTACTACATAATTGTTTACCGACTATGTGAAATCAACTAGCTCAAATAAAAAATCCTACGTATTACTATTACGGGAAAAAAATTACTGGTACAGTTTCATACAATGTGCATATAAAACCTAAGGGTAATAAAAAAATCACCGAACTCCGAATAATCTTCCAAAGGGAATGTCAAAACTCAAAAGTACATGAACAGACAAAATCAGTCAACAACCGAAAAACAGGGAAAATGAAGTCTTGCATATCTAAAAGCGATTGATATTAAACGGGAGATGCTCTAGTATTGACAAGTCGAAATGGCTGTTGAAAATGTAACTACATTGTTCATTTCATTTGCAAAACCTCGTATCATTGGTCAAAAGCTTGACACGTGACTTCGGATTTCAAACTTTATCAATCATCGAAGCGTAAAGCAATTTAACCATACCCACTTATGGGAACAATATTGGAGCGTCATGAAAACTAATAAGTAAGCACAATGGCAACAGTTGGAAATGTGGAATTTTGAAATAAATAAAATATTGAATGTAATTTGTTTAGTTTATAGGGTGATAAAGGCGCTGACGGAAGAACATATGTATACGAACTGTACTCCAGTCACCACTTTTCACATGATAATCAAACTGTAAAAGATTGCATTCGATTCTTTAATAATGTTCTATTTGTAAGACTATTCTAAAATGAAAGCCTTAAATATACCTTAACACCAGCCTCGAATGGACTACTGTGATAGTATGGTCCAGGAACAGAGGAAGCATCAAGTCTTGCACGAACAGCACATTTTACCTACATATTGTATATAAATATACATAGTATATACTATTGAGATCAAATGATCGAAATGGTCCACCCTTAGCTTAGTGAATCGAAGCTGCAGTGTACCAACAGTGTGGACTTGAACACCACTTAGAAAAATATAAACCCTGCTTAAATATCATTATAAGGGCCGAAAACTCCCATCATAGTGTTTATAAAACGATTCTGGATATACGTTGATATACAAATTCTTACCACCATGTTCATTTGGTATTGTCCAACCCAGTCAGCAGAACGGAACAATGACTGGTCGATGTTATTGTATGCAAGTTCCTTATGTGCTACAACACTCTATATCATAACTGTTGTCTATATGCTTGGACATCTACATCAGCAAAAGAACATCTAAATACTGCTTCAAGACTGGGTCTAATATCGTTGTTAAGCGTAACCCCTTCAGCTAACTCTGCCATTACCACTGGAGAGAAGATTTCCGGTGGGAAATCAGCTAAAAGAATGCAGACATGAGATTAATTACATTAGAACAGTGTTGATTATTTTGTTAAAATTTAGCATAAAATTAAAACATAAAAATCCTAATTTTATAAAAAAAAAATCATCAGAATTTTAACATTAACTGCAGTATTTTCTTATTCTATTATTTAGAAAATGAAAAGATATTTTGCTTTAGATTTTCTTAAAGATATAATTATAAGTTGACACAAGTTTATGTATTGAAATTGTAATGGAAAATAAAACGAGACAATGTAATGAACAATTTACTTTTTTTCCCAATTAAAATCTTTAATGAAATATTTGCATTAGTTAGTGGAAATACATAGGTGCCGGTACATTATCCTGGCCTCGTTAATACTAGTAGCATGCTATGTAAATAGTGTTAGTCATTTTAGCATAATATAATTACAATCTATCAATGAATGCATAGCATTGTTAGCAGTTATTTCTGATATAGAGAAGCACATAAATAATTACAGAAAACAAAATACATTGTAACAAAGCAAAATACACATATAATGGACAACACACAGTGTGTGCCAAACGTTATTTGTACAATTTATATTTATACTAACAAGATATAAGTATATGGTAAGGTTTACTGAATAAGATACTTGGCAACCTACAACAGTGTACACTGCAAATATAAACAACAGTGTACACTGTACATGTATGTATCATATATTATTGCACGATTAAATTTACATTATTTGCATGTATGAACTATATGATATTTGTTATCTATAATACTTGTAAAACTTTTTTACTATCTTTCTAATACATTCATTGTTACGTCCTAATGACTGGGTCGAACAATAGCAAATGAACATGGTGGTAATGTTCGGTTCGTCGTCACCTCCAGTTGTTTGTAGGAGAGCTTCTGTCTTATTTATATTATTTGTGTTTGTTAATAGTGGTGTCCAGCAAATTGTGTGTTGTGTTTTTGTTTTGATTGACATCTTTCTGTTTCAAGTGTCCAACGTTGAATGTGTCTCTGGATTTTCCATTTCAGATTGCCCCTTCGGTATTCTCTAATATTTATCTACGTGTACTCGTAATCAGTGTTTATCCCCACACTAGTATGGAGTTCGTTATCGACCAAGGCTATGATGTGTAAGGCACAAATAACGTAGCGATATTAGTCGAATGATCGTATCGTAGACACCTCTCTCTCTCTCTCTCTCTCTCTCTCTCTCTCTCTCTCTCTCATATATTTTTGTTTTTACACATACCATAGAAAAACTACAAATATAAGTATACGTACAAGTTTGATTTGTTTCCGTTTCCGTTTCCAGTGGTACCGTTGTCGTGTCACAAGTATCCTTAAATTATTTGTTCTTTTGATATATAGCAAGAAGAGTTTGAAGATACGAAAGGGGCAATCAGAATCCGTTAATCGAAGAAGAACAGACAACAAATGGACAAATCAAAAAGGACAAACAATAATCTGCCATTGAGTTGTGTTTTCTACTTCGATGATTATCCCTTGGCATCTTCAAACTCTTCTGCACACAACCCTTTCAAACAAAACACGCATCACACAAAAATAAAACTGTGAACATTTTCGATGTTTTTTACTGAGATTCAAAACTGTAATCAAAGCACTATTGTTTACCTTTTCAGAAAAATAGCTAACAATATTACCATTATATATTGATTTGTATTCTTTAATTATAGTGTCAAAGCTTGGGCGGAGCAATCGACCCTTTAGAGTTGTTAATATCTGTCGGCCAAATATGATGAAGTTCCGCAGAAAGTGTTCAAACATTTTCCAGCACTAAGTTTTACTATACTTTTAACGGAGTCAAATTTATTTCGAATACCACGATTTCAGTGTTTGCGTTAGATAACTCCGTAATAACACAATATCCCACCCCTAAAGTTTTACCCCGAAGTACGGATATCTGATCGATACATGGTGATTGCTCTTATGGCGATAATTTGGAACCTGAACAGGTCACTATTTGACAAATATTGACGAAAAACTTTCTGAAAGAAGCTAAATACATTGTACTTTGATATACTATTCAATTTAATATACAGCAAATCATGTCTTTTGTAATTTTCCAAGGTAACATTGAAATAGGGTATCATAAGACAGATGGTTACTAAATATATGATCAATTATGTTAAAATGCACTGTGAAAGGAAATGGACATCAACTTCTCACAATGCTAGTTATTGCTTAATAGAGGTAGTCACTAAAGCAGATTTGACTGTATCTTATATTTGATGTTGATGGAAAGTTAAAATTAACACTATACAAGTCATTGCTTAATAGAGGTGGCCACTAAAGGAGGCTTAACTTTATACTAGATTAGCACACAACTTACCAGCCTAACACATGTGACGGTTGTACCATTACACGTAAAGCAATCCTCGTCATATATTATAAATGAAACAGAGTCTCCATAATTAGTACCATCATATGACAATGTTACGTCATAACCATCAACGGAGTTGTCTGTTGATCTCCTCTTTCGGGAAGTTGGAATATCACAGGAAACCATATTTTCGTACTGATAGACAGCTTCTGTCACTATTGCGCCTCTGCCACTGGTTAGTTGCTTTCCATTTTCTGAGACCTTTAACGATATGTGTTTAAATTGGTTAAAATAACAAAAAAAATAATCATATATGTTCAGATATGATAAGAAATAATAAGAGAAGTAAACAATGTTATATATTTGTTTTGCTATATTTGGTTGGACGCGGGTTTAAACATTAATATCATCCAAATATAGCGCTTGGTTACTTGAATTTCATATTTTTTTAAATATATTGTAACAGAAACCATACGGAAAAGGTGTATCGATACATTGCAAGGAATCATTTTCCTAACTCTTTTCTTTCAAATTATTTATCGCTATGCTTCGTCATAGCTGGTCATCAAGCTGAAATGTTTCAATCAATCAATCTCGCCTATCTGTGCAATAGAAATATGACCTAGTGACTCCGCTATTTTCATGATACGTTACACAATGTATTGAACAAACGCCAATTAGAAAAAAAAGTAAATAAATAAATGAATGAATAAATAAATAAATAAATGAATAAATAAATAAATAAATAAGCTGTAACATCGCCAGAACAATTTCAGAATCGAATCAGAAAATATAGTTGTTTTAGTTGACTTACAGTGAAGTGTTGCAATTTGCAGTACACTTTCTCTGAATAAAATATGCTGAAGATGTTGGTCTTTTGACATAATCTAGTCTTTGTAGAACACAACCCTTTGTTTGGAATGGTTAGTTGTGTAGGAGCATCAGACAATGTCACGGAACAGTCAAACCCAATAAATCCAGTATTACAAACACACACGCCTAAAATAAACATTATCTATTAATGGAACATCTATATATAGATCATACAGCAAATTTACAAATTGTGTTTTCTGTGTAGTGTTTTGCATATCGTTGTTTGTTCATTTCACCTTATTCTTTTTGTTATTGTAATATATGTCCTTCTTGGATTTACAGTTTCTGGCTACCGTTTTGGTATCGTTTGGTAGCACGTTTTGATTGATGCTCTACATTTCACAGACAGGGTAGGATCTTCAATAAATAATGAGCATTACCTAAAGGTAAGATTGGTCCAAGAAGAGTTTGAAGATACCAAAGGGGTAATCAGAATCTGTGTGTATTTCATAAATTTGAGTAATACACACATAAACATTGATTTATCGGCAAGATCAGATATATTCTATTTTAGAGGAGGGGAAAATCTATAAAATAGATTGTGATAGAATATAAGTATTATTTGTCATTACAAAAACAACCGCTTTAGTCCCACCACATATTTGTGCCTAGGGACTGTCATGCCCGTGATCGTATGGTAGTTGGATTCACAACTATCTATGCAATCAGGGCCTATAACCACTGATGTTGTGAGTTCGAATGCCAATCAAGGCGAGGTGTACAACATTATGTGATAAAGTTTGTCATTGACTTGCGGCAGGTCGTTGGTTTTTTCCGGGTCCTTCTGTTTCCTCCAATAAATCAGACCGCCACGATATAGCTGTCACATCGTTGAAAGTGGCTTTAAACACCACAAAACGAAAACAAGCCGGGACCTGGATTTTCAACGTCATAAGTCATGTTTTTTTTTATCTTATTCTGATCTTTTTGCTGAAATGGATTGAATATTTAAAAATCACTGTTCAGATTTATATTCATAATAATAAATGATTTTAGTTATTCTTCTATGGAAGACTGGGATCAATAACTAGTATTGTACATACTCATATTGCAGTAGCCATTATTACTGCAGTTTGATGGACATAATTGGTTCTGTAATATATCCAACACTGATGGTCCACCAATACTTGAATTACTGCGAAATAGGCTTTCATTTTTTGATACTTCCAGCCTGCAGGCATCCTCCATCAACCAAATTGTATATTTTAAGAATGCAGTGCTGCCAGCAATCTAGTTTGGAAGAAAACAGTAATATACATATTTAAATCCAGCAATGGTAGAAGGTTCTGTATGAACCTAAAATAGAATTAACGAAGGATTATTATTTAACGCCCAATGGACATTTTTTTGCAGCTATATTCGTGGGAACAACATGTTAAATTTTGATGAGATGATAATGGCCGCATTGTTCTGGACCATCACACTGAGCTATATTTTCATAGTGGTAACTCTCTGAAGTAACAGTATGCAGGTAGACATGTCATTCCACTCGAACACATAATTCTGATTCCAAGCCATTCAAGTCTTTGTTCTTACTCCTAATTTCTGTGTGCTTAGCGGAGAAACAAGACATACTAATATTTCAGGCGTTGATTTTACTAATCAGGCTTTCGGTCCCAAGATCTACCGCACTCCAAGCGATCATGGTTGACCTAATATAGATAGATAACAACAGAGCGAACATACAAATCGTGTCAATTATACCAACGATTACCGGTTACACAAACATGAATGATTAATGGACTATTAGTCCCTGATGGTATCATACTCCCAGTAGATTAGTGGGCAATTAGACCCCGAGGGAATCATCCTGTCAGTAGTCAGTGCTTCGGCACTGAAACTGTTTATTTGATATATTCCTTTTTTAAATCTACAGCTACTAATTTATGTAATTATTAATCAAACCAAGGTTCTCTTCCCTCAGGCATAGGTAATCGTAGTCGATTTTGGCTATCCCTTTTAGGCCCTTTGGTTGTATTGCTCCTAGCATTTGCTAAATTATACGGCTTGCCAATCTTTCAACTCTAGCTGGAACGTTCCCAGACCTATGGTTATGGGAACTGTAGTAGGTTCATTACCACCTCTGCTAACTGCGTTAGTGGGGATCTCCTTTGGCTTAGTTCGTAGAGCGGTGGCTTACAATGCGAGAGTTCCGAGATCGAATCCCATAGGGGACATTGCATTTGTCGGAGGTAAAACATGCTCTACTGTTATATTGGCGCCCAACTAAATAACCAACGATGGTCAGAACAAGAAAACTGGTTGGGTTGAATTTTGGTATTTGAGATATCGTCATCAAATTATGATGATTCTTGAGGTGCTGGAGTCTAGCGGTAGCGCTCACCGACCTAAGGTTATAGAAACCATAGTAGGTTCATTTCCACCTCTTCTAACTGCGTTAGTGGAGATATCATTTAGCTGAGTTGGTAGAGCGGCGGCTTACAATGTGAGAGGTTCAGGGATCCAATCCCATCGGGGGCATTGTATTTTTAGAGGTAAAACATGCTCTACTGTTACACAACGTTGAAAGTACCCGGAAATGTGTAAATATTAAGAGCAAGTGCGACCCAAGGAATTATGGATCTCCGGAAGGATAGTCAGTTCCTGCTCCATTAGTGACACCTGTCGTGTTCCTCCTGTTACAATCCCAGTGACAATTCATGAATGGGGAAAGAATCAGATAGTCACTACGACAAACGGAACATATCAGTGGAAGCTTGTGTATTTGAATTGATGGAAGCAGATATTACCTGCAGATGTTAATTACCTTTATATCATCTATGCAGGACTCAATGTAAAATGGTAGATCAATATGTGCATATGTTTGACATAATTCCAGAGCCGTCATGTGTGAGAGTCCCTCTGTACACCCCTGTCTTGCCGTATCTTCTGTCCATCCATTTTTCCATTCTGGTTCCTACATAAAATTATTGTATTTCAAAATATGCCAAGAGGGAACAATGCAAATGAATAATAAGCAACATAATATTTGTAAAATGTAGTTATTTATGCAATTTTATGATTGGTTAAGGGTTAGGATTATGGTGTTTAGCGACACTTTCATCAATATTTCATTTTTACGACTGAATTTGGCAACTGTTCCGATAGTGTGGTATTGTTTAGTTTCATTTTATTTCTTAGGTTGAAAAAATTATTTCATTTGTTTGTTTTCGGTTAATAGAAATAAATGTGTACAAAGATATCTCATGGTAATCCTTTTTATTTTTACAAATGATTCAGTACAAGAATAACTCTTTATATATTCTTATTTGATCAAGTTGTAGTTCTCAATGAAGTGCACACATTAGTTAAACAAGTAAGGTACACAGTTTCGAATATACCTATACGCTGGACAAGCTGAAGGCGATGGCCTCAAAAATTAGGGGACCTCCGGCCAAGGTGTATTATATTAACACTGTTATTGGACTTTCAAAAATATGCTGTCATAACATGCTGTACTTTCCAAGCAACCCTTCAGTAAGTTTTCTTACACAGTTGCACTCCATTTCAGAATATTGCAGAATTTTAAGCACCCCTCATCATCTTCGCCTTTATTGAAATTGATGAAACACTTCCATTTTCATCCAGTCGTGAAGTATGGGAATTGGGAGAGGCCTGACAAGTGGAATAGCATAGGACCACCATTTATCTAAATATGGCACTGAAGGTACATGTGTGTGTGTGTGTCCGTGTGCGTGTGTGGAAGCAGAATGAATAAGTAATCATTTTCCAAACTTTAAATGTTAAATTGTATTGTAAATGTAGTCAAATCTGCCCACGCGGTCACCTCTATTAAGAAGTCACCTCTTTTTAAAGGTCAGACGTTCTTGCCATAACATAAAAATGGCATATGAATTTAACCTCTTTAAAGAGGTCACCTGTCTTATAAGGTCTCATTGTCTTTGTTTCCAATGTGACCTCTTAATACAGGTTTGACTGTAATGCATGTGGTGCCATTTTGTTTAAATCTTTTGAGTATTATCTCAAAGACCCTTTAACAAACAATTGCTAAAACAATTATCCATGTGATATTTTATATACGGACTTGACATGATATTGAACATAATCGGTGTGTGTGACACATTATGAAGTTACCGATATAAACAATAGCTTCAGCATATATCTTCACAACTCGTCCTACCGGTCTCGCTGTGATACTCACGATAATATATATCTCGACCTTCATAACTGCCGTTATTCTATATGAATTTTAGTTAAACTCACCGGCGGGAGATAATCTGGATCGTAGTTAGAATCGTACGTCAATGGTGTGTCTTCAAATACATCATCGCTATCTACTGCTCTTTTACGTCTTCTATTTGTATGGCATTCCTGGAGCAAGCTTGTAGCGAGAGTCGTCCTAGTATTTTTACATTGTACCATTGGTTCCTTCAGATTGCAGTGCCCGTCAGTGAGCTCTGAAATGTCGTCATTCGCTTCTGCCTCTTCCGCACAAAGACAATATTCCCTTAAAATGAGATCTTCTGTGGGGAATGTGGGTAAGTGTGAAAATAGTTCGTCATCCGATTTCCTCTCTACTCTAATAAAATATATAATTAACATATCAAATGAACAAGTAAGATAAAGGTAATTATATTTTGCATATCTATACATGAACTGGAAAAATGATTGCATATATGTATTTTATTAGTTGTACTGCTCGCTGCGTACTGACAGCGCAAGTTCAATTTCTTTAAAAAAAAGTATGCGGGTCATTCCAGCTCGTTCTCTTCTTCGAATATTTATTCATTATAACCCTTGATATTAAATACTTTATTTAGCCAGGATAAAACGTAGCAGAAGCATAGTAGACCAAGACCACTAAATCTTAGTATGGGACCCGGAAAACGTTCAAACACTATCCCGCCTAGTTACTTACATTTTGGAAATGTCATGCTAGACTAAGAAAATGTTATTGTAGGGAGCCTTGCAGTCAACTGCAGCAAAACTACTAAGTGTTCTCCCTGTTTAACACTATACACTTATTGACTGGGTATGAGGGTAATAGCACTTTTATTGTCCCCTCTGTACCAACTATTTCCCTCGGCGTTACCTCGGAAAATAGTTGGTACCTTGGGGTCAATAAAAGTGATATTACCCGAATATCAAGTCTATACATGTTTTATGATACTGAACAACTGAACAATTCAAAATTATAAATTGTAGGCACTTTTCTGATGGGTTTCCAGTCTACTTTAGTAGCATTTTTTTTTTAAACTAATACATTTTCATGTGTGTGTATTTGAAGTAGAAATTAATTAAATTTCTTTTTTATTTAGTTCGTTCTTTTTTGTATGGATATTGGCATTTGTCCTCTATTAGAGGGTGATTGGTTCATTCCATTATATACGCCATTTAGTTTAAATCAATGAGATGAATGATTTAGAAAAGTCCTGGAAATATGATTGCTGATATTATCACAGTGGGAATAGTCATTGTTTACTTGTCGTCCCCCGTCTCTGGATTTTAGCTCGCACAATGAAAATGTCCGAGGACTTGCATGACGTCATTTAATTTAAGCCAATGATGAATGTATGAGAAAAGTCCGGGAAATAATATTGCTGAAATTACCACAGGGAGGGGAATAGTCCTACATTTTTTGACCGGCACCACCGGAGGACTACTCCTGTAGTTGATTTCAGGATGAAATAGCAATACCACTGTCATGTTTTTATAAAGGAAAATGATAGCGAAGTATAATAATTTAATTTAGTATAAAAATTAAGGGTAGGGAGCTACACTAAATAGTTCTATGAAAACGGTCTAATATTCAACCCAACATTTAATTGTTCTTCCCTAAATAAGACTTAATTCCACGCCATTTAGCGCCATCATTCAAATCCACTAATTTAATATAGCTTTGTATATACCTCCATGATCTGGCAAAATCATCTGCTGATGTTGCAGAATTGGATCCTCTTGGCATAAAATCATCAGACGAGTCTTGTGTGTGGCTGATATATCCACATAGCCCCTCTGTTTGTTCTATGTCTAGGGCAGATGGTTTGATAGTTATAGTTGGAATAAAGTTGCCAGAAATATGAAATGTTATAATTGTACCAATGGGAAGCGTCACCTATAACGAAATAAAGATAACAAAATAATTAGAGAGAAAGAACAGTGCTATTTTAACAGAAAATCGTTCCGAGTTTATTGAAGCTTAGACATAGTTGTGCTTCATAGAACAAGAGACCAATAATTTATGTTTTAATTTGATCAGCCATTGAACAGTAACATGCAAAAGACAATTGAATTGTTAACTTGCCACCAATAGACAATATACGTCAAAAACCCAAAGACAACAACCACATTGCTTACAAAGAGCAGAAACACGCATCGTTCTAATCGTTTTTCTTGGCGTCTTCTGTAAAATCCGCGCTTACAATAATTACTATTTCTTATTGTCACTCAAAATGAATAAGATGGCAGACAAACTATAGCGTGATCACTGACCTGACATAGCATAAATATATCCAGTCAATACAATTTGACTGCTTAAATAGAACAAGTATAGGATAAACGATAATATCTTACTTCTTACTCATTTCTAGGAATAGCATTTGTTTAAAATGAAGACGTAGAGATCGTGTATATTCAATACACGGCCAGTAGTTTTTAAATACACGATTAGTAGTAGAGTTATCTCTTCTTTTTCTTTCAAAACAAAGATGACGTCACATATGGATCACCTCACCTGAATACTTGCACACAACACAACAATTACATATTGATTAGTTTTGATGCAGCTACATCTAAATCCTTTATTCAAAGGTAATCAGTAAGATATATTCGTTACACAGTGTGTTAGTGACCTAAAACTATATATACCGGGTCAGTGAATTCCATATGAGGAAATAGCTGGAGCTACGCTCTCATCCCATACGGAATTCACTGACCCCGTATATATTGTATTAGGTCACTAGCACACTGTGTAAGTAATACTATCACGTTGCGTTGCTAACCTTGTAATTATTGCCTGATAATTTCTCAATAACCATGTGTTTATTATCACACACTGAATACGTCATACTAGGGTATTGCCTTCCAGATGCATAAAACTCAGTTGAAATAACGTCACACGTTCGTACCACAAAGAGTGAGTCATGACTCCGTATAGCTATACCACAGATACATGCTCCTTGCCAACAACTTGTTGTTAATGTGTGTACCTAAAATAAGATATAAAAAATTGTCAATACTATTATGCTTTATAGAAAAATGCGTAATTTTCATATGTTGTGAAGTTGGACACATCAAGCTATGTACACGACTGGAGTCATGATAATATATCACGTCGTTCAAGAGATGAACATGTCACCCAACGTCCTGGTTGAGCATTGCTTTTTTTATCTAATGGCATTTCGTTGTGCTAGTCGGTAAAATAAACATATTGTACGTTGACACACTTTGAATGGAACTGAAATGCCATCGCTATGACATAGCGCATTTAAACATTTCTAGCGCATTCTATATCACAGGAAATGAATGTACGTCATAATTGGAAGCAATTTTGTGCCGCTTGAAAGGTAAGTTTTTACTTACAGCATTAGTTATTGTAATGATAACATTAAATGTGATAGTGCGTGAAATGCTCCTAAATTTCTGTTTAACATGGGTGTGTTCATCGTTCATCGTTCAAAAACTTGTTGTCAATCTCTCAAAAACTTCGACAATGTTATTTCCACCTGTTGCGAAAACGTTGATGAAGTGTTTGAGAGCTTGACAACAAGCTTTTGCACGATGAACACACCGCTCTTTAGTGGACATTTAGGGGCATTTGACACATTTAATGTTATCATTATTCCAGTAACAGTCAAAAGTTGTTGCCATTTTTGATTCCTTCCTCCCTATTTTCTATCTAGGTTTTATATATTGTTAAAGTTGTTCTTGTCCAGTATATTGCTCTAATATTGTTCGCTAAGCAGTAATCAATTAATCAATCAATCAGTCAATCATCATTTATTTTCCGCAATTCAATTAAAATAATATTAAAAGTGGCGTTGAATACCCATACAAATTAAAACCATTACAACCAATTTAGATTGTCGACACACTTAACACTTTTGATGGCTTTGCCCTACCCAGTATGGATATTTTTTGTGTCTGTATAGGACAAACTCTCCACTCCCATGGAAGGCAAACCTTTTACCATCTGCTGTTATGTACTGCGGGTCATTCCAGGTCTGACATAATCTAGATGAAACGGCCGAATCACGATCCAACACAACGATCTACAATGTACAAATATAAGTATTTTCTACTTGCAAATTTGTCATTGCACAAATATAACTAATTTGATACGAGCAAATAATAACAAATACAATAACAGAGTTATTGCATATTTTATGGAAACAGTGATGAAATGAAGAAAAAAAAATACCACGATGTTTGAACAATTCCTAAGCCCAATAGAAACATCGTAGACATAGGTAAAATCATACCTCATAACACTCAAGTACAAAATTTGATCAACTACACATCATGGCTAATCGCCCTACAAACATGACGGAACAAATGACCGGACAAACCGCACAACTATATGCCCCTATAATATCATATTCATATATACATTTCAATTTGGGGCGAACAAATTAGCCATTCGGTAGTGATATGGCTAGTTGTTTTGCCTTGAGCTTGGGAGATTCGTTTGAAATTCTGTTCAAATTGCTTGCGTTTGGATGTAGAAAAAAAAATATCAATTCTAACCTGTATATCAGGTATATTAACAGTATCCCAAACACCAGACACACCAGTAGATGAACCTTCTTCTATCTTCAATCGAATATGGCCCGTCCTATCATCAGTGTTGTACACATTGTCGACATATCCTGTCACAATCCAATTAACTGGCATTTCCCAGTTATTGCTTGACAATGTGACTCCTCCACATTTATTCGTATTAAATACCAATGCCTCCTCCTGTATGTTATTTACACAGTTATCTGATGGACTGCCTTGGTATATTGGTTGGGTTATCTTTAATGTTTGGATACACATTTGTCTAATTACAGGAATAGATCCAACACATTCCACGGGAACAGATGTGGTAATTGATATGGCTATTTCCTCTCCTTCCAATACCTTGTATACAGTTTTTTCGGGCTTTGCAAAACATTATGTACATATAATAACAAAGATGTCGAAATGAAAGATAATAAAAATAAAAAAAACATTGTCGGAATAGTTCCTAAAACACAACATCAAATAGTACAAAAAAAAAGAAATAATCTATATCCCAAACACACATATTGCTGACCACACATGCTCCTGGCTTGGTACAAGCACTTCAATAAATTGTGGCGGGGTTAAGCAAGTTTTATTTGGCCTAATGTGTCGATTCATTGCAATTAGTTATGTAATAATGTTGCATTGCATGTTAATTGCACTGTCACTCAGAGGTAATAATCAGTCAATAATGAACTTGTAAGATGTTAAACAACAAATCGCCTTGTTCAATATGAATTTGTGTAAAAATGATGTGTTTCTCCTCATATTTATTGATATCTACGTATTACTACACAATTGTGTACCGACTATGTGAAATCAACTAGCTCAAAAATAAAATCGTCCGTATTACAGTATTACTATTACGGGAAAATAATTACTTTTACCGTGTCATACAAGCCACAAGGTGCATATAAAACAGTGAAGGTTTGCAGACCTGAAAGCGATTGATATCAAACTGGAGATGCTGTAGTATTGACAAGTCTAAATGGCTCTTGAAAATGTAACTACATTGTTCATTTCATTAGGAAAACCTCGTATTGTTGGTCGATGGGTTGACACGTGACTTCAGATTTGAAACTTCACCAATCAACGAAACGCAAAGCAATTTAACCTTGCCCAACAATGGGGCCTATTTTGTGAGCATCATGATAAGTATGCATAATTGCGACAGTTGGAAATATGGAATTTGAAAACAAATAAGATATTGAATGTAATTTGTGTAGTTTTAAGGGTGGTACAGGCGCTGACGGAAGAACATATTGATACGAACTGTACTCCAGTCACCACTTTTCACACCAAAATCAAACTGTAAAAGATTGCATTCGATTCTTTAATGATGTTCTATAGTCCGTTTGACCAGCCTAAAACAGAACTAAAAAAATAATTAAAAATCAACATTTCAAATGACACTGGAAGTTGGTAACAACATGCATACTAACTCCCTCTGCACATATCCACATTTGGTACAAATATTTATTATAGAGACCTAATGGGCAACTTTTTGGAAAATAGTGTCAAAATTCTGAAATTATTGGTCAGGGTAGTTAGATGATATATGAGTAAATGTGTGAAGAAAAAAAATCAATAAGTTGAACTGTTGATTTTTAATTAATTTCTTAGTCCTGTTTTAGGCTGGTCAAACGGACTATACATGTAAGACTATTCTAAAATGAAAGACTTAAATATACCTTAACACCAGCCTCAAAAGGACTACTGTGATGGTATGGTCCAGGAACAGAGGAAGCATCAGGTCTTGCACGAACAGCACATTTTACCTACAGATATATAAATACACATTGTATATACTATTGAGAAACATGGTTTAAAAGGATTATAATATTTATTTCTCGTGACTACAACATGTGAAATATGTATCCTATATAATACATAAATCAAAATGCTGTGATACATTTTTTCTCAAATTAATCAAACATACATGTGTAATTACCATGAACACGATTAAACACAGGAATAATAACGGTCTTTAGTTTCACCTTGCGTGACAATGCATCGCTTAGCCTAATGGAACTTGTTTTTGTATATAGTCGATTTCGCCATGTGGATGAAATGATCCGGCTTTAGCTTAGCGAATCGAAACTGCAGTGTACCAACAATGTGGACTTGAACCTCACTAAGGAAAATATAAACCGGGTTAAGGTCATTTTAATAGCAGAAAACTCTCATCATAGTGTTTTCCAAAATGATTCTGAATATACGGTGATATACAAATTCTTACCACCATGTTCATTTGATACTGTCCGACCCAGTCAACAGGACGTAGTAATGACTGGTCGATGTTAATATATGCAAGTCTCTTATGTGCTACAACACTCTGTTCATTTATGTACCAATATACATCATAAATGTATGCTTGGCTATCTATATCAGCAAAATAACATCTAAATACTGCTTCAAGTCTGGGTCCAATATTTACGTTTAGCGTAACCCCTTCAGCTAGCTCTGCCATTACCAATGGAGAGAAGATTTCCGGAGGGAAATCAGCTAAAAGAATGCAGAAATTAGATGAATTACATGAGAAAAAATATTGATTATTTTGTCATAATTTAGCATAAAATTAAAACATAAAAATCCTAATTTTACCAAAATTGTTTCGAATTTTAACATTGAGTGCAGTATTTTCTTATTCTATTATTTGAAAAATGAAAAACTATTTTGCTCTAGATTTTTTTAAAGATATAATTATAAACTGACACATGTTTATTTATTGAAATTGTAACGGAAAATAAAACGAGACACTCTAATGAACAATTTACTGGGATATTTTAACATGTAGAGCAGGAACTGCTTACCCTTCCGGGGCACCTTAGTTGAACTCCGGTTTTTAACTATGGTCTTGTTGCCCAATATTCAGTGTTTTGTGTATTGCTTTGTAGATCTTGGTTTGCCCTTTTATTGACCATTGTATTGTCTGTCCTTCTTCAATTTACGGTTTCTGATTACTTTTTGGTATATTCTAAATAAATTATCTTGACAAATTCGAACGATTAATTTTCTCTTCAAAGACAATGACTACAAAGGAAACGATCAACATACATTTTTAAGGTTATGTTTTTTCCTATAAAAGGAAAGTTTAAACAGTGATGGTCATCAACATCACCAATAGCAACTAAACCAACAATCATCTCTCATCCTAACTGAACTCGCTGAACACACACAAAAAAGATCACGAACGACATACGATGTTGGGAATCCAAGTCGTGGCTTGGGACGTGTGCACAAATGTGGCGGAATTAAACCGGCGAATGAGATTCAAACCCTCCCATTTGTTATTCCTCATAAAACAAACTATACTTACTCGTACATCCAGGAGAATAACCAGTCTCCGAATACTGACCGTCGGGACATTCAACTTCCGTTCCTGTTAAAATAAATAATGTTACATATCCAGAAACGAATAAATATCTATCATAAGGATATTGAAATAATGCACATTTTGTGTTTTTTGTTAATCAATATTACAAACCTCTCTGGTTTTTGTTGTCCATAATTTTATGACGGATTAGGGTTATGGTTTTTAACACAATTGTCACCAATTATATCGTGGCGGTCAGTTTTATTGGTGGTGGAAAACGGAGTACTCGGAGAAGGTCACGGACCTGTCGCAAGTCACTGACAATCTTATAACAGAATGTTGTACACGTCACCATGAGCGGAATTCGGACTCACAACGTCAGTGGTGATAGTGATAAATCCAACTGCTATGCGATCACGACCAAAGACGGCCCCTAATTGTATCTGATCACCATATGGATTTTAAGCATAAGAAAAAAGAAATACATATTAGATGAAACATTTCGTGCAAAGGCATTACTACGATAGTCTAAAATATCTTCTGCAGCTTCTACATATTTCCATTTAAGCCAATTTGATCTACTGGGCCTTGTATTCCAATATCCTTAAGTAGTTAAGCTTCTTTGCTTTTAAACAATACATCTGTAGTCGAAATTTGGTATAAAAGGCTTTATATCTTGTCTAAATAAATCATTACAAATTAATTCAAAATAAGAATACCTGCTTCACTGCTACCTAAGAATATACAGATAAAGCTGTGTATCAATGACGTTCGTTGGAAGCTGACAAATATGCCCTTTATGAGCATTTGACATTTATATACAGGTTAACATTATATGCGCTATTCAATAATTGGGAAAAATGAGGCTGTCCTTTATACACAGTGATTTGTTATATAGAGGTATCCATTATGACAGTATTGACTATAAGTATGTAGGTACTAACCGAAACAGTATGCGGATTTTGAAAGGGTACTGCTGGCCAAATTATATACCAAGAAGTCTCCTGTACAATTTATTATATCAATAGACCAGGTCCTCTCACACTGTGACGTGAAAGTCTGTATACAGGCTTGTTGAGATACTTGTTGATCTAGTTCTGTTGGCAGGGATCCTTGAAATATATAAAATTGTAATTACGCGCACAAGACAATGTCGATTTACATATATATATATATATATTAGGGGGAGTGAAATAATAGCCGCATGCCATTACCTTTATATTGTTGAGATATTTGTTGGTTTAGTTCTTTTGGCAGGACTCCTTGAAATATATAAAATTGTAACTACGCGCACATGAAAATGTCGAATTCTCATCCGAATCATCTGGGATCACGGCCTATATTTGTTTGAGCTTGAATGGTCCGATGCTTAGTTAGTGTGTGTGTGTGTCTACTGTAGTTGATATTCATGACTTGTCACGGCAGTTGGTGATGACCTTTGGAGGGGTGGGGGAGAGTTGTATTCGTATGCCATTACCTATAGATTGCTTAATATCATAGTGTCTTTTTGCATATGCCATGTTTGGGTAGAGCAAAATGACGATGTTATTGTATATAGGAGGATGATATTAGAACACTTTGATAATATCAAAAACGGTAATCAGAAGGCGCAAACCGAGGAAGGACAGATAATGTTATGACCAACAGAAGAAATGGTGAAAAAGACGAACAATGGTCTATAAAGCACAACACAGAATACTGAAGAGTGAGCAAAGCGAATCTTAAAAACTGAGGGTGAATATAGGTGTTCCGGATCTGTGATAAAATCATCGTAAGACACCACAATCAACAAAGTCCGGAAGGGTGAGTAGTTCCTGCTCCATATTATACTGGTAATGTATACTTTGCACATGGTGCAGCATATGATGACCATTTCTTAGCAGTTTCTGTGTGGATATTTTGTTTACTACAATATGTTGTCTTTGATATGTATTGGATTGTGGCATTAATGCTCGGTCTAAGTGGTAATATTCTTCCTATCGTGCCTATGCTGACCCATGCAAGATAATAGTTAATGCATTGTATTGTAGAGTTATTAGTAAGAAAAGTTCGAATATATCAAAAGTGGAACCAGAAGCGTTATTCCAACAAGGACAGACAGTGCAGTGGCCAATAAGGGTAATAACAAAATTACCGAACTCCGAACAATCTTACAAAGGGAAAGTCAAAACTCATAATTATTTAAACAGACAAAATCAGTCAACAACCGGAAAACTGTGAACACCGTAATGACCCTGACTTGGTACAGACATTTCTAATGAAATGGTGGATTGAATCAGATTGTAAAGCGCCAAACCTCCCGCTCTCATTACAGTTCATAGTCTCCGGTTGTCACTATAACAATATTTAAATACAGGAACAAAATAGGTAAAATAGTTGTCAAAACAGTACCATATTCAGTGAATGAAAATGTCAAAAACACTTTTACGTCACACATTGATAAACAAATATTTTTGACATTTTTCTTGACTTCTTTATCTTTATAGAAAAGAAATGAAAATAAAAACAAAAAGACAAGAAAATGATCAAAATAACACTACAATGAATATTAAAGATTGAGCAACATGAACCCCATATGAAAAGTGGTAGTGAATTTCGGTGCTCCGGTCGGGTAGGCTGTTCCTTCTCCATTAGTGACTACCATCCTGTTACTCTTTACCTATCACGGTGCCAAGTCATGACTGGCAACAAAAGTAGAAGAAAAAAGATAAAACGAACAAAGAATCGGACAATTCTAGCTCGAACAAATACCAGCAGTGGTACCAGATCAATCGCATTAATAAGCATTGCAACAACCGGTTGATCGGGAACACTTCATGTTCAAAGTCAATTATCGTTGATTTGTAGTAACGTATCTTTGATGCAATAGATAGCGTGCTCGCCCCGGGTGTTGTAGATCATTGGTTGGTCAAACCAAAGACTATTAAATTGGTATTTATTGCTTCTCCATTAAAAATGCAGCACTAAAGAGAAAGAGCAAAGACAGGTTGCTCGGAGTCAGGATAATGTGTCCGGGTGAGGCGACATGTCTATCTACTGACTGTTATTTCAGTGAGCGAGGATTATGCAATTCTAACTCAGCGTGTTGGTCTAGTGCAAAGTGGACATCATCATCATCTCATTGAAAATTTAACTTGTTCTCGCCATGATATAGCTGGAAAATTGCTGAGTTGGCGTTGAGCAACAACAACTCAATCAATCGATATTCAACGATCATAAGGACATTGGCTCCAATATTCAAAAAGTGAAACAAGTAAGTTGGAGCAGATAAATAGAGAATACCTATGTTGATGTTTCAAAAACCCCAAATCACGCTAAAACCTCTTACTAATGCGACGAGCATTTTGTTATAGGTGTTGTCTAGTCACGAGTGCAAATATCTAGAAACCCTTTTCATGTTATGTTTTGTTAGGATACTCGTCTCGAGTGCGAAGTATCGTGGATTCACTTCAGTCAAGCCACATACCATCAGATCGCTATTGTTGCTGCTCCGCTACGCACACAATACACTGCCCATGAGTAAAGGCAAACATTGATTGGTTCAGAGGAAATATAATGAGTGGAAATGGGTTGATGTGCCTCTCTGTGCATTGTTGACAAGATGAGCATGGTGGGTTTATGAAATACACAACGCAGCACTTTGGTGTGTAAAAAGCAGGCCTGATCATTATATGAACAACTTGTTCTGTCCATGTTGGAGGTAACAACTTGCTCATAGTGTTAAATGATAATAATTCTCTTGTTCGTTAATGTTGTCTGTTTATCTGAGTAACAGCAAATAGCAATAATTTGAACTCAAGATATTGAGCAAAGAGTCCTTCCGGAAGGTTTCCGATTATTGTACTTTTGACATTTTATACGAAATGAGACATCTAAGCAATAAATTCGAAAGACAATGTCTTGCTCGAATAACTGAACTTAATTTAAGTAGTCATTGAATTCATAATTTGTCGGAAAACCAATAGTTGTGGCTCGCGTTATTCACAACAGTACGAAATAGCATAATTCTCGAACGATAACAGGTGTCGAATTTCAAGTGGATGCAATAGGTATCAAATGTCATTGCCAGAAACAAATCTGTAAATAAATGAGCAATATCCACGACCCTCCCAGAGAAGACACATGCTTAAAATCATGCAAATATATAAAGAATAATTGTCTTTACCATTTAGCCAGATTGGATACCATGTTTTACATCTAAACGTTCCTGGTGCTTCGGTAGGCATTTCTGTCCCAGCACCACTGATAATTCTATACCATCCTGGCTCCAGTCGGTCATCACTGATAGCTATCTCAGAAATATTGAGGTTAAGACTATATCCAGCAGATCTTTTAGCTTCTTCCAACCGTTTGTGGTTATTACTATCACATGGATCTAACAATTAATATGCTATTTTACAATATCTTTAAAATATCATTAGAACAACGTCAACAATATATGACAACTATATAGAAATGAGGGACGGGATGGTTCAACAATTGTTGACTGCCACAGAGATAAAGGGTCGACAAATTTTAGCCTGTTGTAGAGGAAACATTGAACCTACTCCTTTTGTCGAAATCTACCAATATAATGTATAGCAATATATGGTCTTAGTAAGAAACCTAAGTTGTAAGATGTACCCACTATTTCAGCAATAACATTATATATGCTTTAGCAATAGAACGTGCCTCAAAGATTCAATTAAAACGTACATGTATATCAAAACCCGAAAACATATAGAAACGCGTCGGGTGGCTCAATGAGTTAGGTGGTTGAATTACCTAACATCTCATACAAGACCATCACCACTACGCCGTGGGATCGCGCCCGGCTTTGTAAATTACAAAAAGGGTGCACTCGACTTGCATCCGGAAGTGATAAAGTGTATCAGTTACTTGTCCATGGTCGGTTGTTCTCTCCGGGTACTCCGGCTTCTTCCATCACTAAAACTGGTCGTCACGGTAGAGCTGAAATATTGCTGAAAGTGGCGTTAAGATACCAAAAATCAATCAATCAAATCAAATAATATAACGTTTTGGGGTGAGGAAAAACAAAACAAAAACACCGTGCAATACAATATATGTTGGACACGACTATGTGCAAACAAACATAAATAACGTAAATAAGACATGATTCCCCACAACAAGCAACTGGAGGTAATGAACGAACCGAATATCGTTTATATGAAAAATAATATCGACTTTGAGATTAATGTTGATGTTTAGTTTATGATGATTGTATTTGTTAAATTAACGAAAGGGATAGGACACAAGTTTTACCAACTTATGAAGTCTTCTCCCATTAATGCAATAAATTCACATAATATAATGATCGTTCTGAGCATGCATATAATACATATAAAAACATATTGTAAATAATTAACGAATTTTTAAAAAAAAAGGTTGGCTAATTACCAAAAACCTGATCAATTTTCAATCCCTGATGGATTGCGTTACGTTGTCCTTGATAGTATAAATTAATAAAAAATTATCAAAAAAGCTTAAACAATGATGATCAACAACTCCATTCATATCAACAAAATGATAAAAAACAACTCTTACCTTAAACACAAAATAAAATATGCAAAGAAACGTTAGGGAATACCGAAGAGGCAATCAAAAATGTATATTTGCTTAATTAATATACGGTAAATTGGAAGGAAAAGTCCACATTGTGAAAGGTTTCTTTCATAATAATATCATGTGGATAAAAATAGCATATATTTACACGGTTACTTGTATAAACGTGTGCCGGTCAACTCAATTACCTATATTGTATGACATATCATAACATATGAGACAAGTTATGACTTCTTTATATATTTCTACACGTGTATATATCATAAGTAAAAACAAAGTTGTTATAGTACTAAAATGTTGTACTGTGCAGAATTTGTACTTGTTTGAAACAAAATTGTCACAAGCATATCACATTGATCTACAAAAATGTATGTAGATTGATTATTGTATGCTAACAAGTATTATGACTTAATTATAATTGTTATGCGTTTCATTATTTTTGTTTATTTATTTATTTTTTTGTTTTGTTGGGACTATTCTTTTAGCGTTCAGAAGCTGTCTATTTCCTCAGGCAATAGATCTATCGATGATCCGGAATTTCAATCAGGCTATTTCCTACTTCGTAATTTGTCTTTAAAAATATAATTAGCTAATGAAACAGTTAATTAATGTGAGTGCGGGCAATATATCAAACATTGTTTTGTCTCTTGCAATATAACACTTTGGTCTTTCCTAGTACCTCATGAAACATAATTTGATATATTGCCTGCTCTCTCATTAAACAACTGTATACTATTAATTATATATACTTACTAACGTTAACGAGACCGGGATAAGGCACCAGTACTGATTGTATGTTTAACTAATGTACATATTTCAATAAAAGTTAAGCTAAAAAAAAAATAAAAGAAAATAAAAGTTCATGTATATTTTTAACTTTATGAACAATATATTCATTTTTTAATTTTACGTACCAGTTTGAGATAAAATTAAATCCAGTTGATATAACAGTAGCATATGCATAGCAAACACGAACATTTTAGACAAGTTAAACACGTCTATATCTTAACTCGTATTTGTACTGAATATGTAGTCTCAAACACTGCGTGTCTTTGCATTAATAATAATTGTTTGGGCATATTATCAATTAGGACGTCTTCCTGCTAAGTATGCTTTGTTCTTTGATAAAAGTAAATCATATATACCCAAATTCTTTTTAAATCATAAACAAAGCGGGTATTGAGTAATGCATAATCAACTACCAACATTTTATTTAAAAGGCTATTTAATTACTGAAGTACCACAAAAGCTATGTTTAGACTTGATATGAATCCTCAAATTGAGTTATAATTGTGTCACAGGGCCCTTAACTTGGCACTGGTTTTAATATAAAAATTTGTATTCATATATATATATATATATTTATTAAAAAGTGTCTTTGCATTAATAATTAATTTTTTGGGCATAACATTTCAACTTTGCATAAAATTACCTATGAATTCGGATGACTTCCTGGTAAGTATATTTTGTTCTTTGATAAAATAAAATCAGATATCGTCAATTTCTTTTTAAATCATAAACAAAGTGGGTATTGAGTATTATATAATCAAATGACATCATCTTTTGTAGAATACTATTTAAATATCATACATGCTATATGTTGACACTATGTAAATGATTTATTGGGTTAAAATTGTGTATTTCTGCTAACAAGGAAGCTACTGAACCAAGGGTTCATATTGGTTAACTTGAAGTGATTACTTCGAAAGTAATATGAATGTCACCATGACTTTGTCAACCTTTACGAACTGTATGAGTCACAAATACCCACGTATATGTTCCACTTGTCGTAAGCATTTATGACTTAGTCACCATCCAGATAATGGAGTTCTTATTGATAAGAAATGTGATACTATATAAACAGGAGGGTTATTATTTTATATCATTCCATCATTGTTATATAACCTGATGAAGGTTATTCCTGAAACGAGTCTTGCGGACTAAATTTGGTATCTACGTTTTATTCACATTATATACACTCCGACAAAAGTTAAACACCACCCTATATTTTTATCGATATATTTTTTACTTCAATACTGTTAAAACAATTAAATAGATATCACCATTTTTCTTACACTTCTTAAAAGATTACACCAAGGGCTCTAAAATTACCAAGCTACGAAGTATTTATCATCCTGAAAGACGTGACTATGACGTGGCAAAAATGGGGTTCAAAACAGGCGCTGGAAAAACGTAAAACCAGTTTGTCTTTGATGGACATTTTTAACATTGCATTAAAATGCACAGTCTTCAGATTTTAAGAACTTTTAAATGCATCTATTATGTGTATGTATAAGGCATACAAATCATTAACGAGTATATCCACCGCGCTTATGTGAAGTTCTGTAACACGCCTCGTCATGCTTCGTACAAGACGCCTAAGCCGTTCTTGGGGAACTGTTGCCACTCCTGTAATATGGTAGTTCTTAATTCGTTAATATTTTAACATTTTGGATTGCATTGGTTAATGTTTCGGCCAATAAAGTCCCATACACGCTTTATAGGGTTCATGTCTGGCGACATCACAGGCCATGGAATTGTCTGCACAACCTCTTGCTGTTAAACATGTTGCACAATTCGGGCTCTATGTGGCCTAGCGTTGTTGTCCATGAACATTGGCCTGTCGGCCAACACATGATTGTCGAAATGGGGGACTACGCGAGGACATTGTCACGGTATTTTTGGTCTATCAGATTACCATCAAGAACGTACAAGTTCAACTTACAGTCAAAGGAATAACAACCCCGGGCAATTACACCCCCACCCCCAAAAGCAGTTGTGCCCAAAATGTGGTTGTCCTGAAATGAAGTGTTTCGTTGGCGCCAAACCCGTGCACGACTGTCGGTAGGGCGTAACAAAAAACGACTTTCAGCAGATCGGTGGACCAGTCTCCATGTGCGAATAGTCCACCCCAAATGATCAGGTGACCAGTCAAATCGAGCATGGCGATGACGTAATATCAACTGTGGACGTTTTATGGGTCGTCGCGCTCACATTCCCTTATGGTGGAGGCGTTTGATTACAGTGCGTGTGCTAATGTGGTCTCCGCACGCTAAATTACCACGAAGTGCACCAGCTGTACTGAACGGTCGTTGCCTCTCTCGACGTCATTTTGCGAGGTCTACCTGCACGTGGACGGTCAGTAACATTCCCCGTTTGACGAAAGCGCTGCATCAGACGTACAATGATGGAATGGTTAACCCTGAAGTGGTCTGCCACCCTTCTATGACTAAGACCACCGTTTTGCATGCCAACAACAAGAGCGTCCTTTTCGTAAGGTCACTTCTGTGTCCATTCATTTCTTTTATTGAATGGTTGGACACTTTCCCTACGTATTGCGACCCGCAGTCAAAGAGGTAAGCCACATAAGGTGTTTTGCAATTGACATTGCAAAAGGTCTTATACTCTTTTCCTGTCGTCTTGCTATGAAACACTTGTGCGTGTTGTAATTGGAGACAGCACTTGCAACGCTTGTCACTACATGGGTTGCACTGGCAGACCTTTGATGAAGGTCTAGATACCGAAGCTCTGACCAGAGTATCCTTAATGCTTTAGGTAGCCGGCACGCTACAACGGGTGGTTCAGAGAACAACTTGGCCAGCGCTTCACTTTTTTCAATTCCTTTCCAATGATGACGGAAAATGCCTGAAATTTTCTCTATAGGGGGATGGTAAAGTGAGAAGATGGGGAACCCATTTGTTGATCTTTTTTTCTTTGTACTCCAGGAGGTCATTTTTGTTAATTTCACTACCCTTTGAAAACGCACTCTCTATAACTTTGTCATTATATCCCGTCTATTCAAATCATGGCGTAAATCTCCTAGTATTTGCTTTGTGGTTTTAACAGTGGAGCATATTCGTTGTTTGTCGCTTTGTACTTTTGGTCATTGTGTTGTCAGTTTTTCTTCGATATAAAGATTCTGATTACCCCTTTGGTATTTTCAATTTCTGTTCCGTCCTCAGGCATTGGTGAACTTAGCCGATTTGTCGATCCTGTTAATGCCCTTTAGTTTACTTGCTCCCAAAACATTTGATTGTCAATGAGATGATGATGAGGTCCTCTTTGTTCAGGACCAACACGCTGAGTTGGATTTGTATATTGCTAGCTCACTGAAACAACAGTCCGCGGGTAGACATGTCGCTCCACTAGGGCACATTATTCTGATTCCGAGCCAACCAGTCTTTGCCCTTTCTCCTTAATGCTGCGTGGTAAGCGGAGAAGCAACACATACCAATTTTATAGTCTTTGGTTTGACCAGATCGGGGCTCGAATCCTTAATCTACCTCATTCGAGGCGAGCACGCTAACCATTACGCCACTGAAGCTGTCCTTTCTCCTAAATGTGATGTGTAAAGCCGAGAAATATAAAGACAATTGGATAGTATTCGCTGTGATCCGACCGGAGATCGGACTCAGAAAAATATATATCCACACTTTAATTGACAATAACTTTGAATTTAATTGTAAAAAAAACAACAATGGTATGGCATTACAATTAACTTGTACCAATTCATCAGTCAAACAAATACGCTTCCTGGTTCACAAGTGTGTGTCCTTGACACATTAACGAAACCAATAACATGACAAGTTTAAAATAGAACCAACTAATATATTCCTTTTAAACCTTAGACGTCGTGTATATAAATAATTGTTCATTTAAAAGATAAGGAATATTATTTAAACCTAATAAATAATCAAACTAGGTCTAGGTCAAATACACAATTTAAGCCTGTGTGTGTAAATTCTTCTTTAATTGTGCATATCTCGGTTGCATACCATTTGCGTAGCATAGCTGATCGTCTTAGATAACAAGGTTAAAAAGGTTAAACATTTGCAAAGCATATATTATATATTGTTACGATATAGGAGTTAGGGATAAGATAATTGATTGTTTGTATGTATATTTATTATATTGTCTATGTGCTACTCATGATTTACTTTTCTTGTTCAGTTGTTATTCCATTCGTGATGCGTGTACAGCCGTCCGAGTAGCAAAGCGCGTATGTGTGTATGAATGGACTATTATTTATATTTCAGGCATCGTGATTGCGAATATTTATTGTATGTATATTGTTATTTTATATGGGAAAGTTTGCATGTTTAAGATAAAGTTCGTCCTCATGGTTTGACCAAGGGGGGACCTACAACAGTCCCATCTTTATTTCTCCTTATAAACCTTGTCACATTTTCTTACCTATTTCATTCATTCACGCTAGGTTTATATATTGTACTTGGGTTTGTTTTCCTTAAGGGTAAGCTTTATTAAGCCCGTTTTCCCTTTCCTCTTGACATGACAAACAACGTGTTTATAATTTCCGCCATGTATCCCGTATGTAATTTATAGTGCGCATGTGTATTACCTCACACTTATGTGGCCCTGTTTGCGGCCCCGTTAACGGTTATAATTACCGTGGGAACTTCCGGAGTAACCGACCAATCAGCGGCGTTTGACCCACATCCAGATGTGGGCCCTGTGTATATAAAGACCAAACGTCTGCTACTGGAGAGACACTTTTACCCGAGACCAGGGCAATTAAACCACCTTGCAATTAACCTGAGCGCTACCAGCTAGTTATTTTTACAGTAATCTTTCTGTTATTTAGACTGGTACGTTTCCCTTAAGATAGAATATTCGGATCTGTGACCTATATATTTTTACTACGTTCGTACGACTTTACGCTAATATTGACATTTGTCCAAAAGGGGGGTCCCTGTATTTCATAGCGCTCAGTAGGATTTCATACTGTTTTTTGTTAATTATCAATTATTATCATAATAAATTTCATGAGAATCTATTCCATATTCTTGTTATTTGTTGTACAAGTATGAAACATGAAGTTTTACCAGTGCCTTGAGCTTCTGCAGATTACGCTACCAGTAATAGATTTAACCCACTACCAGGGTGATTATACTACCCGTTTGTATACCTGTATATCGTTACCACCCCAGTGGTGTAACATTTGGTGACAGGCGGTGGGATACGTGTAATACCACACCTTTTTGAGATTTGTTGATCACTGATACTTGTACAACAAATATGTTTTTCTATATAAATAAATAAAATAAAATGAATCTCCACAGTATCTGTGTCTCGCCCCATAGCTCTTGTGATTCTCGGGTATCCACTCCTGAAATGCTTTCCCCAATAAAAGTTCAGGGAGAGGGAGAAAACCAATTAAATCTTTCTCAAACAGTAGAAGTCTTAACTACCAAGCTGGACCTTTTGAGCAAGAAAATTGACAACACTAACAGAACTGTTATGAATTTAGAAACCCATCTAGACCATTTAACTAGACAAGATGAATATTTAAATCGCAGGTTAAGCCAGTGTGAAAGAGATACTACCCATATTAATAATGTTCTAAATCAATTGCCCACATTCGATCAAATAGAATCACTAATAACAAGAACACTAGCTGCACAGGCATGAAATATATTGCCCAGGATGAACAATAATGAAATTACCGCAAGTTGTGAGCCATCTACAATACACCCAGATTTACCAATGTCAGGAAACCATGACTCAGATAGAAGAAGTATGGCACCTTCAGTACCTACACATAATGAAAACCACAATTACCATGACCCAAGTAATACATGTATCCATGACATGGACCATGCTCATGCAAATACTTTTACCCCTATTTTTGTACCTAAAGCTAATTCATTACCAGAAGTAATTGTTAAACCAGATGGTCAGAATAACAAAAATGTGGGTCATAGCAATGTTGGGTATACCAAACCATTTACTTATGATGGCAAGACTGACTGGGCCGATTATAAGGTTCACTTTGAAACTGTTTCTAAATTAAACCAATGGTCTGATGAAGTCAAGGTGCTTAAACTTGCATCAAGTATGCAAGGGGTGATTTAACCACAGTGGGGCACATTAACACTGATAATCCACCTACCTATTCAGAACTCATACAAACTTTGACTAAGATGTTCTCACCTCCAAACCAGTCTGAAATGTATATGGCCCAAGTAGATGCCAGGATAAGAAAAAGGGGGAGTCATTACCAGAATTAGCTCAGGATGTTAAAAGATTGATTCGCCTTGCTCATCCTTCTGCTACTGCAGAGATCCACAACAAATTATCGTACAGAGCTTTCAGGAATGCCCTAAATGGCCATGACCTTGAGTGGGCAATTGTGCAGTCGACTATAGAAATCATTGATGAAACATTACACTTGGCTCTTAAATATGCGCTTATAATATGAGTAAGCGAAAACCCTCTCTTAGGTATCAAAGCTTAAATGACACAGGTCAAGCTAATAATAAATCTTTTAAAGAAGAGTCCAAATCCTGTTTCTACTGTCAGAAAGAAGGGCACCTAGCAAAAGACTGCAACAAGAGAAAGCGGGACATACAGAATACTATTGACCAAAGTCGAATGAGAAAAAATACTGACTTCAAACCCAGAGACGATTACCCTTCTACTAATAAAGGTCTAATGTCTGGTAATCAGAATCTGGGAAACTTTTAGACGCTAATGGTGAGGGTCAACTGTCAGCTAATGAGGAGCTGAAACCAATGGAAGACTCTACCCCTTAATACCAAAGGGAAAGAAATTGCAGGCGCAGACAGACCTGGACAGTTTATTTAGTTTTCTGTTTATTTTATTTATATTATTATATATGTGTATAGGTTATACATGTATCATTATGTATCTTATATGTTTATAAATTCGGAATTATTCAGAGACCATGAATATTTAAAAATGTATATATATATATATATATCTGAGTTGAAATGTTTGTTATATAGTCATTAACAAGACATTATGTGAAAAGTATTAAATTGACCTATTGATCAGGAAATCTAGGACCTTTTAAATTTACTTTGCAAAGATATATTGTAAGTAATGTTGATGTAATTATTCAGAGACCATGAATATTTAAAAAGGAAAAAAACAATATCTGAGTTGGAATGTCTGTTATAGTCATTAACAAGACATTGTCTGAAAAGTATTAAAGTGCCCTATTGATCAGGAAATCTAGGACCTTTTGAATTTACTTTGCAAAGATATATTGAGATGATTTAGAAGTAATGATAATTCATTATTTGATCCTAAGTGATGTTGATGTAATGATAATTAATTATCTGAACCTATGTGATGTTGATGTAATAATAATTCATCACTTGAAACTAAGTGATGTTAATGTAATGATAATTCATTACCTGAACCCAAGTGATGTTGATATAATGATAATTCATTATCTGAACCTAAGTGATGTTGATGTAATGATAATTCATCACTTGAAACTAAGTGATGTTGATGTAATGATAATTCATCACTTGAAACTAAGTGATGTTAATGTAATGATAATTCATTACCTGAACCTAAGTGATGTTGATATAATGATAATTCATTACCTGAACCTAAGTGATGTTGATGTAATGATAATTCATTACCTGAACCCAAGTGATGTTGATATAATGATAATTCATCACTTGAAACTAAGTGATGTTGATGTAATAATAATTCATCACTTGAAACTAAGTGATGTTGATATAATGATAATTCATTACCTGAACCTAAGTGATGTTGATGTAATGATAAATAATTATTTGAACCAAAGTTACTTTGCTGGTGCACGGTCTCACTATTTAGACCACTCACTCGCCAAATCCTTGAATGGCAAGATTACCATGTCTAGGCAGAGTATGAAATCTCGATACCAGAGAAAGCTAGTGTCATTAGGGACCAGGTCAATCATGAAGGAAGAACGTTGCTACCTTCATGATGGTAGCATGATCGATATGAGGGACACTTGGCCAATGGATAGAAAAGAAGACGCGACCGAGGAGTAATGTTTAGTAAGGTTTAGGTAGGGTTTTTATTGTTAGGCAGGTTTTCTTATTTTTTAGTTCGAGGACGAACTCTTTTTCCCAGGGTGGGGGGGTAATGTTACGATATAGGAGTTAGGGATAAGATAATTGATTGTTTGTATGTATATTTATTATATTTTCTATGTGCTACTCATGATTTACTTTTCTTGTTCAGTTTTTATTCCATTCGTGATGCGTGTACAGCCGTCCGAGTAGCACAGCGCGTATGTGTGTATGAATGGACTATTATTTATATTTCAGGCATCGTGATCGCGAATATTTATTGTATGTATATTGTTATTTTATATGGGAAAGTTTGCATGGTTAAGATAAAGTTCGTCCTCATTGTTTGACCAAGGGGGTCCTACGACAGTTCCATCTTTATTTCTCCTTATAAACCCTTGTCACATTTTCTTACCTATTTAATTCATTCACGCTAGGTTTATATATTGTACTTGGGTTTGTTTTCCTTAAGGGTAAGCTTTATTAAGCCCGTTTTCCCTTTCCTCTTGACATGACAAACAACATGTTTATACTTTCCGCCATGTATCCTGTGTGTAATTTATAGTGCGCATGTGTATTACCTCACACTTATGTTGCCATATTTGCGGCCCCGTTAACGTTTATAATTACCGTGGGAACTTCCGGAGTAACCGACCAATCAGCGGCGTTTGACCCACATCCAGATGTGGGCCCTGTGTATATAAAGACCAAACGTCTGCTACTGGAGAGACACTTTTACCCGAGACCAGGGCAATTAAACCACCTTGCAATTAACCTGAGCGCTACCAGCTAGTTATTTTTACAGTAATCTTTCTGTTATTTAGACTGGTACGTTTCCCTTAAGATAGAATATTCGGATCTGTGACCTATATATTTTTACTACGTTCGTACGACTTTACGCTAATATTGACATTTGTCCAAAAGGGGGGTCCCTGTATTTCATAGCGCTCAGTAGGATGTTATACTGTTTTTGTTAATTATCAATTGTTATCATAATAAATTTCATGAGAATCTATTCCATATTCTTGTTATTTGTTGTACAAGTATGAAACATGAAGTTTAACCAGTGCCTTCAGCTTGTGCAGATTACCCTACCAGTAATATAATCAACCCACTACCAGGGTGATTATACTACCAGTGTTTATACCTGTATATCGTTACCACCCCAGTGGTGTAACATTATATCGTATTATCACAATGCCGTCTTTGGAGGTATAATTTGTAATTAGATAAATATTTTAACGCATGCCAACTTTGTAATTTTCTTTCTTTATGACGGTTTTTTCATAAAACATTAATATTATGAAATTAAAAGACGCTTCTTTCTTATCTAAATCAAGCAACATACCATGTACATGTACCCCCACTGAATCTCTAAAGGATACCGAGATGTAGTAAATATTTGTGTATATAAGGGACCAAGCATACCACCCAACAGCGTCAGAGCTAGGTTTTTAGTTGACAATTTTGTTGTTCTTTCCTCTGCGGTATTCCAACCTATTTCACTGGTACACTGCATCACAGATTTGATTAACATAATAACGAACCATTTAGCACCCTCTGTGAATAAAAACGTAGATACCAAATTCAGTGCGCACGACGCGTTTCAGGAATAATCTTCATCAGGTTATATAACAAAGATGGAATGATATAAAATAATAACCCTCCTCTATGGAGCACCTCATTTCGTATTAATAAGAACTCAATTAGCTTGATTCCAAATCTTAATGTTTATCTGTCTAATATAGGATATTAAACATTTCAGATTGGCTTTGCATTGCTTTCCTAATAGCCAATAAATTGCCACTGATCACAATGTAGTGCTAAAAGGTTTCATAATCTTGATATTTGTTTTAGAGTACAAATTAAGCGAGCACAAATCAAACACATAATAAGCAATTCAACCCAAATTAGCTATGAAAACAATTATCCAGTGAGTGATTGTTGTTTAACGCCAACTCAACAATTCTATTTGTAGCTATATCATGGCGAAAAGAAGTTAATTTCCACTTAAATGATGATGAGATCCCCTTTGTACTAGACCATCACGCGTATTTCGATTTCTATAGTATTAGCTCACTGAAGCAACAGTCCACGGATAGGCATGCCGCTCTATTAGGACACATTATCCTGATGCCGAGCTAACCAGTCTTTGCTCTTTCTCCGTAATGCAGAGTGATTAGCGGAGAAGTAACACATACAAAGTCATTTGTTTGACCGGTTTGGGCTCGAACTCACAATCTACCACACTCAAAGCGAGCACATTAACCATTGCAAAGCTGATGTGGCTCACACTTGTCGGCATGGGTAGACTTCTCTGGAGGTTGTTGCTGCGACAAGATGATGTTATAATATGTGACGTTACGCGCGATGTTGGTGACACTTGACGTTGCACATAATTTACATTGAAAAGAACGCTTCGCGTCTTCTTTTTCATTTCTTCTTCTTCCTTATTTGTGTTTGCATACCGTGGGTTTGGTTAGGATGGAGGTCGTGTGGGTGTGTTTTGATGTATTGTTCTTTATTTCGGAATTTCACTTTTTGTTTGGATTGATTTTTATTTTGGCTTGCTTGTATATATTTGTGTTGTTGGTGTTTTCCTTTAAGTGTTTATTTCAATGTTTGTTTGTTTGCTTATTTATTTCGTTTGTATTCCCTTTTAGTATTTATTTATTGTTTATGTTATATGACTACTTTATCATTTTTTCTTTGAACGTATATCTTGCTCTAAAACGAGATTATCATATTCTGTTTGTTTATTGATTGATTGTATACGTTGTATTCTTGAACATTTCTCGTAATTACTTAATTTTCATATTTATATATTTCGCGATTTTTTTTCAACTATTATATAATTATAGTTTCTACAATTCACACATTCTTTTTTCAATGCTTGTTCAAAAATGGCACACACAAAAATTAAGGTCATGAATTCATTTTTAAGCGGAAACACATCGTTATTTTTTCAGGTTTGGTATATTTTTGTATTTTGTTTTCGCTCTTTTGTTTGTTGTTTTTCAAGTTTTGATATCGTTTGTTTGTTTTTAGCTTCGCCTTTTTTAGTTGTTGTTTATTTGTTTTAATTTTAATAGAAAACTACCGAAAAATATAGAAGTAGCGCGACGTTATTTTGCGGTCGATAAGAAAAAACGTTTACTGGACAAATTGGGTAACCTTCTACAATTTTACGTAGAAATCGTAATTTTTATCCGAAATCAAGTTTGTTAAGTTCATTCTCTACCACTGAAAATGAAAATTTTTCGTTATTTGGATTTAGCACGAAATATGAGCGAAACATATAGTTTCAAATGTGTAAAGTTTATACTTCGTGGTTTTTTTACGTCAAGTTGCAACTGGACATTTTGTTGACCTTACTCCTTTAGGAATATTTTTTAACTTGCTTCAAAAAGAATCATTTTTGAAAAGACTTTTTCGTTTTTGAAAATAATAACATTTGATATGCATACCTTTTTTTGTGAAAATTTTGTAAAACATAGCTGAAATAAAGCTTGGTATTTGGCATGCAGATGTTTTTCCTTCAGCGTTACGTTCTTTTCTTTCCATAAACTTACCGATTTTTTCTTTCAAGCATAGCTTTAATCAGAAATCGCTAATGGGGTCATAGAACAGGCTAACTCTGCTTCCGGTCCCACAAAACAATTGTCCGAAAAACGTATTTTTAGGTTTTTACTGAGAAAAATGTAAAAGACATACGGATATTTTGTAACGCGCTACATGAGAAAATTGTGTGTTAACGACGTTTTCTTCCAATAAATTCGTTTTCAAATGCAAAAATAAACCTAATCTAATATAATAAAGCAAATATTCGTATAATTCCCTATGCAAGCATGTATCGGAAATAAAAATCCATCAATCTAAAAAAAATCTACATTCGTTTGACTTATTTCATGTTCTATTTAGTCAAAGTATAACCAATAGCGCGTAACGTCATATAGATTTCTAAATTTCGTGAATATTGACATATGTATGTCTGTGTTAGTTGAAATGTTGGTGTTCTGATATTAGGGCTGAATTATATGGATCATTTAAAAATGAATTCAAGCTCGAACCATATCGATTGAGACTCAATAAATCAGAGAATATATATGAGCAAATTCAGGTGCTCAATTGTTAAATTTCCCATTGAAACTGGAAGATGGGCAAATATAACTCAGCATGAAAGAATATGTCGTTTTTGTCAGGTTCATATTGGAAATGAATTTCATTTTCTTTTTGTGTGCAAACATCCTCATATCACCGCATTGAGACATAAATATGTTCCAAGATATTATACAGTAAACCCGTCCGAAAATAAAATGATATACATGTTATCATACTGCTATGCTATGTTTCGTAATTTGTGCTATGTCATCAAAAATATTATGAGAGTTTTAGATGTAATGTAAATTGGTGTCAGTTAATGGTATAAAACTTAATAACTTACCTTTTTTGAATCTTTAATATCCTATTTTATCAGAATTTTTCTAAAAGAAACAAACCACGTGTCCAATAAGAAATAAAAACCACGTGGTGAAATCCATTGTTTGTTTATATAAATCAATTCGTAGTGAAGTGTCAGAGGTGATTGTATATACATGTACTCTGTTATTTACTCCTTCCGCCCATGTAATTGCATAATATCATGCTATGAACACTTGTACACTATTGTGTCTGAATAAATAAAGTCTTTGTTGTTGTTGTTGAAGAGAAGAATTGCTATTTTTTCCAATGTAAACATTAATCAAATGAAGCCAATAGCCTGTAATCCCAACTACCATATGCTAAGCTGAGAAATATAAAGACAGATTGTATAATTTTTTATGTGATCCGACCAGAGATCGGACTCACGAATATCTATCCCGTTATTTACTTGACAATAGCTCTGAATTCAATTGAGAAAAAAAAAACAGTGGTATGATATTACAATTTGTACTAAAGTAATAATTCTTTGATTAGAATAACAAAAATTTGAAATATCTTTTAAGCTGTAGATTTTAAAGTAGAAGCGTAAACGAGAGTTGTGTAGAGAATCAAGGGTGCCAATTTGATTTGGAAGTTTGCAGACCAGAAAGTGAACGTATTTGGCCTTCTCATATAGAAAAATCGCATTTTAAAGGAGTTTTTGGGTGTATATTATATGAAATACGGAGGGAATAAGTCTACAAAAAAGAACAACCTGCGGCCTTGGGGTTAAATCCCTGAGACAATAGACAGTGACGGTCACCCGAAAGATTCCATTGTTCTCCGTAGAGCCCGTCACCATCTTCTACACGCACTATTGACTTCATTTAGTTTTACTGTAAAAATTGCTTGGACTGGGACATTTTTCATTAATTTATTTTTGTTTCACTAAATATATAGCACTTCTGCCTTTAATGGTGAAAAAATGAAGTCTTCATATATCATATAATATGCAGAATATATCATTGTCGTTTTGTTCGATTCTGTATGACATTTTTAATTTATATACATGTAAGAAACGGAACGTAATATGAACTTTGAGATTGTGCAACTTCCTAATTAATAAATGCTCGTAAAATTAGTACATTTTTAAATTTTAGAACCTCAGAGATCAATTGGAGGATTGATTTTTTTTTGGGGGGAGGGGTAGATTATGACATTGAGCACTGTCATTTTTTTAGATATTTTTTTTTTACCAAATCTTCAACTTAACATTGGTATAAAATACCTAAAAACTGCAAAAATTATTGATGAATCTTTGATACTTGCAATTGTTTTACCTAACTATTCTGCTGAACCAAGTTATATCTTTCAACTCAAACGTGAGCTAAAAGTTTGGAAATATATATTTAGTCTATTCCACTTCGAAAGGCTTATCCAAAACAGAAATCCGGAGTTTCGACCTTTGTTATTTGTTTGTTTTTACTTTTCATGAATACGAGGCCCGTTTTGTGTTTGGTTTTCGGATGTATTATAAACTGTCCCTGTTTATCTTTTTTTTGTGTGTCAAGTTGTTTTGTGTATTATTTATGTGTTATAATCAATATAAGTTAAATAATTCATCTGACGCCAGATAGATTCAACAGTTACAACTGTTCTTATACCTTAATGGATTGGCAGACACATGTTCCAAATATTTTCGGCATTGGCTTTAACGTGACATTTATTGATTTTTACATTTTTTTCTCTGTCTATTATACTTAATATGATTATACTTCAACCCGTGTCGTCATCCGAGTCATCATCACAAAAATCAATGATAATAGGTTCTATGACTCTTCTATCTATACAGTTTTTTTTAGCAGTATTCGTTTTAAATTTTGACCACATGTTCTTTTGCTTTTGTCCACACATCTTTTGTAATTTTTCGGTAAGCAGCGTACATGAGTTCTTTTGCATCTTTTAATCGGAAGGTGGTATTGTTTTTAGCCACGAAACCTTTGACTTGCGCCCATATCAATTATATCGGGTTAAGTTCACAGTGTCGAACAGGGGTTCTTAATACTTCATGTCCATGTAAATTAGCAATTGTATCTGTTATATAAACTACTGAGGTCTCTTTTTGTTTTATTTTTTCATATAATAATTTTTCGGTATCAGTAGCAGAAAAAAAGAATGTTGTGTTGTGCAAGATAGCTTTCGAGAATAGCTTCGTTCTGACTAAAATTTGGGCACACCGTATATTCTGTTTTAACATTGTGATAACTTGCATTATTTAACACAACCAAGCTAGGATTTTTCAGAGCAGGCATCAATTGATTTTCAAACCACTCAAGAGAGACAACACTATTCATCTCCTGGTGATGCTCACCATCCTTTGATTTGGCAAGAAACATTAAATCGCAGCCGTCAATCAAACCCTCACTTCGCGTACCTGCATGCAAAACAATCAAACGTTTGCCTTTACCCGAGGGTATGTCTGGGGTATCAGACCCATCATTCGGACGCCACATATGATATGCACAGTGATTTTGGTTAACCCATGTTTCATCTATGTACACGATATCATACCCTGCTTCCCTTAACTATTTGATCTTTCTAAGATAATTACACCTATCATTGATAATAGACACTTGATTGTACAGAACTCTTCGATTATCACCTATGTATTTATAAGTATATCCAAGATCAATGAGAGTTAGAGTAAGTTTAGACTTTGATATTTTAATAGAATCTTTTATTTCCTTATGTATTATTGGGACGGTTGGAACAATTTTCCATGAATATAGACCGTTGATTATTCTTTTAATAGCACAATGTTCAAAGTCGTCCAAAATCTTAGCTCTTTCTTTGGGTCTATTTGACTTACAAGGCCTCTTACCATTCATAATACGGTGCAATGAAGTGGAAGACACACCCAAAGCTTTATATGTCTTTTGATATACCCTATCAAATGAGACAATTGGCTTCTTAGTTGCCTTTTCCTTACTAAAAAAGGCAAACAACTTGTTTCCAAACTTTTGGCATTCCGGAGATAAGTCAGATATTTAATCCATTTTACAAAAAATGCAAAATATAACAATAATTTATGAGAGAAAAAAGCTGTTCAGGTTCGTCTAAAGTACACGTGGCTGAGAGAAAAATGCTACAGGTAACATACCTGACGTACGGGTGGCTCTTCTATAAAGTACATCTACTCCCACATGAAAAATGACCACAAAATAGGACCAAAATACAAAATTCCATCTGAGTGCAGCCTCAGCCAAAACAATAAGAAGCATTACTTTTACATTTTTAGTTAGCACTCATAATTCTAAATAAAACTCTCGTTTATTTTGCTGTTCAAAAATCTATAGTTTAAAAGATATTTGGATTTTTCGTTATTCTAATCAATACATTATTACTTTTAATTCATCAATCAATACAATTGGCTTCTTGGTATGCACTTGTGCGTACTTGACAAATTAACATAACAAATAATAAGACAAGCTTAAAATAGAACCAAGTAATATATTCCTTTTAAACCATATATTCGTGTATATAAATAATTGTTCATACAAAAGACAAGGTATTTTATTTAAACCTAATAAAGTAGATCGAGATCAAATACAAAGAACAGGATGTCTGTGTAAATCCTGTGTTCTTTTTTCATTGTACATATCACGGATGCAGGCCAGATATGCTGTTGTCTTAGATAAAAAGGTCAAAACTTTGCAAAGCACATCCCAGTACCATAACTTAAGACCAAATTATGACAATGCCGTCTTTTGAGGTATAATTCGTAATTGGATAAATATTTCACCGCATGCCAACTTTTTAATTCTCTTTCTTTATGATGGTTTCTTTTTAATATTTTAGGTAGAAGAAATAGTTTTTTATATTCTTGATTGATAGTTAAGTTTTTACAGAACTGAAATGTTTTATAGACATGATTTAAAATTTTAATTTATTGAAATTCATATAGTCTCTCATAATTCTTTATAGAATGGCACTTGTATGTTATCTATACAACTTCTGTTGTAATGTATATATTGTGATGATTGCGTATTATATGTATTACAAGTGGTGAGACTATTATAAAATATTGAATCTGAATCTTTTAAAACATTAATATTATGAATTTATAAGACGCTTCTTTCTTAATTATAATGTATTCTTTTTTGATGAGTAACAGTAATGTACGGAACCCGTTAACGGACAAGATAACTATTTTCATGACGTTATACGAAATAGTATTTCGCATAAACTAAATTAGAAAAATATCTATAAGCGAAATAAAAAAGCAATTCTCATGTCAGAAAACGGGCTCCGTAAACTATTTCGTATACACAAAATTAAAAATTATCATGTCAGTTACCGGGCTCCACAATAAAGCAACATATTAATATGCATTTAGCTTCCCCCTTTCTTATGAATTTCAAATATAAATATTTGGTGCGGACAGCAGAATCATGAACGCTCAACGATGGAAACTGGCAAAACAAACCTGGATATTGCCGATGGTATCGTTGCCTGTAAATTCAGTAAGCCATGTGAGGTAGAAATCACTATATTAGGCCTGCGTTCAACAACATCGCAATTACATAGTCGCAACTGCATAGCGAAATCCGTTCACGAAAATTATAAACCGAATTGTTTTCCTTTTATTTTTGGAAAATTTTACACTCACGATGTATTGCTTATCATTGACTGTATAATTAATATTGATATAATGTCTGTGTTCAATATAATATCGTAAGTAAATGTTGCGTCGGTAGAAAAAAAAGTCACAGGAAAAAACGTCACAGTTATTTTTGTTTTGTATTTGGTTTTTACGTTTTGTTTTGCTTTTTCTTTATTTGTTTGTGTGTGGTTTTTTTTAAGCAAGACCTTGATTGAGACCCAAATTCTATTGATGTCTCATTGATATGTATTCAATCCCAACTCCTTCTAATTATAAAGGAATGATTCTTATAGAGACCTTGATATATGAGAACCAAAATTTGACTTATTGATATTCACCCATCCAACTCTTTCTAATTATAATATAATTTAAAAAAGCAACGAATTAGCATTTACATTTAATGAATCACATCATTGATTGAAGTATGTATAAGTCATATAACAAATAACATATGAAATATATCAAATCATAACGATATAATGATGAACATACAAACATTGAATATTTCCAGTTTAAAATTGTAAATGTTCATAATGTCAATTGTCTCTTAAACACTAATGTTGGTGTTCCACCCAACTCCACCCAAGAACTCGGTTATGGTCTTCTGGCCAGTAGTGAGGTCTCTACATATGTTCTGTAAACGCTCCAGGAGCTGAACATGTCTCTGTTGAGTACGCTTAACTTGTGGATTACCAACGGCATCTTGCTGAATAATAGTACGGACAGTAGCTTCTTCCTATTGACACCACTCGTTGACACGCCATATAGACGGATGGGCATGTCCTACCAGGTTAACGAACTTGTTGTTCCAGCCCTCGCACATTTTGTTGGTTCTGACAACACCGCTTACTGTGGCATCATGTACGTTCGAAATGGCTGGTGGAAACATAGGTGGTCTGCGTCTTAAGACCAGACGGGCTGCTTGATTTTGTGCTGCATTCAGCTGTCTAAGTCTAACACTGATGTAAGTTGAATCAAGTTAATCTAGGAGCACAGCTACCTCTGGTGGGTCATCAGGGCATAGTGTTCTAAGTAGATGAATACCATTGGTTAAATCAGGTACTGGTAAAAAGGCAAGATCATCATCATACCACCGAACAGTTTGAAGTCATCGTCGTTCTTGTAGAGAGGCACCAAAACAAGCTGATGTATCTTTCGCCATGATGCTTGTGTCAGATGGTAGAAACAACCCTGCTGGTTGATGTGTCCACCAAATACAGCTGTAACTGCACGAAGGACTGCATCTTCAAAGTCTGGACATTGAATTGTAAGTTGCTGGCATGGCAGTTGTCAACAATAGACTGGAAGAGTTTCCGGTAAGTATTTTGACATTTATTTGGCAGGAACGCATATACTGTAGTGCCTGTTACATCTTTGCATGATACCCGGATGGTGTACAGCTGTTTAAGTGGATGCGGAGCTACAGAGACGGTACCGTCCATGAAAATGAAGAAGGTCTGGGCATTAGATAATCTTTCCAAACTCTCTGGTGAGTAGAAAACTAACATTCTGTTTTCTGCATTCTGGCCGTTGTCGTATTGCAGGAACTGGTGGTTGTTGGTAGTTGTTGTGTACTCTTCAGGCAATCTGACCTCTGCATAGGTGGCTGGGACTGGAGGAGTTGGTCGCTGGTATCGAATTGTGCGTTTGCGTTTTCTTCACGGGACAGCAAGGCTTGGACATTGTCGTCACACTGGGACACAACCTGGGCAAAGATATGGCTGGGTTTGTCTCTGGTGTTGGTTGCCAGGTCTTTCATGGTATTTCTAGTTTTTGAGTATTTGATGATTGTATCACTGGGAACGTGATTGTGTGGCTTCCATGGAACTGGATTTTCATTCTGAAGTGTAATGCTAAGGCTTCCTCTGCATCCTGTACTTGACCGTTTAATACACTTCCACCACAGATTGGTCTTCCTGGTAGCATGTTTGGTATACATGTACCCCTGGTAACAGAGCTTGGAACCACCCCTGTTGCTTGGTATAATCTCCATTTTGGCTTAATGGTAGTGAAAGTTAACTTTTTCCTTTTATACAAAAAATGAAAGAAACCATAGATTTTGCTCTGAATTGACTAGGGCATGGAATACACCAGGTATGGTTTCACCATATGTTGATGTTCAACAATTTCTTTCATAGTTGTATTCTTAACTATTAAAAATGACCTATGTATGTCTGTGTTTAGACATTATGACAATAGCAATCAAGTGTCTTCTGGTTTTTTTTATAAATTACCCCTTTCCATTTCAATCATGATGGTGTCTGAGTCATTTATGAATTAAATGCATGTACTCAATACACAACTGGGTCTCTATTCAGGTAGAATATATTAATTACAGTATAAACAAATTAAAGATTAAGGCATTGAAATAATTTTTACAAAAACCTTTAATTATCTGAAAGATGACTTTATATATGTGACTTTTTTCCTGTGACTTTTTTTCCTGTGACTTTTCATTCATGACCTTTTTTTCGGTGACTTTTTTCCTACATTCTCTCCATATACATTGTTATTGTCTGTAAGTGTACTGGCATATTGTAAACGTAAAGGGTTTCCTTTCAAATTCAAATGAACTTGCACCCGGCGACCACCGCTACAATTGTGTTTCTATTATAATAAATTAAATGACAATACCATTGATGATGAACAAAATCATATATTCTGTACGAATACTTGTCTGTGTGTCCCATAGCTAATTTCTACGCTTCATTGTGACATCTATGACAATGCAGACTGCAAAGACTCTCGTGTATATAATTTTAGGAAGCTTATGCATTTCAAATAAAGATTAATGTTAGGCATATTAAACTTTTTAAAAATATGTTCCACGATATAGCGTGGAAATCATCGTGGAAAAAATTAATATATCGTATTCACCACACATATATTAATCTCTTCCACGATGATTTCTACGCTATATCTTGTTCAACACACATATATTATTCTTTTCCACGATGATGTCCACGCTATATCGTGGAAAAAACATACGTATAATAAAAGTTAATCCTTTCCACGATGATATCACCGCGGATGAAAAATATCAGTATTTTCCGCGACGGAGACATCGTGGAAAGGATTAATTTCGGTGACAGATTAGTGGGAAATGTAAAAAAAAAACCACGCTGTTCCCTCTGTAGATAAACTACTATTGAAGCAAATGGAGTTGCACGTATTGAGGGATATTCAATACGGGCGCTTTTTTTTTATTTAATAGTACTGTATCTTATACTTAAAACCATTTCGCTTGAACAGTTGACTACAGAACGACAGGGATATACATTCCTAACGGTGTATACGTGTATCACATTTCATTTCTTACATTAGCATTAGGGGAAACGGTGTATTTAACTCTAATAAAAAGATTTCGATGCTACATTTTAGTAACTGAAAACAAATGCACTCTGAAGCAGATTTGTTGTTCCAATATCGATCTAGACACCTTTTCAAATAACATAGTTGGTACTTCATATCATTTAAAGGAGAGCGTATTCAAAATAAATCCCAAAACGGCTAATGATAAAAAAAAAATAATAGCAATAATAAATGTATGTTTGTAATAAAACAATCCAAAGGGAACACATTGATGATTATTTTCCAAAATTGTCCAACAAAAAATATTATTTATCTTCATGATATATCCAGTTTAAGGAAAGGAAAATCATAATTGACCTACCCTACTACAATATTTAACTCAGTAGTCCGTTAGGGGCCTTCGTGGACATGACCGTTTGGTAGTTGGATTTACAACTACCTATGCAATCAGTACCTATCACCACTAACGTTATGAGTTCGAATCTCTTCCAGGCGATACAACATTATGTGATAAATTTGCCAGTGATTTGTGGCAGGTCCGTGTTTTTATCTGTACACTCCGTTTTCCTCCACCAATAAAACTGATCCCCACGATATAGCTGAAATTTGTTGAAAGTGGTGTTAAACACCAAACCCAGTAGTCCGTACGCTTCCAATCGTATACGTTTACATTTTATTTATGTTTTTTTTTATTGCATAGAACGCTGGGTTTAATGCAAATTCCCGATTGTTTCGTAGTATTTCTGAAATTGTAATTCAAATCGTTTGACTGTTTATTTCAAAAACATGCAGCTAACTAAGGTTATAAATAACGTTTTTACCTGCATTAGAATGGAATAAACCCACAAAAAATAATGTGGCATATATACTACAATGAAATAATTTGATAATTGGGATAGTATAGTGGTGCGTGAATATATCAACAGATAAGAAAAGTTTGTTTGTAGATGTCAAAAGAGTTATCGGAATGCAATGTAATAGCCAATCGAAAAGGAAAACAATGATAAACAGTGGTCTTATAAAGACTACACAGAAAACTGAAGATTGAGCAGCACGAATCACACTTAAAAACCGGACGGAACTCTGTCGGTGACAACTTGAGCCTTTAGTTTTACATTGCATGGCAGTTCCAGGTTTTGTATCACGATCCGGCAGTCTGATTGTACAACATATTTTAGTGCTACTACAATTTGTCGAAAATAATTTAAAATAGTAAGAAACAGCGAATTTCCTTTATTTAACCATTGATCATAAGTTATGCCATTCATAATACATCTGCTCAAAATCATTCCAAAATAAATGCTATTATTAATCCGCTAGTTGTCGAATCTTTAACAGTTAATAACACTACACGAAGAAGGAATATATTGTATGTATAATTTTGTACCAAATAATTTTAAAGAGTGTGTTTAGATTATCATTCTATTTTGTTCACCTAGAGGTAGTATTTCCCAAAATACAGGTACTGCAAAATGTTACAGCGAAGTTCATCAGTATTGCAGTTTGAGTAACCAAGCATCATGTACACCTTGTATAGGCTACACCAAGGTACATGCCAATTTGGCTTGTAAACGTCCGTTGTATTTCTTAATATGTTCATAATAAAGCTCTTTTCTTACGACTTAAAGACATATACTCTTATTTTACATATATTCGTCAACAAAATCTATACTTCTAACAGGTAATACCACCCTGCACTGTACTAGTTAAACCTTCAATGTTTGCACTGTCCAAGTTTTATAATTCAGTTTCGTCATTAGGTTAACGTTAGATACAAGCGTTTTTGTGATTCAAAGCACATGTATCCACTTATGGAACAGCAGTGTCACCAAGCGGGAGAAGCAGTGAATGGTCCCTATTGCTGGTGTCTAAAAGCTTTTAAATATGTATAGTTTATTTTGTTAGTTCAAAAGCCCATGCAGATTGATACAGCTTTTATGTTATTTTGTTTATATGTTTGCAGAACTGAAATACAAATTATCTTGCTACTATTTAATGGGGGAAAAATCTTTGTGTAAAGCTACATGTACCGCTGTATTCCATTGCCCCTTTCTTCAAGTTTATTTAACCTAGCATACATACATAGCGGTATCAGTAGACTCGGTGTCATATTAACGCATGGACACGCTGACCAGCTGCCCGGGGGCTCCACGAGCATAGGGGTCTTATGCTAATCTGTGTACGCTGTGTGCGGCATGTTTTTTAATGTTTAAACACTGATTGTTTTGGAAGTACCAATACAATAACTATATATTTAATTTAATCGACATTTACATTTTTATTCCTGCGAATGGTTGTAAAGGTATCCGTCTCGGTGTACTGCTTTGCCCTGGGTCTTATTATGCTGTTAAGACGTCCCCGAGTAGACTATTTTACCCAGATTCGCAAAACCTATACAAAACAATGTAACCCAAGATTCCTTTTTATTTAATTAAGATTTAATAAATTTAAATATTCCATCAGTTTCATCCGGTTCAAATTCTAGATATGAAAATTTACAGGAATAAAAAATAGATTTGAGGGTTACGAGTGTTATCTGGTTTTTTTTCCCCTTCACCTGTAGGCCATTATAAAAAAGTAACATTTTATTTTGCTAAAAAAAGATGTGAGGGGAACAAAAGAAACAAATCTATCATTACACCATGCACACTCAGATATTCACTATGTTTGCAAATATATAATTTTTTGCCTTTTTTTTTTTCAAAAGTATTTCAACACAAAATATAATTTAGCAACTTTATTTTAACAGAGAATTGTCGAATAATTCAATATGAACATCTACTGATATGTTATATGTCTCTGATATATGAATAAGTAATACATGGATATTCAATATACTGTTTTGTACATGACACACAGGACCAGGTACCAGATTGGGTGATACTGATAGTGATAGAAGTTGACATGGATAATTACACCGTTTTGCAATTTATTAACAATCACTTCACAGGAACGTTTTTTTTTATATATGAAATAAACAATTGATTAATTATCGGATCGACGACAAATTTAGTTTACTTTAAATAAATAAAGCAAAAAATGATATTGTTTTCATATTTACCGCCGATAGAGTTAACAAATATTGTTACCTCCCTTTATCGGTGCGCCCGATCACTTGAATGTTTTATTGTTTTCGAGATTGATTAAATATTGAGTACGTACACTTCGACATTAAAGTTCTAGAATATACGTGTCAATAATTTCACAGTTAAAAAGATATTCATCAAGAGCAGATAATAAAGATATATGATTTTGCTACGAGATCAATGAAAAACTTGATAGAAGACGACCATTTACAATTGTACACCATTGGCCAAAAGGAATCGGTCAATTTTTCGCGTTTTATCTTGTCTTAACCTCCATTGTTGGCTGTATAGTAGCTCTTGTAGCACGTTTCTAAAGCAAAAACAAAAACTCTTTCAGAAAATATCAAGTTTTTAATTCAACTTTCACTCTAAATACTAGAACTTTTCGAAATTAGTTAAGGCACTGATTGTAGAACATGTATAAATAACTGGTTGCAATATGCATCAAATATTGCTATGCTTTACTCATTAATTTGTATTACATACCTGACCCCCCTTTTTTTATTGGATGCAATCTTAGAAACAGCCTTAACACACCTGTGTATTCCAAACGCATATGCCGACGCGTGGTGTAGCAGTCGTTTTATACTATATTTTAATATATTTGTAGAGTTCTAAAGAATATTAACTCATCGTATTATTTCCAACTTATTCAAATTGATGAACACAAATTAAATGTGATGGTATTTACAATGTACTTTAAACATTAATTAGCTCTAGATTTGATTGCAGCTAATTTAATTATAATTGAAATCTGACAATTTATTAGAGCGATGGGTTTTCTGATTACCAGCATACGGTTCTCGAGGTTCGAAATGTGGCAATGCCTTCATTTATTTCACAGAAAATTAGTATTCTTAATTCCTTAATAATTAAGAGAACTTGTAGTTCAATTTAAGATAATTATGTTACCAGATCATCAATTGTTTCATGGTCTACTGCTAATTTAGAAACAATACTGTCGGAACAGTTCCAAAATCCAATAGGAAAAGCATAGAAACAGATTCATAATCAAAACCCATAGCACACAAATAGATAACCGTTCATTTTACTGGTAATGCACAGACACTAAAATATGGCGGTGTCAAACCAGTGTTATATGCCTAAATGAACCAAATACGTCAATTAGCAGAAACCAAATGTTCCATCAAATACAGCGACATAAAGCGACCACAAAATGAAAATCATCCATTTTTGTCCTTTATCATTCCATTTGTCATTGAATTAGTTTGCAATGTGTTATAGTTAAGCACGTCTTTGCTTCCGTATTGTGGTGTATGTTATGATTTCCACGTAAAAACGACGCTTACTTCGACTTTGCTCCCATGTGTTATGTAGGGGTTCTTGTTTTATAAATGTTATTTGTAATTATTTACATATACCGGTGTCCAACACGATTTCCGTGTCATATGATATTCGTGTCAATCAACAGCAACACGACGGATGTCACTAGTGGAGCAGTGACTGCTAACCCTTCCGGAGCACTCGAGTTCATCATCGGTGTTTATTAAGGTTCATGTTGCTCAACCTTTATTTTTCTGTGTACTATTGTGAAAATCATTGTTTGTCTTTTTTGCTTTGGCCATTATGTTGTAAATTTTTCTTCGATTTGCGCTTCTGATTACACTTGTGTATATTTAAACTTTTCTTCATTGATAACATATAAAGTGTTTTTATTTAGTCATGAGCACTACATTATAATATTGAGCCGTAATGAAAGCGGGAGGTTTGGCGCTTTAAAATCTGATTCAACCCACCATTTCTTTAGAAATGTCTGTACCAAGTCAGGGTCATTACGGTTTTCACAGTTTTCCGGTTGTTGACTGATTTTGTCTGTTTATATACTTATGAGTTTTGATTTTCCCTTTGTAAGATTGTTCGGGGTTCGGTAATTTTGTTATTACCCTTATTTAATATCACAAGCGAAATATCTTCTCCTATTCAGAACTTTCTTGGAGCTGCTGTTTCTTAGCTTCATGGTTTTATTAAAATATTGTTACAATATATACAATGTATATTTGATATCGTGCAGAAGACATATTTTGGTGCGATTTAGTTCAAATTAAAAACAACAATTATGTAGTAAGATTTATTATATTATATAGATATTGTTTAGTAACATTGCTCATCAAAGAACCCCATGCTTACTAGATGACCTTACTGTATTATTTCCGGAAATCAGAATTTATTTTTCCGTCATTATTTTTAATATTATACGCAACACATTGTCCGTTTGTTCACCCTCTCAGAAGGCATGCTTCTGCAAGTAACGAGCTTAATGAACACTGATCTTTCTTGTAACCTAGTGCAGTAGCCTTGATCAAAAAAGAAATATATGTTAAAATTCATACCCTACAATGATACTTAATATCCGTTGGAAACTATTATTATTATCGAATAAATCTTATATGTGTTTTCATGATTTTTGACGGCATGCAATTTCTTAGGAAGAATTAATAAAGTTATGCTGACAGCAATATTTGTTTACAAAAACATCAGTAGGTACAAATAAGCGAGTTTATGCTATGATTGGTCTACAGTATTTAACGCCACTCTTAACAATATGTCAGCTAGATCGTGGTGGTCAGTTGTATTAGTGGAGGAACCGGAGGACCCGGAGAAAACCACCGACTTGTCGCAAGCAACTGACAAACTATGTCGGATAATGTTGTATCGAGTGCACCTCATCATGAACGGGGTCGAACTCACAACCTCAGTTGTGATAGGCACTGATTATACAGTTAGTTTTAAATTCAACTATCGTATGAATACGAGCAAGACAGTCCCTAAGCGAGTTTATTCAAAATGATCCACGACAGGTTATTACAAGAGCCATGTATATATGATTGAATGGTAAACAACTTTTAATGGTAGGTGTAACAGCAGGTATATCAGGATAATAACACCAAGCTAGCGAAAGTATTTAACAAATGCATTACATAATGATGCAATGAGTAAACATCAACACTACCTGCCAAAAAATAAATAAATAAATAAATATAAAAAAAAAATCACAACCAAGCCGTAGGCTTATCACTGGTATGGTATAGCTAATAATTTCTTGGTAGAACTAATAATCTCAGAGATCATTATATAATATGCATACATGTGCACACTTTGGTAATATTCATTCATGAATATTTATTCCATCAAATTTAAAGAACAACTATTACTGATAACAACAATATTTACAATAAAAATGTTGATTGCAATATGATAATAATAAAAAAATCTCACACAGTACCACAATTATTTCTCAGAATCGTAGAAAAAGGTAAATCGACACCCTTAACAAACAAATACATGTCCGTTCACTTTTCTGGCTTTGTACTAAATAAGCCAGATGTATGAGCAACAAACCGCTCCTCTTAGTTAAATGTTGTCATGCAAGTGTTTTCCACATGGGAGCAAAATGACAACCCTCCAATATAGCAAGGTTCAAGGTTAGTCCTATTATGTCATTTCGTTGTCTCTGTTTCAAATGTTCCATATTAATACCTATCATTAATTTCACAAGTGCATGCTACTTTAACACTCGTCAACATTATTTGTGTCAATTCTTATAAATTAAATTTAAATCACACCAAAATTTAACATAGTTGAATTTTTCGTTCTGCATTTTATTTGTATTAGATTATTTGCTGCTGGAAATTACTACGTCATTGATTGTTTACATCTGACGTCGTGATGCAGGCATGTGCAAGTTCGGGTTTAATATAAGTAGACTGTGCATCATACATTAGCGTTTTTTAAGCTGTAATATTTCTGATAAATTATATACATTAAATTCATTATTTTTACTCCTACATATATTTATTAGTTCTAATGAAATATCAAAACAATAATGAGGAAATTCATAGTTTTCGTAACTATGGTAGCATATAATTGTAAGCGCTAGATAAGAATTAGGCGTATGGTCAGTTATATAAAGACAATCTATTTAATGGTGATACAATGGAAAACAAGAAAAGGCCATAGTTCCAAAATTCAATAAAAAATCGTAGAATGAGGCAAAAATCGTTATCCATTTATACACACAAATACATGACTGCTCAATTTCCCAATTTGGTACTGGCACTGTGGTGAAAAGTGTGGCGGTTTATTTAATTTCATGGGCCCAAGACTTCCTTCTTAATGAACTGTTGCGGGAGTCGAAAGTATTTTCCAAATGCGAACCCTCACTTACAACCGGGCGAACAGCGTTGTCATAGAGAGCGCTATAATCTTGAACATTATGCATACTATATTTAACATACGCTAGAGAAACCAAAGGTGCAATCACGAATGGACAATTCAGAGACGTTGGAAATACTGGGATAACAAGACACATGACGAAGAAAACAAATACAAAAAACTCCAAACATTCCATAATCTAATCCAAGAATAGCAAAAAAAAACAGAGTCAAAATTGATTCCCCTAACTCACATAAATATGCACGCACATTCTCCTGGGATTTCAACAAAAATAGTGGGTGGGAGATACCTTTAATAATTTCATAATATTACTTTAAAAATACATTGTTGTTAATATGTATTTGTTGTGACAAAGCAAGCAAAAAAGGTGCAAACAGTATATTGAAATCCGTTGTTGAAAACTGGTCATTGACATTGGAATGCAATTGTCTTCACACGTGACATGTTCAGTAAATAACAAACAATAAAAAACACAATACAATGTTTGGCACTACATAAAAAAATGTAAAAATAATGGTTTCTTAGTAAACTGGCAATAAACAGCTGCTAATATAGGCTATCCGTCAGACATGTCAGTTATATCCCTTTAGAGTGAAAAGATCAAGGAGTGTGTCTGTCCTGGAGCTATCTGTCCATTCCAGTGACACGATACGTAATCCACGCTTATAATCAGATGGTAAAGATGTACCGATAGGTGGCGCATTGACTGGTATCCATTGTTTCTCCGTAAAAACGGGCTGTTCACAGTTTCTGCGATTCTTTCTGTAAAAATAAGAACATACACGATAGTGTTCGGTGAAATTCGTAAGAGTTTAATATTTAATTGAACATATTTAAAAATGTAATGAATTCAAATCATATTAAAACATATTTCATTGATATTAGTTGCAAAAGTTACATTGCGTTCCTCAATCTTTTGTTTTCTGTGTAGTGTTTTGTAGATCGTTATTTGTACTTTCAATTTTTTTTCTTTTGACCATGGCAATCTCCGCTTTGGGACAATATATTGGTATTTGGTATCATTTTGCGTGAGTGATATTGTTTCAGGCCAACATGATCATTTATTTCAGCTCTATCATGGCGCGAAATGAGATGAATTTTGAGCGTTAGTTAAGCAGTCCATGGGTAAACATTTAGCTTCACTCGGACACATTATCCCGATTCTGATCTAAATAGACTTAATGTTGTTTGCCTAGTGGATATGCAACAAAGACCAATTGCATAGTCTTTGGTTTGACTCGACCGTGGTTCGAATCCACGATGTACGGCACTCGTGGGGAACACACTAACCATTACACCACCAATTCGGTTCACATGAAAATCTCCCGTATATTTATATTTACCTGTCATTTTTCGATTTATATTTCATGACGATGCAAATGGTCACCATTATTACAAAGAATGCAAATGATCCAGCTACTGCACCAATAAATAATGGCGACAATCCATTTGTGTGACCTGTAATAAATTTAATTAACTTAATTTGATTTGAATACTGTAATCTGATTGGCCGATCCGCCTGGATAAAATTTGTGCTATACTTGATAACCTGGTTGGTATTGTGACGTCATCAACATATGTATTCGCCAACGACAAATTCATATCGTTGCATGAAATAATCGTAATTCAAATCGATGAATCATTAAATATTGTTGTAACATTTTCAAGTATCCCTTAATCAAACCCTTTCAAGTATTGTGAATTGTAGTAATATTCAGAAATATTGTCCACATTCGGGACACGTCTACTATATTCATACATTTAACAAAAGATTAATTACCTTTTAATTAATTATGTTTTTGCCATTTATGTGTTTTTAAGTAAAGTTTCATGCTTAAGCAAAATCAAATACTTCCTTAAGCAGCACATAGACAGAATATGACTAAGAAAACATTGTTATTTTGTATATTTACACACCATGCATTAACTTGAAATAGTATAGATGTGAACTCGATTTCCTTCACTGTAAAGGTGTAGTCGATAGGTCCGAACTGATAGTGTATCTGTCGTGACGTTAATTTGCGTTCCTCCCGGTTTTTGGTTGGTCCCGTGTTGATCATCTTTGTAATATTCTATGTTGTCCTATTATGTCTTTACGTTCTTATCTCCGTGTTGTGTTGTCCGTTACGATTTGTGCATAAAAACAATGTTCAGTTCATCGTCACCTCCAGTTATTTGTAGGAGGGCTTCTGTCTTATTTATCTGATCTGTGTTTGTTAATAGTGGTGTCCAGCACATGTTGTGTTGTATATTTGTTTTGTTTGACATCTTTATGTGTCATGTGTCCAACGTGCAATGTGTCTCTGAATACTCCATGTGTGATTGCATCTTCGGTATTCTCTAACATGTACCCGTATTCAGTGTTTATCTCCACATTAGTATGGAGTTCGTTATCGACCAAGGCTTGCTTCACGGAATAATGTAATAATAACTCTCTCTCTCTCTCTCTCTCACTCTCTGTTCACACATTCCATAAATAAACTACAAATATATGCATGCGTACTATTTTGATTTGTTTCCGTTTCCGTTTCCGGTGGTACCGTTGTCGTGTCACAAGAATCCTGAAATTATTTTATGTTTTGATATATAACAAGAAGAGTTTGAAGATATGAAAGGGGCAATCAGAATCCGTTTATCGAAGAAGGACAGACAACAAATGGACAAAGCAAAAAGGACAAACAATAATCTGCCATTGAGGTGTGTTTTCTACTTCGATGATTATCCATTTGGTATCTTCAAACTCTTCTGCACACAACACTTTCAAACAAAACACGCGTCACACAATACAACCGTGGCAAACACAGGTGTTCCACAAAATTTACATTTTCAATGGCTTTTACTATGATTCAAACTGTAATCAAAGCACTATTGTTTACCTTTTCAGTAAAATGGCAAAGTTTATTGTCATTATATGTTGATTTGTTTTCTTTAATCATAGTGTTAAAGCTTGGGCGGAGTAATCGACCCATTAGAGTTGTTAATTTCTGTTATGATGAAGTTCCACTGTTCAAACATTTTCCAGCATTAAGTTTTACTATGCTTTTAATGGGGTCAAACTTATTTCGAATTCCAGGAGTTCAGTGTTAGCGTTAGATAACTCCGTAATCACACAATATCCCACCCCTAAAGTTTAACCCCAGAATGCTGATATTTGATCGATACATGGCGATAATTTGGGAACTGAACAGGTCAAAGATTGACGAAAAACAATCTGAAAGAATATTGTACTTTGATATACTATTCAATTTAATATACCGCAAATCATGTCTTTTGTAACATTCCAAGATAACATTGAAATAGGATATCATAAGACAGATGGTTACTAAATATATCATGAATTGTTTTGAAATGCACCGTGAAAGGAAATGGATATCAATTTCTCACAATACTAGTTGTTGCTTAATAGAGGTGGTCACTAAATCAGATTTGACTACCTTATATTTGATGTTGAAGGAAAGTTAAAATTAACACAATACAAGTTATTGCTTAATAGAGGTGGCCACTAAAGCAGGCTTAACTTTATACTAGATTAACACACAACTTACCAGCCTAACACAGTTGTGGCATTACACGCAAAGCAATCCTCGTCATATATTATAAAAGAAACAGAATCTCCATAATTAGTACCATCATATAACATTGATAAGTCATAACCATCAACGGATTTGTCTGTGGATCTCCTCTTTCGGGAAGTTGGAATATCACAGGAAGCCATATTTTCGTACTGATAGACAGATTCTGTCACTATTGCGCCTCTGCCACTAGTTAGTTGCTTTCCATTTTCTGAGGCCTTTAACGATATGTGTTTAAATTGGTAAAAATAACAAAACAAATAATCATATATGTTCAAATATGACAAGAAATAATAAGTTAAGAAACAATGTTATATATTTGTTTTGCTATATTTGGTTAGACTCGGGTTAAAACATTAATGTCACCACACTATAGCGTTTGATTACTTGAATTTCATATTTTTTAAAATATATTGTAGCAGAAAACATACGGAAAAGATGTATCGATACTTTTCTAGGAATCATTTTCCTACCCCTCTTCTTTCAAATTATTAATCGCTATCAAGCCACGATTACATTGGTTGTTTGTTACACCTATGTTTCGTCATAGATGGTCATCAAGCTGAAATGTTTCATTAGTTGGCGCTCAACATCAATCAATCAATCTCGCCTATCTGTGCAATAGAAATATGTCATAGTGACTCCCCTATATTCATGATAAGCTACACAATGTATCGAACAAGCACCAATTAGTTGTATCACCGCCAGAACAATTCCAGAATCGAATCCGAATATAGATTTGTTTCAGTTGACTTACAGTGAAGTGTTGAAATTTGCAGTACACTTTCCCTGAATAAAATATGCTGAAGATGTTGGTCTTTTGACATAATCTAGTCTTTGTAGAACACAACCCTTTGTTTGGAATGGTTATTTCTGTAGGAGCCTCAGACAATGTCACGGAACAGTCAAACCCAATAAATCCAGTATTACAAACACACACGCCTAAAATAAACATTATCTATTAATGGAACATCTATATATAGATCATACAGCAAATTTACGATCTTAGTTTTCTGTGTAGTGTTTTGTATATCGTTGTTTATTCATTTGACCTTATTCTTTTGGTTATTGTAATATATGTCCTTCTTGGATTTACAGTTTCTGGCTACCGTTTTGGTATCGTTTGGTAGCACGTTTTGATTGATGCTCTACATTTCACAGACAGGGTAGGATCTTCAATAAATAATGAACATTACTTAAAGGGTAAAATGAGTATGACACGAACACTTGCCTGCAGTTGAGCGGTTTGAGTGGTGCAAGCAGAGTTTGAAGATGCCAAAGGGGCAATCAGAATCCGTGTGTATTTCATAAGTTTGAGTAATACACACATAAACATTGATTTATCAGGAAGATCAGATATATTCTATTTTAGCGAAAGGGAAACATTGATAAAATAGATAAGAATGTGATATGATCTAAGTATTGTTTGTCATTACAAAAACAACCAGTTTAGTCCCGCCACATATGTTTGGCCCTGGGGACCGTCGTGCCGTGATGGCATGGTAGTTTGATTTACAACTATCTATGCAATCAGTGCCTATCACCACTGATGTTGTGAGTTGGAATGTCAATCAGGACGAGGTGTACAGCATTATGTGATAAAGTTTGTCTCTGACTTGCGACAGGTCGGTGGTTTTCTCCGGGTCCTCCGGTTTCCTCCTCCACAAAATCTGATTGCCACGATATAGCTGACATATTGTTGACAGTGGCTTTAAACACCACGAAACAAAGCCAAATCCAAACTATATGTGCCTGCTCCAAGCCGGGAGTTGGATTTTCAACCTCACAAGTGATGGGTTTTTCTATTTTATTCTGATTTTTTTCCTGATATGAATTGAAATTTTAAAAAATCACTGCTTAGATTTATTTTCATAATAATAAATGAATTTATTTTTTATTATATGGAAGACTGGGATCAATAACTAGTATCGTACATACTCATATTGCAGTAGCCATTATTACTGCAGTTGGATGGGCATAACTGGTTCTGTTATATATCTAAAACCGAGGGTCCTCCACCACAATTGAATTACTGCGAAATAGGCTTTACTTTTCTGATACTTCCAGCCTGCAGGCATCCGCCATCAACCGAATTGTATATTTTCAGAATGCAGTGCTGCCAGCAATCTAGTTTGGAAGAAAACAGTAATATACATATTTAAATCAAGCAATCATAAAAGGTTCTGTATGAACATAAAATAGAATGAATGAAGGATTATTATTTAACGCCCAGTGGACATTATTTTCATAGCTATATCGTGGGAAGAACAAGTTAAATTTTGAAGAGATGATAATGTCCGCTTTGCATAATTCTGATTCCGAGCCATTCAAGTCAGTGTTCTTACTCCTTATTTCTGTGTACTTAGCGAAGAAACAAGATATAGTAATATATCAGTCGTTGGTTTTACTAGTCAGATTCTCGGTCCCATGATCTACGCACTCGAAGCGATCACGGTTGACCTAAAATAGATACAAACAGAGCGAACATACAAATCGTGTCAATTATACCAACGATTACCGATTACACGAACATGATTTCTTAGTGGACTATAAGTCCCTAACGGTATCATTAGCCCATTAGATTAGTAGGTTATTAGTCCCCGATGGTATCATCCTCCCAGTAGATTAGTGTGCTATTAGACCCGAGGGAACAATCCAACCAGTAGTCAGTGTTATCGCCACTGAAATGATTTATTATATATGTATTTATTATTGAAATCTACTGCTACTAATTTATGTAATTATTGATACATCAAGGTTAAAAAAAATGTTATCTTCCCTCCGACATAGGGGGCCGTAGTCGATTTTGGCTATCCCTTTGGTTGTATTGCTCCCAAAATTTGTTAGGTTGTATGGCTTGCCAATCTTTCAACTTTGAACGTATCTGATGCAAAGGTTATTCCAGAAACGCGTAAATATTAAGAGTAAGTGCGACCCAAGGAACTATAGAGCCCCGGAAGGATAGTCAGTTCATGCTCCATTAGTGTCACCCGTCGTTTTACTCCTGTTACAATCCCTGTGACAATTCATGAATGAGGAAAGGATCAGATAGTCATTACGACAAACGGAACATATCTGTGGTAACTTGTGTATTTGTATTAATGGAGGCAAACATTACTTGGCAATGCTAATTACCTTTATATCTGTTATACAGGACTCGATGTAAAATGAAACATCAATATGGGCATATGCTTGACATAATTCCAGAGCAGTCATTTGTGAGAGTCCCTCTGTACACGCCTGTCTTGCCGAATCTTCTGTCCATCCATTTTCCCATTCTGGTTCCTACATAAAATTATTGTATTTCAAAATATGCGATGAGGGAACAATGAACATGAATAATAAACAACATAATATTTGTAAAATGTAGTGATTTATGCAATTTTATGATTGGTTAAGGGTTAGGATTATGGTCTTTAACGACACTTTCAACAAAAATGTCTCATGTTTTGTTTACATATGATTCAGTGCAAATATAACTCTTTATATATTCATAATTGATCAAGTAGTAGTTCTCAATGAAGTGCAAACATTATTTAAACTAGTAAGGTACACAGTGCCAAATTTACCTATAGGCTCGACAGGCTGACGACTAGGGCCTCAAAATTTAAGGGGCCAAGGTATATTATATTTTAACACTGTTATTGGACTTTCACACTTATGCTGCCTAACATATTGTACTTTCTAAACAACTCTTCAGTAATTTTTCTTACACAGCTGCACTCCATTTCAGAATATTGCAGAATTTTATATACCCCTCATCATCTTTGCCTTTATTGAAATTGATGAAACACACTTCCATCATCAACCAGTCATGAAGTAGGGAAATTTGGAGAGGCCTGACAAGTGAAATAGCATAGGCACTCGATTTATCTAATTTCGGCACTGAAGGTACGTGTGTGTGTGTGTGTGTGTGTGTGTTTGTGTTGAAACATAATAAATGAGTAATCAATTTTGAAATGTTATATGTTAAATTGTATTGTAAAAGTAGTCAATTATGCGCTCGCGGTCACCTCTATTAAGCATTCACCCCTGTTTAAAAGTGAAACTTTATTGTCCTATTATAGAAAATGGCATATGAATTTAACCTCTTTAAAGAGGTCATCTGTATTATGAGGTCATTTTTTCATTGTCGCTTATGCGATTTCTTAATACAGGCTTGACTGTAATATATGTGGTGTTTAACTCTTTTGAGTATTATCTCAAAGACCATTTAAATGTCATTTTAAAAACAATTCTCTGTGTGATATTTTATCAACGGCCATCATATTGAACATAATCGGTGAGTGTGACATCAAACACATTATGAAGTTACAGATAAAAACAATAATGTCAGATTAGAATGTCTCGGCATATATTTTCACAACTCGTCCTACCGGACTCGCTGTGCTACTCGCGATAATATCTGTCTTGATCTTCATATCTGCCGATATTCTATACATATATATATATATATATATATATCTTAGTTAAGCTCACCGTCGGTAGATAATCTGGATCGTACTTAGAATCGTACGTCAATGATGTGTCTTCGAATACGTCATCATTGTCTACTGCTCTTTTACGTCTCATATTTGTATGGCATTCCTGGTACACGCTTGTAGCGAGATGCTTCCCAGTATTTTAACATTACACCATTGGTTCTGTGAGATTGCAGTACACGTCAGTGAACTCTGAAATGCTGCCAAGCTGATTTGCCTCTTTCGCACAAAGACAATATTCTTTTAAAAGGAGATCTTCTGTGGAGAATGTGGATAAGGGTGAAAATAGTTCTTCATTCGAATTCCTCTCTACTCTAGTAAAATGCATAATAAACATATCAAATGGACAAGCTCAATGAAAGTAGTTATAGTTTTATATATTTATACATAAATTCGAGAATTCATTGTATATACCCTGTATATATGTGTTATATTATTTGTACTGCTCGCTGTATGCTGACAACGCAAGTTCAATTTCTTTAAAAATCATTATGCGGGTCATTTGAGCTTGTTCTCATCTTCGAATATATATTTATTATAGCCATTGATATTAAATTCTCTATTTAGCCAGGATAAAATGTAGCAGGAGCCCAGTAGCCGAAGACCACTAAATTTTGCCCTGGGTCCCGAAAACTTTCAGACACTACCCGGCCTAGCTACTTACATTTTGGAAATGTCATGTTGAATAAAGGAAATGATATTGTAGCGAGCCTAGCTTGCAACTGCAGCAAAAACAGTTTGTCCCTGTTTAATATTTTAATTTGTGTGAAAATGGTAGGGAGCAGCACTTAATAGTTTTATATAAACGTCTAATATTCAATCCAACATGTTTGTTTTTCCCTCAATACGATTCAATCCCATACCATTTAGCACCCTCAAAATCAAATCCACTATTACAATATAGCTTTCTATATATCTCCATGATGTGGCAAAGTCATTTGATGATGTAGCAGAATCGGAACCCATTGGCTTATAATCATCAGAGGTATCTTTTGTTTTGCTGATATATCCACATAGCCCCTCTGTTTGTTCTATGTCTAGGACAGATGGCTTGATAGCAATAGTTGGAATGAAATTGACAGAAATACGAAATGCTATATTTGTACCAATGGGAAGCGTCACCTATTATAAAATAAAGATAAAACAATATTTAGAGGGAGACAGTACGAAGCAAAAAATGTCCATTATACGATCGATTGTATATGAATATTTTAAAAGAAAATCGTTCAGAGTTTATTGAAGCTTAAATATAGTTTTATGTAATAGTAGGCAAGAGAACGATACTGTTTGTTTTAATTTGTGTCAGCCATTGAACAGTATCATGCAAAGGACAATTAAATTGTTATCTTGATATAAATAGACAACATACGTACATTGTCGGAAAATATAAAATTGAGAAACAGGTAACAAAGCGAGCCTTTGGTGAACTTTTCTGTCCTGTCTAGCATCGGATGCAAATGCATTTAGTTCAGTCCGTATATTGTGTTTATCCTACATTGTAGGATGTTATACTGTTTTTGTTGATTATCAATTGTTATCATAATAAATTTCATGAGAATCTATTCCATATTCTTGTTATTTGTTGTACAAGTATGAAACATGAAGTTTAACCAGTGCCTTCAGCTTGTGCAGATTACCCTACCAGTAATATAATCAACCCACTACCAGGGTGATTATACTACCAGTGTTTATACCTGTATATCGTTACCACCCCAGTGGTGTAACATTATATCGTATTATCACAATGCCGTCTTTGGAGGTATAATTTGTAATTAGATAAATATTTTAACGCATGCCAACTTTGTAATTTTCTTTCTTTCTTTTTGACGGTTTTTTCATAAAACATTAATATTATGAAATTAAAAGACGCTTCTTTCTTATCTAAATCAAGCAACAGACCATGTATATGTACCCCCACTGAATCTCTAAAGGATACCGAGATGTAGTAAATATTTGTGTATATAAGGGACCAAGCATACCACCCAACAGCGTCAGAGCTAGGTTTTTAGTTGACAATTTTGTTGTTCTTTCCTCTGCGGTATTCCAACCTATTTCACTGGTACACTGCATCACAGATTTGATTAACATAATAACGAACCATTTAGCACCCTCTGTGAATAAAAACGTAGATACCAAATTCAGTGCGCACGACGCGTTTCAGGAATAATCTTCATCAGGTTATATAACAAAGATGGAATGATATAAAATAATAACCCTCCTCTATGGAGCACCTCATTTCGTATTAATAAGAACTCAATTAGCTTGATTCCAAATCTTAATGTTTATCTGTCTAATATAGGATATTAAACATTTCAGATTGGCTTTGCATTGCTTTCCTAATAGCCAATAAATTGCCACTGATCACAATGTAGTGCTAAAAGGTTTCATAATCTTGATATTTGTTTTAGAGTACAAATTAAGCGAGCACAAATCAAACACATAATAAGCAATTCAACCCAAATTAGCTATGAAAACAATTATCCAGTGAGTGATTGTTGTTTAACGCCAACTCAACAATTCTATTTGTAGCTATATCATGGCGAAAAGAAGTTAATTTCCACTTAAATGATGATGAGATCCCCTTTGTACTAGACCATCACGCGTATTTCGATTTCTATAGTATTAGCTCACTGAAGCAACAGTCCACGGATAGGCATGCCGCTCTATTAGGACACATTATCCTGATGCCGAGCTAACCAGTCTTTGCTCTTTCTCCGTAATGCAGAGTGATTAGCGGAGAAGTAACACATACAAAGTCATTTGTTTGACCGGTTTGGGCTCGAACTCACAATCTACCACACTCAAAGCGAGCACATTAACCATTGCAAAGCTGATGTGGCTCACACTTGTCGGCATGGGTAGACTTCTCTGGAGGTTGTTGCTGCGACAAGATGATGTTATAATATGTGACGTTACGCGCGATGTTGGTGACACTTGACGTTGCACATAATTTACATTGAAAAGAACGCTTCGCGTCTTCTTTTTCATTTCTTCTTCTTCCTTATTTGTGTTTGCATACCGTGGGTTTGGTTAGGATGGAGGTCGTGTGGGTGTGTTTTGATGTATTGTTCTTTATTTCGGAATTTCACTTTTTGTTTGGATTGATTTTTATTTTGGCTTGCTTGTATATATTTGTGTTGTTGGTGTTTTCCTTTAAGTGTTTATTTCAATGTTTGTTTGTTTGCTTATTTATTTCGTTTGTATTCCCTTTTAGTATTTATTTATTGTTTATGTTATATGACTACTTTATCATTTTTTCTTTGAACGTATATCTTGCTCTAAAACGAGATTATCATATTCTGTTTGTTTATTGATTGATTGTATACGTTGTATTCTTGAAAATTTCTCGTAATTACTTAATTTTCATATTTATATATTTCGCGATTTTTTTTCAACTATTATATAATTATAGTTTCTACAATTCACACATTCTTTTTTCAATGCTTGTTCAAAAATGGCACACACAAAAATTAAGGTCATGAATTCATTTTTAAGCGGAAACACATCGTTATTTTTTCAGGTTTGGTATATTTTTGTATTTTGTTTTCGCTCTTTTGTTTGTTGTTTTTCAAGTTTTGATATCGTTTGTTTGTTTTTAGCTTCGCCTTTTTTAGTTGTTGTTTATTTGTTTTAATTTTAATAGAAAACTACCGAAAAATATAGAAGTAGCGCGACGTTATTTTGCGGTCGATAAGAAAAAACGTTTACTGGACAAATTGGGTAACCTTCTACAATTTTACGTAGAAATCGTAATTTTTATCCGAAATCAAGTTTGTTAAGTTCATTCTCTACCACTGAAAATGAAAATTTTTCGTTATTTGGATTTAGCACGAAATATGAGCGAAACATATAGTTTCAAATGTGTAAAGTTTATACTTCGTGGTTTTTTTACGTCAAGTTGCAACTGGACATTTTGTTGACCTTACTCCTTTAGGAATATTTTTTAACTTGCTTCAAAAAGAATCATTTTTGAAAAGACTTTTTCGTTTTTGAAAATAATAACATTTGATATGCATACCTTTTTTTGTGAAAATTTTGTAAAACATAGCTGAAATAAAGCTTGGTATTTGGCATGCAGATGTTTTTCCTTCAGCGTTACGTTCTTTTCTTTCCATAAACTTACCGATTTTTTCTTTCAAGCATAGCTTTAATCAGAAATCGCTAATGGGGTCATAGAACAGGCTAACTCTGCTTCCGGTCCCACAAAACAATTGTCCGAAAAACGTATTTTTAGGTTTTTACTGAGAAAAATGTAAAAGACATACGGATATTTTGTAACGCGCTACATGAGAAAATTGTGTGTTAACGACGTTTTCTTCCAATAAATTCGTTTTCAAATGCAAAAATAAACCTAATCTAATATAATAAAGCAAATATTCGTATAATTCCCTATGCAAGCATGTATCGGAAATAAAAATCCATCAATCTAAAAAAAATCTACATTCGTTTGACTTATTTCATGTTCTATTTAGTCAAAGTATAACCAATAGCGCGTAACGTCATATAGATTTCTAAATTTCGTGAATATTGACATATGTATGTCTGTGTTAGTTGAAATGTTGGTGTTCTGATATTAGGGCTGAATTATATGGATCATTTAAAAATGAATTCAAGCTCGAACCATATCGATTGAGACTCAATAAATCAGAGAATATATATGAGCAAATTCAGGTGCTCAATTGTTAAATTTCCCATTGAAACTGGAAGATGGGCAAATATAACTCAGCATGAAAGAATATGTCGTTTTTGTCAGGTTCATATTGGAAATGAATTTCATTTTCTTTTTGTGTGCAAACATCCTCATATCACCGCATTGAGACATAAATATGTTCCAAGATATTATACAGTAAACCCGTCCGAAAATAAAATGATATACATGTTATCATACTGCTATGCTATGTTTCGTAATTTGTGCTATGTCATCAAAAATATTATGAGAGTTTTAGATGTAATGTAAATTGGTGTCAGTTAATGGTATAAAACTTAATAACTTACCTTTTTTGAATCTTTAATATCCTATTTTATCAGAATTTTTCTAAAAGAAACAAACCACGTGTCCAATAAGAAATAAAAACCACGTGGTGAAATCCATTGTTTGTTTATATAAATCAATTCGTAGTGAAGTGTCAGAGGTGATTGTATATACATGTACTCTGTTATTTACTCCTTCCGCCCATGTAATTGCATAATATCATGCTATGAACACTTGTACACTATTGTGTCTGAATAAATAAAGTCTTTGTTGTTGTTGTTGAAGAGAAGAATTGCTATTTTTTCCAATGTAAACATTAATCAAATGAAGCCAATAGCCTGTAATCCCAACTACCATATGCTAAGCTGAGAAATATAAAGACAGATTGTATAATTTTTTATGTGATCCGACCAGAGATCGGACTCACGAATATCTATCCCGTTATTTACTTGACAATAGCTCTGAATTCAATTGAGAAAAAAAAAACAGTGGTATGATATTACAATTTGTACTAAAGTAATAATTCTTTGATTAGAATAACAAAAATTTGAAATATCTTTTAAGCTGTAGATTTTAAAGTAGAAGCGTAAACGAGAGTTGTGTAGAGAATCAAGGGTGCCAATTTGATTTGGAAGTTTGCAGACCAGAAAGTGAACGTATTTGGCCTTCTCATATAGAAAAATCGCATTTTAAAGGAGTTTTTGGGTGTATATTATATGAAATACGGAGGGAATAAGTCTACAAAAAAGAACAACCTGCGGCCTTGGGGTTAAATCCCTGAGACAATAGACAGTGACGGTCACCCGAAAGATTCCATTGTTCTCCGTAGAGCCCGTCACCATCTTCTACACGCACTATTGACTTCATTTAGTTTTACTGTAAAAATTGCTTGGACTGGGACATTTTTCATTAATTTATTTTTGTTTCACTAAATATATAGCACTTCTGCCTTTAATGGTGAAAAAATGAAGTCTTCATATATCATATAATATGCAGAATATATCATTGTCGTTTTGTTCGATTCTGTATGACATTTTTAATTTATATACATGTAAGAAACGGAACGTAATATGAACTTTGAGATTGTGCAACTTCCTAATTAATAAATGCTCGTAAAATTAGTACATTTTTAAATTTTAGAACCTCAGAGATCAATTGGAGGATTGATTTTTTTTTGGGGGGAGGGGTAGATTATGACATTGAGCACTGTCATTTTTTTAGATATTTTTTTTTTACCAAATCTTCAACTTAACATTGGTATAAAATACCTAAAAACTGCAAAAATTATTGATGAATCTTTGATACTTGCAATTGTTTTACCTAACTATTCTGCTGAACCAAGTTATATCTTTCAACTCAAACGTGAGCTAAAAGTTTGGAAATATATATTTAGTCTATTCCACTTCGAAAGGCTTATCCAAAACAGAAATCCGGAGTTTCGACCTTTGTTATTTGTTTGTTTTTACTTTTCATGAATACGAGGCCCGTTTTGTGTTTGGTTTTCGGATGTATTATAAACTGTCCCTGTTTATCTTTTTTTTGTGTGTCAAGTTGTTTTGTGTATTATTTATGTGTTATAATCAATATAAGTTAAATAATTCATCTGACGCCAGATAGATTCAACAGTTACAACTGTTCTTATACCTTAATGGATTGGCAGACACATGTTCCAAATATTTTCGGCATTGGCTTTAACGTGACATTTATTGATTTTTACATTTTTTTCTCTGTCTATTATACTTAATATGATTATACTTCAACCCGTGTCGTCATCCGAGTCATCATCACAAAAATCAATGATAATAGGTTCTATGACTCTTCTATCTATACAGTTTTTTTTAGCAGTATTCGTTTTAAATTTTGACCACATGTTCTTTTGCTTTTGTCCACACATCTTTTGTAATTTTTCGGTAAGCAGCGTACATGAGTTCTTTTGCATCTTTTAATCGGAAGGTGGTATTGTTTTTAGCCACGAAACCTTTGACTTGCGCCCATATCAATTATATCGGGTTAAGTTCACAGTGTCGAACAGGGGTTCTTAATACTTCATGTCCATGTAAATTAGCAATTGTATCTGTTATATAAACTACTGAGGTCTCTTTTTGTTTTATTTTTTCATATAATAATTTTTCGGTATCAGTAGCAGAAAAAAAGAATGTTGTGTTGTGCAAGATAGCTTTGGAGAATAGCTTCGTTCTGACTAAAATTTGGGCACACCGTATATTCTGTTTTAACATTGTGATAACTTGCATTATTTAACACAACCAAGCTAGGATTTTTCAGAGCAGGCATCAATTGATTTTCAAACCACTCAAGAGAGACAACACTATTCATCTCCTGGTGATGCTCACCATCCTTTGATTTGGCAAGAAACATTAAATCGCAGCCGTCAATCAAACCCTCACTTCGCGTACCTGCATGCAAAACAATCAAACGTTTGCCTTTACCCGAGGGTATGTCTGGGGTATCAGACCCATCATTCGGACGCCACATATGATATGCACAGTGATTTTGGTTAACCCATGTTTCATCTATGTACACGATATCATACCCTGCTTCCCTTAACTATTTGATCTTTCTAAGATAATTACACCTATCATTGATAATAGACACTTGATTGTACAGAACTCTTCGATTATCACCTATGTATTTATAAGTATATCCAAGATCAATGAGAGTTAGAGTAAGTTTAGACTTTGATATTTTAATAGAATCTTTTATTTCCTTATGTATTATTGGGACGGTTGGAACAATTTTCCATGAATATAGACCGTTGATTATTCTTTTAATAGCACAATGTTCAAAGTCGTCCAAAATCTTAGCTCTTTCTTTGGGTCTATTTGACTTACAAGGCCTCTTACCATTCATAATACGGTGCAATGAAGTGGAAGACACACCCAAAGCTTTATATGTCTTTTGATATACCCTATCAAATGAGACAATTGGCTTCTTAGTTGCCTTTTCCTTACTAAAAAAGGCAAACAACTTGTTTCCAAACTTTTGGCATTCCGGAGATAAGTCAGATATTTAATCCATTTTACAAAAAATGCAAAATATAACAATAATTTATGAGAGAAAAAAGCTGTTCAGGTTCGTCTAAAGTACACGTGGCTGAGAGAAAAATGCTACAGGTAACATACCTGACGTACGGGTGGCTCTTCTATAAAGTACATCTACTCCCACATGAAAAATGACCACAAAATAGGACCAAAATACAAAATTCCATCTGAGTGCAGCCTCAGCCAAAACAATAAGAAGCATTACTTTTACATTTTTAGTTAGCACTCATAATTCTAAATAAAACTCTCGTTTATTTTGCTGTTCAAAAATCTATAGTTTAAAAGATATTTGGATTTTTCGTTATTCTAATCAATACATTATTACTTTTAATTCATCAATCAATACAATTGGCTTCTTGGTATGCACTTGTGCGTACTTGACAAATTAACATAACAAATAATAAGACAAGCTTAAAATAGAACCAAGTAATATATTCCTTTTAAACCATATATTCGTGTATATAAATAATTGTTCATACAAAAGACAAGGTATTTTATTTAAACCTAATAAAGTAGATCGAGATCAAATACAAAGAACAGGATGTCTGTGTAAATCCTGTGTTCTTTTTTCATTGTACATATCACGGATGCAGGCCAGATATGCTGTTGTCTTAGATAAAAAGGTCAAAACTTTGCAAAGCACATCCCAGTACCATAACTTAAGACCAAATTATGACAATGCCGTCTTTTGAGGTATAATTCGTAATTGGATAAATATTTCACCGCATGCCAACTTTTTAATTCTCTTTCTTTATGATGGTTTCTTTTTAATATTTTAGGTAGAAGAAATAGTTTTTTATATTCTTGATTGATAGTTAAGTTTTTACAGAACTGAAATGTTTTATAGACATGATTTAAAATTTTAATTTATTGAAATTCATATAGTCTCTCATAATTCTTTATAGAATGGCACTTGTATGTTATCTATACAACTTCTGTTGTAATGTATATATTGTGATGATTGCGTATTATATGTATTACAAGTGGTGAGACTATTATAAAATATTGAATCTGAATCTTTTAAAACATTAATATTATGAATTTATAAGACGCTTCTTTCTTAATTATAATGTATTCTTTTTTGATGAGTAACAGTAATGTACGGAACCCGTTAACGGACAAGATAACTATTTTCATGACGTTATACGAAATAGTATTTCGCATAAACTAAATTAGAAAAATATCTATAAGCGAAATAAAAAAGCAATTCTCATGTCAGAAAACGGGCTCCGTAAACTATTTCGTATACACAAAATTAAAAATTATCATGTCAGTTACCGGGCTCCACAATAAAGCAACATATTAATATGCATTTAGCTTCCCCCTTTCTTATGAATTTCAAATATAAATATTTGGTGCGGACAGCAGAATCATGAACGCTCAACGATGGAAACTGGCAAAACAAACCTGGATATTGCCGATGGTATCGTTGCCTGTAAATTCAGTAAGCCATGTGAGGTAGAAATCACTATATTAGGCCTGCGTTCAACAACATCGCAATTACATAGTCGCAACTGCATAGCGAAATCCGTTCACGAAAATTATAAACCGAATTGTTTTCCTTTTATTTTTGGAAAATTTTACACTCACGATGTATTGCTTATCATTGACTGTATAATTAATATTGATATAATGTCTGTGTTCAATATAATATCGTAAGTAAATGTTGCGTCGGTAGAAAAAAAAGTCACAGGAAAAAACGTCACAGTTATTTTTGTTTTGTATTTGGTTTTTACGTTTTGTTTTGCTTTTTCTTTATTTGTTTGTGTGTGGTTTTTTTTAAGCAAGACCTTGATTGAGACCCAAATTCTATTGATGTCTCATTGATATGTATTCAATCCCAACTCCTTCTAATTATAAAGGAATGATTCTTATAGAGACCTTGATATATGAGAACCAAAATTTGACTTATTGATATTCACCCATCCAACTCTTTCTAATTATAATATAATTTAAAAAAGCAACGAATTAGCATTTACATTTAATGAATCACATCATTGATTGAAGTATGTATAAGTCATATAACAAATAACATATGAAATATATCAAATCATAACGATATAATGATGAACATACAAACATTGAATATTTCCAGTTTAAAATTGTAAATGTTCATAATGTCAATTGTCTCTTAAACACTAATGTTGGTGTTCCACCCAACTCCACCCAAGAACTCGGTTATGGTCTTCTGGCCAGTAGTGAGGTCTCTACATATGTTCTGTAAACGCTCCAGGAGCTGAACATGTCTCTGTTGAGTACGCTTAACTTGTGGATTACCAACGGCATCTTGCTGAATAATAGTACGGACAGTAGCTTCTTCCTATTGACACCACTCGTTGACACGCCATATAGACGGATGGGCATGTCCTACCAGGTTAACGAACTTGTTGTTCCAGCCCTCGCACATTTTGTTGGTTCTGACAACACCGCTTACTGTGGCATCATGTACGTTCGAAATGGCTGGTGGAAACATAGGTGGTCTGCGTCTTAAGACCAGACGGGCTGCTTGATTTTGTGCTGCATTCAGCTGTCTAAGTCTAACACTGATGTAAGTTGAATCAAGTTAATCTAGGAGCACAGCTACCTCTGGTGGGTCATCAGGGCATAGTGTTCTAAGTAGATGAATACCATTGGTTAAATCAGGTACTGGTAAAAAGGCAAGATCATCATCATACCACCGAACAGTTTGAAGTCATCGTCGTTCTTGTAGAGAGGCACCAAAACAAGCTGATGTATCTTTCGCCATGATGCTTGTGTCAGATGGTAGAAACAACCCTGCTGGTTGATGTGTCCACCAAATACAGCTGTAACTGCACGAAGGACTGCATCTTCAAAGTCTGGACATTGAATTGTAAGTTGCTGGCATGGCAGTTGTCAACAATAGACTGGAAGAGTTTCCGGTAAGTATTTTGACATTTATTTGGCAGGAACGCATATACTGTAGTGCCTGTTACATCTTTGCATGATACCCGGATGGTGTACAGCTGTTTAAGTGGATGCGGAGCTACAGAGACGGTACCGTCCATGAAAATGAAGAAGGTCTGGGCATTAGATAATCTTTCCAAACTCTCTGGTGAGTAGAAAACTAACATTCTGTTTTCTGCATTCTGGCCGTTGTCGTATTGCAGGAACTGGTGGTTGTTGGTAGTTGTTGTGTACTCTTCAGGCAATCTGACCTCTGCATAGGTGGCTGGGACTGGAGGAGTTGGTCGCTGGTATCGAATTGTGCGTTTGCGTTTTCTTCACGGGACAGCAAGGCTTGGACATTGTCGTCACACTGGGACACAACCTGGGCAAAGATATGGCTGGGTTTGTCTCTGGTGTTGGTTGCCAGGTCTTTCATGGTATTTCTAGTTTTTGAGTATTTGATGATTGTATCACTGGGAACGTGATTGTGTGGCTTCCATGGAACTGGATTTTCATTCTGAAGTGTAATGCTAAGGCTTCCTCTGCATCCTGTACTTGACCGTTTAATACACTTCCACCACAGATTGGTCTTCCTGGTAGCATGTTTGGTATACATGTACCCCTGGTAACAGAGCTTGGAACCACCCCTGTTGCTTGGTATAATCTCCATTTTGGCTTAATGGTAGTGAAAGTTAACTTTTTCCTTTTATACAAAAAATGAAAGAAACCATAGATTTTGCTCTGAATTGACTAGGGCATGGAATACACCAGGTATGGTTTCACCATATGTTGATGTTCAACAATTTCTTTCATAGTTGTATTCTTAACTATTAAAAATGACCTATGTATGTCTGTGTTTAGACATTATGACAATAGCAATCAAGTGTCTTCTGGGTTTTTTTATAAATTACCCCTTTCCATTTCAATCATGATGGTGTCTGAGTCATTTATGAATTAAATGCATGTACTCAATACACAACTGGGTCTCTATTCAGGTAGAATATATTAATTACAGTATAAACAAATTAAAGATTAAGGCATTGAAATAATTTTTACAAAAACCTTTAATTATCTGAAAGATGACTTTATATATGTGACTTTTTTCCTGTGACTTTTTTTCCTGTGACTTTTCATTCATGACCTTTTTTTCGGTGACTTTTTTCCTACATTCTCTCCATATACATTGTTATTGTCTGTAAGTGTACTGGCATATTGTAAACGTAAAGGGTTTCCTTTCAAATTCAAATGAACTTGCACCCGGCGACCACCGCTACAATTGTGTTTCTATTATAATAAATTAAATGACAATACCATTGATGATGAACAAAATCATATATTCTGTACGAATACTTGTCTGTGTGTCCCATAGCTAATTTCTACGCTTCATTGTGACATCTATGACAATGCAGACTGCAAAGACTCTCGTGTATATAATTTTAGGAAGCTTATGCATTTCAAATAAAGATTAATGTTAGGCATATTAAACTTTTTAAAAATATGTTCCACGATATAGCGTGGAAATCATCGTGGAAAAAATTAATATATCGTATTCACCACACATATATTAATCTCTTCCACGATGATTTCTACGCTATATCTTGTTCAACACACATATATTATTCTTTTCCACGATGATGTCCACGCTATATCGTGGAAAAAACATACGTATAATAAAAGTTAATCCTTTCCACGATGATATCACCGCGGATGAAAAATATCAGTATTTTCCGCGACGGAGACATCGTGGAAAGGATTAATTTCGGTGACAGATTAGTGGGAAATGTAAAAAAAAAACCACGCTGTTCCCTCTGTAGATAAACTACTATTGAAGCAAATGGAGTTGCACGTATTGAGGGATATTCAATACGGGCGCTTTTTTTTTATTTAATAGTACTGTATCTTATACTTAAAACCATTTCGCTTGAACAGTTGACTACAGAACGACAGGGATATACATTCCTAACGGTGTATACGTGTATCACATTTCATTTCTTACATTAGCATTAGGGGAAACGGTGTATTTAACTCTAATAAAAAGATTTCGATGCTACATTTTAGTAACTGAAAACAAATGCACTCTGAAGCAGATTTGTTGTTCCAATATCGATCTAGACACCTTTTCAAATAACATAGTTGGTACTTCATATCATTTAAAGGAGAGCGTATTCAAAATAAATCCCAAAACGGCTAATGATAAAAAAAAAATAATAGCAATAATAAATGTATGTTTGTAATAAAACAATCCAAAGGGAACACATTGATGATTATTTTCCAAAATTGTCCAACAAAAAATATTATTTATCTTCATGATATATCCAGTTTAAGGAAAGGAAAATCATAATTGACCTACCCTACTACAATATTTAACTCAGTAGTCCGTTAGGGGCCTTCGTGGACATGACCGTTTGGTAGTTGGATTTACAACTACCTATGCAATCAGTACCTATCACCACTAACGTTATGAGTTCGAATCTCTTCCAGGCGATACAACATTATGTGATAAATTTGCCAGTGATTTGTGGCAGGTCCGTGTTTTTATCTGTACACTCCGTTTTCCTCCACCAATAAAACTGATCCCCACGATATAGCTGAAATTTGTTGAAAGTGGTGTTAAACACCAAACCCAGTAGTCCGTACGCTTCCAATCGTATACGTTTACATTTTATTTATGTTTTTTTTTATTGCATAGAACGCTGGGTTTAATGCAAATTCCCGATTGTTTCGTAGTATTTCTGAAATTGTAATTCAAATCGTTTGACTGTTTATTTCAAAAACATGCAGCTAACTAAGGTTATAAATAACGTTTTTACCTGCATTAGAATGGAATAAACCCACAAAAAATAATGTGGCATATATACTACAATGAAATAATTTGATAATTGGGATAGTATAGTGGTGCGTGAATATATCAACAGATAAGAAAAGTTTGTTTGTAGATGTCAAAAGAGTTATCGGAATGCAATGTAATAGCCAATCGAAAAGGAAAACAATGATAAACAGTGGTCTTATAAAGACTACACAGAAAACTGAAGATTGAGCAGCACGAATCACACTTAAAAACCGGACGGAACTCTGTCGGTGACAACTTGAGCCTTTAGTTTTACATTGCATGGCAGTTCCAGGTTTTGTATCACGATCCGGCAGTCTGATTGTACAACATATTTTAGTGCTACTACAATTTGTCGAAAATAATTTAAAATAGTAAGAAACAGCGAATTTCCTTTATTTAACCATTGATCATAAGTTATGCCATTCATAATACATCTGCTCAAAATCATTCCAAAATAAATGCTATTATTAATCCGCTAGTTGTCGAATCTTTAACAGTTAATAACACTACACGAAGAAGGAATATATTGTATGTATAATTTTGTACCAAATAATTTTAAAGAGTGTGTTTAGATTATCATTCTATTTTGTTCACCTAGAGGTAGTATTTCCCAAAATACAGGTACTGCAAAATGTTACAGCGAAGTTCATCAGTATTGCAGTTTGAGTAACCAAGCATCATGTACACCTTGTATAGGCTACACCAAGGTACATGCCAATTTGGCTTGTAAACGTCCGTTGTATTTCTTAATATGTTCATAATAAAGCTCTTTTCTTACGACTTAAAGACATATACTCTTATTTTACATATATTCGTCAACAAAATCTATACTTCTAACAGGTAATACCACCCTGCACTGTACTAGTTAAACCTTCAATGTTTGCACTGTCCAAGTTTTATAATTCAGTTTCGTCATTAGGTTAACGTTAGATACAAGCGTTTTTGTGATTCAAAGCACATGTATCCACTTATGGAACAGCAGTGTCACCAAGCGGGAGAAGCAGTGAATGGTCCCTATTGCTGGTGTCTAAAAGCTTTTAAATATGTATAGTTTATTTTGTTAGTTCAAAAGCCCATGCAGATTGATACAGCTTTTATGTTATTTTGTTTATATGTTTGCAGAACTGAAATACAAATTATCTTGCTACTATTTAATGGGGGAAAAATCTTTGTGTAAAGCTACATGTACCGCTGTATTCCATTGCCCCTTTCTTCAAGTTTATTTAACCTAGCATACATACATAGCGGTATCAGTAGACTCGGTGTCATATTAACGCATGGACACGCTGACCAGCTGCCCGGGGGCTCCACGAGCATAGGGGTCTTATGCTAATCTGTGTACGCTGTGTGCGGCATGTTTTTTAATGTTTAAACACTGATTGTTTTGGAAGTACCAATACAATAACTATATATTTAATTTAATCGACATTTACATTTTTATTCCTGCGAATGGTTGTAAAGGTATCCGTCTCGGTGTACTGCTTTGCCCTGGGTCTTATTATGCTGTTAAGACGTCCCCGAGTAGACTATTTTACCCAGATTCGCAAAACCTATACAAAACAATGTAACCCAAGATTCCTTTTTATTTAATTAAGATTTAATAAATTTAAATATTCCATCAGTTTCATCCGGTTCAAATTCTAGATATGAAAATTTACAGGAATAAAAAATAGATTTGAGGGTTACGAGTGTTATCTGGTTTTTTTTCCCCTTCACCTGTAGGCCATTATAAAAAAGTAACATTTTATTTTGCTAAAAAAAGATGTGAGGGGAACAAAAGAAACAAATCTATCATTACACCATGCACACTCAGATATTCACTATGTTTGCAAATATATAATTTTTTGCCTTTTTTTTTTTCAAAAGTATTTCAACACAAAATATAATTTAGCAACTTTATTTTAACAGAGAATTGTCGAATAATTCAATATGAACATCTACTGATATGTTATATGTCTCTGATATATGAATAAGTAATACATGGATATTCAATATACTGTTTTGTACATGACACACAGGACCAGGTACCAGATTGGGTGATACTGATAGTGATAGAAGTTGACATGGATAATTACACCGTTTTGCAATTTATTAACAATCACTTCACAGGAACGTTTTTTTTTATATATGAAATAAACAATTGATTAATTATCGGATCGACGACAAATTTAGTTTACTTTAAATAAATAAAGCAAAAAATGATATTGTTTTCATATTTACCGCCGATAGAGTTAACAAATATTGTTACCTCCCTTTATCGGTGCGCCCGATCACTTGAATGTTTTATTGTTTTCGAGATTGATTAAATATTGAGTACGTACACTTCGACATTAAAGTTCTAGAATATACGTGTCAATAATTTCACAGTTAAAAAGATATTCATCAAGAGCAGATAATAAAGATATATGATTTTGCTACGAGATCAATGAAAAACTTGATAGAAGACGACCATTTACAATTGTACACCATTGGCCAAAAGGAATCGGTCAATTTTTCGCGTTTTATCTTGTCTTAACCTCCATTGTTGGCTGTATAGTAGCTCTTGTAGCACGTTTCTAAAGCAAAAACAAAAACTCTTTCAGAAAATATCAAGTTTTTAATTCAACTTTCACTCTAAATACTAGAACTTTTCGAAATTAGTTAAGGCACTGATTGTAGAACATGTATAAATAACTGGTTGCAATATGCATCAAATATTGCTATGCTTTACTCATTAATTTGTATTACATACCTGACCCCCCTTTTTTTATTGGATGCAATCTTAGAAACAGCCTTAACACACCTGTGTATTCCAAACGCATATGCCGACGCGTGGTGTAGCAGTCGTTTTATACTATATTTTAATATATTTGTAGAGTTCTAAAGAATATTAACTCATCGTATTATTTCCAACTTATTCAAATTGATGAACACAAATTAAATGTGATGGTATTTACAATGTACTTTAAACATTAATTAGCTCTAGATTTGATTGCAGCTAATTTAATTATAATTGAAATCTGACAATTTATTAGAGCGATGGGTTTTCTGATTACCAGCATACGGTTCTCGAGGTTCGAAATGTGGCAATGCCTTCATTTATTTCACAGAAAATTAGTATTCTTAATTCCTTAATAATTAAGAGAACTTGTAGTTCAATTTAAGATAATTATGTTACCAGATCATCAATTGTTTCATGGTCTACTGCTAATTTAGAAACAATACTGTCGGAACAGTTCCAAAATCCAATAGGAAAAGCATAGAAACAGATTCATAATCAAAACCCATAGCACACAAATAGATAACCGTTCATTTTACTGGTAATGCACAGACACTAAAATATGGCGGTGTCAAACCAGTGTTATATGCCTAAATGAACCAAATACGTCAATTAGCAGAAACCAAATGTTCCATCAAATACAGCGACATAAAGCGACCACAAAATGAAAATCATCCATTTTTGTCCTTTATCATTCCATTTGTCATTGAATTAGTTTGCAATGTGTTATAGTTAAGCACGTCTTTGCTTCCGTATTGTGGTGTATGTTATGATTTCCACGTAAAAACGACGCTTACTTCGACTTTGCTCCCATGTGTTATGTAGGGGTTCTTGTTTTATAAATGTTATTTGTAATTATTTACATATACCGGTGTCCAACACGATTTCCGTGTCATATGATATTCGTGTCAATCAACAGCAACACGACGGATGTCACTAGTGGAGCAGTGACTGCTAACCCTTCCGGAGCACTCGAGTTCATCATCGGTGTTTATTAAGGTTCATGTTGCTCAACCTTTATTTTTCTGTGTACTATTGTGAAAATCATTGTTTGTCTTTTTTGCTTTGGCCATTATGTTGTAAATTTTTCTTCGATTTGCGCTTCTGATTACACTTGTGTATATTTAAACTTTTCTTCATTGATAACATATAAAGTGTTTTTATTTAGTCATGAGCACTACATTATAATATTGAGCCGTAATGAAAGCGGGAGGTTTGGCGCTTTAAAATCTGATTCAACCCACCATTTCTTTAGAAATGTCTGTACCAAGTCAGGGTCATTACGGTTTTCACAGTTTTCCGGTTGTTGACTGATTTTGTCTGTTTATATACTTATGAGTTTTGATTTTCCCTTTGTAAGATTGTTCGGGGTTCGGTAATTTTGTTATTACCCTTATTTAATATCACAAGCGAAATATCTTCTCCTATTCAGAACTTTCTTGGAGCTGCTGTTTCTTAGCTTCATGGTTTTATTAAAATATTGTTACAATATATACAATGTATATTTGATATCGTGCAGAAGACATATTTTGGTGCGATTTAGTTCAAATTAAAAACAACAATTATGTAGTAAGATTTATTATATTATATAGATATTGTTTAGTAACATTGCTCATCAAAGAACCCCATGCTTACTAGATGACCTTACTGTATTATTTCCGGAAATCAGAATTTATTTTTCCGTCATTATTTTTAATATTATACGCAACACATTGTCCGTTTGTTCACCCTCTCAGAAGGCATGCTTCTGCAAGTAACGAGCTTAATGAACACTGATCTTTCTTGTAACCTAGTGCAGTAGCCTTGATCAAAAAAGAAATATATGTTAAAATTCATACCCTACAATGATACTTAATATCCGTTGGAAACTATTATTATTATCGAATAAATCTTATATGTGTTTTCATGATTTTTGACGGCATGCAATTTCTTAGGAAGAATTAATAAAGTTATGCTGACAGCAATATTTGTTTACAAAAACATCAGTAGGTACAAATAAGCGAGTTTATGCTATGATTGGTCTACAGTATTTAACGCCACTCTTAACAATATGTCAGCTAGATCGTGGTGGTCAGTTGTATTAGTGGAGGAACCGGAGGACCCGGAGAAAACCACCGACTTGTCGCAAGCAACTGACAAACTATGTCGGATAATGTTGTATCGAGTGCACCTCATCATGAACGGGGTCGAACTCACAACCTCAGTTGTGATAGGCACTGATTATACAGTTAGTTTTAAATTCAACTATCGTATGAATACGAGCAAGACAGTCCCTAAGCGAGTTTATTCAAAATGATCCACGACAGGTTATTACAAGAGCCATGTATATATGATTAAATGGTAAACAACTTTTAATGGTAGGTGTAACAGCAGGTATATCAGGATAATAACACCAAGCTAGCGAAAGTATTTAACAAATGCATTACATAATGATGCAATGAGTAAACATCAACACTACCTGCCAAAAAATAAATAAATAAATAAATATAAAAAAAAAATCACAACCAAGCCGTAGGCTTATCACTGGTATGGTATAGCTAATAATTTCTTGGTAGAACTAATAATCTCAGAGATCATTATATAATATGCATACATGTGCACACTTTGGTAATATTCATTCATGAATATTTATTCCATCAAATTTAAAGAACAACTATTACTGATAACAACAATATTTACAATAAAAATGTTGATTGCAATATGATAATAATAAAAAAATCTCACACAGTACCACAATTATTTCTCAGAATCGTAGAAAAAGGTAAATCGACACCCTTAACAAACAAATACATGTCCGTTCACTTTTCTGGCTTTGTACTAAATAAGCCAGATGTATGAGCAACAAACCGCTCCTCTTAGTTAAATGTTGTCATGCAAGTGTTTTCCACATGGGAGCAAAATGACAACCCTCCAATATAGCAAGGTTCAAGGTTAGTCCTATTATGTCATTTCGTTGTCTCTGTTTCAAATGTTCCATATTAATACCTATCATTAATTTCACAAGTGCATGCTACTTTAACACTCGTCAACATTATTTGTGTCAATTCTTATAAATTAAATTTAAATCACACCAAAATTTAACATAGTTGAATTTTTCGTTCTGCATTTTATTTGTATTAGATTATTTGCTGCTGGAAATTACTACGTCATTGATTGTTTACATCTGACGTCGTGATGCAGGCATGTGCAAGTTCGGGTTTAATATAAGTAGACTGTGCATCATACATTAGCGTTTTTTAAGCTGTAATATTTCTGATAAATTATATACATTAAATTCATTATTTTTACTCCTACATATATTTATTAGTTCTAATGAAATATCAAAACAATAATGAGGAAATTCATAGTTTTCGTAACTATGGTAGCATATAATTGTAAGCGCTAGATAAGAATTAGGCGTATGGTCAGTTATATAAAGACAATCTATTTAATGGTGATACAATGGAAAACAAGAAAAGGCCATAGTTCCAAAATTCAATAAAAAATCGTAGAATGAGGCAAAAATCGTTATCCATTTATACACACAAATACATGACTGCTCAATTTCCCAATTTGGTACTGGCACTGTGGTGAAAAGTGTGGCGGTTTATTTAATTTCATGGGCCCAAGACTTCCTTCTTAATGAACTGTTGCGGGAGTCGAAAGTATTTTCCAAATGCGAACCCTCACTTACAACCGGGCGAACAGCGTTGTCATAGAGAGCGCTATAATCTTGAACATTATGCATACTATATTTAACATACGCTAGAGAAACCAAAGGTGCAATCACGAATGGACAATTCAGAGACGTTGGAAATACTGGGATAACAAGACACATGACGAAGAAAACAAATACAAAAAACTCCAAACATTCCATAATCTAATCCAAGAATAGCAAAAAAAAACAGAGTCAAAATTGATTCCCCTAACTCACATAAATATGCACGCACATTCTCCTGGGATTTCAACAAAAATAGTGGGTGGGAGATACCTTTAATAATTTCATAATATTACTTTAAAAATACATTGTTGTTAATATGTATTTGTTGTGACAAAGCAAGCAAAAAAGGTGCAAACAGTATATTGAAATCCGTTGTTGAAAACTGGTCATTGACATTGGAATGCAATTGTCTTCACACGTGACATGTTCAGTAAATAACAAACAATAAAAAACACAATACAATGTTTGGCACTACATAAAAAAATGTAAAAATAATGGTTTCTTAGTAAACTGGCAATAAACAGCTGCTAATATAGGCTATCCGTCAGACATGTCAGTTATATCCCTTTAGAGTGAAAAGATCAAGGAGTGTGTCTGTCCTGGAGCTATCTGTCCATTCCAGTGACACGATACGTAATCCACGCTTATAATCAGATGGTAAAGATGTACCGATAGGTGGCGCATTGACTGGTATCCATTGTTTCTCCGTAAAAACGGGCTGTTCACAGTTTCTGCGATTCTTTCTGTAAAAATAAGAACATACACGATAGTGTTCGGTGAAATTCGTAAGAGTTTAATATTTAATTGAACATATTTAAAAATGTAATGAATTCAAATCATATTAAAACATATTTCATTGATATTAGTTGCAAAAGTTACATTGCGTTCCTCAATCTTTTGTTTTCTGTGTAGTGTTTTGTAGATCGTTATTTGTACTTTCAATTTTTTTTCTTTTGACCATGGCAATCTCCGCTTTGGGACAATATATTGGTATTTGGTATCATTTTGCGTGAGTGATATTGTTTCAGGCCAACATGATCATTTATTTCAGCTCTATCATGGCGCGAAATGAGATGAATTTTGAGCGTTAGTTAAGCAGTCCATGGGTAAACATTTAGCTTCACTCGGACACATTATCCCGATTCTGATCTAAATAGACTTAATGTTGTTTGCCTAGTGGATATGCAACAAAGACCAATTGCATAGTCTTTGGTTTGACTCGACCGTGGTTCGAATCCACGATGTACGGCACTCGTGGGGAACACACTAACCATTACACCACCAATTCGGTTCACATGAAAATCTCCCGTATATTTATATTTACCTGTCATTTTTCGATTTATATTTCATGACGATGCAAATGGTCACCATTATTACAAAGAATGCAAATGATCCAGCTACTGCACCAATAAATAATGGCGACAATCCATTTGTGTGACCTGTAATAAATTTAATTAACTTAATTTGATTTGAATACTGTAATCTGATTGGCCGATCCGCCTGGATAAAATTTGTGCTATACTTGATAACCTGGTTGGTATTGTGACGTCATCAACATATGTATTCGCCAACGACAAATTCATATCGTTGCATGAAATAATCGTAATTCAAATCGATGAATCATTAAATATTGTTGTAACATTTTCAAGTATCCCTTAATCAAACCCTTTCAAGTATTGTGAATTGTAGTAATATTCAGAAATATTGTCCACATTCGGGACACGTCTACTATATTCATACATTTAACAAAAGATTAATTACCTTTTAATTAATTATGTTTTTGCCATTTATGTGTTTTTAAGTAAAGTTTCATGCTTAAGCAAAATCAAATACTTCCTTAAGCAGCACATAGACAGAATATGACTAAGAAAACATTGTTATTTTGTATATTTACACACCATGCATTAACTTGAAATAGTATAGATGTGAACTCGATTTCCTTCACTGTAAAGGTGTAGTCGATAGGTCCGAACTGATAGTGTATCTGTCGTGACGTTAATTTGCGTTCCTCCCGGTTTTTGGTTGGTCCCGTGTTGATCATCTTTGTAATATTCTATGTTGTCCTATTATGTCTTTACGTTCTTATCTCCGTGTTGTGTTGTCCGTTACGATTTGTGCATAAAAACAATGTTCAGTTCATCGTCACCTCCAGTTATTTGTAGGAGGGCTTCTGTCTTATTTATCTGATCTGTGTTTGTTAATAGTGGTGTCCAGCACATGTTGTGTTGTATATTTGTTTTGTTTGACATCTTTATGTGTCATGTGTCCAACGTGCAATGTGTCTCTGAATACTCCATGTGTGATTGCATCTTCGGTATTCTCTAACATGTACCCGTATTCAGTGTTTATCTCCACATTAGTATGGAGTTCGTTATCGACCAAGGCTTGCTTCACGGAATAATGTAATAATAACTCTCTCTCTCTCTCTCTCTCACTCTCTGTTCACACATTCCATAAATAAACTACAAATATATGCATGCGTACTATTTTGATTTGTTTCCGTTTCCGTTTCCGGTGGTACCGTTGTCGTGTCACAAGAATCCTGAAATTATTTTATGTTTTGATATATAACAAGAAGAGTTTGAAGATATGAAAGGGGCAATCAGAATCCGTTTATCGAAGAAGGACAGACAACAAATGGACAAAGCAAAAAGGACAAACAATAATCTGCCATTGAGGTGTGTTTTCTACTTCGATGATTATCCATTTGGTATCTTCAAACTCTTCTGCACACAACACTTTCAAACAAAACACGCGTCACACAATACAACCGTGGCAAACACAGGTGTTCCACAAAATTTACATTTTCAATGGCTTTTACTATGATTCAAACTGTAATCAAAGCACTATTGTTTACCTTTTCAGTAAAATGGCAAAGTTTATTGTCATTATATGTTGATTTGTTTTCTTTAATCATAGTGTTAAAGCTTGGGCGGAGTAATCGACCCATTAGAGTTGTTAATTTCTGTTATGATGAAGTTCCACTGTTCAAACATTTTCCAGCATTAAGTTTTACTATGCTTTTAATGGGGTCAAACTTATTTCGAATTCCAGGAGTTCAGTGTTAGCGTTAGATAACTCCGTAATCACACAATATCCCACCCCTAAAGTTTAACCCCAGAATGCTGATATTTGATCGATACATGGCGATAATTTGGGAACTGAACAGGTCAAAGATTGACGAAAAACAATCTGAAAGAATATTGTACTTTGATATACTATTCAATTTAATATACCGCAAATCATGTCTTTTGTAACATTCCAAGATAACATTGAAATAGGATATCATAAGACAGATGGTTACTAAATATATCATGAATTGTTTTGAAATGCACCGTGAAAGGAAATGGATATCAATTTCTCACAATACTAGTTGTTGCTTAATAGAGGTGGTCACTAAATCAGATTTGACTACCTTATATTTGATGTTGAAGGAAAGTTAAAATTAACACAATACAAGTTATTGCTTAATAGAGGTGGCCACTAAAGCAGGCTTAACTTTATACTAGATTAACACACAACTTACCAGCCTAACACAGTTGTGGCATTACACGCAAAGCAATCCTCGTCATATATTATAAAAGAAACAGAATCTCCATAATTAGTACCATCATATAACATTGATAAGTCATAACCATCAACGGATTTGTCTGTGGATCTCCTCTTTCGGGAAGTTGGAATATCACAGGAAGCCATATTTTCGTACTGATAGACAGATTCTGTCACTATTGCGCCTCTGCCACTAGTTAGTTGCTTTCCATTTTCTGAGGCCTTTAACGATATGTGTTTAAATTGGTAAAAATAACAAAACAAATAATCATATATGTTCAAATATGACAAGAAATAATAAGTTAAGAAACAATGTTATATATTTGTTTTGCTATATTTGGTTAGACTCGGGTTAAAACATTAATGTCACCACACTATAGCGTTTGATTACTTGAATTTCATATTTTTTAAAATATATTGTAGCAGAAAACATACGGAAAAGATGTATCGATACTTTTCTAGGAATCATTTTCCTACCCCTCTTCTTTCAAATTATTAATCGCTATCAAGCCACGATTACATTGGTTGTTTGTTACACCTATGTTTCGTCATAGATGGTCATCAAGCTGAAATGTTTCATTAGTTGGCGCTCAACATCAATCAATCAATCTCGCCTATCTGTGCAATAGAAATATGTCATAGTGACTCCCCTATATTCATGATAAGCTACACAATGTATCGAACAAGCACCAATTAGTTGTATCACCGCCAGAACAATTCCAGAATCGAATCCGAATATAGATTTGTTTCAGTTGACTTACAGTGAAGTGTTGAAATTTGCAGTACACTTTCCCTGAATAAAATATGCTGAAGATGTTGGTCTTTTGACATAATCTAGTCTTTGTAGAACACAACCCTTTGTTTGGAATGGTTATTTCTGTAGGAGCCTCAGACAATGTCACGGAACAGTCAAACCCAATAAATCCAGTATTACAAACACACACGCCTAAAATAAACATTATCTATTAATGGAACATCTATATATAGATCATACAGCAAATTTACGATCTTAGTTTTCTGTGTAGTGTTTTGTATATCGTTGTTTATTCATTTGACCTTATTCTTTTGGTTATTGTAATATATGTCCTTCTTGGATTTACAGTTTCTGGCTACCGTTTTGGTATCGTTTGGTAGCACGTTTTGATTGATGCTCTACATTTCACAGACAGGGTAGGATCTTCAATAAATAATGAACATTACTTAAAGGGTAAAATGAGTATGACACGAACACTTGCCTGCAGTTGAGCGGTTTGAGTGGTGCAAGCAGAGTTTGAAGATGCCAAAGGGGCAATCAGAATCCGTGTGTATTTCATAAGTTTGAGTAATACACACATAAACATTGATTTATCAGGAAGATCAGATATATTCTATTTTAGCGAAAGGGAAACATTGATAAAATAGATAAGAATGTGATATGATCTAAGTATTGTTTGTCATTACAAAAACAACCAGTTTAGTCCCGCCACATATGTTTGGCCCTGGGGACCGTCGTGCCGTGATGGCATGGTAGTTTGATTTACAACTATCTATGCAATCAGTGCCTATCACCACTGATGTTGTGAGTTGGAATGTCAATCAGGACGAGGTGTACAGCATTATGTGATAAAGTTTGTCTCTGACTTGCGACAGGTCGGTGGTTTTCTCCGGGTCCTCCGGTTTCCTCCTCCACAAAATCTGATTGCCACGATATAGCTGACATATTGTTGACAGTGGCTTTAAACACCACGAAACAAAGCCAAATCCAAACTATATGTGCCTGCTCCAAGCCGGGAGTTGGATTTTCAACCTCACAAGTGATGGGTTTTTCTATTTTATTCTGATTTTTTTCCTGATATGAATTGAAATTTTAAAAAATCACTGCTTAGATTTATTTTCATAATAATAAATGAATTTATTTTTTATTATATGGAAGACTGGGATCAATAACTAGTATCGTACATACTCATATTGCAGTAGCCATTATTACTGCAGTTGGATGGGCATAACTGGTTCTGTTATATATCTAAAACCGAGGGTCCTCCACCACAATTGAATTACTGCGAAATAGGCTTTACTTTTCTGATACTTCCAGCCTGCAGGCATCCGCCATCAACCGAATTGTATATTTTCAGAATGCAGTGCTGCCAGCAATCTAGTTTGGAAGAAAACAGTAATATACATATTTAAATCAAGCAATCATAAAAGGTTCTGTATGAACATAAAATAGAATGAATGAAGGATTATTATTTAACGCCCAGTGGACATTATTTTCATAGCTATATCGTGGGAAGAACAAGTTAAATTTTGAAGAGATGATAATGTCCGCTTTGCATAATTCTGATTCCGAGCCATTCAAGTCAGTGTTCTTACTCCTTATTTCTGTGTACTTAGCGAAGAAACAAGATATAGTAATATATCAGTCGTTGGTTTTACTAGTCAGATTCTCGGTCCCATGATCTACGCACTCGAAGCGATCACGGTTGACCTAAAATAGATACAAACAGAGCGAACATACAAATCGTGTCAATTATACCAACGATTACCGATTACACGAACATGATTTCTTAGTGGACTATAAGTCCCTAACGGTATCATTAGCCCATTAGATTAGTAGGTTATTAGTCCCCGATGGTATCATCCTCCCAGTAGATTAGTGTGCTATTAGACCCGAGGGAACAATCCAACCAGTAGTCAGTGTTATCGCCACTGAAATGATTTATTATATATGTATTTATTATTGAAATCTACTGCTACTAATTTATGTAATTATTGATACATCAAGGTTAAAAAAAATGTTATCTTCCCTCCGACATAGGGGGCCGTAGTCGATTTTGGCTATCCCTTTGGTTGTATTGCTCCCAAAATTTGTTAGGTTGTATGGCTTGCCAATCTTTCAACTTTGAACGTATCTGATGCAAAGGTTATTCCAGAAACGCGTAAATATTAAGAGTAAGTGCGACCCAAGGAACTATAGAGCCCCGGAAGGATAGTCAGTTCATGCTCCATTAGTGTCACCCGTCGTTTTACTCCTGTTACAATCCCTGTGACAATTCATGAATGAGGAAAGGATCAGATAGTCATTACGACAAACGGAACATATCTGTGGTAACTTGTGTATTTGTATTAATGGAGGCAAACATTACTTGGCAATGCTAATTACCTTTATATCTGTTATACAGGACTCGATGTAAAATGAAACATCAATATGGGCATATGCTTGACATAATTCCAGAGCAGTCATTTGTGAGAGTCCCTCTGTACACGCCTGTCTTGCCGAATCTTCTGTCCATCCATTTTCCCATTCTGGTTCCTACATAAAATTATTGTATTTCAAAATATGCGATGAGGGAACAATGAACATGAATAATAAACAACATAATATTTGTAAAATGTAGTGATTTATGCAATTTTATGATTGGTTAAGGGTTAGGATTATGGTCTTTAACGACACTTTCAACAAAAATGTCTCATGTTTTGTTTACATATGATTCAGTGCAAATATAACTCTTTATATATTCATAATTGATCAAGTAGTAGTTCTCAATGAAGTGCAAACATTATTTAAACTAGTAAGGTACACAGTGCCAAATTTACCTATAGGCTCGACAGGCTGACGACTAGGGCCTCAAAATTTAAGGGGCCAAGGTATATTATATTTTAACACTGTTATTGGACTTTCACACTTATGCTGCCTAACATATTGTACTTTCTAAACAACTCTTCAGTAATTTTTCTTACACAGCTGCACTCCATTTCAGAATATTGCAGAATTTTATATACCCCTCATCATCTTTGCCTTTATTGAAATTGATGAAACACACTTCCATCATCAACCAGTCATGAAGTAGGGAAATTTGGAGAGGCCTGACAAGTGAAATAGCATAGGCACTCGATTTATCTAATTTCGGCACTGAAGGTACGTGTGTGTGTGTGTGTGTGTGTGTGTTTGTGTTGAAACATAATAAATGAGTAATCAATTTTGAAATGTTATATGTTAAATTGTATTGTAAAAGTAGTCAATTATGCGCTCGCGGTCACCTCTATTAAGCATTCACCCCTGTTTAAAAGTGAAACTTTATTGTCCTATTATAGAAAATGGCATATGAATTTAACCTCTTTAAAGAGGTCATCTGTATTATGAGGTCATTTTTTCATTGTCGCTTATGCGATTTCTTAATACAGGCTTGACTGTAATATATGTGGTGTTTAACTCTTTTGAGTATTATCTCAAAGACCATTTAAATGTCATTTTAAAAACAATTCTCTGTGTGATATTTTATCAACGGCCATCATATTGAACATAATCGGTGAGTGTGACATCAAACACATTATGAAGTTACAGATAAAAACAATAATGTCAGATTAGAATGTCTCGGCATATATTTTCACAACTCGTCCTACCGGACTCGCTGTGCTACTCGCGATAATATCTGTCTTGATCTTCATATCTGCCGATATTCTATACATATATATATATATATATATATATCTTAGTTAAGCTCACCGTCGGTAGATAATCTGGATCGTACTTAGAATCGTACGTCAATGATGTGTCTTCGAATACGTCATCATTGTCTACTGCTCTTTTACGTCTCATATTTGTATGGCATTCCTGGTACACGCTTGTAGCGAGATGCTTCCCAGTATTTTAACATTACACCATTGGTTCTGTGAGATTGCAGTACACGTCAGTGAACTCTGAAATGCTGCCAAGCTGATTTGCCTCTTTCGCACAAAGACAATATTCTTTTAAAAGGAGATCTTCTGTGGAGAATGTGGATAAGGGTGAAAATAGTTCTTCATTCGAATTCCTCTCTACTCTAGTAAAATGCATAATAAACATATCAAATGGACAAGCTCAATGAAAGTAGTTATAGTTTTATATATTTATACATAAATTCGAGAATTCATTGTATATACCCTGTATATATGTGTTATATTATTTGTACTGCTCGCTGTATGCTGACAACGCAAGTTCAATTTCTTTAAAAATCATTATGCGGGTCATTTGAGCTTGTTCTCATCTTCGAATATATATTTATTATAGCCATTGATATTAAATTCTCTATTTAGCCAGGATAAAATGTAGCAGGAGCCCAGTAGCCGAAGACCACTAAATTTTGCCCTGGGTCCCGAAAACTTTCAGACACTACCCGGCCTAGCTACTTACATTTTGGAAATGTCATGTTGAATAAAGGAAATGATATTGTAGCGAGCCTAGCTTGCAACTGCAGCAAAAACAGTTTGTCCCTGTTTAATATTTTAATTTGTGTGAAAATGGTAGGGAGCAGCACTTAATAGTTTTATATAAACGTCTAATATTCAATCCAACATGTTTGTTTTTCCCTCAATACGATTCAATCCCATACCATTTAGCACCCTCAAAATCAAATCCACTATTACAATATAGCTTTCTATATATCTCCATGATGTGGCAAAGTCATTTGATGATGTAGCAGAATCGGAACCCATTGGCTTATAATCATCAGAGGTATCTTTTGTTTTGCTGATATATCCACATAGCCCCTCTGTTTGTTCTATGTCTAGGACAGATGGCTTGATAGCAATAGTTGGAATGAAATTGACAGAAATACGAAATGCTATATTTGTACCAATGGGAAGCGTCACCTATTATAAAATAAAGATAAAACAATATTTAGAGGGAGACAGTACGAAGCAAAAAATGTCCATTATACGATCGATTGTATATGAATATTTTAAAAGAAAATCGTTCAGAGTTTATTGAAGCTTAAATATAGTTTTATGTAATAGTAGGCAAGAGAACGATACTGTTTGTTTTAATTTGTGTCAGCCATTGAACAGTATCATGCAAAGGACAATTAAATTGTTATCTTGATATAAATAGACAACATACGTACATTGTCGGAAAATATAAAATTGAGAAACAGGTAACAAAGCGAGCCTTTGGTGAACTTTTCTGTCCTGTCTAGCATCGGATGCAAATGCATTTAGTTCAGTCCGTATATTGTGTTTATCCTACATTGTAGGATGTTATACTGTTTTTGTTGATTATCAATTGTTATCATAATAAATTTCATGAGAATCTATTCCATATTCTTGTTATTTGTTGTACAAGTATGAAACATGAAGTTTAACCAGTGCCTTCAGCTTGTGCAGATTACCCTACCAGTAATATAATCAACCCACTACCAGGGTGATTATACTACCAGTGTTTATACCTGTATATCGTTACCACACCAGTGGTGTAACATTATATCGTATTATCACAATGCCGTCTTTGGAGGTATAATTTGTAATTAGATAAATATTTTAACGCATGCCAACTTTGTAATTTTCTTTCTTTCTTTTTGACGGTTTTTTCATAAAACATTAATATTATGAAATTAAAAGACGCTTCTTTCTTATCTAAATCAAGCAACAGACCATGTATATGTACCCCCACTGAATCTCTAAAGGATACCGAGATGTAGTAAATATTTGTGTATATAAGGGACCAAGCATACCACCCAACAGCGTCAGAGCTAGGTTTTTAGTTGACAATTTTGTTGTTCTTTCCTCTGCGGTATTCCAACCTATTTCACTGGTACACTGCATCACAGATTTGATTAACATAATAACGAACCATTTAGCACCCTCTGTGAATAAAAACGTAGATACCAAATTCAGTGCGCACGACGCGTTTCAGGAATAATCTTCATCAGGTTATATAACAAAGATGGAATGATATAAAATAATAACCCTCCTCTATGGAGCACCTCATTTCGTATTAATAAGAACTCAATTAGCTTGATTCCAAATCTTAATGTTTATCTGTCTAATATAGGATATTAAACATTTCAGATTGGCTTTGCATTGCTTTCCTAATAGCCAATAAATTGCCACTGATCACAATGTAGTGCTAAAAGGTTTCATAATCTTGATATTTGTTTTAGAGTACAAATTAAGCGAGCACAAATCAAACACATAATAAGCAATTCAACCCAAATTAGCTATGAAAACAATTATCCAGTGAGTGATTGTTGTTTAACGCCAACTCAACAATTCTATGTGTAGCTATATCATGGCGAAAAGAAGGTAATTTCCACTTAAATGATGATGAGATCCCCTTTGTACTAGACCATCACGCGTATTTCGATTTCTATAGTATTAGCTCACTGAAGCAACAGTCCACGGATAGGCATGCCGCTCTATTAGGACACATTATCCTGATGCCGAGCCAACCAGTCTTTGCTCTTTCTCCGTAATGCAGAGTGATTAGCGGAGAAGTAACACATACAAAGTCATTTGTTTGACCGGTTTGGGCTCGAACTCACAATCTACCACACTCAAAGCGAGCACATTAACCATTGCAAAGCTGATGTGGCTCACACTTGTCGGCATGGGTAGACTTCTCTGGAGGTTGTTGCTGCGACAAGATGGTGTTATAATATGTGACGTTACGCGCGATGTTGGTGACACTTGACGTTGCACATAATTTACATTGAAAAGAACGCTTCGCGTCTTCTTTTTCATTTCTTCTTCTTCCTTATTTGTGTTTGCATACCGTGGGTTTGGTTAGGATGGAGGTCGTGTGGGTGTGTTTTGATGTATTGTTCTTTATTTCGGAATTTCACTTTTTGTTTGGATTGATTTTTATTTTGGCTTGCTTGTATATATTTGTGTTGTTGGTGTTTTCCTTTAAGTGTTTATTTCAATGTTTGTTTGTTTGCTTATTTATTTCGTTTGTATTCCCTTTTAGTATTTATTTATTGTTTATGTTATATGACTACTTTATCATTTTTTCTTTGAACGTATATCTTGCTCTAAAACGAGATTATCATATTCTGGTTAAGCAAGAAAAAAAAAGAGAAAATACTTGAAGGTGACATCGGTTTAATGAGTCTCGTCTTAATAAATATGTCTTCAAAAAACACGAAACAGTAAGCAAAAAATACCAATTTCAACAACACGCAACACTTAACTTCCCCCGACCTATCCCAAACTACGTACCAACAGCGACAAAAATAGACCTTTGTGACATATACAATATTAATTGAATATTGGCCGATATCAGTGGTTTTTTGCATACATTGGAACAAAAGAAGAGCTTCTCCCAATTTCGGTTTAAAATAATTCTATGTTGAAAAAAACTAATATTCTAGTTTTTTTCAAGTTTTTTTCAGCAATGTTGTAAGCGGCTTTTATTTGATGTTGATGAATCAGACATTTAGCAATGTCAACAACACGCTACACTACATACCAACAGCGACAAAAATAAACCTTTGTGATGTCGTCGGGTCAATTCTCAGTGGAATAATAAATAACCAAGATGTAGTGAGTCTCAGTCGGAATACTTCCAAATACAAGACCCTGTAATAACAAATTTAAATCAATAAAGAAAGAAAGATAACTCATGATTGTTTATGTCTGCTAACAGTGGAATATTTAAAATAAAGTAAATTACAATTATGACAAGTTTCTATTTCATTATTATAACAAAATATTCATTCTCTATAGCGAATTATATATATATATATGTATATATCTATTCGTGGTTCTCATGGACATTTACTAACATTAAACAAGTGGTATTACATGTAAAAAAATAGCTTTACATGAAACATACAACATAATAGCAAAAATATGAATAAACTAAGCAATATAATACCAAACAAAATAATAAAAAAATAAGCATAAGCTAAGCAAAAATAAGCATAAACTCTAACATGGTAATAAAGTAAAATATTAAGTAGCAAAATTAGCATTAATAAGCAAAACTATAAAAACAATTATCTTTACTTCACACTCGGGTGCAAAGGTCTTGGAATACAGGATATACCTCAAAATCACAATACCATGCTGTTGTACATCAGTATTATATCATGGCAACCTGAATATAAAATAAGGTTCATAACTATTGTGCTCAAAACATGCACAATTACACAAAAACACAGATTACACATGGAATTGTTAATAGCTCACCTTTTTTATATTGTAATGGTAAATATAGTATTATGCTCATAATAAATTCATATCTAATAGCCTTAAATATTATTTCATTTAACCTTTAATATTTTATTGGAATTAATAAGTTTTATAAGTGTATCACATTTTTAATAGCATTTCATATGTTAAAATAAGTTTATCACATTTTAATAGCATTTCATCAGTTTTATAAATCAGTCAATCAATCAATCAACCTACTCTCACTGAAAATGTTATTTCATAGACAATTAGTAAGTTTAGTAAGTATAAATACCTTAATGAATATTAGTGGTGCCTAATAGAAATATATCAGTTCAAGCTGTTTTAAATAGTCATCAAAAATGGATCCAAAAGAATATGTATAGTAGTTGTCAATATGTCTGCCTTCCAAGATATGAAAAATAATAAAATACCTCAAAGAACAAAAGAATTTCTCACCAAAATGGCAGGTGACTAAAATAACCAATGAAATGAAATAACTGGTCAAACTGACCTTAACTAATCAAATATGCAAAATGAGGATTCATATCAGGGTCATATTCCTGAGCTTAGGCCATGACCCTAATTAGAATATAAAACATAACACAAAGTTGTAAACCTTAATCATTTTATTACAAAGAGGTTTTCAATATTATAATTAAATGGAAAAGTTATGAAAATAATTATATGAATATATTTTATTTACAAAAATATATTTTATGAACATGGTAAAAAATGTAATTCCTAAAAATTAAATTATTTACAAATTCACTCTTCCACAGTGATATATACAAGATTAATTGAATATTGATCTGTTTTTGTATGCATTGGAACAAAAGAGGAGCTTCTCCCAATTCCGGTTTAAAATAAATCTATGTTGAAAAAAATAATATTCTAGTTTTTTTCAGCAATGTCGTAAGCGCCTTCTATTTCATTTTGATGAATCGGACATTGAAATTCAAGATTATGCTTACTAGTTCTCGTTATTCTTGAATGAATTTAAATTCCCTGCAGAGAGATTTCAATTTCATCATGATGAATAGATTTTTAAACCATGCAAACATATTTATTTTGCCTATTTTAGCTTGTCATGTTTCCGAGAAATGTTGAGTTCGAAATCCATATGATTCAAGATCATAAATCTATTTGTGATTATCGGTCTTGAAAGGGAAAAGATATTAACTGTTATAGTGCACTATTCCGTCGTCCTAGGTCATGGTAAATAACACTGACGTACACACTATCAAGGTCATAATAGATGGAAGTCATTGCTTGTTTCCGAATCGAATTTTGAATATAATAGATTACATGTATGTTGGAATTGACTGCTTAATGTATATTTTATATTACGACAATTAAATATAATTCCAAAGAAGCTATTAATTACCAGAGCTAGACAACCGCAAGGCATCGTTCATTTTTCAATCTATTTAGATATGCTATGGAAGAAGTGTAGGGCGGTGTCGGTTATGGTGTTTAACACCAATTTAAACAACATTTCAGTTATATCGTGGCGGTCAGTTTTATTGGTGGAGGAAATCGGAGTACCCAGAGAAAACCACTGACCTGCCGCAAGTCACTGACAAACTATTATCACATAATGTTGCATCGAGTACACCTCAGCATGAGTGGGATTCGAACTCAAAACTTTAGCCAACGTCAATTTCAAAACATACTGCGCATTGTATACATTACATTACGACAATACAATCTAGTTTGTGTCAAGACCGTCAAAATATATTGCATGCCACCAAGACAAATTAATAACAATGTAAATGCAATGGAGGATAAGCTAAACACCTTCAACGAAAATGAGAGTGAATTAAGCTTTAGTGGAAGTTTATCTTCCCTTGTTATAAGCTATGGACATTCTCAACGGTACTACTTCAATTTGAATTTCGTGATGATCGACGGAGTTATGTTCCCTTGATACATACAATCAAATAAAGATACATATATAGAGTAAATCTTCTTATGAAACAAAACCCAACATATTTTTATCCTTATATATATTGAAAACAATAACATTTATGTATTCTACCGGGAAATTGCTATGCTTAGTAGTTTATATCTGAAGTAATATCGGGTCATTTCATGATCGTGGTTTTCAAAATCCAAAATGACACGATATTCGACAAAAACTAAGAACTTGATGTAAATAGCTCACATCTTATTCACAAAAATTATGAATAAAAATTATACAACTTAATCTTTTAAAAAGTCTAACTAGATAGTGTGTATTCCTCAGCACAACTGAGTAGCATCAAAAAACAAATATCAGAACGAATGTCCCAGACGTCATTTTTATGCTAAAATCACACGTCAACAGCTAAGAATTTTGGAAGGATAATCGTTACACAGCTATAAAGTTGTTAGAATATCGCAACGCAGCACACACACACAAAACGAAAAAAGCAAACAAAAAAAAACAAAACAAAAAATGAATAAATAAATAAATAAATAAATAAACAAAAGGTTAAAAAAACACACACAACAATTTATATTTTTAAGGTAAAAAGATCAATGTAATTTCCATCATGTGTTTTAATGTTCAATGCAGACAAACACATAATGATTCCCTGATAAGGACAAGAGTTGAAAAGCGGGAAGCGAGATAATTTTTATTTCGATTTTGAAAACAATACGAGCGGGTGGGTCCGACGAAAACGAAATCAGTTTGGTTATATTTATTTATTGTGCTTAACGCCACTTTCAGCAATATCAAGGCGACCAGTTGTAGTGGTGGAAAAAGCCGGAGTACCCGGAGAGAACCACCAACCATGGGCAAGCAACCGGTAAACTTTATCACTTGCGGCTGCGAGTCGAGTGCACCCTTGGTTGTAATTTACAAAGCAGAGCGCGAACCCACGCCGAATTGGTAATAGGCTTGTATGGGTTGCTAGGTAACTCAACTACCTAATCCATTGAGCCACCCCGGGCCCTCGAGATCAGTTTGGTGTGGCCTCGCAAGTAATGTTCGCGCTTAGCGCAATATGTACTAAGGGGACGACCATTTGATTCGGGGCGGGGGGGCTGGCAGTTTTTGGAAATAAATACGGTATTCTGGCCGCCAAAAACTTGAAAATAAATAATCTGGCCTGTGTGCCCAAGAAAATAAAAATATAATCTGGCCTGACCTCCAGATACAACATTGTTATAGCCGGAAATGAATAATCTGTCCTGAAGTAGGCGAAAATATAATTTTTGCCCCGCAATAAATTGTAAATAAATATTCTGACCGGTCAAAATTTGCCAGCCCCCCCCCCCCCCCTCAGAATCAAATGGTCGTCCCCTAAGTAGTTAAAATGGTTTCCGTTTCCGTATGTTCTTAGTTTGCTTCGGATTATGCCAAGTAATTGATACATCTTTCCGAGCCTAAATTTTCGTCGCTTACTCACCACAAAAATAAATTGATATGCGGTATGGTCAAATTTTAACTGTATTTGTTGGTTTTTCTGTCTGTTCTCTTTTTTTCCTTTAGTACAGTGCACACACATGTACATGCATATCAGTAAGCAGTAATTGATATTTGTTTTTAATCTTGTCGAATCATTGGCAAACTAAATGTTTTACTTACAAATCTCTTCATCAAAAACCTTCATTCGAACCGATAAAATTTAATTTCACTTATCTGAAACTAAATGGTCTTTTCAGAAAAAGATTGTGTCTTAAAGAAATAGTTTTGAGAAATAAGGAGGAGAAAAGACGTAAGAAAAACGAAAGTAGCAGAAGGTCTTATAACAAATAACATAAATCAGCAAGGGAAAAGGTGTTTAGTGTAAGTTGTGAAGCAAAAAGAAAACGAAAACTAAGACAAGAAACGAAACAGAGAGTTGATGAAAAGAAGCTAAAAAATAAATTAAGAGTGAAAAGACACCGTGAAAAAAAAATCACAATTTCTCGTAAAATACTGCACATGCACGTGTTCTTTCTTGTAACTCAGATGTTTTTCGCAACAGAATGGAAAAATCAACAGCACTTAAGAAATTAAAAGAAAGTTTACCTGCATCTCCAAGCAAAATGTGTGCTCTGATTTCTACGTATTTATCCCGAAGGTCACCTGAGTCCCCCACCGTTCTTAATTTAAGGAAATCTATATCACCAGTTGATAGTGTGTTGCATCAAACATTCAAGAAATAGTAGAATCTGCTAAGTTGAAACGATCAAAAGAGGTTCTTACTGTTATGAACACCGTGACTGCATCAGTCAGAGGAGAAAATTTTTAAAATCTAGGTGTAAAATGCAACTTTCCAAACAATTGGGTATTCCGGCCAGGCGAATTTCAGGCGGAAAACAAATCAGAGCTAACATATTAAAAGGCGAATCTTCGGCTTGGAATCTTACTTTACGTAAAACAAGAAGAGATGCAATTTCAGATGAGACAAAGAGAATAGTGTATGACTTTTGGTTATTTCCAGGTATTTCTCATCCTACTGGAAACAAACCTGACATTAACAGAGAAAGACTAGGTCCTAATATTTACGCTTCACATATGGCGCAAGTTATTGAAAAGACTCAGACTGATGTTTACATTGACTTTGTAGCAAAATATCCGGATATTAAAATCGGACAGAGAACTTTTGACAAACTGAAACCCTTTTTCGTTCGGCCTGTGTCGGAAAAAGATAGGAACACATGTTGTTGTAGATACCACATTGAGTCAAATCTTCTCCTCAAATCGTGTATGAAATTTCGCAAATCGAAAAATCAATCGGAAACTTCTGAGGTTGAATCATTTCCCGTTTAAGAAAATTTGGGGGAAATTATTGATGTAACTTTATGTCCAAATGTAAACGGTTCATATAAAATCTGTTGCCTCGATCGGAAGTGTACAGAGTGTGGAGTTGGGAAACTGAAGTTTTCTATGGATGAAACTGAAAAAATTTCTTCTGCTGCAGACGTAGAATGGCAAAGATATGAATATGTAAATGAAAACCCAAAAGGCACGGCAACAAAACGTAGATTTACACTTGTTTAAAAGGTCACGAAAGTTGGTGAAATGTTTAACTATTTTAAAACACTACCGTATTAGAAACATTTCCTGCCCATCAACATCGTGCTAACTGGCAAAGTACACAGATGAAATCTCTTATTCAGAATTTGCCTCCAAAACATTGCATATGTATACATGATTACTCAGAAAACTACCGCTGTGTTGAAAAGAATGAAATACAATCAAATTATTTTCCATCGAAACTTCTTTGAAACTATGCTAAGGGCCCACAAGATGCTGCTGGAGGATTTGTAAAACGGCAAGCAAATATTGCTGTTTTACGAGGTAATACAATTATTCAGAACGCAAAGGATCTGTTTTCATTTTGTAACAATGACATAAAAGAACATAGAAGTGCTTTGCTTAAACGACGAATCTTCTGTTATGTAGTGTCGGTTGATAGAAATAACATTCGAAATTTCAAACCAAATTCAAACAATCGTAAAATTCATCATTTATATACTTCTAAAATCGGAAAAATGTAGTTTCCGATCTATCGTGTTACACATGTGACAAATGTAGTGTCTGATTATGAACATTGCTTACATACAGAGCATACTGGTCAAAAGCGATTAGTTAGACCCGTAGAAAAACCCTCAAATAATGCAGTTAATGAGGATAATTTGCGCTAGTTTTATCCTGCATTATCTCTTTTGTTTATTTGTGCAGATGTTGATGCTAAAAACAAAGTTACAATATCCGAGGAAACTCATTTGAATATATTGTCTGTACTAGACAACATGAATTAAAATCGAAATCAAACTGAGTGCGCTAGTTTTATTCCCAACTCGCAGAGAATTAAGCTGTAATTCATATTTCTACTATTTTCATTTTTATTAACAATGCCTGTCCTAACTATACAACGTGTCACTCTTGGTCTCGCCCGTGATCTCTTATTCACAGAAAATTAAACGAATAAATTTATAAATATTACGAACGAACGAACGAACGAACGAACGAACGAACGAACGAACGAACGAACGAACGAAAAAACGAACGAACGAACAAACAAACAAACAAACAAACAAACAAACAAACAAACAAATAAATAAATAAATAAATAAATAAATAAATGATATAAAAAGTACACTATATCAGGCGACACCCTATCAACTTCTTTATTGACGACGTTAAAATGGTAATTTTTAGCGTTACGTAATTGGCAGCAGTTTCTTGCGCGACGTCAATACATATTTAAGCAAACAATAAAACAGAAACCATGCACATATTCAAGACAACTCTGTCATATATGCATGACGTGGGATATTTGTAAAAATGAAACGCCCAATGATGGAATAATCTCCATGACACATAGCTAATCATTGGCATTTTTGGGGGGGGTTTGTTTAAAAAATGCATTGATTTGTTAAAGCTAAAGTAATTGCACGTTTCATTGACCGTTTAATAAAGAAGCCTTAATGACTTTTAAATGGCATAGCTTAAACTTCCTTGTAATGCTATTCTATAGTTTTTTTAAATTCAGTCTGCATTTATTTTAAGAGAAGCGTAATCATATATAACCAATTAATCAGATGACATGTTATCACAATTTATTACCATCTACGCAAATAGAAATAGCAGGAATCACAACCTCCCCAATTCCGTTGTCCTTCATGGGCACCACTTATTGGAATTGTATAGTTCTGAAGTTCTACCTACATGCTCTTATTGGACGTTGAATACCATTGGAATGGCTGTCTGTGTTTATGTTTAATATTTCGTGTTACCCATGAAGGATTTAACATTACATTTATATAGTGATGTTGTTCTTAGCATTGACTAACATCATACCGCATTTGTTTTATTCTGTAGTAAGTGCCGCGTGATTGCGGTTGCGGAAGTTTCTCAGAAATATATATTTTCTTTCAATTGTTCCAGTCAGTATTCAATAATAACCTGCTTATTTTACATTGTATTAATCAAATGTGTTAACAACAGTAAACTATTACCATTTAGGGGTTGTCGTGGTCATGATCGTATGGTAGTTGCATTTACGACTCCCTGTGCAATCAGTGCCTATCACCAGAGTTCGAATCCCGTTCAAGGCGAGATGTTCTCGATACAACACTATGTGATAAAGCTTGTCAGTGACTAGCGGCAGGTCGGTGGTTTTCTTTGGGTATTCCGGGTTTCTTCCACCAATAAAGCTGACCGCCACGATATAACTGAGATATTGTTGAAATTGTCGTTAAACACCATAATACCAAACCAAAACCAAACCTTCCCTTGCTCTCGACGACTTTTAAATTGTTTGTCCTTACCGTCTTGTGATTATGAGCGTACCTGATGAAGATTATTCCAGAAACGCGTCGTGTACGCTTTAAATTTGTTATCTAAGTTTGAATTAGAGTGATTGATGAATAATGGTTATCATCTGAAACGAAAGCGAGATTTAGATGTAGATGACAAATGATGTTAACATGAATAGATGTTTATTTTGAACATTAAGTAATTCAAAACCACCTTAATTTACGAAAACATCATCAAAGGACCTGGCAAAGATTTGTCAAGTAAGCTATCTATTGATAGGGGAGATTACTCTTGATGGAACAATAATCCAACTGAGGAGCAGAAAGGGTAAATGGTAAAGATAATGACTTAGTTGATTCATGTTGAACGTATCTGTCTAATAAAGTTAATGATTGTCGCTTAACGTCAACAGTGTTTTCCTTATAAAGACGTTATAAGCAATTACATTTGCTATGATATAACTATTTTGATTATTTCTGAACTGATAACTCTTTCAGATAGTACTTTATTTTGTTTTGAGTGAGTGCTTTTTCAACTATATCATGGCGAGTACAAGTTAATTTTCAATCCGATGATGAAGATGATCAGGTCGCTTTGCGCTCGACCAACATGCTTAGTTGGCTTTTTTAATTCTAGCTAACTGAAAACATAGTCCGCGGATAGACATATCGCACCACCCAGGCACATTATATAGTTTTTGCTCTTGCTCCTTAATGATGGGTGCTTAATGGAGAAGGTACACATACCAATTTTTCTTAGTCTTTGATTTGACCATGATCTATCGCACTAGAGGCGAGCACGATAACTATTACACAATCCATGTGGTTAACAATTCGTTATCATTTGACATTTCTGAGAGTATGCCTATATTTACCATTTAAGTAGGTTTTGCTGTACACAAACAATAAAGTTTCCGTACCAGTTATGAGTTAAAACGCCTGCGAGAAGTGATATGATATGTGTTCTCTATGGTGCATTAAGTTTCCTATAAATGACACAATCATTATCTAAGATATGTTCATGACCAAAAGTATTATATGTATGTGTCTGCTTGAGAAAACTTAAGATACATCATTTCAAATTAGCTTTGATAATAGTTTTGATATATCCTATAAATATTTCTAAGGTGAAATTGACAAGCACAGTAGGTTATATAAGTGCAGAAGATGCAACTAGAATATGAAACATAACAGTTTTACGTCATGCGTCATTCTAACTATCCCAGCGACCGTCGTGATTAGGGTCGCATGTAAGCTGAATTTACAATTACATATGCAATCAGTGCCTATCACCACTCATATTGTGAGTTCTAATCCCGCTCATGGTGTGGAGTACTTGATCCAATATTATGTGATACAGTCTGTCAGTGACTTGCAGCAGGTCGATTGTTTTTTCTGGGTACCCCGGTGTCCTCCACGATAAAACTGGCCACCATGATATATCTGAAATAGTGCTTAAAGTGACCACAACCCTAACCCCAAATCTTGTCTGCACTAAAGTTTTGAGTTCGAATCCCACTCATGCCGAGGTGTCCTCAATACAACATTGTGTGATAAAGCCTGCATAAAGTGGCATTTGTGTTATTAAATATCATAATGTTCAATCGTGTATTTTGTAATATATGTAATGGGAGGAAGACTGTCTAAGTTGCTTAATTGCTTCTGATCATTGTGTCTTTTTGAACAATAAAACATGCTTAGAGTATAAGAATTGTTAGCATTTATATACCACTGTCAGTATATGGTGGTACTACAGTATGAGAAGAGAAACGTCTAACTAATTATATTTACTGAAGTAATATGAAGTAATATGAACTTATAGACACTATTGTATTTCAGTAATAGGACTTTATTGTGTGGGTGAGTCTGAATGTCAATACGATTTGTTTTACCCGACATGACTAAATAAATTCAAATCGAATGACCTTGTTTTCTTGGAATAAAGACGTTATAGACAATTGCATTTGCTATGATATTTAACTATGATGAAATTTGTAAAACAGCAGGACTGGAAATGTTGTGTAAAAAAATTGAGGACCACCTGTGGCTAAGAAAAATAGGCAGGATGTAACTCTGGATGAACATTATTCCAAAGTGTTGCTAATATTGAAAAAAAAATAAATAAAGGAAAGTCAAACATACAAAGTAAGAGACAATTTACAGTTCTAAAATCAACAAGTTTTGACACAACTGATGTTTCAAAGACTAGATTGTCTTCAACCGAAAAAAGCACCGGCCAAAACAAGAATAACTAGTTAATCTCAAATATGCAGTTGAACAAATGCAGGATTTGAGTTTTCTTCATAAAATCGTTTACATTTAATAAAATTAAGAAAAAATACCAAAATTCATTCGTGAAAAAAACACAAAAAACGTAGAAAGGGAAAAAATTGATACCCCTTAACAACATATTGATAACCACACACTTTCATGGCTTGTTAGAGATATTCCAATAATAAAGGTCGGTGTTAAACTAGTTGCTTGTGCCCAAAACATACGTTGTATTAACTACGTGAAGATCAAACTAACTGATCTCTTTCTTTGAAAGGACACGAAGCAATCAAATGAAATTTGTAAGTACCATATAAGCTAATGCATACAATTATTTAGCAGCGTCTATTTTAATATATTGTATTACCATACTAAATGAATACGACAGCGTTAGTGCCAAAACAAACCCCAAAAACCCTCACTACTATGGCTGTGCGTGTACGGCTTCAATGACGAGTACACTGGTACCTGAGTATATTGTACCTATGTATTTGTGATATATTAGTCGGAGATTAGATCTTGTAGAAGTGACTACGAAAAAAAAAGAATTGATTTGAGTGAAGCGAATAATCATAGGAATTCACTATTGCTTGGTATATGTACAACCGTATGACGCGGTATTTTCGAGAATTCAATTTGTGTAGTATTGCCGTCTATTTCAAAGCACACAATTATACTCTCAAAATAAGATGTCAGACGATAATCAATCTAATTAATCTGATACATTGATATGGTCCTCCCTGTGCTCTGATATGTAGACTTTTGCTATGCAATTAGAGGAATCGGTGTTTTTTGCTAAGAGAGCTAAGCACGTTTTTTCCATGTTATTTGTTCTTGCGTCTAATGTTGTCCAATATATCTTGAATATATGAGTAACATGGCGTTTGTCTTGTAAGAGGTAGGCACTGCTTACTCTTCAAGAGTCCATATGTTCACCCGGATTTTGATGGGATCCTACTTGCTCATCTTTTTAGTATTCTGTTTTGTGATTTCTTGTTTTGCTTGGCTTCGTCCTGTGTATCCAATGTTACCAGTTTCTCCATTGTCCATTGTCCAATCCTCGATTTTCACTACATATTTTATCCAACGTGAGTAAATAAATTCAAATCGAATGACCTTTTTTTCTTGGAATAAAGACGTTATAGACAATTACATTTGCTATGACATTTAACTATGATGAAAATTGTAAAACAGCAGGACTAGAAATGTTGTGTAAAAAAAAATGAGGACCACCTGTGGCTAAGAAAAATAGGCAGGATGTAACTTTGGATGAACTTTATTCCAAAGTGCTATTAAAATTAAAAAAAATACAAATAAAGGAAAGTCAAACATACAAAGTAAGAGACAATTTTTAGTTCTCAAATCAACAAGTTTTGACACAACTGATGTTTCAAAGACTAGAATGTCTTCAACCGAAAAAAAGTACCCACCAAAACAAGAATAACTAGTTAATATCAAATATGCAGTTGAACAAATGCAGGATTTGAGTTTTCTTCATATAATTGTTTACATTTAATAAAATTAAGAAAATATACCAAAATCTTATCGCAAAAAACCACAAAAAATGTAGAAAGGGAAAAAATCGATACCCCTTAAAAACATATTGATGACCACTCAATTGCAAGGCTTGTTGCAGGCACTCAAATGATACGTGTCGGTGTTAAACTAATTTCTTGTGCTCAAAACATACGTTTGATTAACTACGTGAACAACAAACTAACTGAACTCTTTCTTTGAAAGGACACGAAGCAATCAAATGATATTTGTAAGTACCATATAAACTAATACATACAATTATTTAGCAGCGTCTATTTAATATATTGTATTACCATACTAAATTTTTGAGTATTGTTGAAATGGAGGGGCTGAGGAATGGCGGTCTTGATTGCATTCCCGGACACGTAATAATTATTGTTTGTTAATGCTTCTCAAATGTTCTCGTAGAACACTTTGCTATGATTCAGATAATGATTTACTAATGAATCGGACATTCAATAACTGCATATATGTAAATTATTTATCTGAAGATTCCATTAATACATTCATGTCGTTGTTATATCCTGTAAATGAGTACGACAGCGTTAGTGCAAAATAAAACCCTCATTACTATGGATCTGCGTGTAGGGCTTCAATGACGAGTACACTGGTTCCTGAGTATATTGTACCTGCGTATGTATGATATATTAGTATGAGATTATATCTTGTAGAACTGATAGCAAAAAGAAAAAAGAAAAAAAGGAATTGATTTGAGTGAAGCGAATAATCATAGGAATTCACGTTTGTTTGGTATTTGTTCAACCGTATCACGCGGTATTTTCGAGAATTCAATTTGTGTAGTATTGCGTCTATTTCAAAGCACACAATTTTACTATCAAAATAAAATGTCAGATGATAATCAATCTAATGAACCGCAGATATTGAAATGATCCTCCCTGTGCTCTGATATGCATCATGTAATGGTCACTTTCAGTAGGCTTTTGTTATGCAATTAGAGGAATCGGTGTTTTTGCTAAGAGAGCTAAACACGTTTTTTCCATGTTATTTGTTCTTGCGTTGTGTGGTGTCCAACACATCTGGACGATATTAGTAACATGGCGTTTGTCTTGTAAGAAGTAGGAACTACTTACTCTTCACGAGCCCCTGTGTTCACCCGGATTTTGATGGGATCCTAATTGCTCATCTTTTTAGTTTTCTGTCTTGTGTACCCGATGTTATCAGTTTCTCCATTGTCCATTGTCCATTCCTCGATTTTCTCTACTGGTTTTTTTTTGGTTTTTGTTTTTGTTTTTGTTTTTGTTTTATTTTATATAAGCATTTAAATCTTGATGTTGTACATCCTTTCCATTAAACATCGCTGTTATTTTAAAAGGAAATAATGTACAATATGAATTATTAAATTTGTCATTAATATAAAACTTATAGACTGTATTTCCGGTTAAGGTTACAAACGGGACAAACATAGGATGTCCAAATCCTAAGAGATTTTCACACAAAGAAGCCATGCATGCATAACAGGAGAATACAATTGAAAAATAAACTACTACTAATTGAGGTGATATGTCCTGATGAATCTTGTGGTAAAGTACAGGACATGGCCACTTGGTGTAAATTGTAGATCAATGCAGAGAGAAAAACATATGTTCCAAAATAGAAAAGGAACATACAATAATCAACGTAAGCAAACACAGAAAAGTAAAGATGCAGAACACGACACCCAATATTGTCTATGGTGTTTAAGCTGGATACCTTCATTAATTGATGACCAATCAACAATTATGTGCATTGACCCTTGAACTCTCACTATTACCAGTAGTATAAGTAATTAATGTATATATACAGTCCGACAAAAGTTAAGCACCACCTGACTTGTTTCAATAATATCTTTTCTAATAATGAACTTATTTCAAATCGGTTTGCAGTTTTCGTTACCTGTACACACATTCTTACTTACCTGTGAAACAGGTTATTCACCAATTTTTTTATATGTGTATATGACAGGGTGTGTAAAGTGTGTAAAGTGCCACGTGTACTTTTCAACATTTGTGCTTGCGAACGAAAGCTGTTTATTTTGTGTAGAGTTTTAAGTTTCATTTTCTATTTGTTTGGTATGGTGCAGCGAAAATAACCATACCAGAAAGGTGGCAAGCTGTTGGCTTGCATAACGGTGGCTTTAGTCATAGAAGGGTGGCATACTACTCCTGGGTTAACCATTCCATCATTGCACGACTGATGCAGCGTTTTCGTCAAACAGGGAATGTTACTGACCGTCCACGTGCAGGTTGACCTCGCAAAACGACGCCGAATGAGGACCGGCTCATATCCAGACGGGCGCGGCAACGGCCGTTCAGTACAGCTGGTGCAATTCGTGGTAATTTAGCGCTTGGAGGCCACATTAGCACATCCACTGTAATAAGGCGCCTCCACCATCAGGGAATGCGAGCGCGACGATCCATAAAACGTCCACAATTGACATTACGTCATCGCCATGCTCGATTTGACTGGTCAGATGATCATTTGGGGTGGACTATTTGCACATGGAGACAATATGCTCGCTCCACATGTAGTTCCACATTTCGACAATCATGCGTTGGACGACAACTCTAGGCCACATAGAGCCCAAATTGTACAACATTTCGACAATCATGCGTTGGACGACAACTCTAGGCCACATAGAGCCCAAATTGTACAACATTTTGTTACAGCAAGAGGCTGTTCAGACAATTCCATGGCCTGCGATGTTGCCAGACATGAACCCTATAGAGCATGTATGGGACTTTATTGGCCGAAAAATTAACAAACGCAATACAAAATGTCAAAATGTTGACGAATTAAGAACTGCTATCTTACAGGAGTGGCAACAGGTCCCCCAATAATGGCTTAGGCGTCTGATGCGAAGCATGACGAGGCGTGTTACAGAACTTCACAATAAACGCGGTGGACATACTGTTTTTGATTTGTATGTCTTACACATACGCACACTAGATGCATTTAAAAGTTCTTAAAATCTGAAGACTCTGCATTTTAATGCAATGTTAAAAACTTCCATCAAAGACAAAGTGGTTTTATGTTTTTCCAGCGCCTGTTTTGAATCTCATTTTTGCAACGTCATAATCACGTCTTTCAGGATGATACATACTTCGTAGATTGGTAATTTTAGAGCCCTTGATGTAGTCTTTTAAGAAGTGTAAGAAAAATGGTGATATCTATTTTATTTTTTTAACACTATTGAAGTAAACAAATATATTGATAAAAATATAGGGTGGTGCTTAACTTTGGTCGGAGTGTATATATTGCTGAACAATGAAAAACATAAAAGCATTGAAAACACGACATTCAAATACGACACAGCTGTATTCTATCTAAGTATCTTCAAACGGCAGAACCGTTCTGATATAATGTTCTGTGTCTAATTAATAGACGATAAACACAATATCATAGCTAATATTTAAAAATAAAGCAACAGCACAAAGTGTATGCATTAATTATGTATAAGGAATTACTGTGTTGATGTTTCAGCATTGTTTTCATTGAAATCGGAAATATCTAAGTTAGTTCACGTCGCGTTTCTGGAGTAACCTTTATCACTTATGTTCATAGTCAAAAGATTGGAAGGGAAAAGTACATATAAGGAATTAAACCATAGGGTCTAAATAGGATAGCTTAAATCTACCAATGTTACCTATTCCTGAGGAACGGTGTAATAAATTACACTTTTAAGGAACTTGAAATTTTAAGCAAAAATATATTTAATTTACTATGTCAGTGCAGAAGCACTGTCAACTGGACGGATAACATTGTCGGTGGCGACTAATGGTCCATCAGGAGCGGTATCGACTTACTGATTGTATTAAAACAATGTAGATATCTAATGTAGTATGCACGGCGCGCTTCTGAAATAACCTATCAGAGAGGTGTCTACTCACTAATAGTAGTAACAAAGGTATATTTCTAACTTAGTATACACGACGCGTTTTTGGAATAACCTTCAACAGGCATGCTCGTAGTCAATGATTGGACTGTCGAATTAGTTACAAGTCATTCGGAGGAAGCGAAAACTATTGATTACAAATAAATGAAATATTAATAAAATCATATCTTGCATTGGGTTGGATTAGATATTATTGGTGGAGGACACCAGAGTACTCGGAGAAAAATACTGACCAGCCTCAAGTCACTGATAACTGTTTATACATAATCATAATAATATAATAAAATCATAACATGCAAATAATTATATGGGTACACCTAATCCTAGAATTGGTCGGTATTTATAGATTCAATATTATACATGTCTTCTGAAGTGCTCTGCTATATAAAATAGTGCCACAAATTATATCGACAGAACAGTTCCATCATCCATCGGATAATTAGTAGATTTAGGTGCACAACTGATACCATAAGCACACCTATAACCGCTCACATCCTTTAATTTGTACACAGACTTCTCCTATGAATGCAAAGATGAGATCATGGAATAGTTTTCTACAAGTTAGATAATGCTGACTCTCTCATTTCACAACTGCTTTGACAACTGTTTTGCCTGTTTTGATCAAGTATTGTTATAAATACTGTTATAGTGACAGCCGGAGACTTTGAGCCGTAATGAAAGGGGGAGGTTTGGCGCTTTAAAATCTTATTCAACACACCATTTCTTTAGAAATGCCTGTACCAAGTCAGGGTCATTACGGTTTTCACAGTTTTCTGGTTGTTGACTGATTTTGTCTGTTTATATACTTATGAGTTTTGACTTTCCCTTTGTAAGATTGTTCGGAGTTCGGTAATTTTGTTATTACCCTTATTAACTTAGTAGGATCGTTGTTGTTAAGTACGAGGAGTCCTACTTTAGAAAGGAGTGAGTATGATAAGGGTAGATGTTGGCCCAATCTCAGAAACTGTTTATATAGATATAATATTAAACACAATCATTGAAAGGTAAGAAAAATATTTTTTTTTATGATTTCACTTTTTTCTTTGTTGCTTAGCAACGTAAATGGAGGATGGTCCAATTAATCATTGGAAATTCAAATATGGTGGTTTTATTTTACATATCTTGCGTAGTCTTTTCGACAAAATGTTATATTCTGTGTATGTACACTCTAAAAAATAATATTCCAATTCTCTATGGTAGCATATATTATTTTTGTGTAGCTTTGTCACCATAGCAACGGTTTTGTAAACATTAAATTAGCCTGTGTTATTGCAATTAATGGTTGAATTTTGACATCTACGATCTTTTGACTTGATATTTGATTAAGCGGTACATTTACTATGAAGATATACACACTACAAATGTCATTTCATAATTCAAAAATACATTTTGATATTTTTATTCATAGTTATGCCCCGTCCATAGCATCAGGTTTCCCTATGCACAGTATTTTCCTGTAGATCTCATGGACCTTTTATTTAATCAAGAAGAACAATTCTACAACAGCACCTTAACAGATCTAGAGACATCTTATCATTTACTAACCAGTATATATTATAAGACTTCCTTAAACCTTACAATGTCCATAGTAACCAAATATTATCCCTAGCAACCACAGAAACTCGTCAATGCTGAGCTCTGCTTTTTTTATAACCGAATGTTGATTTTTTTTTTAATTCGTGAGAGGAAATTATTCTCAGTAATTAGAATGTCAAAGGAACCAAGTCAACTGCATAACATGGTAAAGCAGCGCTACAGCGCAGGAGAGGATATAATCCATGTTGAATAATTAAGAAATAAATCATGGAAGCCAGAATGTGTTGGGAATTTTAACATGGATTGGCGGATATTATATGTTATTAGTCTCGAGATGTTATAATCCCATTTTAAAGGGCAGTGGTTTTGTTTAATAGGTGATATATAACATCTAGAGACTGATAACATTTTTATCTGAATGTTCCAACATTAATAAGTATGTCCTTATTATAGGAAAAACATAAATACGTGCATCTTTGGACAAAGATCACAGAGAGCGATTATTGTTTTTCTGTCATCTTGTGAAATGTGTGTCGTCTGCTGTGCACAATGTAAATGGACAGCACATAGGTGAGAGCGATTATTGATTTTCTGTCACCGCAGAACCCTGAAGTTTTAAAATTACCTTTTTAGCCAATCAACATTCTACTTGCCACGAGAACATCAGAGAATAGTATTTTATCCCGAGCCAGAAGCGAGGGATAAAATTTACTAATATCCGCTAATCCATGTTAAAACTCAAAACACATTCTGGCTTCCGTGATTTATTTCGATTCTGATATGTCTAAGAGTACAAATACGGTAGTGTACTTTGATTGGAAGACGGTAATTTATATTTACGGTATCTTCAAATGTTTGTTGTTGAGAAAAGTAAAACGTGATAGATTATATAAATAGAATGCTTGGTAATACTGTATTATCGGTCATGGCCTTTTAAAGTAAAAGCATACCACTAAACTTCCAAGTAATACTACACATTTAGCACTGACTCATACACGATAGACTATATCAATGACATTGTTAGTAAGGATAACAAAAGGACCATTATAAACAAAACACCGAATATGTAAATCAAACCTGATATCCGTGTACTATGTTAAAACATGCACGTTATATCGTTATATGTACTGTATTAGATGAATTATGAATTAGCAAATATATTATTTGTTTTTCCATACTTTATTGAAATAAGTAAGAATACAATATTTATCTCACGATGTTGTTATCGGCAGTCATGTGTGCTAAACCAGTATGACACCACAACGTTAATATTAAGCTATATATAAATCAAATTTACGTTAATACAATTATTCATCGGGAATTCACTTTGCGAAAGAGCTAAATAAGATATATTTGTTAAAGAAAGAAAAAAAGAAAAAGTAAAGGGACTATGTTAAATCCATAATTAAGCTGACATTCACAGCTGATCGTATTCATCTCATGTTATCAGGAAAGATAGATAACTAAGCATTAGAGAAATCCGAAAGGGCAATCACGAATGGACAATCCAGAGAGACTGCCAACATAGTATACACAAGACACAGGACGAAGACAGACAAAGTAAAATACACAACACAGAAAACAAAAAACAAAAAACCCAGACCCCACCAACAACCGGGTGTGAACTCATGTGCTCTCAAAGAATTTTCAGTTTCTGCATTTCACAAGACATCCGACATGTTATTCACATAGTCAAGACGTGTTGGACACCACTATGCGGAAACAAACACAAATAACATAAGACATCAGCCCTCCTTCAAACAACTTGGGGCAAATACGGACCGAACATCGTAGCTTTGCGCAGTGAAGTTAAGGTTGTCCTGGTTTTTTTTTCAACATAAATTTATGACAATTGATAACAATGTAATAGTTCATGACGCAGACGTATGTTTTTTGAAAAGCATTGTTGTACGACTTTGATAAATCTATACTCTGTCGTACTGAATATTAAATAATTATATGTTCGTTATGATAGAATAGTAAATACAAAATAATGCAATTTATAAATTGATAGAAACAAACATAACAATTTCCAAGCATCTTGATTTTTGGTTATCTGTCAATCTGTTTGCATTAAATATGATATGCATTACTGTTGATCGGATTCAGAAATTGTGGTGATACTGTTAATACTACTCTGATTTAAACGGTCAGTTGTATTTTTACACTTTACATAGTTGTACATAGTTAGAATATTGCGTATTTCTATCTAATGAATTGAAAAAAAAAATCCCAATCTGTCGTTACAGTTCTGAAATCCAATATCACCTAAAGTCGTACAAGAGGCATAATCAACACCCCTAACACACAAATACATTACCGCTCAATTTTTCCTTGCTTGGTACGATAAAAAGAGTCGGGGTTAAGCTTGTTTTATGTTGAACTAAAAATAAGAAAATCAAATAAAAATTAGCACACTGTCGGAACAGTTCCACAGTCACATAGAAAACTTCATATAAGTTGTGTAACTTGTATTCAATCCTATTGTATATATTTGACAATGAAGCTTGTTTCATTGTTTCATGGGATCAAACCTCCTCTCTTAATGAAATTATGTGTCTATGTCATTTCATTTGCAGGTGACTTGCATAATGTACTATTATTGATCTTTATGAGCTTGATCACCCTGTTTAGCGACATCTTAACTTACATTCCCCCCAACTTATTAGAGACAAATTCCGCTATTTTATCATAAATAATACATACGCCATAGTATAGATATAAAAATAATTTCCTTTTGACAACAGTTTTGTGTTCATTTCTATAAATCTAATGGACGTTTTTAATGTCGTGGCCATGACTATAATTAAACTAACATAATGTAGTCCATTTTATGTAATGTGCACTTTTCATTCAAGTTCGTAAACGCTAGGGTTATGGTGTTGAACGCCAGTTTCAACAATATTTCAGCTATATCGTGGCAGCCAGTTTTATTGGTGGAGGAACCCGGAGAAAACCATCTACATATAGCAAGTCACTAACAAACTTAATCACATAATGTTGTATCGAGTGCACCTTGCCGTCAGTGGGATTCGAACTCACAACTTAAGCTGTGATAGGCACTGGTTGTGCAGGTAGTTGTAAATCCAACTAAACAGCAAAGCAATCACCCCTCACCTTAACTCACTTAAAAGGCACCTATACTTTGTTTGGTTAAGCAAGAAAAAAAGAGAAAATACTTGAATGTTTAAGGAGTCTCGTCTTAATGCTCAAAAGATACCAAACAGTAAGCAATGAATACCAATGTCAACAACACGTAACACTACATACCAACAGCGACAATAATAGACCTTTGTGATGTCGTCGGGCCAATTCTCAGTGGAATAATAAATAACCAAGACGTAGTGAGTTTCAGTCGGAGTACTTCCAAATAAAAGACCCTGTAATAACAAATTAAAATCAATAAAGAAAGAAAGATAACTCTTGATTGTTTATGTATGCTAACAGTGGAATATTTAAAATAAAGTAAATTACAATTATGACAAGTTTCTATTTCATTATTATAACAAAATATTCATTCTCTATAGCGAATTATATATATCTGTTCATGGTTCTCATGGACATTTACTAACATTAAACAAGTGGTATTACATGTAAAAAAAAATTGCTTCACATGAAACATACAAATAATAGGAAACAAAAATATGAATAAACTAAGCTATATAATACCAAACAAAATAATACAAAATAAGCATAAGCTAAGCAAAAATAAGCATAAACTCAAACATTGTAATAAAGTAAAATAATAAGTAGCAATATTAGCATTAATAAGCAAAACTATAACAACAATTATCTTTACCTCACACTGGAGTGCAAAGGTCTTGGAATACAGGATATACCTCAAGATCACAATATCATGCTGTTGTACATCAGTATTATATCATGGAAACCTGAATATAAAATTAGGTTCATAACTATTGTGCTCAAAAACATGCACAATTACACAAAAACACGGATTACACATAATATTGTTAATAACTCACCTTTTTAATAATTTAATGGTAAAAATAGTATTATGCTCATATTAAATTCATAGTTTTAAATATTATTTCATTTAAACTTTAACATTTTATTGGAATTAATAAGTTATATAAGTGTATCATATTTTAATAGCATTTCATATGTTAAAATAAGTTTATCACATTTTAATAGCATTTCATAAGTTTTATAAATCAGTCAATCAATCAATCAACCTACTCTCACTAAAAATGTTATTTCATAGACAATTAGTAAGCTTAGTAAGTATAAATACCTTAATGAATATTAGTGGTGCCTAATAGAAATATATCAGTTCAAGCTGTTTTAAATAGTCATCAAAAATGGATCCAAAAGAATATGTATAGTAGTTGTCAATATGTCTGCCTTCCAAGATATGAAAAATAATAGAATACCTCAAAGAACAAAATAATTTCTCACCAAAATGGCAGGTGACTAAAATAACCAATGAAATGAAATAACTGGTCAAACTGACCTTAACTAATCAAATATGCAAAATGAGGATTCATATCAGGGTCACTTTCCTGAACTTAGGTCATGACCCTAATTAGAATATAAAACATAACACAAAGTTGTAAACCTTAATCATTTTATTACGAAGAGGTTTTCAATATTATAATTAAATGGAAAAGTTATGAAAATAATTATATGAATATATTTTATTTACAAAAATATATTTTATGAACATGGTAAAAAATGTAATTCCTAAAAATTAAATTATTTACAAATTCACTCTTCCACAGTGATATATACAAGATTAATTGAATATTGATCGGTTTTTGTATGCATTGGAACAAAAGAGGAGCTTCTCCCAATTCCGGTTTAAAATAAATCTATGTTGAAAAAAATAATATTCTAGTTTTCTTCAGCAATGTCGTAAGCGCCTTCTATTTCATTTTGATGAATCGGACATTGAAATTCAAGATTATGCTTACTAGTTCTCGTTATTCTTGAATGCATTTAAATTCCCTGCAGAGAGATTTAAATTTCATCATGATGAATAGATTTTTAAACCATGCAAACATATTTATTTTGCCTATTTTAGCTTGTCATGTTTCCGAGAAATGTTGTGTTCGAAATCCATATGATTCAAGATCATAAATCTATTTGTGATTATCGGTCTTGAAAGGGAAAAGATATTAACTGTTATAGTGCACTATTCCGTCGTCCTAGGTCATGGTAAATAACACTGACGTACACACTATCAAGGTCATAATAAATGGAAGTCATTGCTTGTTTCCGAATCGAATTTTGAATATAATAGATTACATATATGTTGGAATTGACTGCTTATTGTATATTTTATATTACGACAATTAAATATAATTCCAAAGAAGCTATTAATTACCAGAGCTAGACAACCGCAAGGCATCGTTCATTTTTCAATCTATTTAGATATGCTATGGAAGAAGTGTAGGGCGGTGTCGGTTATGGTGTTTAACACCAATTTAAACAACATTTCAGTTATATCGTGGCGGTCAGTTTTATTGGTGGAGGAAATCGGAGTACCCAGAGAAAACCACTGACCTGCCGCAAGTCACTAACAAACTATTATCACATAATGTTGCATCGAGTACACCTCAGCATGAGTGGGATTCGAACTCAAAACTTTAGCCAACGTCAATGTCAAAACATACTGCGCATTGTATACATTACATTACGACAATACAATCTAGTTTGTGTCAAGACCGTCAAAACATATTGCATGCCACCAAGACAAATTAATAACAATTTAAATGCAATGGAGGATAAGCTAAGCACCTTCAACGAAAATGAGAGTGAATTAAGCTTTAGTGGAAGTTTATCTTCCCTTGTTATAAGCTATGGACATTCTCAACGGTACTACTTCAATTTGAATTTCGTGATGATCGACGGAGTTATGTTCCCTTGATACTTACAATCAAATAAAGATACATATATAGAGTAAATCTTCTTATGAAAAAAAAACCAACATATTTTTATCCTTATATATATTGAAAACAATAACATTTATGTATTCTACCGGGAAATTGCTATGCTTAGTAGTTTATATCTGAAGTAATATCGGGTCATTTCATGATCGTGGTTTTCAAAATTCAAAATGACACGAAATTCGACAAAAACTAAGAACTTGATGTAAATAGCTCACATCTTATTCACAAAAATTATGAATAAAAATTATACAACTTAATCTTTTAAAAAGTCTAACTAGATAGTGTGTATTCCTCAGCACAACTGAGTAGCATCAAAAAACAAATATCAGAACGAATGTCCCAGACGTCATGTTTATGCTAAAATCACACGTCAACAGCTGAGAATTTTGGAAGGATAATCGTTACACAGCTATAAAGTTGTTAGAATATCGCAACGCAGCACACACACACAAAACGAAAAAAGCAAACAAAAAAAAACATAAACAAAAAATAAATAAATAAATAGATAAATAAACAAAAGGTTAAAAAAACACACACAACAATTTATATTTTTAAGGTAAAAAGATCTATGTAATTTCCATCATGTGTTTTAATGTTCAATACAGACAAACACATAATGATTCACTGATAAGGACAAGAGTTGAAAAGCGGGAAGCGAGATTATTTTTATTTCGATTTTGAAAACAATACGAGCGGGTGGGTCCGACGAAAACGAAATCAGTTTGGTTATATTTATTTATTGTGCTTAACGCCACTTTCAGCAATATCAAGGCGACCAGTTGTAGTGGTGGAAAAAGCCGGAGTACCCAGAGAGAACCACCAACCATGGGCAAGCAACCGGTAAACTTTATCACTTGCGGCTGCGAGTCGAGTGCACCCTTGGTTGTAATTTACAAAGTAGAGCGCGAACCCACGCCGTATTGGTAATAGGCTTGTATGGGTTGCTAGGTAATTCAACTACCTAATCCATTGAGCCACCCTGGGCCCTCGAGATCAGTTTGGTGTGGCCTCGCAAGTAATGTTCGCGCTTAGCGCAATATGTACTAAGGGGACGACCATTTGATTCGGGGCGGGGGGGCTGGCAGTTTTTGGAAATAAATACGGTATTCTGGCCGCCAAAAACTTGAAAATAAATAATCTGGCCTGTGTGCCCAAGAAAATAAAAATATAATCTGGCCTGACCTCCAGATTCAACATTGTTATAGCCGGAAATGAATAATCTGTCCTGAAGTAGGCGAAAATATAATTTTTGCCCCGCAATAAATTGTAAATAAATATTCTGACCCGTCAAAATTTGCCAGCCCCCCCCCCCCCCTCAGAATCAAATGGTCGTCCCCTAAGTAGTTAAAATGGTTTCCGTTTCCGTATGTTCTTAGTTTGCTTTGGATTATGCCAAGTAATTGATACATCTTTCCGAGCCTAAATTTTCGTCGCTTACTCACCACAAAAATAAATTGATATGCGGTATGGTCAAATTTTAACTGTATTTGTTGGTTTTTCTGTCTATTCTCTTTTTTTCCTTTAGTACAGTGCACACACATGTACATGCATATCAGTAAGCAATAATTGATATTTGTTTTTAATCTTGTCGAATCATTGGCAAACTAAATGTTTTACTTACAAATCTCTTCATCAAAAACCTTCATTCGAACCGATAAAATTTAATTTCACTTATCTGAAACTAAATGGTCTTTTCAGAAAAAGATTGTGTCTTAAAGAAATATTTTTAAGATATAAGGAGGAGAAAAGACGTAAGAAAAACGAAAGTAGCAGAAGGGCTTATAACAAATTACATAAATCAGCAAGGGAAAAGGTGCTTAGTGTAAGTTGTGAAGCAAAAAGAAAACGAAAACTAAGACAAGAAACGAAACAGAGAGTTGATGAAAAGAAGCTAAAAAATAAATTAAGAGTGAAAAGACACCGTGAAAAAAATTTCTCGTAAAATACTGCACATGCACGTGTTCTTTCTTGTAACTCAGATGTTTTTCGCAACAGAATGGAAAAATCAACAGCACTTAAGAAATTAAAAGAAAGTTTACCTGCATCTCCAAGCAAAATGTGTGCTCTGATTTCTACGTATTTATCCCGAAGGTCACCTGAGTCCCCCACCGTCCTTAATTTAAGGAAATCTATATCACCAGTTGATAGTGTGTTGCATCAAACATTCAAGAAATAGTAGAATCTGCTAAGTTGAAACGATCAAAAGAGGTTCTTACTGTTATGAACACCGTGACTGCATCAGTCAGAGGAGAAAATTTAAAAAATCTAGGTGTAAAATGCAACTTTCCAAACAATTGGGTATTCCGGCCAGGCGAATTTCAGGCGGAAAACGAATCAGAGCTAACATATTAAAAAGCGAATCTTCGGCTTGGAATCTTACTTTACGTAAAACAAGAAGAGATGCAATTTCAGATGAGACAAAGAGAATAGTGTATGACTTTTGGTTATCTCCAGGTATTTCTCATCCTACTGGAAACAAACCTGACATTAACAGAGAAAGACTAGGACCTAATATTTACGCTTCACATATGGCGCAAGTTATTGAAAAGACTCAGACTGATGTTTACATTGACTTTGTAGCAAAATATCCGAATATTAAAATCGGACAGAGAACTTTTGACAAACTGAAACCCTTTTTCGTTCGGCCTGTGTCGGAAAAAGATAGGAACACATGTTGTTGTAGATACCACATTGAGTCAAATCTTCTCCTCAAATCGTGTATGAAATTTCGCAAATCGAAAAATCAATCGGAAACTTCTGAGGTTGAATCATTTCCCGTTTAAGAAAATTTGGGGGAAATTATTGATGTAACTTTATGTCCAAATGTAAACGGTTCATATAAAAACTGTTGCCTCGATCGGAAGTGTACAGAGTGTGGAGTTGGGAAACTGAAGTTTTCTATGGATGAAACTGAAAACATTTCTTCTGCTGCAGACGTAGAATGGCAAAGATATGAATATGTAAATGAAAACCCAAAAGGCACGGCAACAAAACGTAGATTTACACTTGCTTAAAAGGTCACGAAAGTTGGTGAAATGTTTAACTATTTTAAAACACTACCGTATTAGAAACATTTCCTGCCCATCAACATCGTGCTAACTGGCAAAGTACACAGATGAAATCTCTTATTCAGAATTTGCCTCCAAAACATTGCATCTGTATACATGATTACTCAGAAAACTACCGCTGTGTTGAAAAGAATGAAATACAATCAAATTATTTTCCATCGAAACTTCTTTGAAACTATGCTAAGGGCCCACAAGATGCTGCTGGAGGATTTGTAAAACGGCAAGCAAATATTGCTGTTTTACGAGGTAATACAATTATTCAGAACGCAAAGGATCTGTTTTCATTTTGTAACAATGACATAAAAGAACATAGAAGTGCTTTGCTTAAACGACGAATCTTCTGTTATGTAGTGTCGGTTGATAGAAATAACATTCGAAATTTCAAACCAAATTCAAACAATCGTAAAATTCATCATTTATATACTTCTAAAATCGGAAAAATGTAGTTTCCGATCTATCGTGTTACACATGTGACAAATGTAGTGTCTGATTATGAACATTGCTTACATACAGAGCATACTGGTCAAAAGCGATTAGTTAGACCCGTAGAAAAACCCTCAAATAATGCAGTTAATGGGGATAATTTGCGCTAGTTTTATCCTGCATTATCTCTTTTGTTTATTTGTGCAGATGTTGATGCTAAAAACAAAGTTACAATATCCGAGGAAACTCATTTGAATATATTGTCTGTACTAGACAACATGAATTAAAATCGAAATCAAACTGATTGCGCTAGTTTTATTCGCAACTCGCAGAGAATTAAGCTGTAATTCATATTTCTATTATTTTCATTTTTATTAACAATGCCTGTCTTAACTTTACAACGTGTCACTCTTGATCTCGCCCGTGATCTCTTATTCACAAAAAATTAAACGAATAAATTTATAAATATTACGAACGAACGAACGAACGAACGAACGAACGAACGAACGAACGAACGAACGAACGAACGAACAAACAAACAAACAAACAAACAAACAAACAAACAAACAAACAAACAAACAAACAAACAAACAAATAAATAAATAAATAAATAAATAAATAATATAAAAAGTACACTATATCAGGCGACACCCTATCAACTTCTTTATTGACGACGTTAAAATGGTAATTTTTAGCGTTACGTAATTGGCAGCAGTTTCTTGTGCGACGTCAATACATATTTAAGCAAACAATAAAACAGAAACCATGCACATATTCAAGACAACTCTGTCATATATGCATGACGTGGGATATTTGTAAAAATGAAACGCCCAATGATGGAATAATCTCCATGTCACATAGCTAATCATTGTCATTTTTTTTTTGGGGGGGGGGGTTGTTTAAAAAATGCATTGATTTGTTAAAGCTATGCACGTAATTGCACGTTTCATTGACCGTTTAATAAAGAAGCCTTAATGACTTTTAAATGACATAGCTTAAACTTCCTTGTAATGCTATTCTATAGTTTTTTTTAAATTCAGTATGCATTTATTTTAAGAGAAGCGTAATCATATATAACCAATTAATCAGATGACATGTTATCACAATTTATTACCATCTACGCAAATAGAAATAGCAGGAATCACCACCTCCCCAATTCCGTTGTCCTTCATGGGCACCACTTATTGGAATTGTATAGTTCTGAAGTTCTACCTACATGCTCTTATTGGACGTTGAATACCATTGGAATGGCTGTCTGTGTTTATGTTTAATATTTCGTGTTACCCATGAAGGATTTAACATTACATTTATATAGTGATGTTGTTCTTAGCCTTGACTAACATCATACCGCATTTGTTTTATTCTTTAGTAAGTGCCGCGTGATTGCGGTTACGGAAGTTTCTCAGAAATATATATTTTCTTTCAATTTTTCCAGTCAGTTTTCAATTATAACCTGCTTATTTTACATTGTATTAATCAAATGTGTTAACAACAGTAAACTATTACCATTTAGCGGTTGTCGTGGTCATGATCGTATGGTAGTTGCATTTACAACTCCCTGTGCAATCAGTGCCTATCACCAGAGTTCGAATCCCGTTCAAGGCGAGATGTACTCGATACAACAATATGTGATAAAGCTTGTCAGTGACTAGCGGCAGGTCGGTGGTTTTCTTTGGGTATTCCGGGTTTCTTCCACCAATAAAACTGACCGCCACGATATAACTGGGATATTGTTGAAATTGTCGTTAAACACCATAATACCAAACCAAAACCAAACGTTCCCTTGCTCTCGACGACTTTTAAATTGTTTGTCCTTACCGTCTTGTGATTATGAGCGTACCTGATGAAGATTATTCCAGAAACGCGCCGTGTACGCTTTAAATTTGTTATCTAAGTTTGTATTAGAGTGATTGATGAATAATGGTTATCATCTGAAACGAAAGCGAGATTTAGATGTAGATGACAAATGATGTTAACATGAATAGATGTTTATTTTGAACATTAAGTAATTCAAAACCACCTTAATTTACGAAAACATCATCAAAGGACCTGGCAAAGATTTGTCAAGTAAGCTATCTATTGATAGGGGAGATTAATCTTGATGGAACAATAATCCAACGGAGGAGAAGAAAGGGTAAATGATAAAGATAATGACTTAGTTGATTCATGTTGAACGTATCTGTCTAATAAAGTTAATGATTGTCGCTTAACGTCAACAGTGTTTTCCTTATAAAGACGTTATAAGCAATTACATTTGCTATGATATAACTATTTTGATTATTTCTGAACTGATAACTCTTTCAGATAGTACTTTATTTTGTTTTGAGTGAGTGCTTTTTCAACTATATCATGACGAGTACAAGTTAATTTTCAATCCGATGATGATGATGATCAGGTCCGCTTTGCGCTCGACCAACATGCTTAGTTGGCTTTTTAAATTCTAGCTAACTGAAAACATAGTCCGCGGATAGACATATCGCACCACCCAGGCACATTATATAGTTTTTGCTCTTGCTCCTTAATGATGGGTGCTTAATGGAGAAGGTACACATACCCATTTTTCTTAGTCTTTGATTTGACCACTATCTATCGCACTAGAGGCGAGCACGATAACTATTACACAATCCATGTGGTTAACAATTCGTTATCATTTGACATTTCTGAGAGTATGCCTATATTTACCATTTAAGTAGCTTTTGCTGTACACAAACAATAAAGTTTCCGTACCAGTTATGAGTTAAAACGCCTGCGAGAAGTGATATGATATGTGTTCTCTATGGTGCATTAAGTTTCCTATAAATGACACAATCATTATCTAAGATATGTTCATGACCAAAAGTATTATATGTATGTGTCTGCTTGAGAAAACTTAAGATACATCATTTCAAATTAGCTTTGATAATAGTTTTGATATATCCTATAAATATTTCTAAGGTGAAATTGACAAGCACAGTAGGTTATATAAGTGCAGAAGATGCAACTAGAATATGAAACATCACAGTTTTACGTCATGCGTCATTCTAACTATCCCAGCGACCGTCGTGATTAGGGTCGCATGTAAGCTGAATTTACAATTACATATGCAATCAGTGCCTATCACCACTCATATTGTGAGTTCTAATCCCGCTCATGGTGTGGAGTACTTGATCCAATATTATGTGATACAGTCTGTCAGTGATTTGCAGCGGGTCGATTGTTTTTTCTGGGTACCCCGGTGTCCTCCACGATAAAACTGGCCACCATGATATATCTGAAATAGTGTTTAAAGTGACCACAACCCTAACCCTAACCCCAAATCTTGTCTGCAACAAAGTTTTGAGTTCGAATCCCACTCATGCCGAGGTGTCCTCAATACAACATTGTGTGATAAAGCCTGCATAAAGTGGCATTTGTGTTATTAAATATCATAATGTTCAATCGTGTATTTTGTAATATATGTAATGGGAGGAAGACTGTCTAAGTTGCTTAATTGTTTCTGATCATTGTGTCTTTTTGAACAATAAAACATGCTTAGAGTATAAGAATTGTTAGCATTTATATACCACTGTCAGTATATGGTGGTACTACAGTATGAGAAGAGAAACGTCTAACTAATTATATTTACTGAAGTAATATGAAGTAATATGAACTTATAGACACTATTGTATTTCAGTTATAGGACTTTATTGTGTGGGTGAGTCTGAATGTCAATACGATTTGTTTTACCCGACATTACTAAATAAATTCAAATCGAATGACCTTGTTTTCTTGGAATAAAGACGTTATAGACTATTGCATTTGCTATGACATTTAACTATGATGAAATTTGTAAAACAGCAGGACTGGAAATGTTGTGTAAAAAAATTGAGGACCACCTGTGGCTAAGAAAAATAGGCAGGATGTAACTTTGGATGAACTTTATTCCAAAGTGTTGCTAATATTGAAAAAAAATAAATAAAGGAAAGTCAAACATACAAAGTAAGAGACAATTTACAGTTCTAAAATCAACAAGTTTTGACACAACTGATGTTTCAAAGACTAGATTGTCTTCAACCGAAAAAAGCACCGGCCAAAACAAGAATAACTAGTTAATCTCAAATATGCAGTTGAACAAATGCAGGATTTGAGTTTTCTTCATAAAATCGTTTACATTTAATAACATTAAGAAAACATACCAAAATTCATTCGTGAAAAAAACACAAAAAACGTAGAAAGGGAAAAAATTGATACCCCTTAACAACATATTGATAACCACACACTTTCATGGCTTGTTAGAGATATTCCAATAATAAAGGTCGGTGTTAAACTAGTTGCTTGTGCCCAAAACATACGTTGTATTAACTACGTGAAGATCAAACTAACTGATCTCTTTCTTTGAAAGGACACGAAGCAATCAAATGAAATTTGTAAGTACCATATAAGCTAATGCATACAATTATTTAGCAGCGTCTATTTTAATATATTGTATTACCATACTAAATGAATACGACAGCGTTAGTGCCAAAACAAACCCCAAAAACCCTCACTACTATGGCTGTGCGTGTACGGCTTCAATGACGAGTACACTGGTACCTGAGTATATTGTACCTATGTATTTGTGATATATTAGTCGGAGATTAGATCTTGTAGAAGTGATTACGAAAAAAAAAGAATTGATATGAGTGAAGCGAATAATCATAGGAATTCACTATTGCTTGGTATATGTACAACCGTATGACGCGGTATTTTCGAGAATTCAATTTGTGTAGTATTGCCGTCTATTTCAAAGCACACAATTATACTCTCAAAATAAGATGTCAGACGATAATCAATCTAATTAATCTGATACATTGATATGGTCCTCCCTGTGCTCTGATATGTAGACTTTTGCTATGCAATTAGAGGAATCGGTGTTTTTTGCTAAGAGAGCTAAGCACGTTTTTTCCATGTTATTTGTTCTTGCGTCTAATGTTGTCCAATATATCTTGAATATATGAGTAACATGGCGTTTGTCTTGTAAGAGGTAGGCACTGCTTACTCTTCAAGAGTCCATATGTTCACCCGGATTTTGATGGGATCCTACTTGCTCATCTTTTTAGTATTCTGTTTTGTGATTTCTTGTTTTGCTTGGCTTCGTCCTGTGTATCCAATGTTACCAGTTTCTCCATTGTCCATTGTCCAATCCTCGATTTTCACTACATATTTTATCCAACGTGAGTAAATAAATTCAAATCGAATGACCTTTTTTTCTTGGAATAAAGACGTTATAGACAATTACATTTGCTATGACATTTAACTATGATGAAAATTGTAAAACAGCAGGACTAGAAATGTTGTGTAAAAAAAAATGAGGACCACCTGTGGCTAAGAAAAATAGGCAGGATGTAACTTTGGATGAACTTTATTCCAAAGTGCTATTAAAATTAAAAAAAATACAAATAAAGGAAAGTCAAACATACAAAGTAAGAGACAATTTTTAGTTCTCAAATCAACAAGTTTTGACACAACTGATGTTTCAAAGACTAGAATGTCTTCAACCGAAAAAAAGTACCCACCAAAACAAGAATAACTAGTTAATATCAAATATGCAGTTGAACAAATGCAGGATTTGAGTTTTCTTCATATAATTGTTTACATTTAATAAAATTAAGAAAATATACCAAAATCTTATCGCAAAAAACCACAAAAAATGTAGAAAGGGAAAAAATCGATACCCCTTAAAAACATATTGATGACCACTCAATTGCAAGGCTTGTTGCAGGCACTCAAATGATACGTGTCGGTGTTAAACTAATTTCTTGTGCTCAAAACATACGTTTGATTAACTACGTGAACAACAAACTAACTGAACTCTTTCTTTGAAAGGACACGAAGCAATCAAATGATATTTGTAAGTACCATATAAACTAATACATACAATTATTTAGCAGCGTCTATTTAATATATTGTATTACCATACTAAATTTTTGAGTATTGTTGAAATGGAGGGGCTGAGGAATGGCGGTCTTGATTGCATTCCCGGACACGTAATAATTATTGTTTGTTAATGCTTCTCAAATGTTCTCGTAGAACACTTTGCTATGATTCAGATAATGATTTACTAATGAATCGGACATTCAATAACTGCATATATGTAAATTATTTATCTGAAGATTCCATTAATACATTCATGTCGTTGTTATATCCTGTAAATGAGTACGACAGCGTTAGTGCAAAATAAAACCCTCATTACTATGGATCTGCGTGTAGGGCTTCAATGACGAGTACACTGGTACCTGAGTATATTGTACCTGCGTATGTATGATATATTAGTATGAGATTATATCTTGTAGAACTGATAGCAAAAAGAAAAAAGAAAAAAAGGAATTGATTTGAGTGAAGCGAATAATCATAGGAATTCACGTTTGTTTGGTATTTGTTCAACCGTATCACGCGGTATTTTCGAGAATTCAATTTGTGTAGTATTGCGTCTATTTCAAAGCACACAATTTTACTATCAAAATAAAATGTCAGATGATAATCAATCTAATGAACCGCAGATATTGAAATGATCCTCCCTGTGCTCTGATATGCATCATGTAATGGTCACTTTCAGTAGGCTTTTGTTATGCAATTAGAGGAATCGGTGTTTTTGCTAAGAGAGCTAAACACGTTTTTTCCATGTTATTTGTTCTTGCGTTGTGTGGTGTCCAACACATCTGGACGATATTAGTAACATGGCGTTTGTCTTGTAAGAAGTAGGAACTACTTACTCTTCACGAGCCCCTGTGTTCACCCGGATTTTGATGGGATCCTAATTGCTCATCTTTTTAGTTTTCTGTCTTGTGTACCCGATGTTATCAGTTTCTCCATTGTCCATTGTCCATTCCTCGATTTTCTCTACTGGTTTTTTTTTGGTTTTTGTTTTTGTTTTTGTTTTTTTTTTATTTTATATAAGCATTTAAATCTTGATGTTGTACATCCTTTCCATTAAACATCGCTGTTATTTCCGATTGTCAAATATATGAGTGTTGACGGTAGTAAATGTTCCTCGATTGGAGACGCCTCTAATATTAGGTTCAATTCCGATATATATTTCCACATAAGGCATTTCATTAGGAAGCAGAACAATCGTGCCGTTCGAAAGCAAATATATCAAGGTAAATAACAGTCAGCAAATCAGAAAAAAAATAGTTCAGCTGTTCTACTTTCAAGATGTGGTCAGACATTATATGATTGGAGAAGAACAAGTCACCTGCACGTGACTGCTTTAACGAGATGCGCTTGATATTTTTGAACCACATGCCAGAAAACTGGAAGTTATTACAGGTATATTATCATGATCTGAATAATTCAAAGACATTTTTGTACCTTTTGAAATATAACCCGTCATAGCATGCCACATTCACAAACAACCCGTCATTCATTAATGCTGACATCAGCAGCCAATACTCTGATAAATATTATGTTACGTAGGCGTTGCCATTGTCCTTATGAACTCAGCTATGTGTTCCTCTCTGAACATCTTGCTCATCTTTTCTAATTAAAGCTATCATTTTCTCTATTATCTCAATGGACCTGTCAACGACGCAGCTTATGAAAGGGGGAATGATTGGTATGTTAATAACAAGTAAGTAATATATTGCCCCAATGTTCGTTATGGAGTACCACCGAAGATAAATTCTTACCAATATCTAATAGCATTAGTCTGCTAGACAATCTTAATGCGATCGTATATGGGAATCGGAGGAAGGAAAAGGAAATACTGTACAATATGAATTATTAAATTTGTCATTAATATAAAACTTATAGACTGTATTTCCGGTTAAGGTTACAAACGGGACAAACATAGGATGTCCAAATCCTAAGAGATTTTCACACAAAGAAGCCATGCATGCATAACAGGAGAATACAATTGAAAAATAAACTACTACTAATTGAGGTGATATGTCCTGATGAATCTTGTGGTAAAGTACAGGACATGGCCACTTGGTGTAAATTGTAGATCAATGCAGAGAGAAAAACATATGTTCCAAAATAGAAAAGGAACATACAATAATCAACGTAAGCAAACACAGAAAAGTAAAGATGCAGAACACGACCCCCAATATTGTCTATGGTGTTTAAGCTGGATACCTTCATTAATTGATGACCAATCAACAATTATGTGCATTGACCCTTGAACTCTCACTATTACCAGTAGTATAAGTAATTAATGTATATATACAGTCCGACAAAAGTTAAGCACCACCTGACTTGTTTCAATAATATCTTTTCTAATAATGAACTTATTTCAAATCGGTTTGCAGTTTTCGTTACCTGTACACACATTCTTACTTACCTGTGAAACAGGTTATTCACCAATTTTTTTATATGTGTATATGACAGGGTGTGTAAAGTGCCACGTGTACTTTTCAACATTTGTGCTTGCGAACGAAAGCTGTTTATTTTGTGTAGAGTTTTAAGTTTCATTTTCTATTTGTTTGGTATGGTGCAGCGAAAATAACCATACCAGAAAGGTGGCAAGCTGTTGGCTTGCATAACGGTGGTTTTAGCCATAGAAGGGTGGCATACTACTCCTGGGTTAACCATTCCATCATTGCACGACTGATGCAGCGTTTTCGTCAAACAGGGAATGTTACTGACCGTCCACGTGCAGGTTGACCTCGCAAAACGACGCCGAATGATGAACGGCTCATATCCAGACGGGCGCGGCAACGGCCGTTCAGTACAGCTGGTGCAATTCGTGGTAATTTAGCGCTTGGAGGCCACATTAGCACATCCACTGTAATAAGGCGCCTCCACCATCAGGGAATGCGAGCGCGACGATCCATAAAACGTCCACAATTGACATTACGTCATCGCCATGCTCGATTTGACTGGTCAGATGATCATTTGGGGTGGACTATTCGCACATGGAGACAATGTGCTCGCTCCACATGTAGTCCCCCATTTCGACAATCATGCGTTGGCTGACAGACCAATGTCCATGGACGACAACTCTAGGCCACATAGAGCCCAAATTGTACAACATTTTGTTACAGCAAGGGGCTGTTCAGACAATTCCATGGCCTGCGATGTTGCCAGACATGAACCCTATAGAGCATGTATGGGACTTTATTGGCCGAAAAATTAACAAACGCAATACAAAATGTCAAAATGTTGACGAATTAAGAACTGCTATCTTACAGGAGTGGCAACAGGTCCCCCAATAATGGCTTAGGCGTCTGATGCGAAGCATGACGAGGCGTGTTACAGAACTTCACAATAAACGCGGTGGACATACTGTTTTTGATTTGTATGTCTTACACATACGCACACTAGATGCATTTAAAAGTTCTTAAAATCTGAAGACTCTGCATTTTAATGCAATGTTAAAAACTTCCATCAAAGACAAAGTGGTTTTATGTTTTTCAAGCGCCTGTTTTGAACCTCATTTTTGCAACGTCATAATCACGTCTTTCAGGATGATACATACTTCGTAGATTGGTAATTTTAGAGCCCTTGATGTAGTCTTTTAAGAAGTGTAAGAAAAATGGTGATATCTATTTTATTTTTTTAACACTATTGATGTAAACAAATATATTGATAAAAATATAGGGTGGTGCTTAACTTTGGTCGGAGTGTATATATTGCTGAACAATGAAAAACATAAAAGCATTGAAAACACGACATTCAAATACGACACAGCTGTATTCTATCTAAGTATCTTCAAACGGCAGAACCGTTCTGATATAATGTTCTGTGTCTAATTAATAGACGATAAACACAATATCATAGCTAATATTTAAAAATAAAGCAACAGCACAAAGTGTATGCATTAATTATGTATAAGGAATTACTGTGTTGATGTTTCAGCATTGTTTTCATTGAAATCGGAAATATCTAAGTTAGTTCACGTCGCGTTTCTGGAGTAACCTTTATCACTTATGTTCATAGTCAAAAGATTGGAAGGGAAAAGTACATATAAGGAATTAAACCATAGGGTCTAAATAGGATAGCTTAAATCTACCAATGTTACCTATTCCTGAGGAACGGTGTAATAAATTACACTTTTAAGGAACTTGAAATTTTAAGCAAAAATATATTTAATTTACTATGTCAGTGCAGAAGCACTGTCAACTGGACGGATAACATTGTCGGTGGCGACTAATGGTCCATCAGGAGCGGTATCGACTTACTGATTGTATTAAAACAATGTAGATATCTAATGTAGTATGCACGGCGCGCTTCTGAAATAACCTATCAGAGAGGTGTCTACTCACTGATAGTAGTAACAAAGGTATATTTCTAACTTAGTATGCACGACGCGTTTTTGGAATAACCTTCAACAGGCATGCTCGTAGTCAATGATTGGACAGTCGAATTAGTTACAAGTCATTCGGAGGAAGCGAAAACTATTGATTACAAATAAATGAAATATTAATAAAATCATATCTTGCATTGGGTTGGATTAGATATTATTGGTGGAGGACACCAGAGTACTCGAAGAAAAATACTGACCAGCCTCAAGTCACTGATAACTGTTTATACATAATCATAATAATATAATAAAATCATAACATGCAAATAATTATATGGGTACACCTAATCCTAGAATTGGTCGGTATTTATAGATTCAATATTATACATGTCTTCTGAAGTGCTCTGCTATATAAAATAGTGCCACAAATTATATCGACAGAACAGTTCCATCATCCATCGGATAATTAGTAGATTTAGGTGCACAACTGATACCATAAGCACACCTATAACCGCTCACATCCTTTAATTTGTACACAGACTTCTCCTATGAATGCAAAGATGAGATCATGGAATAGTTTTCTACAAGTTAGATAATGCTGACTCTCTCATTTCACAACTGCTTTGACAACTGTTTTGCCTGTTTTGATCAAGTATTGTTATAAATACTGTTATAGTGACAGCCGGAGACTTTGAGCCGTAATGAAAGGGGGAGGTTTGGCGCTTTAAAATCTTATTCAACACACCATTTCTTTAGAAATGCCTGTACCAAGTCAGGGTCATTACGGTTTTCACAGTTTTCTGGTTGTTGACTGATTTTGTCTGTTTATATACTTATGAGTTTTGACTTTCCCTTTGTAAGATTGTTCGGAGTTCGGTAATTTTGTTATTACCCTTATTAACTTAGTAGGATCGTTGTTGTTAAGTACGAGGAGTCCTACTTTAGAAAGGAGTGAGTATGATAAGGGTAGATGTTGGCCCAATCTCAGAAACTGTTTATATAGATATAATATTAAACACAATCATTGAAAGGTAAGAAAAATATTTTTTTTTATGATTTCACTTTTTTCTTTGTTGCTTAGCAACGTAAATGGAGGAGGGTCCAATTAATCATTGGAAATTCAAATATCGTGGTTTTATTTTACATATCTTGCGTAGTCTTTTCGACAAAATGTTATATTCTGTGTATGTACACTCTAAAAAATAATATTCCAATTCTCTATGGTAGCATATATTATTTTTGTGTAGCTTTGTCACCATAGCAACGGTTTTGTAAACATTAAATTAGCCTGTGTTATTGCAATTAATGGTTGAATTTTGACATCTACGATCTTTTGACTTGATATTTGATTAAGCGGTACATTTACTATGAAGATATACACACTACAAATGTCATTTCATAATTCAAAAATACATTTTGATATTTCTATTCATAGTTATGCCCCGTCCATAGCATCAGGTTTCCCTATGCACAGTATTTTCCTGTAGATCTCATGGACCTTTTATTTAATCAAGAAGAACAATTCTACAACAGCACCTTAACAGATCTAGAGACATCTTATCATTTACTAACCAGTATATATTATAAGACTTCCTTAAACCTTACAATGTCCATAGTAACCAAATATTATCCCTAGCAACCACAGAAACTCGTCAATGCTGAGCTCTGCTTTTTTTATAACCGAATGTTGATTTTTTTTTTTAATTCGTGAGAGGAAATTATTCTCAGTAATTAGAATGTCAAAGGAACCAAGTCAACTGCATAACATGGTAAAGCAGCGCTACAGCGCAGGAGAGGATATAATCCATGTTGAATAATTAAGAAATAAATCATGGAAGCCAGAATGTGTTGGGGGTTTTAACATGGATTGGCGGATATTATACGTTATTAGTCTCGAGATGTTATATATCCCGTTTTAAAGGGCAGTGGTTTTGCTTAATAGGTGATATATAACATCTAGAGACTGATAACATTTTTATCTGAATGTTCCAACATTAATAAGTATGTCCTTATTATAGGAAAAACATAAATACGTGCATCTTTGGACAAAGATCACAGAGAGCGATTATTGTTTTTCTGTCATCTTGTGAAATGTGTGTCGTCTGCTGTGCACAATGTAAATGGACAGCACATAGGTGAGAGCGATTATTGATTTTCTGTCACCGCAGAACCCTGAAGTTTTAAAAGTACCTTTTTAGCCAATCAACATTCTACTTGCCACGAGAACATCAGAGAATAGTATTTTATCTCGAGCCAGAAGCGAGGGATAAAATTTACTAATATCCGCTAATCCATGTTAAAACTCAAAACACATTCTGGCTTCCGTGATTTATTTCGATTCTGATATGTCTAAGAGTACACATACGGTAGCGTACTTTGATTGGAAGACGGTAATTTATATTTACGGTATCTTCAAATGTTTGTTGTTGAGAAAAGTAAAACGTGATAGATTATATAAATAGAATGCTTGGTAATACTGTATTATCGGTCATGGCCTTTTAAAGTAAAAGCATACCACTAAACTTCCAAGTAATACTACACATTTAGCACTGACTCATAAACGATAGATTATATCAATGACATTGTTAGTAAGGATAGCAAAAGGACCATTATAAACAAAACACCGAATATGTAAATCAAACCTGATATCCGTGTACTATGTTAAAACATGCACGTTATATCGTTATATGTACTGTATTAGATGAATTATGAATTAGCAAATATATTATTTGTTTTTCCATACTTTATTGAAATAAGTAAGAATACAATATTTATCTCACGATGTTGTTATCGGCAGTCATGTGTGCTAAACCAGTATGCCACCACAACGTTAATATTAAGCTATATATAAATCAAATTTACGTTAATACAATTATTCATCGGGAATTCACTTTGCGAAAGAGCTAAATAAGATATATTTGTTAAAGAAAGAAAAAAAGAAAAAGTAAAGGGACTATATTAAATCCATAATTAAGCTGACGTTCACAGCTGATCGTATTCATCTCATGTTATCAGGAAAGATAGATAACTAAGCATTAGAGAAATCCGAAAGGACAATCACGAATGGACAATCCAGAGAGACTGCCAACATCGTATACACAAGACACAGGACGAAGACAGACAAAGTAAAATACACAACACAGAAAACAAAAACTAAAAACCCAGACCCCACCAACAACCGGGTGTGAACTCATGTGCTCTCAAAGAATTTTCAGTTTCTGCATTTCACAAGACATCCGACATGTTATTCACATAGTCAAGACGTGTTGGACACCACTATGCGGAAACAAACACAAATAACATAAGACATCAGCCCTCCTTCAAACAACTTGGGGCAAATACGGACCGAACATCGTAGCTTTGCGCAGTGAAGTTAAGGTTGTCCTGTTTTTTTTTTCAACATAAATTTATGACAATTGATAACAAGGTAATAGTTCATGACGCAGACGTATGTTTTTTGAATAGCATTGTTGTACGACTTTGATAAATCTATACTCTGTCGTACTGAATATTAAATAATTATATGTTCGTTATGATAGAATAGTAAATACAAAATAATGCAATTTATAAATTGATAGAAACAAACATACCAATTTCCAAGCATCTTGATTTTTGGTTATCTGTCAATCTGTTTGCATTAAATATGATATGCATTACTGTTGATCGGATTCAGAAATTGTGGTGATACTGTTAATACTACTCTGATTTAAACGGTCAGTTGTATTTTTACACTTTACATAGTTGTACATAGTTAGAATATTGCGTATTTCTATCTAATGAATTGAAAAAAAAAATCCCAATCTGTCGTTACAGTTCTGAAATCCAATATCACCTAAAGTCGTACAAGAGGCATAATCAACACCCCTAACACACAAATACATGACCGCTCAATTTTTCCTTGCTTGGTACGATAAAAAGAGTCGGGGTTAAGATTGTTTTATGTTGAACTAAAAATAAGAAAATCAAATAAAAATTAGCACACTGTCGGAACAGTTCCACAGTCACATAGAAAACTTCATATAAGTTGTGTAACTTGTATTCAATCCTATTGTATATATTTGACAATGAAGCTTGTTTCATTGTTTCATGGGATCAAACCTCCTCTCTTAATGAAATTATGTGTCTATGTCATTTCATTTGCAGGTGACTTGCATAATGTACTATTATTGATCTTTATGAGCTTGATCACCCTGTTTAGCGACATCTTAACTTATATTCCCCCCAACTTATTAGAGACAAATTCCGCTATTTTATCATAAATAATACATACGCCATAGTATAGATATAAAAATAATTTCCTTTTGACAACAGTTTTGTGTTCATTTCTATAAATCTAATGGACGTTTTTTATGTCGTGGCCATGACTATGATTAAACTAACATAATGTAGTCCATTTTATGTAATGTGCACTTTTCATTCAAGTTCGTAAACGCTAGGGTTATGGTGTTGAACGCCAGTTTCAACAATATTTCAGCTATATCGTGGCAGCCAGTTTTATTGGTGGAGGAACCCGGAGAAAACCATCTACATATAGCAAGTCACTAACAAACTTAATCACATAATGTTGTATCGAGTGCACCTTGCCGTCAGTGGGATTCGAACTCACAACTTAAGCTGTGATAGGCACTGGTTGTGCAGGTAGTTGTAAATCCAACTAAACAGCAAAGCAAATACCCCTCACCTTAACTCACTTAAAAGGCACCTATTCTTTGTTTGGTTAAGCAAGAAAAAAAGAGAAAATACTTGAATGTTTAAGGAGTCTCGTCTTAATGCTCAAAAGATACCAAACAGTAAGCAATGAATACCAATGTCAACAACACGTAACACTACATACCAACAGCGACAAAAATAGACCTTTGTGATGTCGTCGGGCCAATTCTCAGTGGAATAATAAATAACCAAGACGTAGTGAGTTTCAGTCGGAGTACTTCCAAATAAAAGACCCTGTAATAACAAATTAAAATCAATAAAGAAAGAAAGATAACTCTTGATTGTTTATGTATGCTAACAGTGGAATATTTAAAATAAAGTAAATTACAATTATGACAAGTTTCTATTTCATTATTATAACAAAATATTCATTCTCTATAGCGAATTATATATATCTGTGCATGGTTCTCATGGACATTTACTAACATTAAACAAGTGGTATTACATGTAAAAAAAAATAGCTTCACATGAAACATACAAATAATAGGAAACAAAAATATGAATAAACTAAGCTATATAATACCAAACAAAATAATACAAAATAAGCATAAGCTAAGCAAAAATAAGCATAAACTCAAACATTGTAATAAAGTAAAATAATAAGTAGCAATATTAGCATTAATAAGCAAAACTATAACAACAATTATCTTTACCTCACACTGGAGTGCAAAGGTCTTGGAATACAGGATATACCTCAAGATCACAATATCATGCTGCTGTACATCAGTATTATATCATGGAAACCTGAATATAAAATTAGGTTCATAACTATTGTGCTCAAAAACATGCACAATTACACAAAAACACGGATTACACATAATATTGTTAATAACTCACCTTTTTAATAATTTAATGGTAAAAATAGTATTATGCTCATATTAAATTCATAGTTTTAAATATTATTTCATTTAAACTTTAACAATTTATTGGAATTAATAAGTTATATAAGTGTATCATATTTTAATAGCATTTCATACGTTAAAATAAGTTTATCACATTTTAATAGCATTTCATAAGTTTTATAAATCAGTCAATCAATCAATCAACCTACTCTCACTAAAAATGTTATTTCATAGACAATTAGTAAGTTTAGTAAGTATAAATACCTTAATGAATATTAGTGGTGCCTAATAGAAATATATCAGTTCAAGCTGTTTTAAATAGTCATAAAAAATGGATCCAAAAGAATATGTATAGTAGTTGTCAATATGTCTGCCTTCCAAGATATGAAAAATAATAGAATACCTCAAAGAACAAAATAATTTTCACCAAAATGGCAGGTGACTAAAATAACCAATGAAATGAAATAACTGGTCAAACTGACCTTAACTAATCAAATATGCAAAATGAGGATTCATATCAGGGTCACTTTCCTGAACTTAGGTCATGACCCTAATTAGAATATAAAACATAACACAAAGTTGTAAACCTTAATCATTTTATTACGAAGAGGTTTTCAATATTATAATTAAATGGAAAAGTTATGAAAATAATTATATGAATATATTTTATTTACAAAAATATATTTTATGAACCTGGTAAAAAATGTAATTCCTAAAAATTAAATTATTTACAAATTCACTCTTCCACAGTGATATATACAAGATTAATTGAATATTGATCGGTTTTTGTATGCATTGGAACAAAAGAGGAGCTTCTCCCAATTCCGGTTTAAAATAAATCTATGTTGAAAAAAATAATATTCTAGTTTTCTTCAGCAATGTCGTAAGCGCCTTCTATTTCATTTTGATGAATCGGACATTGAAATTCAAGATTATGCTTACTAGTTCTCGTTATTCTTGAATGCATTTAAATTCCCTGCAGAGAGATTTCAATTTCATCATGATGAATAGATTTTTAAACCATGCAAACATATTTATTTTGCCTCTTTTAGCTTGTCATGTTTCCGAGAAATGTTGTGTTCGAAATCCATATGATTCAAGATCATAAATCTATTTGTGATTATCGGTCTTGAAAGAGAAAAGATATTAACTGTTATAGTGCACTATTCCGTCGTCCTAGGTCATGGTAAATAACACTGACGTACACACTATCAAGGTCATAATAGATGGAAGTCATTGCTTGTTTCCGAATCGAATTTTGAATATAATAGATTACATGTATGTTGGCATTGACTGCTTATTGTATATTTTATATTACGACAATTAAATATAATTCCAAAGAAGCTATTAATTACCAGAGCTAGACAACCGCAAGGCATCGTTCATTTTTCAATCTATTTAGATATGCTATGGAAGAAGTGTAGGGCGGTGTCGGTTATGGTGTTTAACACCAATTTAAACAACATTTCAGTTATATCGTGGCGGTCAGTTTTATTGGTGGAGGAAATCGGAGTACCCAGAGAAAACCACTGACCTGCCGCAAGTCACTAACAAACTATTATCACATAATGTTGCATCGAGTACACCTCAGCATGAGTGGGATTCGAACTCAAAACTTTAGCCAACGTCAATGTCAAAACATACTGCGCATTGTATACATTACATTACGACAATACAATCTAGTTTGTGTCAAGACCGTCAAAACATATTGCATGCCACCAAGACAAATTAATAACAATTTAAATGCAATGGAGGATAAGCTAAGCACCTTCAACGAAAATGAGAGTGAATTAAGCTTTAGTGGAAGTTTATCTTCCCTTGTTATAAGCTATGGACATTCTCAACGGTACTACTTCAATTTGAATTTCGTGATGATCGACGGAGTTATGTTCCCTTGATACTTACAATCAAATAAAGATACATATATAGAGTAAATCTTCTTATGAAAAAAAACCCAACATATTTTTATCCTTATATATATTGAAAACAATAACATTTATGTATTCTACCGGGAAATTGCTATGCTTAGTAGTTTATATCTGAAGTAATATCGGGTCATTTCATGATCGTGGTTTTCAAAATCCAAAATGACACGAAATTCGACAAAAACTAAGAACTTGATGTAAATAGCTCACATCTTATTCACAAAAATTATGAATAAAAATTATACAACTTAATCTTTTAAAAAGTCTAACTAGATAGTGTGTATTCCTCAGCACAACTGAGTAGCATCAAAAAACAAATATCAGAACGAATGTCCCAGACGTCATGTTTATGCTAAAATCACACGTCAACAGCTAAGAATTTTGGAAGGATAATCGTTACACAGCTATAAAGTTGTTAGAATATCGCAACGCAGCACACACACACAAAACGAAAAAAGCAAACAAAAAAAAACAAAACAAAAAATAAATAAATAAATAGATAAATAAACAAAAGGTTAAAAAAACACACACAACAATTTATATTTTTAAGGTAAAAAGATCTATGTAATTTCCATCATGTGTTTTAATGTTCAATACAGACAAACACATAATGATTCACTGATAAGGACAAGAGTTGAAAAGCGGGAAGCGAGATTATTTTTATTTCGATTTTGAAAACAATACGAGCGGGTGGGTCCGACGAAAACGAAATCAGTTTGGTTATATTTATTTATTGTGCTTAACGCCACTTTCAGCAATATCAAGGCGACCAGTTGTAGTGGTGGAAAAAGCCGGAGTACCCGGAGAGAACCACCAACCATGGGCAAGCAACCGGTAAACTTTATCACTTGCGGCTGCGAGTCGAGTGCACCCTTGGTTGTAATTTACAAAGCAGAGCGCGAACCCACGCCGTATTGGTAATAGGCTTGTATGGGTTGCTAGGTAATTCAACTACCTAATCCATTGAGCCACCTTGGGCCCTCGAGATCAGTTTGGTGTGGCCTCGCAAGTAATGTTCGCGCTTAGCGCAATATGTACTAAGGGGACGACCATTTGATTCGGGGCGGGGGGGCTGGCAGTTTTTGGAAATAAATACGGTATTCTGGCCGCCAAAAACTTGAAAATAAATAATCTGGCCTGTGTGCCCAAGAAAATAAAAATATAATCTGGCCTGACCTCCAGATACAACATTGTTATAGCCGGAAATGAATAATCTGTCCTGAAGTAGGCGAAAATATAATTTTTGCCCCGCAATAAATTGTAAATAAATATTCTGACCCGTCAAAATTTGCCAGCCCCCCCCCCCCCCCTCAGAATCAAATGGTCGTCCCCTAAGTAGTTAAAATGGTTTCCGTTTCCGTATGTTCTTAGTTTGCTTTGGATTATGCCAAGTAATTGATACATCTTTCCGAGCCTAAATTTTCGTCGCTTACTCACCACAAAAATAAATTGATATGCGGTATGGTCAAATTTTAACTGTATTTGTTTGTTTTTCTGTCTGTTCTCTTTTTTTCCTTTAGTACAGTGCACACACATGTACATGCATATCAGTAAGCAGTAATTGATATTTGTTTTTAATCTTGTCGAATCATTGGCAAACTAAATGTTTTACTTACAAGATTGTGTCTTAAAGAAATATTTTTAAGAAATAAGGAGGAGAAAAGACGTAAGAAAAACGAAAGTAGCAGAAGGTCTTATAACAAATAACATAAATCAGCAAGGGAAAATGTGTTTAGTGTAAGTTGTGGAGCAAAAAGAAAACGAAAACTAAGACAAGAAACGAAACAGAGAGTTGATGAAAAGAAGCTAAAAAATAAATTAAGAGTGAAAAGACACCGTGAAAAAAAAATCACAATTTCTCGTAAAATACTGCACATGCACGTGTTCTTTCTTGTAACTCAGATGTTTTTCGCAACAGAATGGAAAAATCAACAGCACTTAAGAAATTAAAAGAAAGTTTACCTGCATCTCCAAGCAAAATGTGTGCTCTGATTTCTACGTATTTATCCCGAAGGTCACCTGAGTCCCCCACCGTCCTTAATTTAAGGAAATCTATATCACCAGTTGATAGTGTGTTGCATCAAACATTCAAGAAATAGTAGAATCTGCTAAGTTGAAACGATCAAAAGAGGTTATTACTGTTATGAACACCGTGACTGCATCAGTCAGAGGAGAAAATTTTTAAAATCTAGGTGTAAAATGCAACTTTCCAAACAATTGGGTATTCCGGCCAGGCGAATTTCAGGCGGAAAACGAATCAGAGCTAACATATTAAAAAACGAATCTTCGGCTTGGAATCTTACTTTACGTAAAACAAGAAGAGATGCAATTTCAGATGAGACAAAGAGAATAGTGTATGACTTTTGGTTATCTCCAGGTATTTCTCATCCTACTGGAAACAAACCTGACATTAACAGAGAAAGACTAGGTCCTAATATTTACGCTTCACATATGGCGCAAGTTATTGAAAAGACTCAGACTGATGTTTACATTGACTTTGTAGCAAAATATCCGAATATTAAAATCAGACAGAGAACTTTTGACAAACTGAAACCCTTTTTCGTTCGGCCTGTGTCGGAAAAAGATAGGAACACATGTTGTTGTAGATACCACATTGAGTCAAATCTTCTCCTTAAATCGTGTATGAAATTTCGCAAATCGAAAAATCAATCGGAAACTTCTGAGGTTGAATCATTTCCCGTTTAAGAAAATTTGGGGGAAATTATTGATGTAACTTTATGTCCAAATGTAAACGGTTCATATAAAAACTGTTGCCTCGATCGGAAGTGTACAGAGTGTGAAGTTGGGAAACTGAAGTTTTCTATGGATGAAACTGAAAAAAATTCTTCTGCTGCAGACGTATAATGGCAAAGATATGAATATGTAAATGAAAACCCAAAAGGCACGGCAACAAAACGTAGATTTACACTTGCTTAAAAGGTCACGAAAGTTGGTGAAATGTTTAACTATTTTAAAACACTACCGTATTAGAAACATTTCCTGCCCATCAACATCGTGCTAACTGGCAAAGTACACAGATGAAATCTCTTATTCAGAATTTGCCTCCAAAACATTGCATCTGTATACATGATTACTCAGAAAACTACCGCTGTGTTGAAAAGAATGAAATACAATCAAATTATTTTCCATCGAAACTTCTTTGAAACTATGCTAAGGGCCCACAAGATGCTGCTGGAGGATTTGTAAAACGGCAAGCAAATATTGCTGTTTTTACGAGGTAATACAATTATTCAGAACGCAAAGGATCTGTTTTCATTTTGTAACAATGACATAAAAGAACATAGAAGTGCTTTGCTTAAACGACGAATCTTCTGTTATGTAGTGTCGGTTGATAGAAATAACATTCGAAATGTCAAACCAAATTCAAACAATCGTAAAATTCATCATTTATATACTTCTAAAATCGGAAAAATGTAGTTTCCGATCTATCGTGTTACACATGTGACAAATATAGTGTCTGATTTATGAACATTGCTTACATACAGAGCATACTGGTCAAAAGCGATTAGTTAGACCCGTAGAAAAACCCTCAAATAATGCAGTTAATGAGGATAATTTGCGCTAGTTTTATCCTGCATTATCTCTTTTGTTTATTTGTGCAGATGTTGATGCTAAAAACAAAGTTACAATATCCGAGGAAACTCATTTGAATATATTGTCTGTACTAGACAACATGAATTAAAATCGAAATCAAACTGATTGCGCTAGTTTTATTCGCAACTCGCAGAGAATTAAGCTGTAATTCATATTTCTACTATTTTCATTTTTATTAACAATACCTGTCTTAACTTTACAACGTGTCACTCTTGGTCTCGCCCGTGATCTCTTATTCACAGAAATTTAAACGAATAAATTTATAAATATTACGAACGAACGAACGAACGAACTAACGAACGAACGAACGAACGAACGAACGAACGAACGAACGAAAAAACGAACGAACGAACAAACAAACAAACAAACAAACAAACAAACAAACAAACAAATAAATAAATAAATAAATAAATAAATAAATGATATAAAAAGTACACTATATCAGGCGACACCCTATCAACTTCTTTATTGACGACGTTAAAATGGTAATTTTTAGCGTTACGTAATTGGCAGCAGTTTCTTGCGCGACGTCAATACATATTTAAGCATGCGTCATTCTAACTATCCCAGCGACCGTCGTGATTAGGGTCGCATGTAAACTGAATTTACAATTACATATGCAATCAGTGCCTATCACCACTCATATTGTGAGTTCTAATTCCGCTCATGGTGTGGAGTACTTGATCCAATATTATGTGATACAGTCTGTCAGTGATTTGCAGCAGGTCGAATGTTTTTTCTGGGTACCCCGGTGTCCTCCACGATAAAACTGGCCACCATGATATATCTGAAATAGTGTTTAAAGTGACCACAACCCTAACCCTAACCCCAAATCTTGTCTGCAATAAAGTTTTGAGTTCGAATCCCACTCATGCCGAGGTGTCCTCAATACAACATTGTGTGATAAAGCCTGCATAAAGTGGCATTTGTGTTATTAAATATCATAATGTTCAATCGTGTATTTTGTAATATATGTAATGGGAGGAAGACTGTCTAAGTTGCTTAATTGTTTCTGATCATTGTGTCTTTTTGAACAATAAAACATGCTTAGAGTATAAGAATTGTTAGCATTTATATACCACTGTCAGTATATGGTGGTACTACAGTATGAGAAGAGAAACGTCTAACTAATTATATTTACTGAAGTAATATGAAGTAATATGAACTTATAGACACTATTGTATTTCAGTTATAGGACTTTATTGTGTGGGTGAGTCTGAATGTCAATACGATTTGTTTTACCCGACATTACTAAATAAATTCAAATCGAATGACCTTGTTTTCTTGGAATAAAGACGTTATAGACAATTGCATTTGCTATGACATTTAACTATGATGAAATTTGTAAAACAGCAGGACTGGAAATGTTGTGTAAAAAAATTGAGGACCACCTGTGGCTAAGAAAAATAGGCAGGATGTAACTTTGGATGAACTTTATTCCAAAGTGTTGCTAATATTGAAAAAAAATAAATAAAGGAAAGTCAAACATACAAAGTAAGAGACAATTTACAGTTCTAAAATCAACAAGTTTTGACACAACTGATGTTTCAAAGACTAGATTGTCTTCAACCGAAAAAAGCACCGGCCAAAACAAGAATAACTAGTTAATCTCAAATATGCAGTTGAACAAATGCAGGATTTGAGTTTTCTTCATAACATCGTTTACATTTAATAACATTAAGAAAACATGCCAAAATTCATTCGTGAAAAAAACACAAAAAACGTAGAAAGGGAAAAAATTGATACCCTTTAACAACATATTGATAACCACACACTTTCATGGCTTGTTACAGATATTCCAATAATACAGGTCGGTGTTAAACTAGTTTCTTGTGCTCAAAACATACGTTTGATTAACTACGTGAACATCAAACTAACTGAACTCTTTCTTTGAAAGGACACGAAGCAATCAAATGACATTTCTAAGTACTATATAAACTAATGTATACAATTATATAGCAGCGTCTATTTAATATATTGTATTACCATACTAAGTTCTTGAGTATTGTTGAAATGGAGGGGCTGAGGAATGGCGGACAAGTAATAATTATTGTTTGTTAATTCTTCTCAAATGTTCTCGTAGTACACTTTGCTATGATTCAGAAAATGATTTACTAATGAATAGGACATTCAATAACTGCATATATGTAAACTAATTTATCTGAAGATTCCATTAATACATTCATGTTGTTGTTATATCCTGTAAATGAATACGACAGCGTTAGTGCAAAATAAAAACCCTCACTACTATGGCTGTGCGAGTAGGGCTCCAATGAAGAGTACGCTGGTATCTGAGTATATTGTACCTGTGTATTTGTGATATATTAGTCGGAGACTAGATCTTGTAGAAGTGAATACCAAAAAAAAAAAGAAAAAAAAAAGGAATTGATTTGAGAGAAGCGAATAATCATAGGAATTCACTATTGTTTGGTATTTGTACAACCGTATGACGCGGTATTTTCGAAAATTCAATGTGTGTGATATTGCCGTCTATTTCAAAGCACAACATTATACTATCAAAATTAAATGTCAGATGAAAATCATTCTAACTAATCTCAGATATTGAAATGATCCTCCCTGTGCTCTGATATGTATCATGTAATGGTCACTTTCAGTAGACTTTTGTTATGCAATTAGAGGAATCGGTGTTTATTGCTAAGAGAGCAAAGCACGTTTTTTCCATGTTATTTGTTCTTCCACTTAGTGGTGTCCAACACGTCTTGACTATATGAGTAGCATGGCGTTTGTCTTGTAAGAGGTAGGAACTGCTTACTCTTCACGAGCCCCTGTGTTCACCCGGATTTTGATGGAATCCTAATTGCTCATCTTTTTAGTTTTTTGTTTTGTGATTTTTTGGTTTTGTTTGCCTTCGTCTTGTGTACCCAATGCTACCAGTTTCTTCATTGTCCATTGTCCATTCCTCGATTTTCTCTACTGCTTTTTTTTTCTGTTTTTGTTATCATCTAAGCATTTAAATCTTTATGTTGTACATCTTATCCATTAAACATCGCTGTTATTTCTGATTGTCAATTATATGAGTGTTGACGGTAATAAATGTTCCTCGATTGGAGACGCCTCTAATATAAGGTTCAATTCTGGTATGTATTTCCGCATAAGGCATTTCATTATGAAGCAGAACATTCGTGGCGTTCGAAAGCAAATATAAAGGTAAATAACAGTCACCAAATCAGAAAAAAATAGTTCAGCTGTTCTACTTTCAAGATGTGGTCAGACACTATTTGATTGAAGAAGAACAAGTCACCTGCACGTGACTGCTTTAACGAGATGCGCTTGATATTTGTGAACCACATGCCAGAAAACTGGAAGTTATTACAGGTATATTTTTAACTTGATTGATATTATCATGATCTGAATAATTCAAAGCCATTTGTGTACCTTTTGAAATATAACCCGTCATAACATGCCACATTCACAAACAACCCGTCATTCATTGATGCTGACATCAACAGCCACTACTCTGATACATAGTACGTTACGTAGGCGTTGCCATTGTCCTTATGATCTCAGCTATGTGTTCCTCTCTGAACATCTTGCCCATCTTTTCTGATTAAAGCCATCATTTTCTCTATTATCTCAATGGACCTGTCAACGACACAGCTTATGAAAGGGGGAATGATTGGCATGTTAATAACAAGTAAGTAATATATTGCCCCAATGTTCGTTATGGAATACCACCGAAGATAAATTCGTACCAATATTTAATAGCATTAGTCTGCTAGACAATATTAATACGATCTTATATGGGAATCGGAGGAAGGGAAAGGAAATACTGTACAATATGAATTATTAAATATGTCATTAATAGAAAACTTATAGACTGTATTTCCGGTTAAGGTTACAAACGAAACAAACATAGGATGTCCAAATCCCAAGAGATTTTCACACAACGAAGCCATGCATGCATAACAGGAGAATGCAATTGAAAGATAAACTACTTCTAATTGAGGTGATATGTCCTTAAAAATCTTGTGGTAAAGTACAGACATGGCCACTTGGTGTAAATTGTAGATCAATGCAGAGAGAAAAACATATCTTCCAAAATAGAAAAGGAACATACAATACTCATCGGAAGCAAACACAGAAAAGTAAAGATGCAGAACACGACACCGAATATTGTCTATGGTATTCTAAGCTGGAAACCTTGATTAAGTGATGACCAATCAACAATTATGTGCGTTGACCCTTGAACTCTCGCTATTACAAGTAGTACAGGTAATTAATGTATATATATTGCTGAACAATGAAAAACATAAAAACATTGAAAACACGACATTCAAATACGACACAACTGTATTCTATCTAAGTATCTTTAAACGGCAGAACCATTCTGATATAATGTTCTATGTCTAATTAATAGATGAGAAATACAATAGCATAGCTAATATTTAAAAATAAAGCAACAGCACAAAGCGTATGCATTCATTATGTATAAGGAATTACTGTGTTGATGTTTCAGCATTGTTTTCATTGAAATCTGAAATATCTAAGTTAGTTCACGTCGCGTTTCTGGAGTAACCTTTATCACTTATGTTCATAGTCAAAAGATTGGAAGGGAAAAGTACATATACGAAATTAAGCCATAGGGTCTAAATAGGATAGCTTAAATCGACCAATGTTACCTATTCCTGAGGAACTGTGTAATAAATTACACTTTTAAGGAACTTGACATTTTACGCAAAAATATATTTATTTTACTATGTCAGTGCAGAAGCACTGTCAACTGGACGGATAACATTGTCGGTGGCGACTAATGGTCCATCAGGAGAGGTATCGACTTACTGATTGTATTAAAACAAATGTAGATATCTAATGTAGTATGCACGCGCGCTTCTGGAATAACCTATCAGAGAGGTGTCTACTCACTGATAGTAGTAACAAAGGTATAGTTCTAACTTAGTATGCACGACGCGTTTTTGGAATAACCTTCAACAGGCATGCTCGTGGTCAATGATTGGACAGTCGAATTATTTACAAGTCATTGGGAGGAAGCGAAAACTATTGATTACAAATAAATGAAATATAAATAAAATCATATCTTGCATTTTGTTAGGTTATATATTATTGGTGGACACCAGAGTACTCGGAGAAAATTACCGACCTGCCTCAAGTCACTGATAACCTTTTATCACATAATCATAATGATATAATAAAATCGTAGCATGCAAATAATTATATGGGTACACCTAATCCTAGAATTGGTCGGTATTTATAGATTCAATATTATACATGTCTTCTGAAGTGCTCTGCTATATAAAATAGTGCCACAAATTATATCGTTAGAACAGTTCCATCATCCATCGGATAATTAGTAGATTTAGGTGCACAATTGATACCATAAGCACACCTATCACCGCTCACATCCTTTAATTTGTACACAGACTTCTCCTATGAATGCAAAGATGAGATCATGGAATAGTTTTCTACATGTTAGATAATGCTGACTCTCTCATTTCACAACTGCTTTTACAACTGTTTTGTCTGTTTTGTTCAAGTATTGTTATAAATACTGTTATAGTGACAGCCGGAGATTTTGAACCGTAATGAAAGGGGGGGGGGTGTGGGGTTTGGCGCTTTAAAATCTTATTCAACACACCATTTCTTTAGAAATGCCTGTACCAAGTCAGGGTCATTACGGTTTTCACAGTTTTCAGGTTGTTGACTGATTTTGTCTGTTTATATACTTATGAGTTTTGACTTTCCCTTTGTAAGATTGTTCGGAGTTCGGTAATTTGTTATTACCCTTATTAAATTAGTAGGATCGTTGTTGTTAAGTACGCGGAGTCCTACTTTAGAAAGGAGTGAGTATGATAAGGGTAGATTTTGGCCCAATCTCCGAAAATGTTTATATAGATATAATATTAAACACAATCATTGAAAGGTAAGAAAAATATTTTTTTTTATGATTTCACTTGTTCTTTGTTGCTCAGCAACGTAAATGGAGGAGGGTCCAATTAATCATTGGAAATTCAAATATGGTGGTTTTATTTTACATATCTTGCGTAGTCTTTTCGACAAAATGTTATATTCTGTGTATGTACACTCTAAAAAATAATATTCCAATTCTCTATGGTAGCATATATTATTTTTGTGTTGCTTTGTCACCATAGCAACGGTTTTGTAAACTTTAAATTAGCCTGTGTTATTGCAATTAATGGTTGAATTTTGACATCTACGATCTTTTGACTTGATATTTGATTAAGCGGTACATTTACTGTGAAGCTATACACACTACAAATGTCATTTCATATTTCAAAAATACATTTTGATATTTTTATTCATAGTTATGCCCCGTCCATAGCATCAGGTTTCCCTATGCACAGTATTTTCCTGTAGATCTCATGGACCTTTTATTTAATCAAGAAGAACAATTCTACAACAGCACCTTAACAGATCTAGAGACATCTTATCATTTACTAACCAGTATATATTATAAGACTTCCTTTAAACCTTACAATGTCCATAGTAACCAAATATTATCCCTAGCAACCACAGAAACTCGTCAATGCTGAGCTCTGCTTTTTTTAAATCTTTTTATAACCGAATGTTGATCTTTTTTTTTAATTCGTGAGAGGAAATTATTCTCAGTAATTAGAATGTCAAAGGAACCAAGTCAACTGCATAACATGGTAAAGCAGCGCTACAGCGCAGGAGAGGATATAATCCATGTTGAATAATTAAGAAATAAATCATGGAAGCCAGAATGTGTTGGGAATTTTAACATGGATTGGCGGATATTATATGTTATTAGTCTCGAGATGTTATAATCCCATTTTAAAGGGCAGTGGTTTTGTTTAATAGGTGATATATAACATCTAGAGACTGATAACATTTTTATCTGAATGTTCCAACATTAATAAGTATGTCCTCATTATAGGAAAAACATAAATACGTGTATCTTTGGACAAAGATCACAGAGAGCGATTATTGTTTTTCTGTCATCTTGTGAAATGTGTGTCGTCTGCTGTGCACAATGTAAATGGACAGCACATAGGTGAGAGCGATTATTGATTTTCTGTCACCGCACGGCTTCCCTGAAGTTTTAAAAGTACCTTTTTAGCCAATCAAAATTCTACTTGCCACGAGAACATCAGAGAATAGTATTTTATCCCGAGCCAGAGGCGAGGGATAAAATTTACTAATATCCGCTAATCCATGTTAAAACTCAAAACACATTCTGGCTTCCGTGATTTATTTCGATTCTGATATGTCTAAGAGTACAAATACGGTAGTATACTTTGATTGGAAGACGGTAATTTATATTTATGGTATCTTCAAATTTTTGTTGTTGAGAAAAGTAAAACGTGATAGATTATATAAATAGAATGCTTGGTAATACTGTATTATCGGTCATGGCCTTTTAAAGTAATACTACACATTTAACACTGACTCATAAACGATAGACTATATCAATGAAATTCTTAATAAGGATAACAAAAGGACCATTATAATCAAAACACCGAATATGTAAATCAAACCTGATATCCGTGTACTATGTTAAAACATGCACGTTATATCGTTATATGTACTGTATTAGATGAATTATGAATTATCAAATATATTATTTGTTTTGCCATACTTTTTTGAAATAAAGTGGTGGTGTTATCGGCAGTTATGTGTGCTAAACCATTGTACCACCACAACGTTAATAGTAACCTATATATAAATCAAATTTACGTTAATACAATTATTCATCGGGAATTCACTTTGCGAAAGAGATAAATAAGATATAGTTGTTAAAGAAAAAAAAAGAAAAAGTAAAGGGACTATATTAAATCCATAATTAAGCTGACGTTCACAGCTGATCGTATTCATCTCATGTTATCAGGAAAGATAGATAACTAAGCATTAGAGAAATCCGAAAGGGCAATCACGAATGGACAATCCAGAGAGACTGCCAACATAGTGTACACAAGACACAGGACGAAGACAGACAAAGTAAAAAACACAACACAGAAAACAAAAACTAAAAACCCAGACCCCACCAGCAACCGGGTGTGAACTCATGTGCTCTCAACGAGTATTCAGTTTCTGCATTTCACAAGACATCCGACATGTTATTCACATAGTCAAGACGTGTTGGACACCACTATGCGGAAACAAACACAAATAACATAAGACATCAGCCCTCCTTCAAACAACTTGGGGCAAATACGGACCGAACATCGTAGCTATGAGCAGTGAAGTTAAGGTTGTCCTGTTTTTTTTTCAACATAAATTTATGACAATTGATAACAATGTAATAGTTCATGGCGCAGACGTATGTTTTTTGAATAGCATTGTTGTACGACTTTGATAAATCTATACTCTGTCGTACTGAATATTAAATAATTATATGTTCGTTTTGATAGAATAGTAAATACGAAATAATGCAATTTATAAATTGATAGAAACAAACATAACAATTTCCAAGCATCTTGATTTTTGGTTATATGTCAATCTGTTTGCAAGAGGCGGGGATATGATACTTTTCCGAAAGGCGCGATCATTTCGCTCTTGCATTAGACAACACCTGAACAAAAGCTACGCCAAGACTCGAGTACACAGAAGTTTTACATTATTAATGTGGTGAGTATTTTTATTAATAGAAATTGACCTTCTATTTTATACCAAGATCCTACATGCATAAATGCACCGACGTTACGTTTTAAATGAAATAACCCCTACGCCATAGTCACGATCATTCTACTTCATGTATCAATGCATGTGTTACCCATTTTTTTCCGTGGGTAACAGATCGACAGTAAGAAAAATATGTTTGAATGCCGCAAATTTAATGTCTGAGTGCAAGTTCCTGTGACACGGTTCGGAACCCGTGGTAGTAATACATTACATCGTCAGTCTATCATGCATCATACATGTACATTTTTATTTATTTAATTAATTATAAACGAAAACCACGATTTGCTACCAACTTTAAGATAAAGAAACACTTCATTTCAAGTCGATAAGACATGAACATATTAATTAGTTTGTCTTCCACTGATGTGTATGTAAAATGGGGAGAGGTGAAATCTAAGCTAATTGTAGCTAAGTGAAACACTGGTCCACAACGGTCAGGTTGCAGGTTCCAATCTGGAGTCCTGGTATGGGTATACTGTCATACTTCTTACTCTTCGCTATGTTCATGAATTGAGTATCAGAAGATTGTTATTTGTATACTAGATTACTACTGAAGGGTGATACACAAATGTAGGAGCATTCGTGGTCGTTGTCGTATGCTAGTTGGATTAGCAATTACCTGTGCAATCAATGCGTATCACCTCTAAAGTTGCGAGTTGGAATCCCGATGATGGCGAGGTGTACTCGATACACCATTATGTGATTGAGTTTGTCAGTGATTTGCAACAGGTCTGTCGTTTTCTCCAGGTACTCCAGTTTCCTCTACAAATAAAACTGACCGCCACATATTTAACTGAAATATTATTGAAAGTGGCATTAAACACCAAAACACTAACCTTAACCCTACAAAAATGTATTTATATATATACACCTACCGTAATTATCATACAAAAATGATAATGACTGCAGGATAAATACTAAATTTTTATTTTATCAAAGTTCTGTCTTTAAGTAAATTTAACTTAATTATAGTTACAATTTCATTGTACTTTGTAATATTTTACATCTTTAATCTCTGACAAAATTTCACACACATGATTTGCAGGAACATCAGGAGACGCTTGTTGGTTTCTCTGTGTTATTAAGTCCATCTGATCATTGCATCAATTTAGAATTTTTAAATTGTATTAAGAGCATGTAAAAACGCATAATTTTTTTTATTTAAGGTGGAAATGTTGAATTTGTCTATTACATTTAGTTTGATACATGTACAGCGAGTCCTTTGACTAACTTGGTATTTTTTTCAGAGTTAGCACAAAGGAAAAACAAACAATGGATGATTTAAACTCAAAGAAGATTTAAATACCACAGAAGAATCAGCATACATTTTAAAGGAACAGGAATATTTGACTTAAAAAGAACCCAGATATATACTCATACATTTGCATCATCAGAAGTAATCGATAAAATATAATTTTGGAGCTGTTTGTATTGTACAGAGTCTGTGTGTATTACATGTGGTAGTGAACAGGACACATTATACAAGATTATCAATACAAAAATGTACATATGATGTAAAACAATACGTTTGATTCCTCATAGTCTACTTGCGATTTTTCATGTATAAATCCAAAGAATACAATGGTATGGATTCAATATTCAGTGATCAAAGACAGAAAAATGTGATGAATTAAGTGATTGGATATGTATTTAATGATTCAGAAACACATGAATAATTGTAGTTTTCAGTTCAGACAAGAAATCAGGATTCAGCCATACCTACATGTATATATTAAGATGCAGTAAACACTGAAACATAATTTTGAGATCGTGGAGATAATTTAATTAAATTGTTAATAAAATATTTGAAAGTGTAGTTGTTTCTTTTTCAGTACATTGTCCAATGACATGATATGTGCATAACAGTTCCCATAATTGTGTGGAAAACAATATTGTTGTAGTATTATTGGTACTTGTAAAGATATGCCACTTTATGACCCAAAAGTGTTTTATGTTATATACTACATACACAAACTTTTGATCAATCATTTGTCCATTGGAGGTTAGGTGTTTAACACCATTTTCAAAAATATTTCAGTTACTACTTTTGTGGCGGAAATTGGAGTACCCACAGAAATCCACAGACTTGTCGCAAGTCACTGACAAACTTTATCACATAATGTTTTATCGAGCACACCTCTCCATAAATGGATCCAAAAACTCTCTCTTGTTTGTTTTTGATTCTCTTTCCAACTTGGATTATGGTCAATGATATAAATATTGGATCTACCAAAGTCTTCCAATGAGTGCCCCGGCGACATCAAATGTTGACTCACTGGCATGAACGTCTCTTTCGTAAGGTCATTTCTGTGTCCATTCATTCTTTTACTGAATGGTTGGACATCTTTTCCTACGTATTGCGACCCGCAGACGTGGCAGTCAGGGAGGTAAACCGCATTAGGTGTTTTGCAATTGACATTGCAAAAGATCTTATACTACTTTCCTGTCGTCTTGCTATGAAAAACTTGTGCGTGTTGCAATTGGAGACAGCACTCGCAACGCTTGTCACCGCATGGCTTACACTGGCCGACCGTCGATGAAGGTCTATATACCGCAGTGTATCCGTAATGCGTTTAGGTTGCCAGAACGCTACAACGGGTGGTTCAGGGAACAATTTGGCCAGCGTTTCACTTTTTTCAATTTCTTTCCAATGATGACGGACAATTCCTGAAATTTTCTCTAAAGAGGGATGGCAAGTGAGAAGAAGGGGAACCCGTTTGTTGATTTTTTTTTCTTTGTACTCCATGAGATCATTTCTGTTATTTTCACTGGCCTTTGAAAACCCATTCTTTATAACTTTGTCATGATATTCCTGTCTCTTCAAATGATTGCGTAAATCTCTTAGTCTTTGCTTGGTGGTTTCAACAGTGGAACATATTCGTTTTACCATAATGGCTTGGCTTAATGGGATACTCTTAAAACAGTGCTTGGAATGGCAACTACTAATCACTGTTTTAAGAATATCCCATCTTTTAAATGAACAATTATTCATATTGTAACGTGCTAGGGTTGGTGAATACTGAGCAAAATGTGAAAGACGTTCTTATTCCAGGATGTCAAATTTATGTAATGTATCTTTCTCTGTCTTGTGTTCTTTTGACCTTCCGAGACCAAACAAGGAGGAACACTAGTGACAATAATCACAGTGAAATGAACAAGATTAGACAACTAACCCTGAAGTTTGTTGAAATTGATTTGTGCTTGACACTCAGTTTAAATCATGTGAATAAAGTTTACCATTACAAAAACATGTATTAATAATTGGGCATCTAACAGGGTCAAGGGGAAGATAATCTGCCAAAAGATTAATTAACTCTGCACAGAATATCAAACACAACACAAAATAAAGGGCTGAGGGGAAATAGAACTATTCTCACGATCAAGTCTGTGTGATGTGTATACACAGCTTCTCTTGCGCGTTCAACGGAATAGATAGCCAAGATGGAGGATAAACACTCCAACAATTATGGTTAATTTGCACATTCAACGTCACTTGAGAAGTGAGATTTGGAGGATATTGGTAACACAGACTCTCTCACGAGAACAGGAACTAAACCAGAATAATCAACAACAGGTCAAGCAATATTGGAGATATCTGTTAAAGAATGAAGATAATAATGTGAGCAAATATTTTATTACTTTTGTCATGTCAATTTCTTCACAATTCAATTTGTTTCACATCAATTTACAACAGATTTTAATTATTCAATATTCTGAGGTTAAATACTATTTGTTTTCTATAACTTTGGGTATTTGTTTTGCCACGGTGTTCAACCATTGTTACTAACACTAATTATTGTTTACTATTGTTAACTAACACATTTATGTTCACTAACACAATTGTTTTAATTGTATTAAATGGAATATTTATTAAAAATACTGGATTTCTGGAAATCACAGGAACCCAGAAAATACTTTTATCTATTTTATTTGCACCTAATCCCTATTCCTATAGCCTATCTAAAGAAATGAAAACTATTTCTCTACAAAGACATGAAATCTATGTCATCGTAGGGTTTAAACAAGCAAATGAAAAATGAATAACTTTACTAGGATTTACAGGAAATAACAGTAAATCCTGATTCCTAATGTCCAGTCCCTATAAGGTCCTATCTCCTACAACGTGAATAAGAGGAGGGGGGTGGGAAGGGCATAAACTTTATTAATGGATAACATAGCAAAAGGGATTCATTAACACAAATGCAAAAAAAATACTATCTGACTAAATAAAAATATTCAGTATACCAGATAAACTCTGACCTGAGCTTGAACTAACATGGCCCAGATAAGTCAGGAAAATACTTAAAATGAATGAAATTTGGCAACTGAACCAAGACTACTTAAGTTCAGTTGATAAATTCCAATAGTGTTGAAAACCTAACAAATAATTTAGCAACAAGACTAAGATAACATTAGTCTGTTGAAAATGCCAAATTCTAAAGAATTGTGAATTGATTCAAATAATGAGTATGCACTCTGAATCTAGAAACTAACCAAGTCTCAGGTATATTGGTAGAATCCACAGGTAGCATTCAACTGGCAAAACCAACTGGTAGATAACTGGCAGGAACGTAAAATTGAAATAACTAACAGGCGGAACCTTTGTAAACTGAGGATGGAACAGAACCCTAGAACGCGGAGAAAATCCTTTATATATGAGCCAGTCCCGATGACCTATCGGTATTGTCCTAACAACAATCGGGAATGATCTATCACCGATCGGGGATGTGGGGATTTGTCGGGGAAACTATCGGGGAATGCAGAAACGTAACTCTAATGGACCAAAAAGTAATCCCCGATGAAGCGAATAAAAATAAACAAAAGTGGAATGTCAATAAAATAACATCTTTACGGAATACAAAAATCATTTAGCTTCATATTTCAATGAAAATCTCAAACTTTTTAATTCAATAAATAAGTTTATTTTCTGTCACAAGCGTTGCATATTCTTACACACATAAAATCGTTTCCAATGACTCCAGACATCAAGCGCCGAAATGATATTGATTGACCGAGATACACAAGGTCACACACAAGTGTTAAATAATTTGCATAACACAACAACATGGCGAAACTCGATGTCGAAGAGTGGCAGACTCTAATAACACAGCGTAAAATAACGCTAATTAATATGATTGAACACCGGGAAAACGATTAGAATAATTAGGTGAGGACTTCGGAAAACTGCCAAAGTTGATAAAAATAGATGACATGTCCAAAGGTGAAATTAAATCGCCAAAGCTTTGACCAGAAGGTCAATCAAAAATAACACGTGGTAGGCCCAGTTAACAAATTTTCGATTCTTTATATTTGCCCTCACTTAAGTTTTAAGTGTCCCCACGAAAATTCTTCTAATAAAAAATATTATACTAAATTTTTAGGCAGTAACAAATTAACAGCAATAACTAGTAAAATAAGGTAACAAATAAATTTTTGAACACATTAGGGCTTGTTTGCACCTTCCAATCGTACAATAATTCTCATTAACCTATCTTATTAATTTGCTTGCTTATTCACTAAAAATTATACATTTCATCACAAAAATTAAAATGTAAAAATCAGTTACTTTTCATTTTTATCTTAATTATGCAAATTGTTTTTCTATTTAATTATTTCAGGCAAGAACTCAACAATTATTCCTGAAGAAGTTTAAGCAGCAAAAATAAAAAAATGGTAAGATATTTACTGACAATAATTTGAACATTTCTTTCACAAAACAAAATCTTTTGTCCAACATTCAATTCATGTTTACATGGTATTCTCAAAAATACTTGAACGTTAAACACAGATCAAGAAAAGCGAAGCACACTTTTCATGCAATCACTAGATTGTAAAATACAAGGGAAGTAACTCTCAAATGTTACTTCTAAATACATAAAAACTACTCGGGCTCAGTGCTTATATTTTACAATCACTAAATTGTAAAATACAAAGGAAGTAACTCTCAAATGTTACTTCTAAATACATAAAAACTACTCGGGCTCAGTGCTTATATTTTCATAATGTCTCGCACTGATACATTCTCATTTGAAAATATATCAATTACAACTGTAATTAAGATATAAGGCCAAGGATTCCTTGTACCTCATTAAATTTGAAACAATAAATGACAATTATCACCATCTAACAATAGATATCAAATAACTTGGCACTAGATGGTACGTAGCACCAGAAATGGTAATTTTATACTGGACAGACACAGTTAAATTACCTGCAAAATTTAAATATAACATATACAAATTTACCTGTCTATACCTGTAAATTATAGGAAATATTATAATTTACTACTAAATAAATTTCTATAAAATTTTACAATTATTGTCTATAATTATAGAATGTTCATAACACAAATGTCACTGAATCCTAGCAATGTACTGTCCATAAATTATGGTGATGTTCGCACACAAGATCTCTTCATGTATTCGGATAATGTTCGTACACAAGACATCTTCATAACTTCGGATAATGTTCATACACAAAACATGTTCATAATTTCGGATAATGTTCATACACAAGACATGTTCATAATTTCGGATAATGTTCATACACAAGACATGTTCATAATTTCGGATAATGTTCATACACAAGACATCTTCATAATTTCTGATGACCTGTATGTAATCAGATTTCTGTAGTAAATTCATTAAATCCACCCAATTTTAGTATTTACATTTTTTTTTTAATGCCTCATACTCATGATTCAGGATATAGGGTCAAGGATTCCCTATAACCAATAAAATTTGGATAAAAATAGGATAGCACTAGATGTACATAGTACTACAAAATTACTTGACTGGACAACACAGTCAGTTAATATTAAGTGCACCAAAACTAATTGTAAGTAATAACAATATAACAATACAATTAATAAACAAAATGGAAATTGTCCATAAAATGTTCACTTCCTGGATTTCTTGGTTATATTAGACTTTATTTTTTTTACAGGTGACACAGACTTTTCCTGAATAAATTTACGTTTCAACGGTCTGTTAACAGGATTAAATGGTGGTCTATTAAATGGTGGTCTATTACGGATTGGTGAACGTGGTGGAATGTATCTGTTGTGGTTGTAAACGGGACGACATTTTGATGAGAATAACTATGCGGACTGCAATTTCTATTTTCTCCATTTGATCATGGTTGCGTTTTAGCTGATTCGATATTTCCTTGAGATAATTATTTGTTTTCTGTCCAACTTTAATAAGCACTTCTAAAACTGATGGTAATGTAGGGTAATCCGAGGAAGTTTGTGGTAAATCAAAATTTTCGGACGTTTCCAAAAGTTGGTGGCGCAGATCCAGTTCTATGTCATTGTCAGGCGGAGGAATGGGAATATCAGGAAGCACAGGTCTTGGAGTAATATATGGAGGTGAACGTAGAGGTTCTGGCAGTGAAGGCATAACATCTTCAGATAAAGCAATAAGTTGATCAGCAAGGTTATCCAAAACAATCCTAGGCGGAGAGTATGAAACAGTAGGAGGAACCACAGGTTGAATTAGTTTCAGTGTGGAAGAAGCAACCACGGCAGTTGACTTCTTACACTTAGAAAACCAATGAGCATTGGATTCAGCTGCCTCCCAGCGTTTCAGATCCCTCTCAGGATCAACTTTCCTGAAGTTTTCATTTTCTATAATATGTTGGTCATCGGACCCTAAATAATTACCATCTTTCATAAATTCTTCTTTGAGTGCATTGTGAGGCTTGTGAAAGGAACCATGCCTCTTTATTAATTGAAAATCATGGCTATGGAAGCTGCAAATATTACAATGATATTGTGCCTCGTGAGCGGTGACATGCTTGGTTCTAAAGTGTTTTAATGCTGTTTTCCTCTCTCCCAGGAAGACACATATGGTGCACTGGTACACCCTACCTCTATCAGGCTTTACTATTTTATCCATATCTGGAAAATATAGATGACACTATGGTAAGTATATTTGTCATATATCATGTATATATATTTTATTTTACATAAGTAAATTGATTGAACACCTGTGGCTGCTGGGCAATATTTCTACTGGGTACAAGGTTTAAGTACAATACTGATATAAATTTGCACAAAAGGAAAACACATTTATGCAATAATTCATTTATGGCTTATTTTTCAGTAATTTCTCAATCCATTTTGGGGTACTATCAGCGAGGTATGGTTTAAGTTTGTCATGGTTGACCACTTTTGAGTTTCCAAGACCATTAACTTGTATTTGAGAGTTAATGTCATTCATTTTCTTTGTAATTAAACATGGTCCAATATACATGGGTTGTAACTTGGGACTAATTCCTTGACGTCGCATCTCGTCTAGATACCAAACCTTATCATATACCTGATATGGTGTAAAATTTACTTTATTATTATAAAAATCTTTTTCTGCGTTTTGCACTTATAGACAAATTCCGTCGGGCAACTTCATGGGCTTTCTGTAGTCTTTCCCTGATTTGTAGTGCATGTCCACCCCAATTCATGGGAATGTCACTTTCTCCGTTCAAAGGAGCACCTCCTTTGATAACTTGTATAGGTAATCTCACTTCTCTGCCAAGCAGTAGAATATTTGGTGTCAGTCCAGTGGACTCGTGTGGTGTAGCCCTATAAGCACCAGCCAAACATCCAAGATTCAAGTCCCACCCAGTCTGTTCACCTCTTAAGAATGATTTAATCATGGACAACAGGCTGCGATTGAAACGTTCAATCTGTCCATTACCTTTAGGATTTCTGGGACTGGCTCTGGTCTTTCTTATCTCCAACAGTTGACATAATTCTTGGAATATATCGCTTTCAAAATTGCGTCCTTGGTCTGAGTGTATTGACAAGGGACAACCATATCGACAAATAACTTCATTCAAAATGGCATTAGCACATGTTTCAGCTGTTTGGTTGGGCACTGGAAAGACTTCTATCCATTTAGTAAAGTAATCTGTGACGCCGAGAATATATCTGTTCCCTCTAGGTGTAACAGGAAGTGGACCTAATATATCTGTAGCAAGACGATCCCATGGTGCACCAGTTGGCATATTCCCAAGTGGAGCCTTGAATGTCTTCTGTGGGGGTTTAATAGATGCACAGATCTCACACTTACTGATCCAAATGCGAATGTCTTCTCGCATTTCGAACCAATAAAATCTCTGTTTTATTTTTTTCTTGGTTTTCTTATTCCCTAAATGCCCAGATACAATAGAATTATGCATCTGTTTTAGGACATCTTCCTTCATCTTTCTAGGGGTCAATAACTGGTAGTAATGACCTGTGTCGTCATGTTTATGAAATTCCTTATACAAAAGACCGTCTATTATTTTTAGAGATCCCCATAAAAACCAATAATGTCTGGTAGCTGGGCTGTTTGTTTCTATTTCCTTTCTGTCTGGTCTAGTCTCTTGTTTCTGCCATTGACGAATGGGTCCTATGTCTTCGTCTTTTTCTCGCATAGACTGCAAATTCATTCGAGTATATCCAGCTGGCCAAATGGTCCAGTTGTCTTTTTCTTTCTGATTTCTAGTCTTGACTATATTAACAAGGTCAGATTCTTTTTCATTCGAATCTTGAACATTATAACATGGTAATGAACTTGACATATTCTCTGCTCTTTGCATACATTTAGCACAAGGGCCACATTTTAAATATTCTAAATTGTCAGTTTGTGGACAGTCACATTCTCTAGGGTTTAGACATCTTGACATTGCATCTGCATTACCATGTTTGTTACCAGGACGATACTCAACAGTAAAGTCAAAGGCGGATAGGATTTCAACCCACCGTGCAATCCTTCCTTTTGGCTCTTTTAAACTAAAAAGCCAGATCAATGCTTGGTGATCTGTCCTGACAGTAAATGTTCTACCTAACAAATACTGTCGATAATATTCAATAAAATAACGGACAGCTAACAACTCCTTATCCGTGATGCAGTAATTTCCTTCTGCTCGGTTAAGGGTACGACTACCATAGGCAATTACTCTAAGGTGTCCGTCTTGAATTTGACTCAATACAGCACCAATAGCTGTGTCACAGGCATCAGTATCAAGTATAAAATCTCCTGTATCTCTAGGATATGCCATTAGTTCAGGACTTACAAATGCTTGTTTTAACTTATCAAAAGCTTGTTGACAAGAATCTGACCACAGAAATTTATTTGATTTCTTAGTCAGTTCTGTTAAGGGTTTCACCAACAGAGAAAAATCCCTTATAAAACGGCGGTAATAACTTCCTACGCCCAATATTTGGCGTACTTCTGACACATTTGTAGGGATTGGCCAAGAAAGTATTTTGGCAACATTATCAGGATTTGGTCTGATTCCTCTTTGCGAAACAACATGGCCCAAAAAGGCGACTTCAGATTTTAACAGGTGGCATTTCTCAGGTTTCAACTTAAGACCAGCATCAGAAATCCTCTGAAGAACCGTCTCAATCCTCTGAATATGTTCAGAAAAATTTGAACCAAAAACTATTATGTCATCCAAATAGATCAGACAAATCTGCCATTGTAATCCATTAAGGACTAATTCCATTAAGCGTTGACAAGTTGGGGGTCCATTACACATACCCATTGGGAGGGTAAGATATTCATATAAACCATACTTGGTGACAAAGGCTGTTTTTGGAACATCTTTAGTGGAAACAGGAATTTGGTGAAAACTACTAGTTAAATCAAATGTACTAAATAGAACGGCTCCTGAGACAGTATCCAAACAATCCTGAATTCTGGGCAGGGGAAAAGCATCTTTCTTTGTTACAGAATTAAGTTTTCGGTAATCTACACATGGTCTAACTGTCCCATTCTTCTTCATTACTAATAATAAAGGACTGGACCATGGAGAGGTGGACTTTCGAATAATCCCCTGTTTCTGCATCTTATCAATAAGATTCTTTTCTTCATTGGCATAAGCCATGGGCACCCTACGAGGAGGCTGTTTTATAGGTTTAGCATCTCCAGTGTCAATGTGGTGTTCTACTAATGTTGTTCGACCAAGATCTATCTCATCTTTGGAGAAGGTATTTGAGAACTTTTGAAAAAGTTCAGCCATAATTTGGCTTTCTTCAGGCGAACATTCTTCTGTCGATTTCTGGAACAAGTCTTGCAAATGTGGTTGAACTATTCCACTTTTACCTCCATCTGCCGTTCCTTTCTTTGAAATATTCCTAATAATTCCAGTATTAGTTTCCCATTGAACATGGTTACTCTTTTCCTGTGCTTTTAAACGTCTCACTTGATCGAAATTATTAATTTCTGTCATATCTTCAAATTCTTTTAACATTTTGGGCTCATTTCCAAGTTTTTCTGCTTCCCCTATGATTGTGTCTTGTGATATTGTAACTTTCTTATTAAAAGGGTTCAGGATACATACTTTATTAGTAACATCTTGACTAATGTCTACCAAAGTAGGGGCCATAACAACAGGAAACTTTTGAAGAAAATCTTCCACAGGTTCTAATAATAAATCAGAAACAATATCTGGACTGTCATCGTCATATCTGTCAACAAAAACATCAACTAAAATTTCACAAGAAGGGGGTATTTCATAATTATCAGCAAGACGTACTTTTCTGACTTTTTCAGGTTGGCCAATTTGGGTACAGTGGATACAGGAACCACCTAGCAGCATAATTCCGTCGCTTAATCTAAGATCAGCGGGTCCCCATTCTGCCTTCATTAGTACATCAAGACCTAATAAAGCTTCATCCTCAATATCTGCAACTATTAACTCAATATCAAAATTCAAGTCTCCTAACTGAATATCAAAAATGGCCTTCCCTAACTCCTGTAGGGGCTTACCATCTGCACTAGCTAGGGTATTGGACTTTTTCAAATAGGGTTTCTTGGACTCCGGAATTTTACTAATAGCCTGTCTAGATAACACTGTCCTAGCAGCACCCGTATCAACAGTAAAATTTATTTCCGATCCTTGAACTTGTCCCATGACATAAACTCCATCACTTCTAAGAACTTGACGTCCAATAACATCACAACTAGGCAATTTTTGTTCAGTTCCGTCGTCACGGTTAGAACAAGTAATGTCTTTCCCAACCTGGGAAATACAAGGTTTCACTATTGAATCAAATTGAACATTTTCAATTTCACTACATTCACAATTTTCTAAATTTGTCGAATTAGAGCTGCTAGTTGGGGCCTGTACATCATCTATTTCCAATGTTTGACCTTCTTGAAAATAATGGGTCTGCTCTCGGCCATCAGAGTTGACCCTCTCTAGTTTAAACTAAAACCTGGGGCATGACAAGAACCTCTGTTGGGGCTAGGAGCAACACAAACATTTGTATTGGATTTTTGTACTGGACTATCTTCTTTCCATATCTTGGGCATGGACTCTGGTGTCTGTCTAGACTCATGTCCTTCAAATGGTCTGTCTGATTGTCTGTTACCACTATAACTATCGGGTTGTCTATTTGGGTTACTGTAGCAACTTCGTGCAAAATGACCTGGCTGGTCACAATAATAGCAGAGCATAGAGTTCCTTTGTTGCGGAAATTTATTGTCCCTCATACTGGCCTTTGGAGTTCTGTTATTTCTGTCTATGTTAACAGAATAATGTTTACCAAAGTTCTGCCTTCTTTCATAATTTGTGTCTTGTCGATTCAATTTCTCAAACATTTCTTGGCATATCTGTTGGATTTCATTTCTACTAACGGATAAAAAGTCTTGAAGGGTCCCATTTCTGTACTCTGGTTTTGGAGGTACATTCGCGGGAGGCTTTCGGCCATTTAATTTCCCTGTTTTGACTGTCTGTCTTGGCTCTTCAGTCGTGTTTCTCTTTACTTGTCTCACACGTTTATTTCGACCATGATAATAGATGTCCTCAGTTTTGGGATAACTTGTTGCCTCAATATATGCAATAACTTCCTGGACAGCTTCCTCAATAGTTTTAGGATCTTTGCTAAGCTCAATGTGGACTCTGGCCTTATTGTCCTCCAAACCCATTAGAAATCTCTGTAACAGATCTTCCTGTCTAATAATTGATGCTCTATGGGCATACGCCTTATCATAAATGCGCTTTTATTCTGCTGCGTACATTTATGGGGTTTCCCCGGCTCTCTGGTTTCTACGATTGAACAAGACCTTGTAATTCTTTCTACTTTCATAAACACCAAACCTATTGCCTAATTCCTTGACAAGCTTCATATAACTGAGTAATGTCCTTCCCTGCAACTGGTCAAATGTAAAATCTCCAGCTGCACCTTGCAATCTGGGAAGCAATTCTTGAAGTTTTCTGTTCTCATTCCACTGTTGAAGGTGGCTCACAGCTTCAAATATGTTGATCCAGACTTCCCATTCTTCTTTACCAGTAAACGCTGGTAGTTTAGCAACAGTGTTGCCGTCGCTTCTGCTGCGTCTGGGCTCAACTATGCGACTAGTACAGATACTGTCATCATCAGACTCACAAGTGCTTATTTCTTCTGATGATGATAAAGAGTTATCATGAAGCAGACCCGAAATGGTTCTTCTGGGTATATTGTTGGAACTGCTGGACTTCTGTTCTCTAACTGTGGCATTATGGGACTGGTTGGCAGTTTTTGATGCCTTCTTCTTTACAAATTTATTCTCTGGGATGGGTGTGCCTTTTAGTTCAGCAAAAGCTGACTGTATAGCTGATACAACCTGTGTTGTCATTTCTTGAAATGCATTTTCTATTACCCCATACAGTCCCTCATGATCACCTTGTGGAGCTTTCTCAATAATTTCAGGCATACTATCTGCTTGTACATCTGGTTTTCGATACCTAGGAGTTGTTGGTCTTCTAGGAGAGGCAGTAGTTCTGTCAGAAAGTTTATAAGTCTTTTTCATTCTTGGTCTTAGGGTCATGGTCATTTCATCATTATCATCATAATATTTGGCCTCTGCTGTAGCCTTACTTGTAGTTGGGCGTAAGGTCATTTCCTCATTATCAGTGTCATCTTCTGTATTCACAGTCTCATAAGCTTCACTGTCTTCAGTGGTGGCGACAATGGTGTTCATATCGTCTTGTGTCTTAGCTGAACTAAACGTTCTCTTTTTGACCATTTTGACGGTATTCACTTTTGTTCGTATAACTGGATCTACTAGATAAGCTAGCAGATCCCGCCGAGGATGCCAAAATTATGTAACGTGCTAGGGTTGGTGAATACTGAGCAAATTGTGAAAGACGTTCTTATTCCAGGATGTCAAATTTATGTAATGTATCTTTCTCTGTCTTATGTTCTTTTGACCTTCCGAGACCAAACAAGGAGGAACACTAGTGACAATAATCACAGTGAAATGAACAAGATTAGACAACTAACCCTGAAGTTTGTTGAAATTGATTTGTGCTTGACACTCAGTTTAAATCATGTGAATAAAGTTTACCATTACAAAAACATGTATTAATAATTGGGCATCTAACAGGGTCAAGGGGAAGATAATCTGCCAAAAGATTAATTAACTCTGCACAGAATATCAAACACTACACAAAATAAAGGGCTGAGGGGAAATATAACTATTCTCACGATCAAGTCTGTGTGATGTGTATACACAGCTTCTCTTGCGCGTTCAACGGAATAGATAACCAAGATGGAGGATAAACACTCCAACAATTATGGTTAATTTGCACATTCAACGTCACTTGAGAAGTGAGATTTGGAGGATATTGGTAACACAGACTCTCTCACGAGAACAGGAACTAAACCAGAATAATCAACAACAGGTCAAGCAATATTGGAGATATCTGTTAAAGAATGAAGATAATAATGTGAGCAAATATTTTATTACTTTGTCATGTCAATTTCTTCACAATTCAATTTGTTTCACATCAATTTACAACAGATTTTAATTATTCAATATTCTGAGGTTAAATACTATTTGTTTTCTATAACTTTGGGTATTTGTTTTGCCACGGTGTTCAACCATTGTTACTAACACTAATTATTGTTTACTATTGTTAACTAACACATTTATGTTCACTAACACAATTGTTTTAATTGTATTAAATGGAATATTTATTAAAAATACTGGATTTCTGGAAATCACAGGAACCCAAAAAATATTTGTTACCTACTTTTATCTATTTTATTTGCACCTAATCCCTATTCCTATAGCCTATCTAAAGAAATGAAAACTATTTCTCTACAAAGACATGAAATCTATGTCATCGTAGGGTTTAAACAAGCAAATGAAAAATGAATAACTTTACTAGGATTTACAGAAAATCACAGTAAATCCTGATTCCTAATGTCCAGTCCCTATAAGGTCCTATCTCCTACAACGTGAATAAGAGGAGGGGGATGGGAAGGGCATAAACTTTATTAATGGATAACATAGCAAAAGGGATTCATTAACACAAATGCAAAAAAAATACTATCTGACTAAATAAAAATATTCAGTATACCAGATAAACTCTGACCTGAGCTTGAACTAACATGGCCCAGAAAAGTCAGGAAAATACTTAAAATGAATGAAATTTGGCAACTGAACCAAGACTACTTAAGTTCAGTTGATAAATTCCAATAGTGTTGAAAACCTAACAAATAATTTAGCAACAAGACTAAGATAACATTAGTCTGTTGAAAATGCCAAATTCTAAAGAATTGTGAATTGATTCAAATAATGAGTATGCACTCTGAATCTAGAAACTAACCAAGTCTCAGGTATACTGGTAGAATCCACAGGTAGCACTCAACTGGCAAAACCAACCGGTAGATAACTGGCAGGAACGTAAAATTGAAATAACTAACAGGCGAACCTTTGTAAACTGAGGATGGAACAAAACCCTAGAACGCGGAGAAAATCCTTTATATATGAGCCAGTCCCGATGACCTATCGGTATTGTCCTAACAACGATCGGGGATGTGGGGATTTGTCGGGGAAACTATCGGGGAATGCAGAAACGTAACTTTAATGGACCAAAAAGTAATCCCCGATGAAGCGAATAAAAATAAACAAAAGTGGATTGTCAATAAAATAACATCTTTACGGAATACAAAAATCATTTAGCTTCATATTTCAATGAAAATCTCAAACTTTTTAATTCAATAAATAAGTTTATTTTCTGTCACAAGCGTTGCATATTCTTACACACATAAAATCGTTTCCAATGACTCCAGACATCAAGCGCCGAAATGATATTGATTGACCGAGATACACAAGGTCACACACAAGTGTTAAATAATTTGCATAACACAACAACATGGCGAAACTCGATGTCGAAGAGTGGCAGACTCTAATAACACAGCGTAAAATAACGCTAATTAATATGATTGAACACCAGGAAAACGATTAGAATAATTAGGTGAGGACTTCGGAAAACTGCCAAAGTTGATAAAAATAGATGACATGTCCAAAGGTGAAATTAAATCGCCAAAGCTTTGACCAGAAGGTCAATCAAAAATAACACGTGGTAGGCCCAGTTAACAAATTTTCGATTCTTTACAATATACACGTCGACGTTTAAGGTTTAAAAGGAATACATTACTTGGTTCTATTTTAATCTTGCCTTATTTTTTGCTTAGTTAAGTTGCGAAGGACACACATGTCTCAACCAGGAAGTTTATTTTATTGGCTGATCAATTAGTACAAGTTGTAAAATACCATACCCTTGGGTTTAAAAAATAAATGCAAAGCCATTGTCAATTAAAGTACGGGTTATATTTTTGTGAGTACGATCTCCGGTGGTATCACAGCAAATATTATGAAATTTGTCTTTATATTTCTCGTCTAAGTACATCACATTAGGAGTAAGAACAAAGACTGGTTGGTTCGTTACTAGTTTTACACCAAAGTGGTAATCAGAACCCTCAAATTGAAGGACCGACAATGCAATAGCCAAAATAAAACGATAAATCGATAAAACGACAATGGGGTACAAAATACTGACGATCGAGCAACGCGAACCCCACTTAAACAGGGGGTGTTCCATATTGTACTTAATTCGCCGTGACTTGGTAGGAGGGGAGGCAGAAAGTGAAATTATGTATTCATGCAAGAGCTTTCCACCTGTGAGTAAAACGCAACCTTCACATATAACCTGTCGAACAGCGTTACTATATAACGTTTATATGAACTCATGTGCTTCAGAAGGGTAGGCTGTTCCTGCTCCATTAGCGCTACTCGTCGTGTTACTCTAATTACAAACCTATTGCATTTTCTGGTTACCGGACCCTGATCTTAAGGTGTATCTGTTTAATATATGATATAAAACATTTCATATGGTTTGTATTGCTTCCTAATAGCCAATGAATTGCCACTGATCACAATGTAGTGCTAAAAGGTTTAAGAATCTTGATATTTGTTTTAGAGTGCAAATTAAACGAGCACAAATCAAATACATACTAAACAATTCAACCCAAATTAGATATGAAAACAATTGTTCAGTGAGTGATTATTGTTCGACGCCAATTTTATTTGTAGCTATATCGTGGCGTAAAGAAGTTAATTTCCAATGAGATGATGATGAGGTCCGCTTTGTACTAGACCAACACGTTCGATTTCTATAGTAGTAGCTCTTTCTCCGTAATGCTGAGTGATTAACGGAGAGGTAGCACATACGAAGTTTTGGTTTGACCGAATCGGGCTCGAACTCACGATCTACCACACTCAAAGCGAACACGTTAATCATTGCAACATTGATGTGGCTCACACTTATCTACATGGGTATACTTCTCTGCAGGTTGGTGCTGCGACCAGATAGTATTATACTATATAGATCTGTAAATATCGTCTATATTGGCATATGTATGTCTATTTAAGTTGAATTGTTGGGGTTCTGATATATGGAGGGCATCGTGTACAAAATAATATAACTGTTGCATAAAGATATGTTGTGCTTTTTGTGTTGTTTGTCTTCTTCCTATGTCTTGTGCACCCACTGTTACCAGTGTCTCTTGATTGTCCACTCTGGATTTGTCCTGTGGGTTTCTTTAACGTTGATTTGCTCATCTCTTTAGTTTTCTGTGTTGTGTCGTGTTTTTTTTTCTATCTTCGTCATGAGGCTTGTATGTCCAATGTTGCCTCTACCTCTCGATTATCCATTTTTGATTCTTTATTTCAATTATTGCGTTTTTCAATATATCTTCATATGTAAACTGATATTGAAAAATAAAATAAATAAATGAAAACAGTTTCGTTTAAATAAAAACGTAGATATCAAATATAGTGCTCCCGTCGTGTTTCTGGAATATGCTTCATAAGGTTCGCTCAAGATCGAAAGATTTAAAAGGCTTAGTTTAATTAATATTTACATTGTTTAAGAACTGTAAATTTTAGTAATAAATACATATCTAATAAACAATTAGCTTTATTAGCGATGAATAAGCCCATCGTCATTGGTAGCACGTCTTTCAATATTTTTCTTCAATTTGAATTTGTTAAAGTTGTTATCGTTTACTTATTTAACATGGCGTTAGAAGTATTTTAAAGCTGTATATTATAAACTATATCAGGAGGATCGATATGAATTGTTAAAAGTAAATAAACGACAGAGAATAGTGAACGGAAAATCAGGAATATACAATCCAGAGAAACTGGGAATAAAGGGTACACAAGACGAGGACAAACAAAACAAAATCACAACGCAATATATGTTGGACACCACTATTCGTAAGCAAACACAAATAACGTAAATAAGACATCAGCCCTAAAACATTCTTTTGAGAAATGCATTTATCATGTTTAATTTGTTAATTTTCGATTTGTTAGATCAACGACACTATAATATTGATAAATTTTACGACTATTTGCTTCATACAAAAAAAATGAAGAAAACAAAGCAAGTCTATACTTTCATTCGTTAATAATATTGTGATTAGGTTTTAGCTATGAGAGGGCTCCAGGTGGCTCAATGAGTTAGGTAGTTGGATTAGCTAACAACTCATACAAGCCTATCACCAATACGGCGTGGGTTCGCGCTCGGCTTTGTAAATTACAAAAAGTATGCACTCGACTCGCAGTCGCAAGTGATCAAGTTTACCAGTGGCTTGCCCATGGTCAGTGGTTCTCTCCGGCTACTGCGGCTTCCTTCAACACTAAAACTGGTCGCCATGATATAGCTGAAATATTGCTAAAGGTGGCGTTAAGCACATTAAGTCAATCAAATCAGTTCGCTATGAGAAATACGGATAGCGATGATAGCGTGGATATCTAACTTAGTGCGACACGCTCAACAGTCAACACTCATAGTCAAAAGATTGGAAAGTCAAATAATTTCAAATAAATAATTCGATCACCCTATAAACAGCTTAGCCTATCAACAGGTCAGCACATACACAGGTCAACCTATAAACAGGTTAGCCTATTAACAGGTTAGTCAAACAATGTCCGAGGAAGATTAAAGTTAGACACTGCATAATTCAACAACTGTCAATTTCAAACATAAATATATCTAATAAACCATGTTAGTGCCGACACAATCACTACTAGGTTGATGATACCTTCGGAGACTAGCAGTCCAGTAGCAGATGCATTGACCCAGCGAATGGATTTTCGAAAGTCATCAGTGCATCTGGGATATGAGATGCATTTATTTCTTTTTAATTGTTTCCAATTAAATTCGTGATCGTACGGTAGTTTTCTCCGGATAATCCGATTTCCTCCTCCACCAATAACACTGATTTGCACGATATAACTTAAATATTCCTGAAAGTGGCAATGATCACCATAACCCTAACCTCGTAAATCCATTCTAAAGAAGTTATCAATTACCAGAGCTAGAAAACCATAAGTCATCGTTCATTTTTTTCCAATCTATATAGATATACAATGAAACTAATATGGAAGTAGAAAATTATTATGATATGAATCATATGAGTGTAAACAACAGACAGTCATGTCGTAAGTCATTGCTATGCCCTCATCCTTTCAGACTAAAACCTGGCTAGTTACCAGAATAAAGCAAACAACATATGAATTGCGAACATTTTTACTTATTCTAAACAAGTTTAAAAATATATATAAACATTTACATGTCCATTTTTGTCAATACAAAAGCAGCATAATTAGCCATATCAATCTTTGACCTTAAAGAAGGATAACATGGCCCATAAGGTTAGATGGTGGCCATAGAGAACTTTGTATAAACTAACCCCTATGCTATGCTCTATTTTCACTCATATAGTATCATAATATGTTATTTACAAATTGTTTTATCAAGGACTTCTGGGCTGAATCAAATGTATCGAGACGCTGTCAATAATTTGGCTTAGAAGTCCGGTCATTGCAAATGTATGTCTTCAAAGCAAAAACAAATGATATTTTGCAATGTTGACAACTGGCCAACGGGCTTTCATTGCTCCTTCGATTATTTAATGTTGTACAATAAAGGGCCTGACTATATGAGTAATATGACGGGAGTTTTGTAAGAGTCAGGTACTGCTTACCTTATGCGAGCTCCCGGGTTCGACTCCGGTTTTGGTTGGTTCCCTGTTGTTCATCTTTGTAGTTTGCTGTGTTGTGTTATTGTTTTTAGTTTTGTTTCTATTTGTCTTGTGTCTTTTTACCCAATTTTGCCAGTTTCTCTGGATTTAACATTCTTGATTGTCCCTTTTCTGTAAAGTGTATTTATATTCCTAGTTATATCTGGTATTTGCATAGGTTTTTGAATCTACAATACATATCATATATAAATTGTGCAAATAACTGATATCACAAACAGTTATTTTCATATGCTTTTTGCCTGAGAAAAACGTTCACAAAATCGTGGAAGGTGATTGTCGTCCTCGTACGTCAAACAAGTCTAATCCAAATATTTCTGTGCCAAGACAGGAGCTGACCTGCCATCGCCATATGCCATGGCCGACTTCATATTAAATGATTTGAGGTGGGAGGTAGTTGTTATTTTTTTTATAAATTATTGACCATCACTGTTTAAACCTTCTTTATTACATATATACTGGAACCAATGTTCTGAGTGGTCGGTTCGTACAGGTACAAAAGTAATAAGGCAGCGGTCTAAGGTGTTTATGAACGTTGTTGAAAACTGAAGGGGCAATACAAACGGAACAATCCAGAGAAATTGGCAACATATGGTACACATGACGAAGAAATGCAAAACAAAAACACAACATAATGTGTGTGCTGGACACCACTATGAGCAACCAAAAACACAGATAACGTAAATAAAACATGAGCCATTGTACAAACAACTGGAAGTAAAGGCGTATCATAAATCGCATTAAATATGATATGCATTACTGTTGATCGGATTCAGAAATTGTGGTGATACTGTTAATAATACTCTGATTTAAACGGTCAGTTGTATTTTTACACTTTACATAGTTGTACATAGTTAGAATATTGCGTATTTCTATCTAATGAATTGAAAAAAAAATACCACTCTGTCGCTACAGTTCTGAAATCCAATATCACCTAAAGTCGTACAAGAGGCATAATCAACACCCCTAGCACACAAATACATGACCGCTCAATTTTTCCTTGCTTGGTACGATAAAAAAAATCGGGGTTAAGCTTGTTTTATGTTGAGCTAAAAATAAGAAAATCAAATAAAAATTAGCACACTGTCGGAACAGTTCCACAGTCTCATAGAAAACTTCATATAAGTTGTGAAACTTGTATTCAATCCTATTGTATATATTTGACATTGAAACTTGTTTCATTGTTTCATGAGATCAAACCTCCTCTCTTAATGAAATTATGTGTCTATGTCATTTCATTTGCAGGTGACTTGCATAATGTACTATTATTGATCTTTATGAGCTTGATCACCTTGTTTAACGACATCTTAACTTACATTCCCCCCAACTGATTAGAGACAAATTCCGCTGTTTTATCATAAATAATACGCCATAGTATAGATATAAAAATAATTTCCTTTTGACGACAGTTTTGTTTTCATTTCTATAAATCTGATGGACGTTTTTTATGTCGTGGCCATGACTATGATTAAACTAACATAATATAGTCCATTTTATGTAATGTGCACTTTTCATTCAAGTTCGTAAACGCCAGTTTTATTGGTGGAGGAAACCGGAGAAAACCATCTACATATAGCAAGTCACTAACAAACTTAATCACATAATGTTGTATCGAGTGCACCTTGCCGTCAGTTGGATTCGAACTCACAACTTTAGCTGTGATAGGCACTGGTTGCGCAGGTAGTTGTAAATCCAACTAAACAGCAAAGCAATCACCCTTCACCTTAACTCATTAAAAAGGCACCTATCCTTTGTTTGGTTAAGCAAGAACAAAAAGAGAAAATACTTGAAGGTTTAAGGAGTCTCGTCTTGATGTTCAAAAGATACGAAACAGTAAGCAATGAATACCAATGTCAACAACACGTAACACTACATACCAACAGCGACAAAATTAGACCTTTGTGATGTCGTCGGGTCAATTCTCAGTGGAATAATAAATAACCAAGACGTAGTGAGTTTCAGTCGGAGTACTTCCAAATAAAAGACCCTGTAATAACAAATTAAAATCAATAAAGAAAGAAAGATAACTCTTGATTGTTTATGTATGCTAACAGTGGAATATTTAAAATAACGTAAATTACAATTATGACAAGTTTCTATTTCATTATTATAACAAAATATTCATTCTCTATAGCGAATTATATATATCTGTTCATGGTTCTCATGGACATTTACTAACATTAAACAAGTGGTATTACATGTAAAAAAAAAATAGCTTCACATGAAACATACAAAATAATAGCAAACAAAAATATGAATAAACTAAGCTATATAATACCAAACAAAATAATACAAAATAAGCATAAGCTAAGCATAAATAAGCATAAACTCAAACATTGTAATAAAGTAAAATAATAAGTAGCAATATTAGCATTAATAAGCAAAACTATAACAACAATTATCTTTACCTCACACTGGAGTGCAAATGTCTTGGAATACAGGATATACCTCAAGATCACAATATCATGGTGTTGTACATCAGTATTATATCATGGAAACCTGAATATAAAATTAGGTTCATAACTATTGTGCTCAAAAACATGCACAATTACACAAAAACACGGATTACACATAATATTGTTAATAACTCACCTTTTTAATATTTTAATGGTAAAAATAGTATTATGCTCATATTAAATTCATAGTTTTAAATATTATTTCATTTAACCTTTAACATTTTATTGGAATTGATAAGTTATATAAGTGTATCACATTTTAATAGCATTTCATCTGTTAAAATAAGTTTATCACATTTTAATAGCATTTCATCAGTTTTACATATCAGTCAATCAATCAATCAACCTACACTCACTGAAATTGTTGTTTAATAGACAATTAGTAAGCTTAGTAAGTATAAATACCTTAATGAATAGTAGTGGTGCCAAATAAAAATGTATCAGTTCAAGCTGTTTTAAATAGTCATCAACAATGGATCCAAAAGAATATGTATAGTATTTGTCAATATGTCTGCCTTCCACGATATGAAAAATAATAGAATACCTCAAAGAACAAAATAATTTCCCACCAAAAATTCAGGTGACTAAAATAACCAATGAAATGAAATAACTGGTCAAACTGACCTTAACTAATCAAATATGCAAAATGAGGATTCATATCAGGGTCACTTTCCTGAGTTTAGTTCATGACCCTAATTTGAATATAAAACAAAACACAAAGTTGTAAACCTTATTCATTTTATTACAAAGAGATTTTCAATATTATAATTAAATGGAAAAATTATGAAGGTAATTATATGAATATATTTTCATTACAGAAATATATTTTATGAACATAGTAAAAAATAAAATTCTTAAAAATTAAATTATTTACAAAATTCACTCTTCCACAGTGATATATACAAGATTAATTGCATGTTGATCGGTTTTTGTATGCATTGGAACAAAAGAAGAGCCGCTCCCAATTCCGGTTTAACATAAATCTATGTTGAAAAAATATAATATTCTAGTTTTCTTCAGCAATGTCGTAAGCGGCTTATATTTCATTTTGATGAATCATACATTGAATTTCAAGATTATGTTTACTAGTTCTCGTTATTCTTGAATGCATTTAAATTCCCTGCAGAGAGATTGCAATTTCATCATAATGAATAGATTTTTAAACCATGCAAACATATTTCTTTTGCCTATTTTAGCTTATCATTTTTCCGAGAAATGTTGTGTTCGAAATCCATATGATATAAGATCATAAATCTATTTGTGATTAGTATGCTTTCTGTAAATTTCTTTTGTAATATAAGTTCATACGATATTATGGCATATATCACAAAGAATTATATAGCGTTGATATACTATGCGAAAATAGTGCATGTACTATGCCAGTTTCACGCGGAGAAGGTTGGGTTTATGGCTGTCTGTCAAGCTATATATAGCTAGTCCACGTGCAAGGTGGCGGATCCAATCTGTCAATTTATCATAATCGTCTATTATTCATGTTACTGTTTTTTTAATACTTGTTATTGTTGTTAATTAACTTTCAAGCTTCAAAAATCTTTATATTTTTAAAGCCTTAGATGAAACAAAGAATATTCTCACACTTTCAAGACTATCTGATCCAGTATATTAGTCACCAATATCAGGACCTCCTTTATTGTAATAATTCTCAATATATTTTGTTTACATATAACAGTCAGCATACTAATAATAATAATGTTGTGTTTGCAATGAGTATGCCATATAGTGATCAGGGTCGTGCATTATGTCTTCAACCCTGACCACTATATTGGCATAGTCATTGCTAACACAACACTATTATATATTTATCGGCCTTGAAAGGGAAAAGATATTAACCGTTAGAGTGCACTATTCCGTCGTCCAAGGTCATGCTAAATAACACTGAAGTACACACTATCAAGGTCATAACAGATGAAAGTTATTGCTTGTTTCCGAATCAAATTTTGAATATGATAGATTACATATATGTTGGAATTGACTGCTTATTGTATATTTTATATTAAGACAATTAAATACAATTCTAAAGAAGCTATTAATTACCAGAGCTAGAAAACTGCAAGGCATCGTTCATTTTTCAATCTATTTAGATATACAATGGAAGAAGTGTGGGGCAGTGTCGGTTATGGTGTTTAACACCAATTTAAGTAACATTTCAGCTATATCGTGGCGGTCAGTTTTATTGGTGGAGGAAATCGGAGTACCCAGAGAAAAGCACTGACCTGTCGCAAGTCAGTGACAAACTATTGTCACATAATGTTGCATCGAGTACACCTCAGCATGAGAGGGATTCGAACTCAAAACGTTAGCCAACGTCAATGTCAAAACATACTGCGCATTGTATACATTACATTACGACAATACAATCTAGTTTATGTCAAGACCGTCAAAGCATATTGCATGCCACCAAGACAAATTAATAACAATTTAAATGCAATGGATGATAAGCTAAGCACATTCAACGACAATGAGAGTGAATTAAGCTTTAGCGGAAGTTTATCTTCCCTTGATATAAGCTATGGACATTCTCAACGGTACTACTTCAATTTGAATTTCGTGATGATCGACGGAGTTATGTTCCCTTGATATTTACAATCAAATAAAGATACATCTATAGCGTAAATCTTCTTATGAAAAAAAAACCATCAAATGTTTATCCTTATATATATTGATAACAATAACATTTATATATTCTACCGGGAAATTGCTATGCTTTGTAGTTTATATCTATATAATATCGGGTCATTTCATGATCGTGGTTGTTAAAATCCAAAATGACACGAAATTCGAAAAAAACTAAGAATTTGATGTAAATAGTTCATATCTTATTCACACCAGGAGACGTAATAAAGTGATAATCACCACTAAATTGAAATTCCTCTCCGTTTATACATAGAAAGACAAAAAAAACATATGCTTCATTTAAGATAGTAGGTAGCGCATTACTGATAATTATTTTGACTCACATTATGAATAAGGGTAATAACAAAATTACCGAACTCCGAACAATCTTCCAAAGGGAAAATCAAAACTCATAAGTATATAAACAGACAAAATCAGTCATCAACCGGAAAACTGTGACAACCGTAATGACCTTGACTTGGTATAAGCATTGCTAAAGAAATGGTGGGTTGGACTGAAGGTTTATGCATATACGTTAAGAGTTCGACCGATATTAACAAACCTAACAACCACCTATCTCCCCCAAAATCATTGTTCACACAAAATACACATGCCATTTGGCGTTGAAATCTAGGTCCTGATTTGGGACATATACAACTATCTGTCAGGATTAAAACGGTTAATGGGATAGCAACCCTATCTCTCTTGATTATTGGATCCCCAACGTCAATGCAGATTTAAGCAAACAATGAAACAGAAACCATGCACATATTCACGACAACTCTGTCATATATGTATGACGTGGGATATTTGTAAAAATGAAACGCCCAATGACGGAATAATCTCCATGACACATAGCTAATCATTGTCATTTTGTTTTGCTTTGTTTAAAAAATACATTGATTTGTTAAAGGTATGCACGTAATTGCAACGTTTTATAAAGAAGCCTTAATGACTTTTAAATGACATAGCTTAAACTTCCTTGTAATGCTATACTATAGTTTTTTAAATTCAGTCTGCATATATTTTAAGAGAAGCGTAATCATATATAACCAATTAATCAGATGACTTGTTATCACAATTTGTTACCATCTACGGAAATAGAAATAGCAGGAAGCACAACCTCCGCAATTCCGCTGTCTTTCATGGGCACCACTTATTGGACTTTTATAGTACTGAAGTTCTACCTTCATGCTCTTATTGGACGTTGAACGGCTGTCTGTTTTTATGTTTAATATTTCGTGTGACCCATGAAGAATTTAACATCATATTTATATAGTGATGTTGTGCTTAGCCTTGCCTAGCATCATACCACATTTGTTTATTCTGTAGTAAGTGCCGCGTGATTGCGGTTACGGAAGTTTCTTAGAAATATATATTTTCTTTCAATTTTTCCAGTCAGTTTTCAATTAAAACCTGCCTATTTTACATTGTATTAATCAAATGTGTTTAACAACAGTAAACTATTACCATTTATGGTTTGTCCTGGCCATGATCGTATGGCAGTTGGATTTGTAGCTCCCTGTGCAATCAGTGCCTATCACCAGAGTTCGAGTCCCGTTCAAGGCGATATGTACTCGATACAACAAAATGTGATCAAGCTTGTGAGTGACTAGCGGCAGGTCGGTGGTTTTCTCCGGGTATTCCGGGTTTCCTCCACCAATAAAACTGACCGCCACGATATAACTGAGATATTGTTGAAATTGTCGTTAAACACCATAATACCAAACCAAAACCAAACCTTCCCGGTTGCCGCTCATAAAATATGAAAATGTAATGTATTATAACTTCCTTTGACCTAAGAATGGATTTGAGAAATTGTATTTTATTTTAATTGGTGACGGTCATCGCTGCGATTGTATGGGAGTTAGAATTACAACTGCATTGTTTACCTATGTATTGCGTTCTGATAACTTGAGAACAAGGTGAGTACTTATCGACGGGGCGAGAATTGAACTTGCGAACACCGTATAAAACATCTTGCTTCAAAATGTCTAAAGAATGAAGCACCTGTATATTTAAAAAATAAAATCCAACACTTGTCTGATAGAAATCCTTACTCTCTTTGAAATGATGTAATTGAAAAATTACAAATCCCAAAGGCAAAACCTGAACTTTTAAAGAAAATGTTTACATACTCTGGACCAAACCTGTGGAATGAACTTCCGTTTTCGATATGGCAAGCTTCGTCTCATAATACATTTAAAACAAAAGTTAAAAGTCTTATTTCAAATGATGATGTATCTTAACTTACCATTAAATGTTTACTAAATCTTTTTGTGTATACTTATTACAATGTTTTGCTTCTTGTGTGTAACGTTATATAGTGTACATTACATTGTATGTTTAAATATGTTAATGAGGGCCTCAGGGAAGATTAGTTATTAACTAACTGTGTAACCCTCTATAAATAAAGAATTTATTGTTATTATTATTATTATAACCACGGTGTTCAATTCTCGCCCCTTCGATATGCACTCACCTTGTTCTCAAGTTAAATACCCACCCGTCGAGATGTTCTCAAGGTTTTTGCAAGTTCAATTCTCGCACAGTCGATATGTACTCACGGTGTTCGCAAGTTCAATCCCCGCCCCGTCGAGATGTACTTACCTTGTTTGTAAGTTCACTTCCCACACTGTTTAGATGTACACCCGGTGTTCATAATTTCGACTCCGTCGAGATGTATTCATTACAAATACTTTGCCAATGACCTATATGAATTTTTCCGATACTTCGCATTTCCTTTGACAAACAATATGTCCGCCATGATATAAATGAAATAAGGTTAGCGGTGGCGTTAATCATCAACACAGCTATTCATTCACAATACTATATGTAGAGAGAACGAAGTCGAATCCTTTGCAATATTTTCAAAAATCAAAACTTATTTTTTAGGTATCTATTAGAGGGTGTATGACATAATACTATACTGGATTTAATATGATTTAAATCGTTATCATTAATATAAAGCGCAACATGTCATTTTAAATTGCAGATGCGTGCACATTATCTATGTCAAATGTTTGAAGAAGTGCATCTAACCGATTTGAACGGAATTCAATGTTGACTTATATAGATTATAATAACTACAGACTTCACAGTTGAACAAAATTGATACAGGGGATATTTATGGAAGCAAAATGTCACCAAGAGGTACATAATATCATTGGATCACTGGTATGGTTTATTAGATATAGACATAAAACGATGTTTTGTTCGTCTTTACGTCCAGGTGTTTGTAGAAGGGCTCATGTCTTATTTACGGTAGTTGTGTTTGTTTGCGCATAGTAGTGTTCAACCCCTATTGTGTTGTGTGTTTGTTTAGATTTTCTTCCTCTTGTGTTTCCCATGTTGCCAATGTCTAATTCTAATGGCCCCTTCGGTATTCACTAACGTTTATTTTATATAGTTAACTAATAATTCAACATTCAATTTTCAAATATGTCATCCACATGAGTTGATACATATAACCACGTCCCACCAATGTTGAAAAAGTTCATATTCATATTCGAACTTGATGGATATCTGACTATCTTTTATCATTCAAAATCGTACAGATTTCTAAACTTCATCTTAAATAACATAATCATAAATAAAACAACGGTTCCTTTCCCTCAGACATATGTGACCTTTTAAATTGCTTGTCTTTGCCGTCTTGTGATTATGAACGTACCTGATGAAGATTATTCCAGAAACACGTCATATACGCTTTAAATTTGTTATCTAAGTTTTTATTATGGTGATTGATGAATAATGGTTATCATCTGAAACGAAAGCGAGATTTAGATATAGATGACAAATGATGTGTACATGCAAATATGTTTATTTTGAACATTAAGTAATTCAAAACCACCTTAATTTACGAAAACATCATCAATGGACCTGGCAAAGATTTGTCAAGTAAGATATCTTATATTTATCAAGACTCTATTGATAGGGGAGATTAATCTTGATGGAACAATAATCCAACTAAGGAGAAGAAAGGGTAAATGGTAAAGATAATGACTTGGTTGATTCAAGTTGAACTTATCTGTCTAATAAAGTTAATGATTGTCGCTTAACATCAACAGAGTTTTCCTTATAAAGACGTTATAAGCAATTACATGATATAATTATTTTGATTATTTCTGAACAGATAACTCTTTCAGATAGTACTTTATTTTATTTTGGAGTGAGTGCTTTTTCAACTATATCATGGCAAGTACAAGTTAATTTTCAATCCGATGATGATGATCAGGACCGCGTTGCACTCGACCAACATGCTTAGTTGGCTTTTAATAATTCTAGCTAACTGAAAAAAACAGTCTGCGGATAGACATGTCGCACCACCCAGGCACATTATATAGTCTTTGCTCTTGCTCCTTAATGCTAGGTGCTTAGTGGAGAAGCTACACATACCAAATTTTCTTAGTCTTTGATTTGACCGCGATATATCGCACTAGAGGCTAACTATTACACAATCCATGTGGTTAAACATTCGTTATCATTTGACATTTCTGAGAGTATGACTATATTTACCATTTAAGTAGGTTTTGCTGTACACAAACAATAAAGTCTCCGACCAGTTATGAGTTAAAACGGCTGCGAGAAGTGATATTATATGTGTTCTCTATGACGCATTAAGTTTCCTATAAATGATACAATCATTATCTTAGATATGTTCATGACCAAAAGTATTATATTTATGTGTCTGCTTGAGAAAACTTAAGATACATCATTTCAAATTAGTTTTGATAATAGTTTTGATATATCCTATATATATTTCTAAGGTGGAATTGACAAGCACCGTAGGATATATAAGTGCAGAAAATGCAACTAGAATATGAAACATCACAGTTTTACGTCATGCGTCATTCTAATTATCCCAGATACCGTCGTGATCAGGTTAGCTGAATTTACAATTGCATATGCAATCAGTGCTTATCACCACTGATATTGTGAGTTCTAATCCCGCTCATGGTGAGGAGTACTTGATCCAATATTATGTGATAAAGTCTGTCAGTGACTTGCGCAGGTCGATTGTTTATTTCTTGGTACCCCGGTGTCCTCCGCGATAAAACTGGCCGCCATGATATATATGAAATAGTGCTTAAAGTGACCACAACGCTAACCCTAACCCTAACCCAAATCTTATCCACACTAAAGTTTTGAGTTCGAATCCCACTCATGGTGAGATGTCCTCAATACAACATTGTGTGATAAAGCCTGCATAAAGTGTCATTTTTTTTGCATGCCTTCATTTACTATAAACGTTTACTATACTTTTTTGTAATTAAATATCATAATGTTCAATCGTGTATTTTTTAATATATATAATGGTAGGAAGACTGTCTAAGTTGTTTGATTGTTTCTGATCATTGTGTCTTTAGTATAAGTATTGTTAGCATTTAAATACCACTGTCAGTATATGGTGGTACTACAGTATGAGAAGAGAAACTTCTAAATAATTATATTTACTGAAGTAATATGAACTTATAGACACTATTGTATTTCATAGTTATAGGACTTTATTGTGTGGGTGAGTCTGAATGTCAATACGATTTGTTTTACCCGACATGACTAAATAAATTCAAATCGAATGACCTTGTTTTCTTGGAATAAAGACGTTATAGACAATTGCATTTGCTAAAACAGCAGGACTGGAAATGTTGTGTAAAAAAAATTGAGGACCACCTGTGGCTACGAAAAATAGGCAGGATGTAACTCTGGATGACCTGTATTCCAAAGTGTTGCTAAAATTGAAAAAAAATAAATAAAGGAAAGTCAAACATACAAAGTAAGAGACAATTTACAGTTCTAAAATCAACAAGTTTTGACACAGCTGATGTTTCAAAGACTAGATTGTCTTCAACCGAAAAAAGCACCAGCCAAAACAAGAATAACTAGTTAATCTCAAATATGCAGTTGAACAAATGCAGGATTTAGGTGTTCTTCATAGAATCGCTTACATTTAATAAAATTAAGAAAAAATACCAAAATCCATTCGTGAAAAAAACACAAAAAACGTAGAAAGGGAAAAAATTGATACCCTTTAAAAACATATTGATGACCACACACTTTCATGGCTTGTTACAGATATTCCAATAATACAGGTCGGAGTTAAACTAGTTGCTTGTGCCCAAAACATACGTTGTATTAACTACGTGAAGATCAAACTAACTGATCTCTTTCTTTGAAAGGACAAGAAGCAATCAAATGACATTTGTAAGTACCATATAAACTAATGCATACAATTATTTAGCAGCGTCTATTTTAATATATTGTATTACCATACTAAATGAATACGACAGCGTTAGTGCCAAAAAAAAAAACAAAAACCATCACTACTATGGCTGTCCCTGTATGGCTTCAATGACGAGTACACTGGTACCTGAGTATGTTGTACCTATGTATTTGTGATATATATTAGTCGGAGATTAGATCTTGTAGAAGTGATTACGAAAAAAAAAGAAAAAAAGAGGAATTGATTTGAGTGAAGCGAATAATCATAGGAATTCACTATTGCTAGGTATATGTACAACCGTATGACGCGGTATTTTCGAGAATTCAATTTGTGTAGTATTGCCGTCTATTTCAAAGCACACAATTATACTCTCAAAATAAGATGTCAGATGATAATCAATCTAATTAATCTGATACATTGATATGGTCCTCCCTGTTTTCTGATATGTATCATGTAATGGTCACTTTCAGTAGGCTTTTGTTATGCAATTAGAGGAATCGGTGTTTTTTGCTAAGAGAGCAAAACACGTGTTTTCCTTGTTATTTGTTCTTGCGCTTAGTGGTGTCCAACACATCTTGACTATATCTGTAACATGACGATTGTCTTGTAAGAGGTAGGAACTACTTACTCTTCACGAGCCCCTGTGTTCACCCGGATTTTGATGGGATCCTAATTGCTCGTCTTTTTAGTTTTCTGTGTTGTGATGTTTTGTTTTGTTCGGCTTCGTCTTGTGTACACAATGTTACTAGTTTCTCCATTGTCCATTGTCCATTCCTAGATTTTCTCTACTGTTTTTTATTTATCATATCAGTATTTAAATCTTTATGTTGTACATCTTATCCATTAAACATCGCTGTTATTTCCGATTGTCAAATATATGAGTGTTGGCGGTAATAAATGTTCCTCGATTGGAGACGCCTCTAATATTAGGTTCAATTCCAGTATGTATTTTCGGATAAGGCATTTCATTAAGAAGCAGAACATTCGTGCCGTCCGAAAGCAAATATATAAAGGTAAATAACAGTCACCAAACCAGAAAAAACAATAGTCCAGCTGTTCTACTTTCAAGATGTGGTCAGACGTTATTTGGTTGGAGACTGCTTTAACAAGATGCACTTGATATTTTTGAACCACATGCCAGAAAATTGGAAGTTATTAAAGGTATATTGTTAGCTTCATTGATATTATCATGATCTCAATAATCCAAAGCCATTTTGTATCTTTTGAAATATAACCCGTCAAAACATGTCACATTCGCAAACAACCCGTCATTCATTGATGCTGACATCAGCAGCCAATACTCTGATATATATATTACTTTACGTAGACGTTGCCATTGTCCTTGTGAACTCAGCTATGTGTTCCTCTCTGAACATCTTGCCCATCTTTTCTAATTAAAGCTATCATTTTCTCTATTATCTCAATGGACCTGTCAACGACACAGCTTATGAAAGAGGGAATGATTGGCATGTTAATAACCAGTAAGTAATATATTGCCCCAATGTTCGTTATGGAGTACCACCGAAGATAAATTCGAACCAATATGTAATAGCATTAGTCTGCTAGACAATCTTAATGCGATCTTATATGGGAATCGGAGGAAGGGAAAGGAAATACTGTACAATATGAATTATTAAATATGTGATTTATAGAAAACTTATAGACTGTATTTCCGGTTAAGGTTACAAACGAAACAAACATAGGATGTCCAAATCCTAAGAGATTTTCACACAAAGAAGCCATGCATGCATAACTGGAGAATACAATTGAAAGATAAACTACTACTAATTGAGGTGATATGTCCCTATGAATCTTGTGGTAAAGTACAGGACATGGCCACTTGGTGTAAATTGTAGATCAATGCAGAGAGAAAAACATATGTTCCAAAATAGAAAAGGAACATACAATAATCAACGTAAGCAAACACAGAAAAGAAAAGATGCAGAACACGACACCCAATATTGTCTATGATATTTTAAGCTGGAATTAAGTGATGACCAATCAACAATTGTATGCGTTGACCCTTGCACTCTCACTATTACCAGCAGTACAAGTAATTAATGTATATATATATTGCTGAACAATGAAAAAACATAAAAACATTGAAAACACGACATTCAAATACGACACAGCTGTATTCTATCTAAGTATCTTCAAACCGCTGAACCATTCTGATATAATGTTCTATGTCTAATTAATAGACAAGAAACACAATAACATAGCCAATATTTAAAAACAACGCAACAGCACAAAGTGTATGCATTCATTATGTATAAGCTTAAGGAATTACTGTGTTGATGTCTCAGCATTATTTTCATTGAAATCGGAAATATCTAAGTTAGTTCACGTGGCGTTTCTGGAGTAACCTTTATCACTTATGCTCATAGTCAAAAGATTGGAAGGGAAACGTACATATAAGAAATTAAACCATAGGGTCTAAATAGGATAGCTTAATTCGATCAATGTTACCTATTCCCGAGGAACTGTGTAATAAATTACATTTTTAAGGAACTTGAAATTTTAAGCAAAAATATATTTAATTTACTATGGGAGTGCATAATCACTGTCAACTGGACGGATAGCATAGTCGATGTCGACTAATGGTCCACCAGGAGAGGTATCGACTTACTGATTGTATTAAAACAAATGTAGATATCTAATTTAGTATGCACGGCGCGCTTCTGGAATAACCTATCAGAGAGGTGTCTACTCACTGATAGTAGTAACAAAGGTATATTTCTAACTTAGTATGCACGACGCGTTTTTGGAATAACCTTCAACAGGCATGCTCGTAGTCAATGATTGGACAGTCGAATTATTTACAAGTCATTGGGAGGAAGCGAAAAATATTGATTACAAATAAATGAAATGTAAATAAAATCATATCTTGCATTGGGTTGGGTTATATATTATTGGTGGAGGACACCAGAGTACTCTGAGAAAAATACCGACCTGCCTCAAGTCACTGATAACTTTTTATCACATAATCATAATAATATGATAAAATCATAGCATGCAAATAATTATATGGGTACACCTAATCATCGAATTTGTCGGTATTTATAGATTCAATATTAGACATGTCTTCTGAAGTGCTATGCAATAAAAATAGTGCCACAAATTATATCGTCAGAACAGTTCCAGCATCCATCGGATAATTAGTAGAATCAGGTGCACAATTGATACCATAAGCACACCTTTACTTTGTACACAGACTTCAATTAAAAGTGGTATGTTTAATCTAGTTTTATTGATCAAAACTTCCCCTATGCATGCAAAAATTAGAACATGTAATTGTTTTCTACAAGTTAGATAATGCTGACTCTCTCATTTAGCAACTGCTTTGACAACTGTTTTACCTGTTTTGCTCAATTATTGTTATAAATACTGTTATAGTGACAGCAGGAGACTTTGTGCCGTAATGAAAGGGGGAGGTTTGGCGCTTTAAAATCTGACTCAACCCACCATTTCTTTAGAAATGCCTGTACCAAGTCAGGATCATTACGGTTTTCACAGTTTTCCGGTTGTTGACTGATTTTGTCTGTTTATATACTTATGAGTTTTGACTTTCCCTTTTTAAGATTGTTCGGAGTTCGGTAATTTTGTTATTACCCTTATTAACTTAGTAGGATCGTTGTTGTTAAGAACACAGAGTCCTACTTTAGAAATTTACACATAATACACTTGCTATTCGGCACGCAGAAGTATTCAACTGTATAATACTAGCTTTATAAAAGAGAGCATATGGGTTTCAGAAGAATTCGAAGATGCCAAAGGGGTAATCAGAATCCGTAGGTGTAAATGTTAGACACTACACTAAGCCATCAGAAAACTAAATAGGAAAGCAACGATATTTGAACCAATATACAATTGCTAAGTTAATATTGATAGTAATAGTATATTTATGCAGTAAAATGGCCGTAATGAACGGCATTCATCCGGATCAATAGATATTACTCCTATTTCTGCATGTATTGAATTCATGCTGGAATATACAGTACACATGCAGAGATGGGAGTAATATTTATTGAACTGGGTGGAAGCAGTTCATTAAGGCCATTTTACTGCATAAATATACTATTACTATCAATATTAACTTAGCAATTATATCTAGGTTCAAATATCGTTGTTTCCCTATTACACCTGTTAAGCGCAAACCCTGAATAAAATGGAGTCCTGTATAAAACGAACTATAAATAAAGTCACAATGTAGGTATTTTTTGTTAAAAGGAACCCTGCATAAACTGAACACCTGTCTATTCTAAGCACAGAAGCTGGTCCCACGGAGATTCGGTTTAGACAGGTTTCTCTGTATTTCTGTCTATGGTGACGACCAAAGTTCAATTACTCCAAATTGATTGGATTAAATATGGAAGGATGATAGTCATATCTTTAACAATTGTCTATAGTTCAATAAGTTTGTTTATATTAAATCCATAAATAAGCTGACGTTCACAGCTGATCTTATTCATCTCATATTATCAGGAAATACTAATAACTAAACTCTAGAGAAATCCGAAAGGGCAATCACGATTGAACAATCCAGAGAGACTACCAACATAGGGTCCACAAGACACAGGACAATACAGACAAAGCAAAAAACACCACACGAAAAACTAAAACTAAAAGCTCAGACCCCACCAACAACCGGGTGTGAACTCATATGCTCTCAAAGAGTATTCAGTTTCTGCATTTTACAAGACATCCGACATGTTATTCATATAGTCAAGACGTGTTGGACACCACTATGCGGAAACAAACACAAATAACATAAGACATCAGCCCTCCTTCAAACAACTAGGGGCAAATACGGACCGAACATCGTAGCTATGCGCAGTGAAGTTAAGGTTGTCCTGGGTTTTTTTCAACAAAAATTTATTACAATTGATGACAATGTAATATTTCATGAAGCAGACGTCTATTTGTTTAATAGCATTGTTGTACGACTTTGATAAATCTATTCTCTGTCGTACTGAATATTAAATAATTATATGTTCGTTATGATAGAATAGTAAATACGAAATAATGCCATTTATAAATTGATAGAAACAAACGTAACAATTTCTTGATTTTTGGTTATCAGTCAATCTGTTTGCATGAGGCGGGGTTATGATACTTTTCGAAAGTCGCGATCATTTCGCTCTTGCATTTGACAACACCTATACAAAAGTTACGCCAAGGCTCGAGTACACAGAAGTTTTACATTATTAATGTGGTGAGTATTTTTATTAATAGAAATTGACCTTATATTTTATTCCAAGATCCTACATGCATAAATGCACCGACGTTACGTTTTAAATGAAAAAAATCTTACGCCATAGTCACGACCATTCTACTTCATGTATCAATGCATGTGTTACCCATTTTTGCAGTAGGTAACAGATCGACAGTAAGAAAAATATTCTTGAATGGCGCAAATTTAGTGTCTGGGAGCAAGTTCATGTGACCCGGTTGGGAACACGTGGTAGTAATACATTACATCATCAGTCTGTCATACATCATACATGTACATTTTTATTTATTCAATTAATTATAAACCAAAACCACGATTTGCCACCACCTTTAAGATAAAGAAAAACTTCATTTCAAGTCGATAAGACATGAACATATTAATTAGTTTGCCTTCCATTGATGTGTGTGTACAATGGAGGGGAAGTGAAATCTAAGCTAATTGTAGCTAGGGAAAACACTGGTCCACAACGGTCAGGTTGCAGGTTCCGATGTGCAGTCCTGGTATGGGTATACTCTCTTGCTTCTTACTCTTCGCTATGTTCATGAATTGAGTATCAGAAGATTGTTATTTGTATACTAGATTACCACAGAAGGGTGATGCAAAAATGTAGGAGCCGTCGTGGTCGTGATCGTATGGTAGTTGGATTAACAATTACCTGTGCAATCAGTCCCTATCACCTCTAAAATTTTCGAGTTGGAATCCCGCTGATGGCGAGGTGTACTCGATACAACATTATGTGATTGAGTTTGTCAATGATTTGCGACAGGCATGTCGTGTTCTCCAGGTACTCCAGTTTCCTCTACAAATAAAACTGACCGCCAAATATTTAACAGAAATATTGCTTAAAGTGGCATTAAACACCATAACACTAACCTTAACCCTACAAAAATGTATTTATATATATACACCTACTGTAATTATCATAAAAAAAATGATAATGACTGCAGGATAAATACTATTTCTTGATTTTATCAAAGTTCTGTCTTTAAGTAAATTTAACTTAATTACAGATTCAGTTCATGGTACTTTGTGATATTTTACATCTTTAATTTCTGACAAAATGTCACACACATGATTTGCTGGACCCTCAGGAGACGCTTATTGGTTTCTCTGTGTTGCTAAGTCCATCTGATTATTGCATCAATTTAGAATTTTTAAACTATCATTAAATGAATAATACACAGATCAAGTTTGTTCTTGCAGTTTCCTTTAAAAAAAACAACATTTTAATACCTGACATCTGTGGTGAGTGACGACAGGCTCCCTGGAGCCTATTTTTTTCACTCTATAAAGGGGTTGTATTAAAAGCATGTAAAAACGCATAATTATTTTTATTTAAGGTGGAAATGTTGAAATTGTCTATTAAATTTAGTTTGATACATGTACAGTGAGTCCTTTGACTAACTTGGTATTTTTTTTTCAGAGTTAACACAAAGAAAAAAAACAATGGATGATTTAAACTCAAAGAAGATTTAAATACCACAGAAGAATCAACATAAATTTTAAAGGAACAGGAATATTTGACTTAAAAAGAACCCAGAAATTATCAGTTACATAGTCATTTAGTGACCGGGTACGGAATTTACCCTGGTCAGTAGGTTTCATAACTGGTGAGGCGAAGTGACCGGGTAGGAAATTTACCCTGGACAGTAGGTTTCATAGTATGAGAGAATTTACATGTATATTTTAAATGAGGTTGAAACAAGTCACCATTTGATATCAATTCGGTTGTATTTCATTTTGACGATTTTAATTACGGAAGACGAAACACAACCATATTTTTTGTCCCATAATAAAATGAAAAAATATATATCACCCTGTTGGAACAGTTCCAGCATTCAATAGAAAAATCGTAGGAATATGTAAATTCAATATCCTTAACACGCATATAAATGACCCCTCCTGGCTTAGTTAAGGTACTTCAATAAAAAGTGACGTACTTAGACTATTATACAGTAGATTTTTCGAAGGCATTTCTCTTATTTAATAAAAACAATAGAAAGCGAAGATCGCACGATTTTTGGACGACAATCGCTCAGTGGTCGGGAGATCGTCGTCGATAAGGTATAAATAAGCCTAAAAGGGACTATTGTTTTACCATAGGACAGACAAGTTTGGGAGAATGGAATCATTTATTTTTCTTTACATATGAAATCAGAAACGTTCCATTCAATATCCAGTTTTACATAACTATTATACTGCTTGATTTTCCTTAGTCAGATTATTTTTTTTTCTCCCAAATCTGGCAACATTATTTATTTGTGCGAAAATTTAAATCAGAAATATTTAAAAAATAATATAAATAAATTTGAAAGTATATCTATACATAGCGTTTGAGGAAAATATGTATTTTGTATGTAGACTCTAATGTCAATGTGAAACCATTATTTGGCCAGTGATATTAATGTTTACATGTTTTAAACACTGACATGAACAAAAATATATATCTAATCACTTACACTCAATGAACAATTGAAGACAAATGTTCCAATAAGGTCTCCCTCAAAAGACCTTTACGTAAATTAACATTGTTTCGTTATATTACGGGAAGATACGTTGGTTCGTCAGTTATCGAGAAATCTCTATTAATGGAATCCAGTTAGCAAAGTTCGTATTATTAATTGGCAGAACATCATCAATATACATGGGAGTGAGATTAAAGGCTTAAGCCTCTCTACTTTTGTTTGTCTTTGATAAGTTTGTGTATCAACTCAGACTCATATGAGTTTAGAAAAAGCTGGAAAGGAGAGGGGCATAGTTTGTTCCCATGGGGATGCCTAGCTATGATTTGATGAAAATATGCCATTCGAACTCGACAAATATATGTTATCGATAAGGAACAACAACATTTTGATGACTTCACTTTATGTGTAGCACTTTTTACCTTTCGTTTCGTGCTTGACACAATAAGTTATTTCGTGACCTAATACTATAAACTTGTAACGTTGCCAACATTTTTTAAAGTAAAATGCGTTGTGAATAATTTATTTTAAAGAGGAAATGAATGTGTAAAAGGTTAAAAAGTCATAGAGCCTTTAATTTCACAAACAGGTATATTGATGACGTTTTATCTATCAATAATTCTAGATTTGCAGAATTTCTTCCATTGATATATCCTCCAGAGCTGGAAGTTAAAGAGACCACCGATACATCTTCGTCCGCATCATTTTTGGACTTATACCTCGAATTTGACGACAGTGGTCAACTCAGTACTAAAATATATGATAAGCGGGACGACTTCAATTTTAAAATCATAAATTTTCCAAACATGTGCAGCAATATACCAGCTTCTCCTGCATATGGTGTTTACATCTCGCAATTGATTCGCTATGCAAGGGCCAGTAGCAATTATTCTGATTTCCTGAAACGTCATCTTCATCTGAGAAACAGGCTACTGGACCAGGGCTATAAAAAGATTCGCCTTATTCGATCTCTTAAAAAGTTTATATTCCGATACCAAGATCTTGTCGAAATATATTCCGTCTCTGCAGAAAAAATTATAAGCGATGCATTTTCATATAGTGAAAATGTATAAAGATAAAGAAGTCAAAAAATGTCAATGATATTTTTTTTGTCAATGTGTGACGTAAAAATATTTTTGACATTTACGTCACCGAATATGGTACTGCTTTGACAACTATTTTACCTATTTCGTTCCTGTATTTAAATACTGTTATAGTGACAGCCGGAACCTTTGAACCGTAATGTGAGCGGGAGGTTTTGCGCCTTAAAATCTGATTCAACCCACCACTTCTTTAGAAATGCCTGTACCAAGTCAGGGTCATTACGGTTTTCACAGTTTTCCGGTTGTTGACTGATTTTGTCTGTTTATATAATTATGAGTTTTGACTTTCCCTTTGTACGATTGTTTGGAGTTCGGTAATTTTGTTATTACCCTTATTTGGCTAGATGAAATTTTTGAGAATTAAGATCATCCTCTTCTTTCAGTATCCACTTTTAATTGATTGAGTGAGTGAGTGATTGTTGTTTAATGCCAGTTCAGCAATTGTTCAGCTATATTATGGCGAGAACAAGTTAGTTATCAATGAGATGATGATGTTGAGATTTGTATAGTGCTAGCTCACTGAAACAACAGTCCGCGGGTAGAAATGTCATTCCATTCGGACACATTATTCTGATTTCGAGCCAACCAATCTTTGCTCTTTCTCCGTAATGCTGCGTGTTTAGCGGAGAAGCAACAAATACCAAATGCATAGTCCTTGGTTTGACCCGACCGGGGCTCGAACCCACGATCTGCCGCACTCGATGCGAGCACGCTAACCATTACGCCACATATGTGGTACTTTTGATTGATGTTACCACGTGAATATAGTTTGTCACAATGTGATAGTAGTCCTCCTTTGACTGCATGCAAAATGTTAGTCATAGTTATAGATAATTCTTGTGTTGAACAAGTAGAAGAACCGGGAACATACCTGTCTAAATATTGTTTCTTCTGAAATTTTGATATCCAATATAAAGTAGATAATTCACAATTTTCTTCATTTATCGGAATATTCAGTGATGACATGAATGACTTTGCCAAAATGTCTTCTTTGTCAAAATTAGTATTTCTATAAGGTTTACCACAGTTCTTGGAAATATCAAGTTCTTCATATTGCTCGTTTAGCGTTAAACAACAATCACTCACTTCATTACTTATTTACCAAACCTTATTGCTTGTGGTTTTTGAATATTTTTATGATGTTTACCTATTTGAAATTAAGCATGTTTGTATCTCAACTGGCCAAAACGACCAAGTGAAGTATTATCATTTAGTGTCCGTCGTCTGTTATCCATAACTCTTCATATCAATATTTAATATTTTTCTTAGAAACTACAACTATTTTACGCTATCAAGTTTTGGGACTATTTTGTAGCGCTCACACATATAGTACATGCTTATACACAACGCGCATGGATCTACGCTTACCTCACCATGACCAGACCCAAACGGTCATGTAAGGTATTATCATCACATTGCCTCCAGCGTGTTCAGTGAATCTTTAACATTAACATTGGAGGGATGTAGGAGATGTGTGTATTCAGTGCCATCTTAACGCATGGGCACGCGGGGAAGTTGACCGTGGGTCCACGAGCATAGGGGCCCCATGCTTATCAATGTATGTTATATACTGTATGTTTTTCAAATGTTTAAACACTGAGTTTGTTGGAAATACCAATACAATATATATATGTTTAATTTTATATACATTTACAGTTTTATTCCTATGAGTGGTTGTGTAGGTATGGGCCCCAGTGCATTGCTATTCCCGGGGGCCCGTGATGATGCTAAGACGGCCCTGCTTCAATTGTTATTATCCAAAAAGCAATAGGGAAGGTCTACACATGTAAAATGCTACGGTAACGTTGTTGTTTAGATAGGTCAGCAGATAAACAATACAAATTAATTTGTGAAGAAGGAAGCTTTAAAAGCACATCTATAAAACATGTATTTAAGGAAAATTGTTACTACGCTGATTATTAAATGAAAATGAAAATGACGATTGTATTACATGACGTTTACTGTGACCTAACTTATCCGGAATATTTACACGTGCGCAATCGATATTACAAAAACCCTACGTCCTTTAAGTGTTTTAAAATAACCGTGTTTTAGCATTTGTTTATTAAATTTTTAAAAAATGCAATAGAACACCGGCATCCCGAAGACTGATCTTGGAAACATGTTAACAGTCAACAGACTTTATCATTAAATACGATATTTTCTTATGGCAAAGAATACAGGGATTGAACGTAGCAAAAAAAATCCCATAGAATTCGGAAAAAGGAGGGTTTCTTTTATATTTGGCCTTTCAATCTATTCGCACATTTAATTAAATGAAATTCAACACATTTCCACGCATTTTTCGTGAAGAATAGGATATCCCAAATCCGCCGATTCCTTCATTACTTGTATTGAACATCGCTATGCCGTTGTTCTGCTCGGTTTCATTGGTCACGATGCTACTTTCTCTTTAATGTGATCCCGAGACCTCTGTGATTGATTCCTAATAAAAACAAAACATTTTGAGTAGATCACAGATAATTTTATTGGTTTATGGCTTAAATGAGTAAAATTAATGCATTTTCGCGTGTATTGAACCAAAAAGTAAAAACACGTTGGGTTTTTTTTTTGGGGGGGGGGGATTTTCAATTGATGGACAACCTTAACATGACTGCGTGTGGAAATCGCAACGGATATCACAACACGGAACTAATAACGTAAAGGCAAATAATAGTACAAAATGTACGACTAGAACCGCAATGCTTAAAACCGAGGAGCTCAAGAGACACAAATAAAACATTAGAAACAAGTCAACTACAAGTACAAACACAACACAGAAAACTAAAAAATGAGCAACACCGATCCCCACCAAAAGTCTGTGGTACGACTATTTGTAATAACTTGTTTGAAATTTCATATAACAAGCAATGGCGAATTAATATACAGTGAAATATTTGTTCTTGAAAAATATCCATAATTATAATGATATTTGTCATAATATATATGTTGGAACACCATGCATGAAATAAGCAATACACACGTAGATAGCTTAATCTAGTGTACACGGACCGTTTCAGGATCAACCTTCACTATGTACGCTCAAAGTCAAATGATTTGATAGCAAACTAATATTTTCTAAAGTGAAAAAAACAAACATATTGCATGAGAGACAAGGTACACTAAAATGAAATAATAAGAACATGTTGAAGATACTAAAGAGGTAATCAGAAACAGTAAATTGAAGGACAGACAATACAATTGCAAAAAAAAGAAGAAAAAGGACAAATAATGATCTACAAAATATCACACATAAAACAAAAGACAGGGCAACACGAACCCTACAAAAACCAGGGGGCGAATTCAGGTGCTCTGGAAGGGTCATAAATAAGTTGTATGTAATTGCATAATCGCGACATGAAGCACAGTAAATATACATTTTCTGTTATATATTTGAGTATTCCCACTGTATCTTGATAGAAAATAATGATAATACAGCTCGTCATATGTTGCTACACTGGAGTCATTTGTTCAATACGACTACGTTTGATAAAAGCGTTGTTGCATATCTTTCCGTGAGATTGGGTTGTGGTTAATTTCATATGCACTACTTCATATCATATTAAATACATGCAATAAATTATTGTCTAAATAAGTTTACCTTTTATTATTTTTCTTAAAATGTATATACTGTATTAATATACCACATGGCATCAAGTGTGTACATTTTAAGGATAATAATCAGACTAGAAAGATGGTAATTAAATACAACATACTTACTAAAAATGACAGCAAAGCAATCTTTTTTCTCACAAAAGTTATGAGCTAAATGTCATAAAAATTAACTATAACATATTTAATTAAATAATGTTTGCCGGTTTTCAAAATAAGTACAAAGAAGGAAATCCATCTATTTGAATATGGATCTTGATGAAAATGTTTCCTCATTTGTAACAAGGCTAATTGCGTAAGGGTAAAGGGTAAAAGGTAGTGAAAAGTCGCAAGTCGAAGAAGGACTGACAAAACAAAAAACAAAAGAACGACAAAAAGACAACCAATAGTCAACAAAAAACGGCACAAAAAACTGAAGATAATATGAACCCCACTAAAACGGATGTGAACGCAGGTGCTTTGGAAGAGTAGACAGTTCCTACTCCAGTAGTTTAATTGAGCATACGTATTTACATGTATTGTTAATAGGCAAAATAATCTTGGTGTTATTGATAATTGATTCATGATGCGAAAAGTTTCTGTTCTTCTACTATGTACTTATTCGGTATTTGTATTTTCTATTTGTGTTTCTATTTCTGGGTTAATGCTGCTACTGTTGGACTGTGTGCCCCAAAAGTCAATATAAAACTAATAACCAGTATTTTGGCATTGACTACTGTTGGGTTCATTGTACTGAGAGAGGTTATCTTCTGACCGACAGCCAGGAACAAGGCATTGACTACTACTAAGCGCATATCATTGCTGGCCTGTTAGCCCCGGGATTATCATCAGACTAGTAACCATGACACAGTATTGACTACTATTGGTTTATGCTACTGCTTATGGATTGCTAGTCCTAAGGTATCACTATCACTCGAGGTATTTTTACCAAAATAATGTTATCCTCAAAGTATCAGTGTATTCCCAACGAACATGTCTTTATCTTGAACTGAAGATTAGAGATCATGACATATTTGTATTTGTAAATGTCATACATCTGATATTGACAATAATAAATACATTATGTTTATATTGTAGCTTTGAATATTTTTATTTAATTGTTTTAAACGTAGGAGTTATTAATCTGATTTAATTACTGTAATAAAATAAAGATTTCCTTAATTTTGGTATTACTTCAAACAGGTTCAGACAGTAAATTCAAAGGATCATTGTAATTAAAGCAAGATAGTATCCCCATCAAAGACAGATAATGTCGCAATTACCATTATATTTGATAAATTAATGTTGGTATTCAACTTTAATGCGGTCGTGATCGTGATCGCATTGTAGGTGGATTTACCACATAAACTGGTTGGCCATTGCATTGTCTGGCCTTTATCAATTTACGGTTTCTGACTACTCTTTAGCTATGTTCAAGCTTTTCTGTCAAGAGCTTTTCAATAATATCCTATCGGGGAGTTTCGTTTGTGGATAAACCGGAGCACATAGAGATAAAACCATCGACTGCTGTGAATCATCCAGATAATGTCCCATTGAGTGGTATAAATTACAGCTCGTCGTTGGCAGAAACCGACTATTTGAAGTGATCACAAGCCGTAAACAGACGTAAAACAGACAATGCAACTGCCAAAATAAAAAGGACAGAATAAGGGCAAACAATGATTCCCCAAAACTACACAGAAAATATATATTGTAAGTATTGTGCGACACGAACGCCACAAGAACGGCAGGTTAAACAATTCCTGATCCACTGGTGACACCCGTCGTTATATTATTGATAAAGATCCGATCAGTCACAAGGATTGTAATTAGGACAAAATGAACCTTGTGAAAAGAAAGTTTTAAGCAGTGACGGTCAATAATTCCACCAATATCAGCAAAGAGAACAACCAACCATCTCTCACCTCAAATCATTGAACATAAAAAGACCACTATATATAACGCTGGAATTCTAGCTCCTGTCTTGAGACATGTACAAAAATGAGGATCTCAACTTTTTGATAATTGAATCACAGGATGGCTTCCACTCAAAAACTCACATAATATCACAAACATGGACAATCTTACAAACTTAGATATATAATTTCTGAAATAACATTCATCACGTACACTCAACGATTGGAAAGCCAACTAATTTAAAATTAGGGCCAATGAACGCTCACTGCGATTGTCTCTGTTTGCAAATGTAATTTAACTACCACAATTGCGCTATATATATTTAATGTTTATTAAACATGATGGACAACATCATACACCACCTCGTGACTTCATTAATGAACAGATACATAACAATATAAATATTCTAGCACTATTTTGTTGCTCAATATCAATAGGGAATTGCATATTCTAAGCAAACAATATTATATTGGTCAATATCAGGAGGGTAATAAAGCAGGTTTGTTGACCAAATCGAGTGTTGACTGATGACTTTAATAATTAAATAGTGATAGACATATTTTTAGTAGGTTTTACTTCCGTTTTAATTACGAGATTTGTTTCTCCAATATCAATAGTGATGAGATCTCCTATGTTTCTCTCGTTATTCAGTGACAAAGGTGTAGACATAAACAATAGAAGACGTAAAGCTCATTGTATCCGTGTAAGCTGAGAGTACGACATGTATGCTGTATAACTAAATGCATTTAATCTAAGCTGACATATGTCTACTATTGATGTAAGATAAACAACTAAAATGCGGATGTAATTTTAAGCTTTATTTCGAAAGAAAATTAAAAAAAATATTACAGGATTAAATACGATTTGTTGGAGTTTATCGACGTGGAAACTCAGCCGCGTCACTTACAAAGTGAATAAAGTTCGACGGACTTTATGTTATTGTTTCTAACGTACGCTTAATGTTCGGAAAATATTTTGATTAATTTTAGTATTTGGTACAAAATAAACGCTAGAGAAAAACGAAGGGGCAATCAAGAATGAACAATCCAGAGAAACTGACAACATTGGGTACACCAGACACATGACGAAGACAAACAAAAACAAAAACACAACACCACATATGAACAACACGTACACCACCAAAAACAGGGACGGGAAAGCAGTTCCTGTCTCTTCTATGACACATACCATGATTAAAGATTTTTGAAATACGTTTTTGATTGCAACACAAGGGAAATTTAATAAATCAACTAAATTCGTCACCTGAAGTTAAACTTTTTTTTACCACAATGAATATAAAAATAGATGCATATTCGAGAGTTCCGTGTTTCCTAATCATCGCTAGCTACAATTTTCAACTTCATTTTAATTATCTAATTATCAAAGAAAAAAATCTCCAAAGATAGATTTAATGACAAAATTATTGTAACTTGGAAAGAATGCTTAGTTACTCCCAAAGACTTTTAAATTATTAAGTTTTCCAATCTTTTTGACTATGAGCGTAATTGGATTATTAAAAAAATGCGTCGTGCATACTAAATTACATTTTGTAGATATCTTCGTCTTAGGAAGCCTTTCACAGTGCTACTGGTGGTATTGTTACAGTGATGAATGATTGATGCATTGTGGGTTTTTTTCTCATAGGACATCGTCAGTCAACAAGTACATATTAGTTATAATACTTTAGGCTTATCTGAGCTTTTCAGTATAATGGTACTTGAAATGTATCAGAGTATGCCATTATGGCCATTACTTTGATATAATTTTAATATACAATCAGTAAATATCAAGTCAAACTTTCCTTAACATCCATTCGGAAAAATGTAATCAACTTCAGTGAGTCGTTAGTTTTGTTGGCGATTGTAATTTGCCTGTCGTACGACAAGACTTATACTGGATTTGCCAATTAATAAAACGACGGGTGTCTTATAAGAAACAAGAACTGTTAACACTTCGCGAGCATTTGGATAAATCCCCGGTTTTTCTTTTGCGGGATCCCTGTCCATCGTATTAACCGTTTTGTATGTTTTGCTGTTTTTGTTTGTTTTGTATCTTGTTGCCACCAGCTGTGTCTCTAGAGCTTCCATTCTTAATTGTCTTTCCTTTTCTTCTAACCAATCTTTATTGTAAATGTTGTGATTGAACTCTTATTAAGAAAACAACCGTCTGAGTTGTATGCAAGAACACTTATGATACTTTTATTTATTGACGCTTGTTAATAAGATTTAAACTCTCAAGAACAAGCATCCATACTCTATAGAACACAAACCCGAAATATAATGAAGCAAGAAAGCAAAAACGCATAGCAAAAATATCAGATTAAAGGTAGCAATATTAAGTAAGAATATATGGACTCGACAATCCCCTCTTTTAAATGGTGTTGATACATGATTTTTTTCCTTAATTACAGAATAATTTTCGGCATGTAGCAGGCTCAAATTGGTGCATTGTATTATCAGATAGATAGGAATTATTAGTCTATTTCTTGCAAATTAGAGTTAATTGATGAGGTGTGTTCGATATTGTTCACATACATTAATACCCGATATTGTCCTAAGGCGTATGGTTTTGCTACATGCGTTCTAATAAAAACGTAGATATCAAATTAAGTGCACACGACGCGTTTCTGGAATCACCTTCATCGGGTACGTTTAAAGTCGAAAACTTAGAAAATCAAATAATTTAAAAATTCTTGGGATCAATAAAACGAAAAGACCTAAACGGATAGCTAAAATCGGCTCCGGTCACCTCTGAATGATGGAAGAGATCATGAGCATTCTTGCATGCGTCCTAATATATGCTTGTATGGAACTTGTTTGGTCAATACGGGTGTCATTTGGAAATAAAATGTAATGTTTATCGTTTTATGTAATATACGTAGTATATTGATCTGTTTGTTGCTTAACGATCATTAACGTACCGAGAGCGTAGCATATTCCGAACACGCTACCCACTATGGTTCTCGTTCAGACTTTCCGTAGTATAACTTGACATTCCCCAACGAGAACACACCCTGTCCTCTGCATTGGAGCGTACTGGACAGCTCTGTTGGTCGAGCCCTCGGAATCGTCACAAATGCCAAAAATATACAGAAGGAAAAACATTTATAGCAATGGTGTCATAATTTGCATTATCGCGTCACACAATATTTCATTCATAAACATCAGGAAATAAATAAACAGGTTGTTGACCAGAGGTTGAAGCTGTTGACTGATGCTATTAATGAAAAATATCATCATTGACATTTTTAGAAAACTTCTCTTCGATTTAAATTACTATATCTTTTTTCAATGAAATCACACCAAATTAGAATGTCTTTGTTTATCTCATTACTAAGCTACAAAACTGTAGACGTCTGTTTTAAAACAGTTACATCCGGTTTATTTCTGTGACTTAGCAGGAAGCCACTCCGTAGCTATAAATGTGTTCTGATATAAGCAGGCATCTGTCTATTGCACGGATATAATAAACCAATTTATATTAGAAATATACAATTTCAAAGTGTATATCACATAATATATGTGTGGAATGTTCACTTCCTAAGAAAGGTTTGAATATACCAAAGCTGTAATCAGAAGCCGTAAATCAAAGAAGGGTAGGATGTAACGGGATAACTCATGAGTTGCTACAAGCCCAGTGATAAGTCATAAATGAGGAAATAACTAGATTGTGATTACGACAAACTGAATACATGTGTGATCATTTATGACACAGATATACCGTAACGTTTAATCGGGTAATGTAAATGATTAAACTAAGGTTCTTCCCACTCAGGCATAAGTAACCTTGTACAATATTTGCTATCATCTTTGTACCATTTGGCTTGCTTACTCCCACAAACTTTTTAATTATTTGGCTTCCTGATTTTTGTCGATGGTGAAGGTTCTTTCAGAAATGCGTCGTGCATACTAAATTATATATTTAAGTCTTTACTGAGAATGTGCGTTATATTAATGTTTGATCAGAATAGAATTGGAAAGCAACCATCTTTGTAATAAGACAATGATTTATTATAGAAAATCAGATCGTTTATTCGTTATATCAATCTTGAGTATTGTGATTCGTTTATAAATTAATAGACAGACAGATAAAGTATTAGGAAAGTCTTAGGTAAAAGCTGCTTTGAAATATCAATTAAAAATGTAGGAAGTACTGTCGTTAAAATAATTATGTAAATATGATAATAAGGACACTACAGCACAATGTATTTCAATTTTAATCTGCATGGATAAAACCATTAAGCCATTAAAAGGGAGGGTTCGGATCTCAGTTATCGGCTTAACTTCGCTCCAGTTGTATGTCAGTGGCAGGCCAAGACCAACATTTTTTTCAGCTTCTTTTAAAAAGCTATCAAATATAATCCTGTAAAGCATTAACAATTACTATATGTTTATGAAAACATTCTGTGGCTATGTTTTGCACCAGCTTTTTAGTAGTGAAAACGTAGATATCTAATTGAGTGCGCACGATAAGTTCCTGTGATGACCTTCATCAGCAACGTTTAAAACCCAAATATTTGGAAGCGAAGTAATTTAAAAATGAATAGGATCATAAAAACAAGGAACATCAACAAGATAACCAAAATCAGCTGAGGTCCCCTATCCATGATGGAAGCTTATTAAGTGCATTACAAGATCAAACATATAAGTGGTAAAATCATCGATTTCCTAGTGTGTATGTTTATAATTTTAGAGGCTTTTACAGTTTTCATTCCATATCAATTTAAAAATTAACAACAAATCTTTTTGTTCTATGCTAATTCATCAAACAATCTTTTCATTTCTTGCAAAAAAGCAAACGAGGGAAAGCAATAAGCTGAATATTCAAGAAGAGTTTGAAGATACCAAAGGGGTAATCAGAATCCGTACATCGGTGAAGAACAGACAACACAATGGCCAAATGAAAAACTAAGAAAGGAGATGTGTGCACTTATCTGAAACTCCACAAACATGTACACTTTACTTTAGGAGAGCGTACTTCAATTTAAGCCATAACCTTATGAAAATAATCGATTTGCTATATGTAGTACGTAGCACAGGAAGCTGTAGTATTATTAGAACTTCTGCTTCTACCAAATACTGGCCTCCTTCTACAATTATAAGATTATGTCAGAGGTTGTTCAACTTCTACCAAATACGCACCTTCTTCAACAAGTTACGATTATGTCCGATGATGTAACTAGATTAACACGACGGGTACCACTAGTGGAGTAAGAATTACTTACCCTTTCGGAGCACATGGGTTCACCCCCCGTTCTTTAGTGGGGCTCGTGATACTCGATCTTTAGTTTTCTATGTAGATAGTTATTTATTCTTTTGTCTTTTTTCTGTTTTCTAATGTGTTGTTTGTGCTTCGATTTACGGATTCTGATTACCCATTTGGCATCTTCAAACTCATATAAAAGAGCCACACTATACAAAATAAGATATTACAAAATTATTGTAAGGGTCAGTATACCTATAGTTATCTAAGAAGGTAGAATTTATGGTTTGCAGACAATTACTTGAGGACAAACATGATTTTAATTTCAGTAGATGTATTATCCATTAGTTATTTATATCCTAAGATAATAATGGTTTTCATGATATATTAGCTGTCGAAATGTTATCAAAATGTTATAATTCTATATTCTTATATGGTAAAGACAAATATATCTACAACAATGCGAGCTCTTGGCAGAAACACAATGAAGTCAACTATAATGGTAGTTTTACAAAAGGGAAATGATGTTCTTTCCTTTAATGTTAGATAGTACACAAGGTTGTCGGTAAAGGGTACAATTTGCACCCAACAATACAAACTGTATAACATAAACTTTTCTATGAAAACCTAGATATCAAATCTAGTGCACAGGACTCGTTCTAGAACAACCTTCGTCAACTTCGGTCAAAGTTAAAATATTTGAAAGCCAAACAATAAAAGAGTATTTGGGAGCAAGAAAATTAAAGTTTCTATGTTTTCAGAAATTTGCACAATTTTAATATTCAACATGACCAGCAAAATTATTACTGCCAAGGTGTTGTCTATTACCTGGAGCATGACCCCAGGTAATACAATTGTCATGGATGTTACCTTTTCAAATTGTATACATAGATAATTTGCATCTTGTGTAACATTTAACCAAATAGACATTGGATAAAACCAAAAGGGCAATAAAGAATGGACAATTCAAAGAGACTGGCAACATTAGGTAACACAAGACACAACAGGAAGACAAACTTTACATAAAAATTACTACAAACAACTGGAGGTAATGTACGAACCGAACATCATTTTTATGCGGAAATCGTAACGATCACTCCAACACGGAATTAAGAACCTAAAGACGTATAATAGGACAACAACAACAACAAACTAAAAATGAGAGCAACACGGTTCCCCCGCCCCCCCCCCTCTCAAAAAAGCAAAAACAAAAGAAAAATACCCCCCCCAATAACCCAGCAGTGGACTCCGGTGCTAGTGACGGGTAAGCAGTTCCGGCTTCTAATAAGACACGCGTCGTATTGCTCATTTAAGTTCTTTAAAGTCTTGACAGTGATAGTGGAAAGAAAACATCTACGTAAAAATTAAAACATCCATTATCATTTGAGATATGGATATATCGTAACGGTCTATTAGATCGTGATGACGACCGTATAATTTGTGTAGCAATAACTTCAAATTAGGAGCCAAGTAGCCTTGTTTGAGTAGTTTTTTCGCCATCAACTGGGCTCTGTCCAGAAAATTACTGTAATGGACACAGCTCTAGAATAACGTATGACTTGTGAATTGTAAACTCAATCCGCTGGTGATGCTGGAATCTTGTTACGGATAAAAGTTCACTATTAGAAAAGTGAAATGATCACGTTTGTCGTAGAGTTTTTTTTTAAAGGAGAGTCAAATGACGATATGATAGGGTGTAAGGAAACATCGTGCTGTAATCGAGTGCAACACGACTTTCTGAGGGTAAGATGGTTGTGAATGAATATGAAAATAATTGGTGAAGCGATTTAGATAAGGGTTTCGGATAGAAAATAAAATCCGATAGCCACGAAACGTGGAAATGTGCCGACCCAGAGTTGGAGCGGCAAATCCGCTGTTTTCCTTATGGAGAGCGCTGTGACGTCCCACGGCTCCAGCAAGTCGAACAAAAAGCCGTTAGACTAGCAGTAAGTTTTCAACAAGTAAAGCTCCATGCAAAACCAACATTTTTCGAAATATTATTATGAAGATATGTATATACTATAGACGGCAGTGATCCTTGAGCCGTTTTATCATCTTGGCAGATGTATGGTATCAGATCTGATCAGATTTTGATGGGGTTTATTTCATCAAATTCTGTATAAATCTAGCTCTCACCTCAGTATGAGTTGTTTTGATCTAGCTATTATGGTTTTCAAGATATAAGGAACCAAAAAGGGGTCATTTTTGGAAATATCAAATAGAACTATAGAGATAACTACCTATGAACCATAACCATATATATTCTGACTCAGTATCATGCGAGCAGTTGAAAGCAGTTGATATTATATTCAAAGAAGAGGGTCGTTTCTGCCCTACTAACATCCTATCAAAAAATCAACAACAAAAAAACAAACGAAAAATATACAAATATAGTACAACCTTGCGGTACCAGCAAGAGTACTTTGTACTTCTTGGAATATTTGGAAGTCCAGCACATTACTTGTCGAATGTCTTTGGGTATCCAGCTTATTAGTGTGTCAATCGACTCTGTGTCTACACTTGTCTCAATGTTCCGAGTTGACTTGTTGCTGTCTTATTTTTCTGTGCTATGTGAAGCTGTTTATTAAAAATAATGTTCTCCTGACTATGTACTTTAAAGAGAACTTTATGTATGTGGAATTCAATAATTGTTATTATTATACCTCAGTCTATATTTTCTATATAAAATTAAATGCAGATAAACTAACTATTTTGCTTAAATATTGTTGATGACTGATCATGACTATTAGCCTTAGGGAAATAGTTCAGTTAAAACAGCATACGTTTTCCCGCGCTTTTATGGTTCGGGTCTTTCGTGTTTTAATGCCCGAGAGATACAATTATTTGCTTACCAGACGATAAAATGGCATCTGCTGAAGCTTTTATTGTTAAGATTTTTTCTTAATACAACTATTAAGAACTTTAGTGTCTTTTTAATAGCCATATTTTCTCGGATATCCTAGATTGCCTTAGGTATAATACAACATTTATTTACTGCCTTTTCAGACAATAGCAAGTTTATTTTCCTCATAGCCTTAAATGGGTATATACTACTGATGGATTGCAATAAATGATTTAATTTATTAATGTATTTTTCCCTCATATTCTGACATTCAGCAGTCATCCAAATCTATAGAGGTATTTTCCCAGAGAACCCAAATACTCTGACTGAGAGGAAGACAATATGTCCCAAAACGAAATATATAATTCTGCAATTAAAACATTGTCTAGACATTTTCCAACGCTGAATGTACAGATTCGTTTGCCTTGGAAAAGTCTATCTTAAAGTTCAATGTCATATTATTCGAAAATGATAACATAAGCTTTTCAAGTTATTCTGAACTATGTTGCACCAGGTCAAGAAGACATAGTTATACATAATGTATGTAAGAAGTTGTCATTTGCATCTAATTATTCTGAGGAAAAACTTGACTCAATGACTGAAGCACTGAATGAAGCTTATCAACAGCAAAATGACAGGATAAACCAGCTCCAAATTTTGTTTCTATTTGCACACTAACTCACAAAGGAATAATTACTGAAATCAGTACCAGGACTGACTGTGCTAAATTTGATATAGAATGAAAACATGCAGCACTGACATCTCCAGGTCAAATTTTAAATCCTCCAAAGATCTACCGCCATTGTCAGTTCAATTCCTTCAATATTGCTCTGTGGATTTTATTAATTATTACACAATGAATGTTCATCATATGTAGACGCCCATGAATTAGTTTGATTATAAATTGAGAATTTTAAATTTTGATCACCAGGCTTATGTGAAGAAAACATTAATTTTTCTATTGATTTCTACGCAAATTATCTCCCTTTCGTAATATGAAATTTGGTTAAATCTAGAAATTATATTTATTTACTCAAACAAACTTTGTTAGTTATGCTATATACATGTAAATGTCAAGAATGTGTATTTATCATTGAACATGTTGAATATGTCATTTTCAAAGCAATTTTATATTTTTGCAAGGATTTTGTTAGGACAATCCTGGCCATACTCCTGCACTACCAAAATCATATGTATCGGCATTTTAAGGATGTTAGTATATTTCATGTAGTCATTTTATTTTGTGCAAAGTCCTAACTCGATCATCAGTTGCAAATTAGACACCTTTGGCATAATTCGACAGTAAATACATGTATGAATAAAGATTGCATGTTTTCTCTCAAATTAGACAATATTACAAAAAGGGGGGATTTAGATAGCTGATATTGCAGATGATATTCAAAAGCAAAGTAAAACATTTTATCTGCTATATATTTAGTCTAAGTTATATCTGTTTAGATTTACAGACGCATTTAATTGCACACATATATATTTGTTCTATAAAAAATTGCGACAGATAATTGCTTGTTATGAAATAGCTTTAATATTTCTGTAAAATAAGTAATAAATTGAATGTATTTTGAAACATTTGATTCTATTCAAAATAAGGGCAATAACAAAATTACCGAACACCGAGCAATCTTACAAAGGGAAAGTCAAAACTCATAATTATATAAACAGACAAAATCAGTCAACAAATTGTGTATTGAAATATACAATACTGAACAATAAAAAATTTGAAGTTTTGAATCTAATACTCAACTTTCATTTAAAACTAATGGTAAATCCTGACAATTAATGTAGCCATAAACAACAATAATTATGAATATTGCTTGCTAACTTTGTAATTCCCAAATCCATATCATTATATTTCCATATCCTTGAAGCTAAAAGCTTCTAGAATGGATTACATAATGTCTAGACCAGAAATAATTTATATGTAAATAAAGGTAATAACAAAATTACCGAACTCCGAACAATCTTATAAAGGGAAAGTCAAAACTCATAATTATATAAACAGACAAAATCAGTCAACAACCGGAAAACTGTGAAAACCGTAATGACCCTGACTTGGTACAGGCATTTCTAAAGAAATGGTGGGTTGAATCAGATTTTAAGGCGCCAAACCTCCCGCTCTCATTACGGTTCAAAGGTTCCGGCTGTCACTGTAACAGTATTTAAATACAGGAACAAAATAGGTAAAATAGTTGTCAAAGCAGTACCATATTCGGTGACAATACAAGATTTTTATAACAATATTAAAAGCACAATAATTATTGATTCACTACATATTTTAGATATAAGTTAATGCACTGCAGGGACTTTCATATATTCAATAAAAATGTAGATATAGAATTCAATGCACACGACACGTTTCTGGAATAACCTTCATCTGGTATGTTCATAAAGAATTTAGCATTAAATCAAAATATAAATTTCCTGAATTATTCATGCATTAAACTGAGTAAGTAAATGTATTCGATTGTTTCCGTCTGTTGTTTGATAATCGTTTTTTCTACACCAGATCACCGAGTAATAAGAGCATCCCATGATCGAGTCTGATTACAATCAAAAACCAAATAAGTTGGTCAAACTAGAATTCAAAATTGAAAATCAAATATAAAAATCACAGAAAGAGGCAAAATAGAAACCCTAACGTTGTTTGTTTGTGCATGGTGGTGTCTAACGCATATTGTGTTGTGTTTTTACATTGTTTTTTCTCGTCTTGTGTATCTTGTGTTGCCAGTTGCTCTGAATTGTTCATGTCTGATTGCTCCTTCTTTGTCCTCTAACATTTATTTACACAAATACATGACCGCTCATTTTCCTTTCTTAATACATACACTTCAAGAAGAAGAGTTTGAAGATACCAAAGGGGTAATCATAATCCGTAAATCGAAGAAGAACAGACAACACAATGGTCAAATGAGAAAGGACAGAAGGACAAACAACGATCTACAAAACATACACATAAAACTTAAAATCGAGTAACACGAACCCTTCTAAAAACCAGGGGTTTCAACATTTTAATCGGAATTTTTGTAAGTATGGACAATGTTAAGAAGAGGCTCGATTTTGATCCACTATGACATAATAAAATGAAAAACTAAAAATACCACACTGTCGAAACAATTCCAAAATCAATTATCAAAATCATAGAAAGAGGCACAACACACAACTACATGATCGCTCACTTCCTTGGCTTGGTACCGGAACTTCAGTACAAATTGGCAGAGCTAGACTAGCTTTATGACTCCCCGCCTAGTAAAATGATGAAACGATCGAGTAATACGAACTCCACTAAAAACTGGAGGTATGGCAATAAAGTATGGTGGGATTAAGCTAGTTTTATAGGTTCAACCCATTCCCACCACATAGTGTGATTTAATCACAATCGGTTGCAAAAAGACAACATGCAGCTGTGGAGGTCAATTCGTATAGAACCTTATTATCATAATGATTTTTTACCTATTAGCACGATATAACTGAACTATTGTTGAAAGTGACGATAAACGCCATGACCCATAACTCTAACCCATATTTGCACCTAAAACAAAGTAAACGATGATTATCTATCAAGGTCTTATAATTTTAAGTAGGGAAAACATAAAAGTGTTAACACGTTATTCCTATTTTATTTAATAAAATGTAACGCGCTTCCTTGCTCTGTTGAGATATTTTTTTATATTGTACAATTGAACCTAAAAGACCACTACAAATCATAATCAAGATATTCAAATCAATGTGCAAACAATTTTATATCTATCGCTGGGTCGATCGCCTCTGTTGGACTATTAGTACCGGTTGGTGCAATCCGCCCAGTAGTCAGTGCTTCGGCGTTTATTATATATATTTATATTTGAATATACAGTTTCTAAGTAATGTAATAACTAAAATAACTAAGGTCAATATCTCTCACACATATGTGACGTTAACCTATTTTAGCTATCCTGTTGATGCTCACTGATTCCAAAGATACACAATCGTTAGTTTCCTGGATTGTACAAGAACTTCAATAAAAAGTGGCGGAGTTAAAGTAGTTTTATGTGCAAGATAATAAGGTCAGGAATGTGTTTTCCACAGGGGAGTAAAATGGAAATCCCCACAAATAATTGGGTGAGCAAGGTACATATTTATACTAGCATAATACAAACGTACATTTTGCGTACGTGGTGCAGTTTTCTAATACACTAAAATTACTTTTAAATTATTTTGTCCTCTAATCTTTTAACTTTGGGCATAGCCGATGAGGCTTATTTCAGAAACGCTTCGGTTGTACTAAATGAGATATAGATGTTTTTAATAATTCATTTATCCTAGTGATTTGTCACCAGTATCCAAACCAACCCAGAAGGTAAGATATATGATATATGAGACAACGATACCACATTCCATATCTATCATATAGGTGTTATTGAACAATCAATGTCTATATAGCTCAACATGTAATGGTCACCTGTTTGATCTATAAACAGCGAACTCGCAGAAATTATGGGCATTATACTATGTGACAAATCGTGGAAAGGTAGTGCTTTAAAGTCCATCAATTGTGTCGTTATCCCAGAACAATAATACAAAGAATAATAATTGACAATTTAGTGTTCATGTCAGTTAATACTCTTGCTAATTCACCTCGACATTCATTTTGGCCACTGTGTTGTATGTTATTCTTCGATTTACGGATTCTGATTACACCTTTGGTATCTTCAAACTCTTCTTAGTGATATTTGAGACAAAGATACCATATTTCATATCTATTATATGGATGTTATTAAATAATCAAAGTCAATGAAGCCCACAATGTACTGGTCACCCCTTTGGTCTATAACCAGTCGACTCTCATAAATGATTTACACAATACAATGTGACAAAGTGTGGGAAGCCAATGTTTTAAATTTCATCAATTGTGTCGTTTTTCTAGGACAAGAATAGAAATATTGATAATGGCAATTCAGTGTTCATGTCAGTCGAAACTCTTGCTAAAGCACCTTGACATTTCTTTTCATCAATGAAAAATGGATCTAAACATCATAAAATTATGTGGTTGTTTGGTCGTCGTGAGAATTTTACCCTAAGCTCATACGTAGAAGGCTGCACGCATAACGATTATGTGGCATTTTCTGCAACAACATGGTACATAGCAGTACGTATTTCTCATTGTATATTTGTTGGTGTTTAACGCCACTTTCTCATTGTAAAGTAAATGTTATCGCATTTCGAATAAAAGTAATATTTTAACTATGTAGATGTTAAGCATATACCCAGAGCATAACGAGAAAAGAATATACCGATAAGAAAGTGATATCACCAAAATGCTTGAGTTTTTGTCCGTGAACACATTTATTAGGATTGATGAACGCAGTGTGCCAACAGACAGACGGTATTCCCATTGGTACTGACTGTTTATTATCGCCAACTTTTTCGCATCCTTGAATTTCACGTTTCGGTGAACATTTCGGTGACCATGGATATGTTCCGTTTGTCTTAGCTTAAATCCCGTCGTGTTTTCCCATTCTTTTGTTTTTCATCGTGTGCTTACACACTATGGGGTAGGTAGTAGAACAGGGACAGCGTAACCTTCCGGAGCACATGTATTGCTGTAGTTACAATTAATAAATCATTTATTATGCATTTGACAAGAAGAGGTTGAAGATTCCAAAGGGGCAATCAAAATCCGTATATCGAAGAAGAACAGACAACGCAATGGCCAGAAGAAAAAGTACAAAAGGACTAACAACGATCTACAAAACATACATAGAAAACTAAATATCGAGTAAGACGAACCCACTAAACACCGGGGGTGAACTCGGGTGCTCCGGAAGGGTAAGCAGTTCCTGCTCCACTAGTGGCACCCGTCGTGTTAATCTAGTTACAACTTCTGTGTCACGAAGTCTAAATATATTATGCATAATGTTCACATTTAAAGCGTTCTTTACAATAACGCTGTTCGCCTGGTTATAAGGGACATTCACATTTTTCTCATAAGTGGAAAACACTTGCATGGCCCCCTCATTGAACTAAGCGGGAGGTCATAGAACTAGCTTACCTTTGGTATTTTGTTATTGAAGTGCCTGTGCCAAGCTAATAAAGTGACCGATCATGTATGGGTGTGTTGTGCCTCTGTCTACGATTTTCATATTTGATTTTGGAATTGTGTAATGTTTTCTGTATTTCATCATATTCAAAATCGAGCCTCTATGTCACATGGTCCATACGTACAAAAACTCCGATTACAATGTTAAAAGCCCTGGTTTTTAGAAGGGTTCGTGTTACTCGTTTTTTAGTATTATGTGTAATGTTTTGTTGATCGCTGTTTGTCCTTATGTCCTTTTTGTTTGGCCTTTGTGTGTTATGCACTTCTTCGATTACCCTTATGGTATCTTCAAACTCTTCTTAAAACAACGACGCATTAGAAATCTAGACGTTCTTTGTGACATCGTTTGCCGATCCTGTTCGTTAGTTTAGTCAAACAACCAATTACGTACGACAGTAGTGGCAGGAATAATCTTAACGATTTGATTCTGATATAGATGGAATTTAATCCTTTTTGCCATTTATCAAATTGAAATGTCTGATGAAATCTATTTTAATGTTACTCCTATCATTCTTGATTGTTTCGGTTTCACCCCAGGGACTTACTGATGACAGAAATGTTACAATTCGATTTCCTCCTTTTGTAACTAGATCAACAAACGTCCTATGGTATATAAAATCTATTTTTTCTATATTATCTTGCAGACTAATATTATATTAACACAAATATATTTTTAAAGTCTACGGTTAAATAGAACACCAAGGTCGGTAGAAGTATTATTACTCTAACCGGAAATTTGGACTGATCTGCTCCGAACATTGTTTTCAGTGGAACGTAGTGTGCCGAAATTGAAAGTATATTTACAGTAATAAAAACATAGATATCAAAATTAATGTGCGCGGCGCGTTTCTGGAATAACCTTCATCAGGTACGCTAAAAATCGAATGATTGGAAAGTTAAATAATATAAAGCTTTGAGAGCAATAAGACCATAGGGCCTAAACTGGATAGCCAAAATCGGCTAAGGTCACTTATGTCTGAGGGAGGAAAACCTTAGTTTTATTAATGATTGCATTATGTAAGAACTGCATTTCAGTAATAAATATATCTAATAAACCATGTCAGTGCCGCAGTACTGCCTACTGAGTAGATGATGCCATCGGGGAATAATAGTGATTAGTATTCGGGAACCAGTTGCCAGTTTTGCAGTGGTGTTCGTGTAGCTCAATCTTTTTCTGTGTAGTGTTTGGTAGAACATTATTTCTCCTTTTATAATAGACCTTTTTTTCTTTTTAACGAATGTGTCATACCATTTCAGTATCTTCACGCTTTTCTCTTACATGTGACTTGATTCTCAAGTGGATACATTAGTAATACTCACCATAAAAATATTGTTTTACTAGTATGGTATGTCCATAATAGGAGAGTGCCATAGTAGTAAAGGGAAAACCTTAGATTTAACACAACAGGCCACATGGCGTTTGGAATCCAATTTTCCTCGCTTTGATACACTGACGAAAATGCGTTCTTATTTGACTGTGAATAAAATGTTTTCGCATTTTAGATACTTGAATTTATTCAAAATTTTGAAAATAAAATATTGGCATTGTACCTAGTCCCTTGTCAGTAACTTTCCTTCAATATCCACTAAGTGAAATAAATTGAACCCCCCCCCCCCCCCTAAAAAAAACCAAACTTAAACAAAAAAACATACCATACTGTAAGCACAATTATATAATCCAATACAAGTGAATGCAAAAAAATAACAATACGGTTGTTTCGAATCAAGTCAATTCCGACCACGTTCCGTCAGCATATCATAGTCGTAGATGCTATATATTATAAGTAATTGTAATAGTGGTGTCCGGTACCCCACTATCTGTCTCATATCAGAAATATATAAAGGCAGATCGTTTTCCTTTGATGATGCTGACAGCAGCAAATAAAGAAAGAAAACAAATTTAATGTTAAAGAAGTAATTGTCTCTGCATTGAAGTATTTGATACAAATAAAATAATTTAATTAATATCTGTCTCTTATAGAAAATGCTAAGATTGCTTTAAGTTGAGATCGAACGTTAAAACGGCACATATCGATTGGACTTTTTGTTGTGTACATTGACATCGGAAGTCCAGTGCTTTACATTACATCGAAATCTTGCGGACGAAAATAACAAAATTTTGACGGAATGGAAATGATTGGAAACAACCGTATTGGTTCCTAAATACTAATTACCACAGCACTACGTTGAATTTCGCCATTACTGTAAGAAATGTTTGAAGATACCAAAATCGTAATCAGAGCCGTAAACCGCAGAAAGACAGAGTAAGAAAAAGGACAAAAGGACAGCCAAGAAATGATCTACAAAACACTACACAGAAAATTAAAAAGATCGAGAAACACGAACCCATTTAAAAGCTGGAGTGGAACTCAGGTGTTCAAGAGGCGAATGTTGGTCGGGGGTGGGGGGGGGGGGGGCGGAGGTGCAACTAGACGATATATCTGTGTACTTGCTGACCTGTATCATTATATTCTATTGATGGTATTTGGTTATTTGTATTGTGTTGATTGGCTATATTGTCCACCATAATTATTTATCTTCTTCTTACATCAATATACATATTATACAGCCTTGTAGTAATAATTGTCATCGCTATAACATGTAATTAAATTATAATGTAATTTGTGGGTATTGCTATAACGAACTGTATTATAATTTACACACCGAGTAATTTTTCAAAAGTATTTAACTAATTGTGGATACAGAGAGGCGAAGATAAATATCCATGAAACAGTAGCCTGACCTCCACGAACTGTGCTCGTTAAGTCTTTCTTTTGAAAAACAAACAAAATTCGTTTCAAGGTAAATGTTAGCGTCAGTTCACTTTTGTTTATGTTTATGAATTTTAATACGTTATACACGAAATGCAGAGACGAACGACAGTAAACATTTATCACACGAAGGTCATTTGTGATTTCATTGACAGCATGGGAGGAAATAAGTTATGCTAAACACATTTACGTGTGCATATAAGAAGATTAACTATCTTGATAAACACATAATGCCACAACAGCTGCATAAATGCTACACTAATCAACATGCTCAATATCTAATGCATAAACATTAGAGAATACCGAATGGACAATCCAAAATGGACAATCCACAGAAACTGGCAACATAGAGTACACAACGATTTCATGAGCTCCTCGCTGGAATCCGACCTTCCACGTAATATGATAGAGGATGTAGTGGGAGACAAAACATATTTTGAAAATCTAACAAACATAGTTTTGGTATGGCTTATGTTATGGTGTGTAACGGTACTTTCATCAATATTTCAGTTCTATGATGTTGGTCAGTTTTACTGGTGTATTTAAGATTTAATCTAAAAAAAACTAAAAAGTACAACGATTATTGGTGTCATAATAAGGTGACTACAATATAATAGTATCTGTCAATCTATCAAACAAATCATATAGTTAATAGAATGAAAAACAGAAACATACCACGTCTGAACAGTTCCAAAATCCAATAGAAAGATCGTAGAAAGAGACAAAATCGATACCATTAACAGGTAAATACATGACCGCTTACTTTCGTGACAGGGTACATACACTTAATAAAAAGTAGCCGGGTTAAGCCAGTTTTATTAATCCCTTATATACATAGACAAAAGTAACATACATGTGATAACAACTCCGCATCCATTTATTGAAAATAGTCATGGGTTAGAGATACCCAATAAAACAACATGCTTACTTTTCGCAAGCACCGAGGCTTACCCCCGGTTTTTGGTGGGGTTCGAATTCCTTATCGCTTTAGCTTTCTGTGTTGTGTTTTTGGTTTGTTTGTCTCCACAGTGTGTCTTGTACATCTCTGTTTCTCTGGATTGTCAATTCGTGATTTCCCCTTCTGTTTTCCCTAGCGCTTAGATACCTTGCATATGTACCTAAAATAAACGAAATTACGTAGGTGTCCTAATTGCATTCTTCTTCTTTTCGTTCGCCTTTACACTTGGACTTCAGTTTCCGCTACGAATCTGGTGGTATTCTGTAGGGCATCCACGGTTCGATAAAGCTTTTCCTGGAGTGTTGTTGGTAATGGTCATATCTCTTCTCTCAATGCCTGATGGATTTAATTTCATAACGGAAATAATCTGGAAATAAACTGAGAGATCGTTTTATACAGCCTTGATTTCCAGAAATTCTTGGTTTTGAGTTTTACCGACAACATTCAAGAGTCGTCGAATTTTAATCATATGTAGGACGATTCCGTGGTTTTTAAAGTTTATCAAGAAATAAACAGGAAGATGAACCGCATAAAAACATCTATATTATCCGGTGATTGACGGTTTATATAACATCAAAGATAAAATTCAGGATTACAATTGCAATGCACTTGCTTACACCCTGCACCAAATATGCAAAAGGGGTAATCAGAAGCTATAAATCGAAGAAGCATTCTTCTCATTTTGTCATTTTAATTTTTTTGACTTTTAAGCTGATAGAAAAAGCAAAATACGTTGAAGAGAAATCCTGAAGAAAAATCCTTGGACTGTATGCAACACCGAAATATATCATATCTACGTGTGTATGTGTGTGTTTGCTTAGTGCATTAAATCATTTCATATCAATGCTGTACATTAATGAAATCAATTAATTAAAATACACAATGAACCATGTGTATATTCACGCACATGTGCTATTTCTCGAACGAACAAGACGACATGCTAAAGTTAGAGAACACCGAAGGGTAAATCAATAATAGACAATCCAGAGAAACATTGGGTACACAAGAATTCCGACAATGACAAACAAAACAAAAACACAACACAATATGCGCTTGAACCACAACATGTATATGAAAACAAAACCCACAAAGAGTAAATAAGTAAAGTAAATAAATCTATGTAGAGGATATAATAAACATCAGTTGTTCAAAGTTCCAATGACTTAAATTGGTTGTTTTGGATGCAATCAGAAAGAGGTAATGCCCAACCGATTCCACTTTAACGAGAATGCTCAATTCAGTGGAGTATTCTTGTCCTATTCATGCTGATTATTACAAGTAACACGTCGGGTGTTTTATAAGAGGCAGGAACTGCTTACCCTTCACGAGCACCAGGGTTCACCCACTATTTTCGGTGGGATCCTTGTTGCTCTGTTTTCTGTGTTGTGTTTTGTGCTTTGTTTGTCTTCGTACTGTGTGAGGGCCCGGGTGGTTCAATGAGTTAGGTAGTTGGATTACCTAACAACTCATACAAGCCTATCATCAATACGACGTGGGTTCTCGCCCGGCTTTGTAAATTACAAAAAGGGTGCATTCGACTCGCAGCCGCAAGTGATAAAGATTACCAGTTGCTTGCCCATGGTCGGGGGTTTTCTCCGGGTACTCCGGATTCTTCCACCATTAAAGCTGGTCGCCATGATATAGCTGAAATATTGCTGAAAGTGGCGTTAAGCACCTAAAATCAAATCAATTCAAATCAAATCTAATCTTCATCCTGTGTCTTGTGCACCCAGATAGCCAACGTTTCTGGATTGTCCATTGTTGATTGCCCCTTCGGTTAATATTAGTTATAAGGTTAAATGAAATTATGTTTAGGGAATACTGAATTATTATTACTTTGCAATAATTTTAACTGATTTGTTAAATTTTACTGCATGTTAACATAGCTATGCATAGTATTGGTTCTTTCCGTAGAATATCACGAAAATTGGTCAAGAAATATTAATAATTCAAAAATTGTTTTAGCTTTTGCTTAAAATGGCAAGGGCAGCCATTTTGAAAATAAATAAAACTATCATGCATATCTACAATTTTCTATCATATTTTGCAAAGTGTGGTTGAGAAACGACGTTAATTTCAAAATTCCTGTTCTCCTTTGCATGGCCGTGCTTGGTCAATCAATTTCAACTTTAACCCATATAAGTGCAGTTTACCTTCTGAGTATTCCTGTTATATATTTTTTTTTAACAAAAAATGTTTGTCCAACGCTTACCGAGCTAGTTCTATGTGTGAATTTTCGCATTTTATTTGGTTGCCATGGCAACACTTTAATATTTTAAACAGCCATGCATATCTGCAAAATGTCAGTCAGCAGTTTTTCTGTAGATTTCATAACGTTTGAAAAAATAGTGGGTGATTGTATCGAACAAAGTACATGCGAACTGATTAAATAACTCAACATGTGTTTTTCCGTAGGTGTATTGTGTTGCCATCGACTAGGACGTGCATTATACAATTTGTAAATACCATGATAAGAAATATAGCTTAACATCTGTTCAAATCCCAAATCATATCTGCATACTGAAATATATGTTATTCATATTTCCTTCTTAGTACTAAATGCTTGTGATATGTTTTTCTAATCTTTAAATTATTTGGCTTTCCAATCTTTCGATGTTGAGCGTACCTGATGAAGGTTATTTCAGAAACGCGTCGTGTGCACTAAATTTGATATATACGTTTTCATTAGAGGAACTTCTGGACTAGCAGTTGCGAATTAACAACTTGAATTTCATGTCTTGTAACCAAGTATTTCAAATAAATTTAGTGAGGGGATTTATCATGCTTACGCGATTGTATAATACACTTTATTTCCTGTGATTATGTGATAGAATGAAAAACAAAATATACCAAATCACTGTCAGAAAAATTACAAAATCAAATATCAAAATCGTAGAAAGAGCTATAATTGAAACCCCAAACACACAAATACATGACCAGCCGCTATCTTGGCTTAGTGCATTATTTGTCATCCTATACAATATATCCGGTTGTTGACTGATTTTGTCTGTTTATATACTTACGAGTTTTGACTTTCCCTTTGGAAGATTGTTCGGAGTTCGGTAATTTTGTTATTACCCTTATTTCGCATTGTTGATTGTGGAAGGGTAACAGTCTTTGTTCCACCAGTGGAAACGAAAGAGACAGCACAATTCAATGCACTCCCGGGTTTTAGTGGGGTTCGTGCGGCTCAATCTTCAATTGTCTGTGGTGAAGTGTTTTGTAAATGATTATCTGTCCTTTTTCTTTTGGCCATTGGATTAATTGTCTGCCGATCGATTTCCGGCTTCTGATTAACCCTTTGGTATGTCCAAACATTTCTATATATATTTATCTTATATCCACAATGCCAGAAGAGAAAAGTTATAAGTGAAACAATTAGCTATAATATACCGATTAAACAAGGTAAATACAAAGTAAAAATAATTATTGAACTGAAGAAGCTCAATAATTTGATTTAGCTAGTTAATAAATGCCATTCGTTTTGTAGACACAGGGAGTGAAGCAAATGGAATATTCTTTCAATTATGTCATATCAAGAACATGTTATATTTCGATGAGATAATTGTGCCAACACGTTACGCTGGGTTTTAGACAGTTAGCTAACAAATGACCACGGATATGTTCCACTTGTCGTAAATACTTCCCGGTCCTTTCCTCATTCATGACTTATCACCGGTTTGTAACTATAACGACGGGTTCCACCAGTGGAGCAGGAACTGTTTACACTCCCGAAGCATCTGAGTTCACCCCCGGTATTTAGCGGGGTTCATGTTATTCGATCTTTAGTTTTATATGTATGTTTTGTTGATCGATGTTTGTCCTTTTGTGTTTTTTCTTTTGGTCATTGTGTTGTCTGTTCTCTCTTCGATATACGGATTCTGATTGCCCCTTTGTTATCTTCAAACTCTTCGCATAACTGAAAAGATGAGCTATAACATACCAATTAAGCAAGCTAAATACAAAGTAAAAAGAACTAGTGAACGAAAGAAGCTCAATAATTGTATTAAGATTGTTGATAACTACCATTCCTTTTTAAAGACACCACTGAGTGAATATTGCTAAAAACTAAAGGAATGTTCGTAGAACTATGCCATACCAAGAAAACGTGACATTTTGGTGAGATAATTGTGCCACTGCGCTATGATAGATTTCATACAGTTATCTTACTACTTTTTTCAAAGGACAGTTGGATGCAGACATGTCGCAAAACTAGGACCTATTATCAGGAATAATAGCTAAGCACCCTTCATTCTTGCTTCTTAATGCTGCCGGGTTTTGTTTTTTGTTTTTAGAAAATCATCAAAATAACTTTTGATATGTCTTTTGTTTTAATCTAGGATTTTATCAAATTAAAGCATTAGAGTTGCAATATTTAATGATGCACCTGCTATTATAGAAGCATAATACATTGCTACAAATTAAGAGTAAGATAATGCATTTGTAGCTAAGTAGTTAGATTTGAAATGTTTTCCATCCAATTCGAATTTATATTTTTGCAATGGTTTCTCTCCTTAGCAATACATTTTGGATTTCTTATTCTCGTGCAAACTATTCTTCGATGATATAAACATGCACTTTCATTAAATAAAGTCAAATACAAAACGAGATTTATGTTGCATTATTTATGTCGATAGCTGCACAGATGTAAATTGAATAGCTCTAATGCATGTTCGCAGTTGCCTTAAATTAGACAATGTTTCCTTTTAAGTAGCTGTTTGTTAGCATTATCAAGATCACTTGAAAGTTGTATATGATTCACGCAGAGCAAATATTAATTGCACTGTTAAAGCTATTCGGTCAACTCGTCATGACGCTTACACAACTATAGACACATTCAAAATAGTGAAGTTGTTTAGTGTGTGCTAGATAACCTTATCTGTTTGTGACATTTTAAGAGAGAAAAAAATGAAAATAATATACTGTCGCTTTTCCGCTTTATAGAATTCACTTGGTCGTTTTCATATCAACAAAGCTTTCAATATCTCTAATCTGTACTGAGAAAAATAAAGCCAAATAATAGTTTTTTTGACAGTTTTTTTAAGCAAAGTATCATGTAATTGAAAACATCTGGACGCAAAATGCGTATTTCAGACTAATGTATATATTGTGAGACAACACTAATCTGTGAAAGAAAAAAACGGAAGATGCCAAAGGGGTAATCATAGGCCGTAAATCGAAGCAGGACCTTCTGAAATATGATTTTCCACTTTTCAGTTGAAACGGGATTAACATAATTTAGCATGTTTCTTAACATGAAAATTCATAAAACAAGCACAAGCACAATTGTCCCAAATGATTTTTAATTATGTTGTATCATCTAACGACTCGCATATACTGTAGTTACGGCAGCCTGACCTGGCCATTTTGTAAAAGAGTTATTGTGCGTTTCGACTTCGTGCAACATTTCCTACATTTTAATAGGGAATAACTCAAAACTTTACATGTTTCCTTATAGTCATATTAGTATTTGAATATAGGTGACGGGACCTATTTTGAAGGAGCTGTTGCCCATTCTTTATTAGATACTTTCATTAAAAAAATGAGGGATGTTTATTGCCCTAAAAAAGTCAATATTTATATCTTTTGGAGTTGCTTAATATTTTCGATTTACGAATTGTGATTGTTGGTATCTTGAAATTCTTCTTCCCATATCTTATTCTGTTATCACGTCACCATAGAAACAAGGATGAAGAATACACCTTTTCATAAGATATCTGCATGGAGGATTGTATTTACATACACGCTCTTTATATCAGTAATAAGCTTTCAATCATTTATGAAAAGATATCGTTTGGTGTAAAATATTTCTGCTAACAAGAGATTGAAGTCAGAAACAGTATTACACATACGTTCAAAACTATCTAACTGAGGAATGTAAACATCTAAGCACCATATAAAGGTCCCAACGGAACGCTATCGTCCATAAAAGGAGAAATTGATGATTGTTTTTGCTTTATCAAATATGTTGTAAAGGGGTCACTGGCTTAATGAAACAGGGTGCTATGTAAACTATTTTAGTTGGTAATTCAATATGTCAATCCTAAATCCATCTACGTGTGTATAAAACCAATACTAAATAACATACAACTATAGATTGCTAATATATATCCCACACAAGTGTGTTAATCTCTGTAGTTACAGTTCTTTGAACCACCAATAACATCATGTCCGACTCATGTTTTGTTGTTATAGTGCTATAAAAATCGTTTAAAGCATGTTTGTCTAATAAAAGAAAAAGGAATCACATAATTTCATCAATATATAGCATGCCCTTCGCATTTTAATGGCCAAACATTCCTAAATAATAGGTGGAGAAAACCGAAGGGTAATCAAGAATAGACAATGCAGAGATATCGACAACATTGGGTACACAACTCATAGGACGAAGACAAACAAAACAAAAGACACAGCACAACACAGAAAACTAAAGTCATGACCAATACGGTTTCCATCAAAAACCTTGGGATAAACCCAGGTGCTCGTGAGTGGTTAGTAGTTCATGATTCTTATACCCTCAATGTTACCCATACTATGGGGTTAAGCAATGCTCATCCACTCGGCCACTGGATCACGTGTTCTAGAAACGGTTTCATTATCATTATTACTTTTATTATTATTATACTATTGTATTTGATAGAGTTGTTCCTTTATCCAACATCTCTCATTTACATTATAATTTTATGAGGTATTCGAAGCACGCATTTTAGACATTCAAAAGATGCTGTATACAGCACAAAGTTCTGAAAATGTAATTAGCATTCTATGTAAGGTATCTTCACTGTCTAGTATGATAAGACGGTGATATCATTCTATCTAGTGTACGTGCTTGCATAGAATGATTCCTTGAATATGATCTTTGCTTTATTTTATTATTTTGTGTTCTGATATTTTTCAGCATATCATTTTGATGTATGTTAATGTTTTTCCATCATTGATTATTCTTAACATCTTTTTGCTTTTTTATTGCTACTGAGTTGCTGTTGATGATTGCAAACAGCTGTCTAGAGAGGCACTTGCCACATGGATTGCTGTTTGCGATTGCCAATAGTACATCTATTTTGGATGTTTGTTTAAATGTAATGCTATGATTTTATGTAGTGCTTGACATAAGTTGCTATGTTTATATCTGTATAGTCGGTTTAAGAGCACATTAGGACTCATGTTGATTTGTTGTCTATGTATATATATATATACCGACTCTAAATAAAATTTACTTACTTACTTACTTGCTATATATAATGTAATATTGGTGTATTGACGGTAAATATAGAATTTATGTTTCGAGTCTTAGAAACGGGGAAAAGACAAGCTTTAGCAAGTTTTTTCAGTCCATTTCGTGCCGAGCCACATAAATTCTATATTTACCATCAATACACCGATATTGCATTTATCCTGCAATGCAATTTGCAAAAAAATATTATTTAATTTAATGAAAAAAGGAAAGATAACGGAAACTCCATTGATACCTCAATAGTAGTTCTGGAAAGGGGCGTGGCTTAATAACTTTATTAGGCTAACGTGAAAAGTGTTATTAAGACAGGGATGTGGTTTAATGTCTTTATTAGGCTAATGGGAAGAGTGTTATTATGACAGAGGTGTGGCTTAATAGCTTTATTGTGATATTATGAAAAGTGTTATTATGACACTGTGATAATAACGCAACAGTTTATTTCAACCCATTTATTATTACAAAAAATAACTCAATTGCAGGATAACATGATTAAATAATTAACACTCTTAGACAACTATTAGAGCGTCAATATCACATTTATTCGAGTCAAATACACTTTCAGCTTGCCATGATCGCATTTTCACGCTTGTATCACCATACATACATTTAAAACAATGCATTTATATTGCCTCAATTAAACAATGATTACAAATCCATCTTCTTTTACCTTCTTTCACCCTATATATATACTTGACTGGCGCTATCAAGTCTATCCGGTATTATGATTTCCGTTTCATATTTTTTTTATTGATCCGTCTAATTTGTAAGTTTCTTGTATCTATGATGTTTCGTTTGACAGGTTAATTTCGAATATATGACACTTTTAGGTACAAACAGAACAACAAACGTGTGCGTAAATAATCTATGCAAGAGTCATTGACATCTATCTGGTCATTAAAATTTAAATTTCATCTTAACTGTATTTTTAAAAGATAATAAATGCAAACAAAAACGGTAGACGCTGTTCCAGAATTCAATAACAAAATTGTAGAAAAAGGTAAAATCGATACCCTATCACACAAATACATGGCTGCGCACTTTCCTGGCTTGGTACAGGTACTTATAAAGTGGGTGGTTAAACTAGTTAAGTCGGGCCAAACTGTCACTCCTAGTGAAACGCTGATGTCATGCAAGTGTTCACCACATGTAGCTAAAATGTCACCTTCGCATATAACAGGCTGAACAACGTTATTATAAAGAATACTTTAACCCTGAACAGTACTCATCATATCTTCAATCTGCGTTACACAAAAGTTTTCATATTTATAATAATAGTTTTATTAAAAAGAGTAGAGAAAGGTTGTTTAGATCAAATACTATTTTCAGTAATATTTCTGTCATATCGTAGAAAACAGTTTTATTGGATAAAAAATCTAAGATCTACAAGAAAGCAGAGACGTTTCGCAAGTAATTAAAAAAATAACAGCAGCAAGACAGACAACATTAAGCAATGGCGTGATAATGTAAGTGCAAATAAAATATATCATTTAATATATCTGTCTTAAAATAAATAAAAATATAACTAGCGTCCTTGATCATGGAAAGGGGGATTGTCGTGTCACTTGATATCTTTACATTTAACAGATTTAGAACAATGAAAAGATAAAGCAGCGATGTAACCAAATAGTATTTGTACTTCCTGGTCAATTTAAGCCAGTCACATCGATGTTGCTATGGTTAGCGTGGTCGCTTCTAGTTGATCTGTCTGCAAATAATCTCACCTTTTATGAAAAGAAAATGGCAATACCATTTGTCCTTAAAACTTACCGACCACATCACGTATATCTGTAACAGATGAATCGGGATATAATTCGTTCGGTGTAATGCTTAGCGCGGTCGTCTCGAGTTTAAGAATGAAGACTAGAAGACTAGTATTCAGCACTTGTTGACCAAAATTAATTTTGTCACATATAATCATAAGTATGCTCCGCGCGTCGTACTCACAATCCCGTCGCTTTTCCTTTATATTACTTGGCAAGGGTAACATGACGTGCCCCACTAGTGGAACTGGCGTTCGATCACCTGTCTAACCCCGAATTTGTGTAGCATTGCTAAATATTTAGATGTCGGTGTAATGTCTTGCAGATCATTGTTTGTAGTTTTGTCGTTTTTCTTTTGGCCATTCCATTGTCCGTCCTTCCTTCTTCAGTTAATGGCTTCTGATTAGTCCTTTCGGTATCTTCAATCTTTTCATAGCATTGTTGTGCAACAAGCTGTATGACCGATGACAACTGTCACAAGCGAAACATATCGTCTGCTCATATTAAGATTTCAATCAACCACTTGAATGAAGTTAAGCTTAAATAATGACTTCTATTTATTCGTTCTATCAAATGTAAGGCAATATATGGAAGCTGTTGTACTTTTACACGACAGACGTAGCATACGACAGAACATACATGCTCATTAGTTTTCATTTATTTTATTAGATTAGAGACTGCAAGTACTAGAATAACAATTGCACTTTTTTTAAATCTTGTACTTTAATTGTATTATGTATATTGTGTAGCAAGTGTCTAATTAAGGAATGTACCTTTTATATTATTTAAACTATTTTTGTGTAATGTTGAAAATAGAGTAAATGAAGAGGTGAAACCGTACAATTAACACGAGCCGAACGGTGCATTCTTTGTAGGTGTTAGGGAACGTCACCATTTAAGGCAAAAAATAAGCATAATAAGCTGAAAAACAACATAAACCAACATATCAAACTACTGGAACAGTTTCCAAATCCTATCGGAAAATCGAGAAAGCGACAAATCGATGCAACTAACAAAAATATATGAAGCTCACTTTCCTGATGAGGTACAAGCACTTGAATGAAAAATGACGGGATGCGTGCTATTAATTTAGTTAACGGTTTACGCTATGCGTCTCTTCAGATTGTATTTATGCTCCACACACGACAGCATGGGGACATATAGATGTTTGTCGCTTTATCCGTTTTTTTCGCCATTCTCGATTCACTCTGTGATTTCAAAACATCTTATATCGTTGGTCAGATAGTTTCATATTTGGTAGAAGAATTGTTCATGCTGGATAATTGATCATATTGTGCCCAGGATTTTGATTCGACAATTTTTATTAGAGTATAGTTATACATTGTGAACGCAACCCCACTGATGTCGTTTGCTCGATTGCTTTCATGTTTGGTAGGAAAATCTGTCATGATGTAGTTGACCGTATTATGGAATGGAACATAGTGTCACAATGACACATTAAATGTCTCTCGAAAAATTAAGATATGTACAGTATAGTTTTGGAACTGGATAATCGTTTCTTACAGAAAGTGTTATAGTGTAAATAAACTAAAAGACAGATGCATTATCAATTCTACTCAGTATAAAATATGTGGGGGCGAGGCATGCGGTCGTTCAGACATTGCCTTGTTTTTCTCATATATATCCAGGCCACCAAGTTCAGTAGTCGATGATGGCGAAATTTCCTGCTAAGTTTAAGGTACGAATCAAGCAAATTTCGTAGTAAGCTAACAGTGAACGTGTACGTCATTGATTAACTCGCCACACCATCACAAATCAACCTCCAATCAGTACTAAAAATATAGATAGTAGAGGGGAAGTACCGGCCCATAACAAGTAACTTAACCCCGACTCTTTTTATTCAAGTGCCTGTTCCAAGGCAGGAAAGTGCGCGCTCCTGTATTTGTGTGTTAGGTGTATCAATTTTGCCTCTTTATATGATTTTGATATTTGATTTTGAAATTTTTGTGACAGAGTGGTTTTTTTTCCTCAAAATAATCATTGATCACCGGGACTCAAAAATACTTCGTTGTATCAGAAGATTCGCTAAAAGCGAATTCGTTATAATAACATAAATCATAATGTGTTTTTAATGATTTTGGCCGTGGATTCACAAAAAGTTCGCTATATGCGTAAATTCGTTATATGCGTGTTCGCTATAATCGAGTTTTACTGTATATCTCTCATACATAGGTAATCTTCCTTAGTCCCTTTGGTTTTCCTGTTCCCAAAGATGTTTAAAAGTTAGTTGGCTTTCCAATCAGCTGACTTTGTACGTACTTGATGACTGCTATTTCAGAAACGAGTCGTTAACATTAAAGTATATGTCGTCGTTGTTATAACCTAGCCTAACACAACACCGTTTTCTACCAAACAAATTAAACTAAAACTGTATAAACACATGCGAACAACACATTTTCCCAACGATTTAATTATATACATAAACAATATTGATCAAAATAACACCTCATTCCGATGATGTAAGTTTGAATGTTTGTCCTAATTAAACTTTAGCACTCTGCATGTCTTCTCTGTTTTGTCGAAGGTTCGGCTTACGGTCAAAGTAAACAAGACAATAAATATATATAATGAATATTTAGATTTAGTACGAATAAATAATTAATTCTTGATTGGAAATGCACATGTTGTTTATAGCAAATGTGTATTATTAATTATGTAAGCGTATTTCGAAATTAACTAATGAAAGCCGTTGCGGTTTTTAGAACTATTCTAAGTGTTTATATACATCATTATAAATTATGATAATTATACGCTCACCTATGTTAAGTGAAGAAGAAAATGAAAGATATTATAAACCGAATATCGCTTCGTCATATTCCGCTTTTGATTTTTTGTGTTTGAACGCCACTTTCAGCAATATTTCAGCTATATGATGGCGATCATTTTCCGAGGCCAAGATGAAATAACAATAGTAAATAATTAAAAAACCAAAAAACAATCGTAAATCCAGAGAAACACATCAACGGCTTAAACATCAAACAATAATGACGAACTAGAATACAGGCTTAGCAACATCAACTTCTAAAAACATGCAATTCGTCGTGAATAAATGCGATATGAAGACCATTTTACGAAGAATCCAGTCTTCATAAAATTACCAGACAAAATGGTATTGCAATACAATAATAGAAAACTAATAGTAGTGACTAATCGAAAATGCATTTTACGTGGACCTTGGACTGGACTAAGCAATACACAACAAAGACATATACCATAGGATAATGTGTACCAGTGGAGCGATATGTCTTACACGTGCAGTCTTGTTTCAGTGAGCCAGCACTATAACAATTCAAGTCAACATGTTGGCTTAGTACAAAACAGTCATCATTACGATTGGATTGGATTTTGATTTGATTTTTGGTGTTTCAACGCCACTTTCAGCAATATTTCAGCTATATCATGGCGACCATTATTTAATGGTGAAAGAAGCTAAGTACCTGGAGAGAACCACCAACCATGAGCAAGCAACTGGTAAACATTATCATCATTATCAAATGGTAAAGCAATAACTTTTTCTCGTCATGATATAGGTAAAAACTATGATCTCTTGGAGCTAAGCAACTATCTCACTCGTTTCCTTATTCAAAATAAATTAAAACAAAATTAATTGGATCATTCATTTATGATTAGCCAATGTCATGTTTATGCGTGTGTTTTCAAGAATGATAATTATGGCAATTTCAGCGAAAATAATTGGCACTTTTTATGTATTTATATAAAGAAATAAACATCTAGTGTGTGTACCTTGGTTCACCCTCGGTGTGGTCCGTATTGCTCATCCTTTTTGTCTCTGTGTTGCGTTCTTTACTTGTCTTCGTCATGTGTCTTGTGCATCCAATGTTGCCAGAAACGCAATGCACAATTTGTGACCCGTTAACGCTACCCGTGACTAGAATAGGAGATGCAATACACATTTCAAAGGTTCTAATAGGTGATAAAAATACATGACCCTGATCAAGTATACATTAGCAATGGGTGTATATTAATGCACACTGGCGGATCAAGGGGGTGTTCGACAATTTAGCAAAATTCGTGTATAAATTGGCAAACAAGTGCATGGGACCCCGTTTTCAAAACTGCTGGATCCGCGCCTGATGTAGCAATGATGCTGGGGCTATTTTCACAAAAACATCTTAAGATTAACATTGATCGTAAGTTATATTGAATTGTTCATTTTTATCTTGAATTGTTTGTGGCTCACCAGAATGATATAGCAACAACCAAAGTTATGAAGTAAAGCAGGGTGAACAGGGCAGGATAGAACATTCTTCTTGCAAACACCAAAAAGCAAAATAGACAAAAAAAAACATTCGTATGCAATTTTTCCTTATAAAAACAGCAACCACATTTTTTATGGCTATTCTGATATTAATCAGAAGGGTCCGCCAGTTCGAAAGACGTGATTAAAATAAACAAAAAAGGTTTTCTTTACACAGAGACATATTATATGTTACGCTTTGTTCAAATCAGAAATAACCGTTATGAAAACAGATTAATCTTTTTACTGTTGGCGAATACGAATATTGTATTTTCATTAACAAATTATTATATTACGTAAGAGATGTACCCTGAAGTTTTGTATAATAAACTTTAAAAGTATTTATAATACTCATGGTCTGTAATTGTCAAATGAAAACTATTACAAATTATATGTTTACATAATCCTCTCAATTTTATGGCTTCCAACCCTGTAGCTTTCTGTGCTTTTAGCTAAGAAGCAGAGCTTATGCGTAGCTTTATTGTAGTGCATAAACGATCGATTACAAAGTGCGATCTTATAAATAATATCATTAAAACAACTTTGCCCCGTAGTATAGGCCTATTTTGATTTTTTTAATGAATTGATGGCATTGTTCCGATATCCGTTCTTTTTTTTCACATAATTTCGTAGTTCTTCAATTTTCGAAAAAAAAGTCTACTGTAAATGTGTCTCATTAAAGACGAACCTTTTTCCCCGATTTGCTTGTTTTGCCATACGCATATCTATAGAAACAAAACGTAAATCTGCAAATAGTGATTGTGTAATAAATTCATATATTTAGAATAAAATAAAAATAAAAAGGATTACCATCAAGTTTCCTTCGAAACAGGAATTTTCGAAATGGTTTTCGCAAACCAACTTGTGCTTAGTACTGGTGAAGCTTGTTTCTTCTATGTTGAGGTTGGTCAGCCAAGTCATGTATAGCTCTTTCTTTTTAGCGAGGTTAGGAAAACGAAATAGGCTTTTGCAATACCACTATCGGGTTAAGCAGCCGTACGTCTGCCAATCCATATCGACACTGAATGAGGAACCCGTTATTTGTCACGCTTGTTTTGGGACGTGGTGGTATTTAGACATCACGTGATAATTGGTATGGAGATGTTTTCAAAATAGCGACATCCATCTATCGTTGACCAAATTTTAAAATCGATTTCATTCCCTTATCCATCATAATAAAACGTTAATATACATATAAACATCCATATTTATACATCAGGATTTTTTGTTTTTTTGTTTTTTTGCGAAGTTTCCTTTTAACCATGTCAATTAAAGCATCATCACGATATATTCAACCTATTCAAGCTTTCAAAGACTAATGTATCTGCACTAATTATCGGCTAAGCTCCCTGAACATGCATTGCAATTATGATTAACCAGACTCGGCAAAATTAAGCTTTCAAGAAAAACAACATATTGTGTAATTACCCTAGAAATTTAAATTATCCCTTAGATCTCTTTGAACAGAATATATATATGGTATTGTCCTACATTTTAAGCTATAAATGCTGTAATTAGTTGCACCTCGTTTTACCATATTATAACATAAATTGTTTTACTTGTGTTAACTAGGTCAACGCCTTCATCGACATAGTATCCAATTTATTTTCATGGAATAAAATGAAAACAATTCAAAAATCCAATATAAAAATCATACATGATCGTTCACTTTTCTGAGTTAGTACAGACACTTCTATAAAAGTGTCGGTGTTAAACTAGTATTATGAACACAAACATACCGCATCCTATTGAAAGGATGAGGGGGATAGTGTAACATTGGTGTTTTAAAGAAGTCAGTTTTCAAAGTATAATATATCGTGTCGTGACATCTGCTCGGTCATGCAATAAAGTCGGTTACTTGTTTTGATTTACAATTCTCGCTCAGCACGAGACCAATGACATCATTCTGTATATGCATAGCTTACATAAACACAGAGGGAATTCTTTTCAACGTCAAAATTACAAGATGAGATTAAAACAGAGAAGTTTGAATTGAATAAATTCCATGCAAGTAAAAATGATCCTTTTTACTAATGTCTTTTTTCCTGATCATTATGCTTGTTTCCATCGATGATATTTCCCAAGCATTTGTACCTTTCCGGTTTGCTAAAGTAATCGTCATCACAGTTCATGACCTTTTCTGGAATGTAGGGCAAGCAAATTGTATTTTAAAATACTTTGAAAACATGATGATTGATTATTCAGATTCCACCGTTTTCTAGAAAATGGCTGATTTTACCGGGAAATACATACAAGTGTTCTCCATTAGTCACAAAATGGCAGATTATTTTACATTTCCACGGCTGCTTTAATAACATATATAATCCTTACTTCTTGGGGTAATGCCATGATGTTCACAGAGAATATAGAAAAAGAATTAATTTAACAGCAATAATCAAAGTGTATAACATAAATTGAACAGAGAATTAAATTAAGCTAAACAGAAAAATGAGATTATCTGGAGGGAAAAAACCTGTCATTATTACTAATTATAAAACAAAACTGTATTGTTACCACTCTGTGATAATACATGTGATTGAAATAAACAGAAATCAGACATTGGTTGTCTTACAAAAATATGGCAGTATGTAGTCAGTCTAATATATTACATTGACAAAAATAAAAACACAAAATTCACTGGATTAAATATTTTATTTTATGGGTAAGCATGCTCTGTGCTTGTATCAAATAATTAATTTTTAATACTTGAATTTCAAACTATTTAAAAAAAAAACTTTTGTAATTTTTCAGACAAAACAATTACACAGAAAAGGTTAAAATACTATGCTCTCTTAATCGGGTTTACTTTTTAAGGTTGGTTGGGCTATGACAAAATCATGAGCTTTATTAACCATTGACCGGCCTCATGTGACGTAATAGGACGCCATTTGGAGAAAGGGTGGTAAACAAATATGGGTCAATGTGTTATTATTATCGATTTTTTTTCCATAGAACTTTACACATGTGGGCAAGAATAGATGAGGAACATAATTAAAAAGAAAAAAAATGTTTACTTTTCAAAGATGAAAAAAATAATCAAACATTATCCAATGACTGACCGACATATTGTCACACGGGGATATACTGTTTTGCTTAATATTTGTAAATGAACGTTAGAGCATACCGAAGGGGCAATCAAAATAGGACATTCTAGATAAACTGGCAACATATGGTACACAAAACGAAGAAAAGCAAAACAAAAACAATATGAGTTGGGCACCACTATGCGCAAACAAATACAAATAACATTAATAAGACATGCCCCCTCTTGCAAACAACTGGCAGGAAAGACGAACCGAACATCGTTTTTATGCGACATTCGTAACGAACATCCCAATACGGAACTCAGAACGTAAAGACAAATTACAGTATAACACAAAAAAAATACACAAGATGAGCAACACGGATCCCACCATTAAACCGATGATGAACTCAGGTGATCACGAAGGGTAAGCAGTTGCCGCTTCTTTTAAGACACACGTCGTATCACTCATATATATATAGGCAAGTCCGGCAAAAGTCCTGGCAGTGATAGAAGACGGAAATATCTACGTAAAAAGTAAAAGAGTCATTGTCATTTGAGATATGGACATTTCGTAGCGGTCAACCAGATTTGAATTTAAGTATTTTTTGTCAGATATCAGAATCGGTGTAGTTGACATTTACCACATTTCTACAACCATTCCATTCAATTTTCAACCACTGTACTCATGTATTTAATTGATCACAGTTGTCTAATAGATTATTCCGGTTCCTAGAACAAAGCAAGAGTATTTAGAAAATTACAGTGAATGTGTCAATCATGTCAAAGATATATTATATGCGTGTTAAGAAATATTAAATTCAAAGAATAACCATCCTGTTAAGATCCTTTGGTTTTCATGCTCCCAAATACTTTAAAATTATTTAGCTTTCCAATCATTTAGAATTGAGCGTACTTGAAGTAAGTTATTCCAGAAACGCGTCGTGTGCACTAAATTTGAAATATATGATTTTATTAGAACTACCCATGCTTTTCCATTGACAGTCAAGTAACTATGTTGTCCTAGTTGCCACGTTACCACTAGTTTCTGTACAATTGTAATATATATTGTTAACATTGCTCTCGTCCTGGATATACATGAAATGTTTGTCACTGGTCTCTGATTACCTCCGTTTAGTGTCTTCCAATTTTTCTTACACGTTTGCAATTAAAAAAAAATAGACATTATTATATTAATTTAAGCAAAAAAATATATTAATTTAAATAAAAACCTAGTTCACCAAAAAATTACTGTGTATTGGTATTCAAAAATCAATATCTGTTTGCTTTCTTTTTATAAATATTTTAATGGTTTTAAACAGATACGGAAGAGTCGGTTCACATCAAACACATAATCTACTTTAAAAACATATTTGCATTAATTTTCGAGATGTTTTTATCGAAAGCTAGTGCATGTTCCACGTGCTTTGTTAATAAACAATCAATTACGGTGTGCTCGCTTGGTAATTTTATCTAAATGTGTTAATTACAAGCTAATAACGGTTCCATGTTAAACAATTAGAAACGTCAAATAAAATGAACTTAAAAATGGGAGGAATACCGAACTTATAAGACAATAAATGTACATTTTAAGTAGTACAGACTGACAGGTGTAACTCGACATCAAAACCGCAATATTTAAAGGTCAAAGGTTAAATAGTGTATTTGAGTATATAATGTCAATGGGTGTAAAATAACCCCAAAATTAAAACATATTCTACAGAAAAACTCTGATTGATCAACTTGTTGTATCCAACTGTTCAATAAAGCATATGCTAATCGACCGCGTAGATTGTGCAGACATTCGTCGAACATTCTACAACGTCTACATTTTATATGATTTATTTTCAAATGTTGCAGGCGACATAATTTTGAAATTTCTAGAACAAATTAATTTACATGCAAAAGCATAGTTCGATAATATATGTTCTAAATATATAATTGTATCCTTAATGTTTCTTTTATTTGTACGTATAACCCGTTTGTTCTATACACAAGAATGTTTTATTTCTCAGGGTAGTTGTCTAAGTTAATAATTAAAATTGTTCACGATTTTCCATTATAGCCGAAAAACTGTTAATGCTGGCGTTAAGCACCAATCAAGCAAGCAATAAATCAATCAATCAATTTGTTGTAAATCACACTTAGAATATACAACCCAACTTAACACCATGTCATGCCCTCACGTCAGAGACAAATAATGAAGCCATCAACACATACGTTAAGTTGTGATGCTTAACTTTAACGTACTGGTCTGTTATGTACACAGGTCTAATACATGACAGAAGTGTCATCTTAATTTTCCAGATTCTACAGACATTGTTTGGCTTTATTTTGTCAAGGACAAGAAATCTACACTGCTCTGGATAGCAGATGAGGATCAATTCAAACAATATAGTACCACTATTGCTTATTTACAGTTACTTACTCCACTGAATATATTGGTGTGATGTCATTTACATAGCGGAAGCTGGAATTAAAAGTATCAGCTAATTTTCTATCTTTATTCTTCAGAAGCACTTGTCCAGGAATCTACCTCATAAACGTGTAGAAACAAGCCGGTAAGTAGCGGAGTACAATTCGTAGCCCTTGGGATACCAATCGTCTATTGAAACAGGAATCTGGATTACGATAGTGAAATGCTAAATTCCTATTAACACAGGAATGATTAAGGATTGTCTATCCAAACGATACTTTCTGCATAAATTCGTTTCAACACGTGAACAAGCAACCAACTAGGATTAACAGTCATCGCGGTTATTGGAGCACAATTATAATTAAATCAACTTATTTTGAGTGTAGCAAAAGAGAACATTTGTGGATTGTGATGCTATTGTGCATTTTCAGAAACAACAATTGTGTAGTTAATCTTTGCAAGATTCTTCTGTTATCCTTGAGTCAGTTTACAAGGTCTACCATTTAATAAAATGAATTACATTGACTTTACCATAGCACCAAATGAGATTTTTGTACAAATAGTATTGTAGTATCTCCTTTTCATGCTTGATTGGCATAACGGGTCCACCTTCCACAATACCCTTCGTTACCGCCTGAGTTCACCCCGGTCTTTGTAGGGGTTCATGTTGCTTATTTGTTTTAATTTTTATGTTTTGTTTTGTTTGTCTTCGCTATGCATCCTGTGCCCAACTCTGCCGGTATCACTGGATTGCCCATTTTGACTGCCACTTCGGTCTTTGTCTAACTTTTTATTTATTATCGACAATGACCGCTATATTCATTATGCACAGAGGAAAACGAGATGCATTATCGTTTACCTATTGACAGGGCAATTAAGTTTAATTAAATTTAATATTTCTGTGTAGGATATTTGGCTATAGACTACATTTCGGTATACAAATGAGTATATAATCATTTTGCAAGGATTGGGATGGCAAGAATGAAAATACCACAACTATTAAAGCACTGTCTTATATCAAAAAGACCATCATTTTGTTGTGAAAAGTACAAATATAATGCCATCGGCTGACATGCCTACTGTGTTTATTTTGTTCAATTTGTGATATCGTGTATAAAACAGAAATATTGCTTTCTTGCATGACGTTCAAAAACAATCATTAGGTAATTTCCTATTTTCGCACTTAATTTCTTTTTATTCGCGTAGTACAAACGTTTGCTTTAATATCAACATTATTTGTATTGTTCCAGTCATTTATCCAATAGAAAATGTTTTTACATTGCTATTAAACTTGCTTTGTTGATCACTCCCTAAATGCTAAATGCTTAACACACAAATCAAAAACGGAAATTGTATGTGGTTCCGGAGAACATCTCAAATCAAAATATATTTCCAGCAATTAAAGTATTCATTTGTCCTTTCACAAATTGCTTAATCACCATGTTGCAATCCGAATAATATTTGTCATGCTCTTGAAAAATAAAATCCGTGAAAATCTCCTACGACATTGCTCTCCTTTTGTATAAAATCTAATTTCATTTGCGACTTCTGATTACACCCTTTGGTATCTGACAATTATTCTTGAATGTGATTTTCGAAGGTCGATGTTATTAAACTATTTTCTAAACGTTAATATTGGTTGATACAAAATACATTAGTGATGCAATTTCTCATTAATTGAATACTATTATTGTTTTAGCTAAAATAAAAAAACAGTTCAAGAAAACCTCACATTAAACATCCTGGTATTTGTATTTATTCTTGTGTACCATTCATTGACATTCTAGAGTGCTAACCATAACAAATTACAACATTTTAATTATTATTATTAAAACTAAGGTCATTTCTCCGACCATGACAGCTTCCATGTGTAGTTAGGTATTCCTTAGCATAATTATTGCTATATTTAATTGTCACAGGGGCATGACTGGTATGATATAGTTTGTGTCGTTTTCTTCATACATTAGGAGTACAAAATGCTGGAAGTGATGATAATAACCAATAATCTAACTGTCAAATAGGTATTACCGAGTAACATGTCGCATAGCATGCCATTATGTCCTGAAAAGTCAATATCAATAATCATGAAATCGAGAAAGAGATATTCCCTAAAGCCTGAAAGGCTGTGTGAAATAACTCTTTCGAAATTTGATAATTATAGACATTAACTTATCAAGAAGGATATGATGGTATCATTATAATGATATAAACCACACCAACCTAAGGTTAAAGGATGGATCCGTTTGTGTGTATGTGCAAAAAATATATTATTCATTTTCTGTTAACAATTTAGTTAGAGATAATCATAAAATTAGGAAATCCCATGTTAATTTTGTCAGTTTTATTCACATTTTATTGAAAATATCACCACACACCCAGTACACCGTCTGCTCCAAACGGAATCCATTTTGTCTGTTTACTGATCACGGGAAATAAACCAATAATTAGTAATTGAAAATAAAAATATACTTCATTGAATTCATAAATTCGTCCTTTGGTTGAATCCACGAACATTGTTCTCCACGAATAAAGCGTTTATCACAGTATTAATTGTTTTTTAATTGCCAAAGTTCGTGTTAAAGTTCTCTATCAAGGGCGAGGAGATACATGTATTTGTTTGGACTTCACGCCAACCAGAACGCACTTGGTAGAAGATATAAACAACAGTTGACACTTGCACGAAATCATATTAGTTTGATTACCTTTGCTGTTGCAATTGTAAGCGGAAATACAAACAAACGTGAAACATTCCAAATGTGTCTTTAAGCATAGTTTGTACATTAATATGCTATTTGTAAAAATGGATAGAGGTGAAATTAAATTCCCGTGTAAACTACAATATAAGAAATCCGATTTTTAATTGTATTATGCTCATTCTTTAAAAAACAGTTAAACAATTCTGTGTGAAGTTCTTCGAATAATTTTCATTTCCTACAAATCAAAGATAATAGATCTTTAGCAATGTTAGCATAAATAAATAATACTTTAATTTGTTTCCATTTTTATTGATAGTATGCATGCATTCTGTATTAAACACTTGTAGAAACACAGACATGATTAAATTCTGCACTCTATTCACTCTTTTGCAACATACATCAAAGGTACTTCATGTTGTATTGCTACAAACGATACAGACATTGAACATTAACTTGTTCTCCCCATGATATATCTGAAGAATTGCTTTGATTAGTTTAAACATTTTTGATTGCACCAGTGCCGCAGAAAATAAATCGCGTATATAGATGAATACAAAAGGAGAACAGTACAAATCGTATGTTTATACACTTGGAAATTGGATCTTCTTTGTCTATTGACCAATGATGGTGGAGCGTTTTCAATGTGGTAATAAGTTACCATTTGAAGAGATGGTGATGATGTCTGGTTTTACCAGACTATCATGCTGAGGTGCATTTTAAAGTGCTAGCTTATAATACAGCAGATTCGCCTTTTGTGGTGTAATAGTTAGCGTGTTCTCTTGGAGTGCAATATAATGTGTGTTTGATCACCATTGGGTTCAAACCGAATGATATGTTATGTATATGTGTTGTTTAATGCCTTAGCCCACAGCACTACGCGGACTCACTAAAAAGCTAACTAAGCGTGTTGGTCAAGTTTAAAGCATGTATTATCATGATCGCATCAACAAGTAACTCGTCTTCGCCATGGTATGACTGAAAAGAAATGATAACTGGGAGGTAAACAATATATCTCTCCATTTGAGGAAAATTATTAGTTTTTTCTTTTGGTTCTTAGTTTTACATAGGGAAGCAGAAATTGCCAACATTATTGCTCTTTGTTTTACCCAATCAGGGATTAAATCCACAATATTAACCAGTTTGAAATACAATGTTGATGCATATTATATGCATGCATTGTAATTACACAACTATTTGTATCAGAGCGGATTATCACTACAAACGACAGACGAGCCCTGATAGCAATAGCTGTGCAAACAAAATATCAATACTGCTAAATACAGATAAGAATGTATTTATTATCTTGTATTCTATATGACGTCAAATAATTGTCTGTGCATGATATTGAAGCCAATTTAAGCGGATTGATTGTCGCTTTGCATGCTTATAATATAGATTGTATGTTTCTGTGGTGACCCCAAATAATTGTCGACGTAATTGTAGAATAGAAAACGTAGATATCAAAATCAGTGCGCACGGCGTGCTTCCGGAATAACCTTCATCAGGTACGCTCAAACTCAACCAAAATATTTGAAAGCTAAATAATTTTAAAATCTATTGCCGATTACTTGAAATTGGGTGTCGCTGGTGTTGTCGAGATGCCTTGGTGCATCTCTACATGCATAAATTATCGGCCATTAATGAGAATTATTTTTCAGTTATGGGATCACATTGAACATAAAGCGATCAATTTGTTAATATATCGGAGCTAAAACTATAACGAAAATTCAATTTAAATGATTAAGCGAACATCTTTTGAAACAAGTACAAAGAAACCATCCGTTAAATTAGAAATAAGCCCCCAGAAAATTAACAACATTGACTGTCAATTTGATTCGTTCTGTATTACAACATAACTACCGGTTTATAATGGGTTTACTATACAAAATATCACTTGTCGTTTACAGATACAGTCTCACGAGAGATAATGTCCAACAATCCACAATTTTTGTATTTTGCGAAATTCAGATAAATAAAAGAAATGCAAAAGAAAAATATCACACTGCCTGAACATTTCAAATATCCAATGAAAATAACCAGACACAGATTCAAAATATATACACCCTAGCACACACATATACATGACAGCTGATTGTCCTGGCTTAGTACAGGCACTGAAATACAAATGCCTTGGTGAAACTATTTAGTTTGACCCGAAACATATCCTTTTATATTTGATTTGGTTTGATTGTTGGTGTTTCACGCCACTTTCAACAATATTTCAACTATATCATGGCGACCAGTTTTAGTAGTAGAAGAAGCCGGAATACCCGGAGAGAACCACCGACCATGGGCAAGCAACTAGTAAACTTTATCACTTGCGGCTGCGAGTCGACATATTCTTTTAGCGAAATGATTCTAAAAGATAAACGTAGAAATATACAAGCGATTCGGGATAGCTTTGCGTAAATTAAAATGATTGAATGATTCTCGTTGGACATCAAGTGAGTAGTGTCTCAGATATATTCAGTAATATTATAGGAATCAACATATAGGTAGCTCATTTAAACGCTGGTAAAAAGGAAGAGATTGGAAAGGGCTGGGAAATGATGGATCGTAAAAGGCTACCTATGGTTAATCATAACAATATGCTGCTAATTAAAAGGTGCAGCAGGTTGTTGTATATACAAGCAGTTTGACATTCTCCAACCACCAGCTATGCATCTATGTCCCGTTCTTAGATCCATTTATTTCATCGGCTCACCGCCAATTTTCAAAGGGTTTGTATCTGACAGAGCAGACAATTAATTGCATACCTATACCTCGGCGAGGGGTATACAATGGAGATTAGTCTTTGCTAAATGTGGAATAATATGTTAGACAACTTAATACGTTATCGCAAACTCAATGGACATGTTGTCAACCACTTTAGTCATTAATTGAAGTTCATAATTATGTGGTGGTATCTAAATATGAATGCATACAGCGGTTTGTGCCATTTTCCCTGTAAGACATGGTTTAATAAGTGTTCCCATGCTATTTATGTGCTGAATGTTGTACCAAATATGTTGATATGCGAACAGACATTGGTTGATTAAATAAAATGAAAATAAAAAACAAAGCAAAAATTGAAAACAAAATTAAAAACAAGATAAAAAAAAAAAAAAATCCCAAAATATTAAACTAGCAACAACAACATACCATGTATTAAGATTTAAGTCTATGAGAGGAATGTTAAGATTACTTTTCTGATTTCAAAAACAAATATCATCAGCAATATGATTTGAAACATATTTGACAGCTACCTGAACAGATGTAATCGAAGTTTAGAAATATGTTTGTCTAATCGTCTATATAGCACTATTTCCATGAAAGATTACCTTCGTGCGCTAATGTGTAAATTATAATATTTGATCACTGTCATGTTAAGTGTATTTTCTTATTACGCATTTTTTTTTGTCCCCTTGGCTTCAAAATAGAATTGACAAATGAATTATTGCACAGAAAGTAAAATTACCCATGACATAACGTAATCTCTATTTTATATTTCTATCGCTTCTATATATGTAAGTAAAGAATTAAACAAATATAATTTGACATATACGTTCCCATTAATGAGCGTGGTGGGCTATTTATGGGCTGCATGTCGTGTCAAATATGCTTAGGAAAAATCAGAGGTTTCATGTGTGAACAGACATGTGTTGATTTAATATCAATGAAAAAGCAAAGACAAAATAACATGCTATTGAGATTTAAAGCAATGAAGAAAATTAAAAAAAATTATAAGAATCCATGTCTGTTTTGAAACACATAAAATATATGCCTTACAAAACGTGTTAACACCACTTTGATAGTGAACAGAACAGATGTAGGCGTAATTCGGTAATATGTTTGCTTAAGCGTCTGATAGAACCACACTTCAACGATATACTTAACAATATGTTTCGAAACTATCTTTGACAGCAAGCAAAACAGGTATAAGCGAAAATTAGCTATATATGTATTTAAGCGTCTGTAAGAACCAGCTATATAACACTGTTATCATGAAAAACTACCATCATCCACTAATGTGTAAATTATAATATATGATCTTTGTCCTGTAAGGTGTCTTTTCTTATTATTTTTCTGTCCTGTTGGCTTCAAAATAGAATTGGCAAACCAATTATTGTGTAGACAGTAAAATTACCCATGACATAACTTAATCCTTATTTTACATCTTTATCGCTTCTTAATAGTTGAAAAATTTAACAAATAGAATCGTCTATAATTAGTTTCTTTGAAGACCTGATCGTCATTCCTTTAACAATTTTGGTATTCAAATTGTGTCTTGTACAACATTCAGAGACATCGCGAGGGAATACCATTAAAGACACTGATTATTAAAGTACAATTATTTGCGATATGTAATAAAATAGGAATTTTCTATTACAATATCTATATATATATACAATAAAATGGGAAAAAATACCACACTGCCAGAACAGTATCATAATGCAACAGGACAAATATTAGAAAGAGGCAACATCGATACCCCTAACACACAAAAGTATAACCACTTGGTACAGACATTTCTATGAAAAGTGGCGGGTTTAAACTAGTTTTATTGAACAAGCCTCTCTAAATATGACAATATTCGAGACGTAAATCATATTTTTTTTCATAGATCTGTGGTAATGTAGCATATTTGCATAGCGTCTATCACCATTCGAAGTTAGCAATACATGCAATCAATGTCCATTATCAGCATTTTGCGAGATGTACTTGGCACAACCTTGTGTGATACTGGTTGGCTTGAGACTTGTGGAAAGTCTATTCAGTGTGTCTCGCTTTTTCTCGACAAGTAAAGAGGATCATCGTGTTATAAATTCAACTTTTCGTAAAATTCAAATACAAACTCTTTATCAACTTTGAACAAAACAGTTCATCAGTATACAATGTGGCATGCTATAATACCATGAGTGTACAGCATACAATGTATATATGTGACATATTAAGAAATAGCATAAGTACGTCAGAAAATTATGAACAATTATACTAAACACACATGTTAATCATACCAAAGTATTTCTAGATTTACATGCGAGATGGATAAACTTTCCTAAATTACAAAGTTCTTTCCTGTTTTCCACTGACAATAGCTGAATAAATAAAACACCGTAAATATATAATGTTGTGCTCATGAACGTGATTCTGGAATAAATATCACCCAAATATTAGAAAACCAACTGATTTAAGTATTTAGCAGCAAATAAAGTCAAAGAGTTTAAACAGAATGACCAAGATCGACTATGATCACATACGGCTTCATAGCAATTAATATTAGTTTTAGTCAAGTTTGTCAGCTTGCAACATGTCGGTTGTTTTATCTGGGTACTCCGGTTTCCTCGACCCAATAAAACTGAGAGCCACGATATAACGGGAATATTGTTAAAAGGGGCGTTAAACACCATAACTCACATATATTAATTATTTAATTATAATTACATTATTTAGGAAGCTTAAAAGTGACGTTAAACATCCATTATTTAATTTAATCTAGATTGGCATACGTTGCCCTACTTAAATATCAGTTATTGCTAAAGGAACAAGTGAAGTTGACATTTCTTTTTTCAACAATGATTCTACTCATTAGTTTGATCGTGTTCTTGTTTTGAATTGCAGTCTTCTTTATGATTTGTCTTTTCTCTCATTGATTTTGTATGGAATCTATGTTTTATTTGCGTTGCTTTTGAAGCTTATTAAGGTATGCTCTGCCCACCTCGATTTTCATTTCAAATGATGTTCGTGTGGCTTAACAGTAACACAACGGTTGTCACTAGTGGAAGCAGGCAGAGTCACTCTTCCGAATCACCTGAGTTCAACTTCGCCATTTTGTAGGCTTCGGGCTATATCGTTAGCTTTCTGTGTAGTGTTTTGTTCCCTTTTCTTTTGTTTAATCTATTGTATTTCCTAAACAGGAAAATCTTCAGCATTCCGTGTAGTGTATTGTAGATCATTGTTTCTCCTTTAATTCGCCCTATTATTAGTCCATTGTATTGCCTAAACAGGAAATGTTATCTATGGCGGAATTTGTCAACTACGCAGTTGGTACTTATTTATGAAGCCTTACATTTTATAAAATACTTTCATTTCATGCAAATTATATTGTTGCTCAACAACGATAAACGCGATAGAGTCTCTTTAATTTGAAATAGTACTTTTGCATTATAGCAATTATATATGGTTTCCTGATTTTAATGTCAAATAGTTCATAATTTTGCATAAATATACGTATGATTGCATGATTATTTGTCTAGTGTTTACAATATCTTAACACTCTTTCTAATACGTTGGTGAATTTTAATTGACATTTCGTTTTATATTAGGCTATAAAGTATGACATTTCGACACAAAATCAATTACAAAATGTGAACATTAATATCAAAATTACGTAATATATTTAATTCAGGTGAGATATTCTTATTTTATTAAAATTCGAGTTTTTTTTTTTTTACTAATGTTATTTTTAGTTTCTTAAACTTAAGCTATTATGGACTTACCTTAAAATGCAGAAAAACAAATTAAAAATTAAAAATCAGGAAGAAGAAAAAGTAGAACGATATTAAAGGGGTAATCAGAAGCCGTATATCGAAGAAAGACACACAATACAATGGCCAAAGAAACAGTACAAAAGACAAAGAACGATCTGCTAAAATACACACAGAAAACTAAAGATCGATCAACGCGAACCTGACTCAAAAACCCTTCGTTTCTGTTGTAATTTTCACAGTTTACGCACAAAGTCAACATATGCAAATAATTGAAAAGTCTTTGGGAAGCAGAAACTGTCCAAAACAAACAGCCAAAATATCCTAATGTATCAGCCTAGTAGCTATTACATTGTCATTGACATTGTTTATTAACTATATTTACGCTTGAAATTTGCAGCTCATATAGATAACGTAATTTATCAACACCCAAACCAATCTCTTTTAAGGTCTTTAGGTTTGCCTGCGCTCAAAATACTTTTAATTTGTTTTAGTTTCCATTCTAAAGACTATGAGGCGTATCTAATGAATGTTATATCAGAAACGCGTCGTGAGCACTAAAGTATATACATTCGTTCTTTACTATCAATCCCTGGAGATATGAAATTTAATTTTAATAAATATTTGATTTTCGACGAAACTGAAAATTACAATAAAAATCAAATTATAGAGTTCAATTCTTCATGATATTGTATTTCAAATTGATCAAATATTGTCGTAATAATTTGCATGAAAAATGGAGTTTAGTGTTATTGACAAATAAAGGGATGTAATTGTGGTGTTTATGCCACTTTTAACATTGTGACGGTCAGTTGCATTGGGGGAGATAACCGGAGTACATAGAGAAAACCAACGACCTGCCACAAGTCACTGAAGAACTTCATCACATAATGTTGTTTCGAGCCACCGACCTCCCTCAAGTCACTGAAGAACTTCATCACATAATGTTGTGTCGAGGACACATCGCCACAAGGTGGGATTCGATATTAACAAATAGGTAAACTAATGCAAGTCATAATGTCATGAAAATAAAATAAATTAAATATGCTTTGTAAAATTGTAATCAAAGACTTAAATATGGAATGAAATACTGAATATGAAGGTAAAGGAATTGCTTATCCTTTCGAAGGTTCTGCGTTCACACCCGTATTATAATGTTTGCGATGCTTAATTTTTTAATGAAATCAAGTACTTCAGAAAGGTGAACAGTTCCTGCTCCACTATTGGCCCCAGACTTTCGTTTTTATGTCGGTGTTCTGTTTTAGGATTAGTGAGCAATGTGCCTGCTATATCTGGACCAGAACAAGTAATATTGTGATGGAATAATTGTGAAGCCAACGCCAACTTTCTCTATCACCAGCAATACCGTTCCCAGACATGACAATACATAGGAATAACACGACAGGTGTCCTATATGAAGCAATAACTTCTTCCCTTGGCAAGCACATGGGTTCTACCCCGGTCGGTTTGTGATGGTCATGTTTTTAGTAATCTATCTTTTGTTTTGTTTTGATTTTGTTTGTTTGTTGTTCTCGGGCAAAAGAACACTTTGGTTTCCCCTAGTACCTCAGTCAAAATAGTTTGATCTATTGTTTGCACTCACATTAAATAACTGTATAATAGTACCCAGAGAAAGCCATTCACCTGTCGCAAGTCACTGACAAACTCTATAATACACGGTTGTATCCAGTACACCTCGTCATGAGAGATATTCGAACTTTTAACTTTTAACATTCTGCGTAGTGGTTTGTAGATCATTGTTTGTCCTTTTGTCCTTTTATTAGTCCATTGTATCTCCTAAACAGGAAAACCATTAGCTTTCTGTGTAGTGTTTTGTTCCTTTTTCTTTTGTTTAATCTATTGTATTTCCTAAACAGGAAAATCTTCAGCATTCCGTGTAGTGTATTGTAGATCATTGTTCTCCTTTAATTCGCCCTATTATTAGTCCATTGTATTGCCTAAACAGGAAATGTTATCTATGGCGGAATTTGTCAACTACGCAGTTGGTACTTATTTATGAAGCCTTACATTTTATAAAATACTTACATTTCATGCAAATTATATTGTTCCTCAATAACGATAAACGCGATAGAGTCTCTTTTATTTGAAATAGTACTTTTGCATTATAACAATTATATATGGTTTCCTGATTTTAATGTCAAATGGTTCATAATTTTGCATAAATATACGTATGATTGCATGATTATTTGTCTAGTGTTTACAATATCTTAACACTCTTTCTAATACGTTGGTGAATTTTAATTGACATTTCGTTTTATATTAGGCTATAAAGTATGACATTTCGACACAAAATCAATTACAAAATGTGAACATTAATATCAAAGTTACGTAATATATTTAATTCAGGTGAGATATTCTTATTTTATTAAAATTCGAGTTTTTTTTTTTTTACTAATGTTATTTTTAGTTTCTTAAACTTAAGCTATTATGGACTTACCTTAAAATGCAGAAAAACAAATTAAAAATTAAAAATCAGGAAGAAGAAAAAGTAGAACGATATTAAAGGGGTAATCAGAAGCGTATATCGAAGAAAGACACACAATACAATGGCCAAAGAAACAGTACAAAAGACAAAGAACGATCTGCTAAAATACACACAGAAAACTAAAGATCGATCAACGCGAACCTGACTCAAAAACCCTTCGTTTCTGTTGTAATTTTCACAGTTTACGCACAAAGTCAACATATGCAAATAATTGAAAAGTCTTTGGGAAGCAGAAACTGTCCAAAACAAACAGCCAAAATATCCTAATGTATCAGCCTAGTAGCTATTACATTGTCATTGACATTGTTTATTAACTATATTTACGCTTGAAATTTGCAGCTCATATAGATAACGTAATTTATCAACACCCAAACCAATCTCTTTTAAGGTCTTTAGGTTTGCCTGCGCTCAAAATACTTTTAATTTGTTTTAGTTTCCATTCTAAAGACTATGAGGCGTATCTAATGAATGTTATATCAGAAACGCGTCGTGAGCACTAAAGTATATACATTCGTTCTTTACTATCAATCCCTGGAGATATGAAATTTAATTTTAATAAATATTTGATTTTCGACGAAACTGAAAATTACAATAAAAATCAAATTATAGAGTTCCATTCTTCATGATATTGTATTTCAAATTGATCAAATATTGTCGTAATAATTTGCATGAAAAATGGAGTTTAGTGTTATTGACAAATAAAGGGATGTAATTGTGGTGTTTATGCCACTTTTAACATTGTGACGGTCAGTTGCATTGGGGGAGATAACCGGAGTACATAGAGAAAACCAACGACCTGCCACAAGTCACTGAAGAACTTCATCACATAATGTTGTTTCGAGCCACCGACCTCCCTCAAGTCACTGAAGAACTTCATCACATAATGTTGTGTCGAGGACACATCGCCACAAGGTGGGATTCGATATTAACAAATAGGTAAACTAATGCAAGTCATAATGTCATGAAAATAAAATAAATTAAATATGCTTTGTAAAATTGTAATCAAAGACTTAAATATGGAATGAAATACTGAATATGAAGGTAAAGGAATTGCTTATCCTTTCGAAGGTTCTGCGTTCACACCCGTATTATAATGTTTGCGATGCTTAATTTTTTAATGAAATCAAGTACTTCAGAAAGGTGAACAGTTCCTGCTCCACTATTGGCCCCAGACTTTCGTTTTTATGTCGGTGTTCTGTTTTAGGATTAGTGAGCAATGTGCCTGCTATATCTGGACCAGAACAAGTAATATTGTGATGGAATAATTGTGAAGCCAACGCCAACTTTCTCTATCACCAGCAATACCGTTCCCAGACATGACAATACATAGGAATAACACGACAGGTGTCCTATATGAAGCAATAACTTCTTCCCTTGGCAAGCACATGGGTTCTCCCCCGGTCGGTTTGTGATGGTCATGTTTTTAGTAATCTATCTTTTGTTTTGTTTTGATTTTGTTTGCTTGTTGTTCTCGGGCAAAAGAACACTTTGGTTTCCCCTAGTACCTCAGTCAAAATAGTTTGATCTATTGTTTGCACTCACATTAAATAACTGTATAATAGTACCCAGAGAAAGCCATTCACCTGTCGCAAGTCACTGACAAACTCTATAATACACGGTTGTATCCAGTACACCTCGTCATGAGAGATATTCGAACTTTTAACTTTTAACATTCTGCGTAGTGGTTTGTAGATCATTGTTTGTCCTTTTGTCCTTTTATTAGTCCATTGTATCTCCTAAACAGGAAAACCATTAGCTTTCTGTGTAGTGTTTTGTTCCTTTTTCTTTTGTTTAATCTATTGTATTTCCTAAACAGGAAAATCTTCAGCATTCCGTGTAGTGTATTGTAGATCATTGTTCTCCTTTAATTCGCCCTATTATTAGTCCATTGTATTGCCTAAACAGGAAATGTTATCTATGGCGGAATTTGTCAACTACGCAGTTGGTACTTATTTATGAAGCCTTACATTTTATAAAATACTTACATTTCATGCAAATTATATTGTTCCTCAATAACGATAAACGCGATAGAGTCTCTTTTATTTGAAATAGTACTTTTGCATTATAACAATTATATATGGTTTCCTGATTTTAATGTCAAATGGTTCATAATTTTGCATAAATATACGTATGATTGCATGATTATTTGTCTAGTGTTTACAATATCTTAACACTCTTTCTAATACGTTGGTGAATTTTAATTGACATTTCGTTTTATATTAGGCTATAAAGTATGACATTTCGACACAAAATCAATTACAAAAGGTGAACATTAATATCAAAATTACGTAATATATTTAATTAAGGTGAGATATTCTTATTTTATTAAAATCCGGGGTTTTTTTTTTTTTACTAATGTTATTTTTAGTTTCTTAAACTTAAGCTATTATGGACTTACCTTAAAATGCAGAAAAACAAATTAAAAATTAAAAATCAGGAAGAAGAAAAAGTAGAACGATATTAAAGGGGTAATCAGAAGCCGTATATCGAAGAAAGACACACAATACAATGGCCAAAGAAACAGTACAAAAGACAAAGAACGATCTGCTAAAATACACACAGAAAACTAAAGATCGATCAACGCGAACCTGACTCAAAAACCCTTCGTTTCTGTTGTAATTTTCACAGTTTACGCACAAAGTCAACATATGCAAATAATTGAAAAGTCTTTGGGAAGCAGAAACTGTCCAAAACAAACAGCCAAAATATCCTAATGTATCAGCCTAGTAGCTATTACATTGTCATTGACATTGTTTATTAACTATATTTACGCTTGAAATATGCAGCTCATATAGATAACGTAATTTATCAACACCCAAACCAATCTCTTTTAAGGTCTTTAGGTTTGCCTGCGCTCAAAATACTTTAATTTGTTTTAGTTTCCATTCTAAAGACTATGAGGCGTATCTAATGAATGTTATATCAGAAACGCGTCGTGAGCACTAAAGTATATACATTCGTTCTTTACTATCAATCCCTGGAGATATGAAATTTAATTTTAATAAATATTTGATTTTCGACGAAACTGAAAATTACAATAAAAATCAAATTATAGAGTTCAATTCTTCATGATATTGTATTTCAAATTGATCAAATATTGTCGTAATAATTTGCATGAAAAATGGAGTTTAGTGTTATCGACAAATAAAGGGATGTAATTGTGGTGTTTATGCCACTTTTAACATTGTGACGGTCAGTTGCATTGGGGGAGATAACCGGAGTACATAGAGAAAACCAACGACCTGCCACAAGTCACTGAAGAACTTCATCACATAATGTTGTGTCGAGGACACATCGCCACAAGGTGGGATTCGATATTAACAAATAGGTAAACTAATGCAAGTCATAATGTCATGAAAATAAAATAAATTAAATATGCTTTGTAAAATTGTAATCAAAGACTTAAATATGGAATGAAATACTGAATATGAAGGTAAATGAATTGCTTATCCTTTCGAAGGTTCTGCGTTCACACCCGTATTATAATGTTTGCGATGCTTAATTTTTTAATGAAATCAAGTACTTCAGAAAGGTGAACAGTTCCTGCTCCACTATTGGCCCCAGACTTTCGTTTTTATGTCGGTGTTCTGTTTTAGGATTAGTGAGCAATGTGCCTGCTATATCTGGACCAGAACAAGTAATATTGTGATGGAATAATTGTGAAGCCAACGCCAACTTTCTCTATCACCAGCAATACCGTTCCCAGACATGACTATACATAGGAATAACACGACAGGTGTCCTATATGAACCAATAACTTCTTCCCTTGGCAAGCACATGGGTTCTCCCCCGGTCGGTTTGTGATGGTCATGTTTTTAGTAATCTATCTTTTGTTTTGTTTTGATTTTGTTTGTTTGTTGTTCTCGGGCAAAAGAACACTTTGGTTTCCCCTAGTACCTCAGTCAAAATAGTTTGATCTATTGTTTGCACTCACATTAAATAACTGTATAATAGTACCCAGAGAAAGCCATTCACCTGTCGCAAGTCACTGACAAACTCTATAATACACGGTTGTATCCAGTACACCTCGTCATGAGAGATATTCGAACTTTTAACTTTTAACATTCTGCGTAGTGGTTTGTAGATCATTGTTTGTCCTTTTGTCCTTTTATTAGTCCATTGTATCTCCTAAACAGGAAAACCATTAGCTTTCTGTGTAGTGTTTTGTTCCTTTTTCTTTTGTTTAATCTATTGTATTTCCTAAACAGGAAAATCTTCAGCATTCCGTGTAGTGTATTGTAGATCATTGTTCTCCTTTAATTCGCCCTATTATTAGTCCATTGTATTGCCTAAACAGGAAATGTTATCTATGGCGGAATTTGTCAACTACGCAGTTGGTACTTATTTATGAAGCCTTACATTTTATAAAATACTTACATTTCATGCAAATTATATTGTTCCTCAATAACGATAAACGCGATAGAGTCTCTTTTATTTGAAATAGTACTTTTGCATTATAACAATTATATATGGTTTCCTGATTTTAATGTCAAATGGTTCATAATTTTGCATAAATATACGTATGATTGCATGATTATTTGTCTAGTGTTTACAATATCTTAACACTCTTTCTAATACGTTGGTGAATTTTAATTGACATTTCGTTTTATATTAGGCTATAAAGTATGACATTTCGACACAAAATCAATTACAAAATGTGAACATTAATATCAAAGTTACGTAATATATTTAATTCAGGTGAGATATTCTTATTTTATTAAAATTCGAGTTTTTTTTTTTTTACTAATGTTATTTTTAGTTTCTTAAACTTAAGCTATTATGGACTTACCTTAAAATGCAGAAAAACAAATTAAAAATTAAAAATCAGGAAGAAGAAAAAGTAGAACGATATTAAAGGGGTAATCAGAAGCGTATATCGAAGAAAGACACACAATACAATGGCCAAAGAAACAGTACAAAAGACAAAGAACGATCTGCTAAAATACACACAGAAAACTAAAGATCGATCAACGCGAACCTGACTCAAAAACCCTTCGTTTCTGTTGTAATTTTCACAGTTTACGCACAAAGTCAACATATGCAAATAATTGAAAAGTCTTTGGGAAGCAGAAACTGTCCAAAACAAACAGCCAAAATATCCTAATGTATCAGCCTAGTAGCTATTACATTGTCATTGACATTGTTTATTAACTATATTTACGCTTGAAATTTGCAGCTCATATAGATAACGTAATTTATCAACACCCAAACCAATCTCTTTTAAGGTCTTTAGGTTTGCCTGCGCTCAAAATACTTTTAATTTGTTTTAGTTTCCATTCTAAAGACTATGAGGCGTATCTAATGAATGTTATATCAGAAACGCGTCGTGAGCACTAAAGTATATACATTCGTTCTTTACTATCAATCCCTGGAGATATGAAATTTAATTTTAATAAATATTTGATTTTCGACGAAACTGAAAATTACAATAAAAATCAAATTATAGAGTTCCATTCTTCATGATATTGTATTTCAAATTGATCAAATATTGTCGTAATAATTTGCATGAAAAATGGAGTTTAGTGTTATTGACAAATAAAGGGATGTAATTGTGGTGTTTATGCCACTTTTAACATTGTGACGGTCAGTTGCATTGGGGGAGATAACCGGAGTACATAGAGAAAACCAACGACCTGCCACAAGTCACTGAAGAACTTCATCACATAATGTTGTTTCGAGCCACCGACCTCCCTCAAGTCACTGAAGAACTTCATCACATAATGTTGTGTCGAGGACACATCGCCACAAGGTGGGATTCGATATTAACAAATAGGTAAACTAATGCAAGTCATAATGTCATGAAAATAAAATAAATTAAATATGCTTTGTAAAATTGTAATCAAAGACTTAAATATGGAATGAAATACTGAATATGAAGGTAAAGGAATTGCTTATCCTTTCGAAGGTTCTGCGTTCACACCCGTATTATAATGTTTGCGATGCTTAATTTTTTAATGAAATCAAGTACTTCAGAAAGGTGAACAGTTCCTGCTCCACTATTGGCCCCAGACTTTCGTTTTTATGTCGGTGTTCTGTTTTAGGATTAGTGAGCAATGTGCCTGCTATATCTGGACCAGAACAAGTAATATTGTGATGGAATAATTGTGAAGCCAACGCCAACTTTCTCTATCACCAGCAATACCGTTCCCAGACATGACAATACATAGGAATAACACGACAGGTGTCCTATATGAAGCAATAACTTCTTCCCTTGGCAAGCACATGGGTTCTCCCCCGGTCGGTTTGTGATGGTCATGTTTTTAGTAATCTATCTTTTGTTTTGTTTTGATTTTGTTTGCTTGTTGTTCTCGGGCAAAAGAACACTTTGGTTTCCCCTAGTACCTCAGTCAAAATAGTTTGATCTATTGTTTGCACTCACATTAAATAACTGTATAATAGTACCCAGAGAAAGCCATTCACCTGTCGCAAGTCACTGACAAACTCTATAATACACGGTTGTATCCAGTACACCTCGTCATGAGAGATATTCGAACTTTTAACTTTTAACATTCTGCGTAGTGGTTTGTAGATCATTGTTTGTCCTTTTGTCCTTTTATTAGTCCATTGTATCTCCTAAACAGGAAAACCATTAGCTTTCTGTGTAGTGTTTTGTTCCTTTTTCTTTTGTTTAATCTATTGTATTTCCTAAACAGGAAAATCTTCAGCATTCCGTGTAGTGTATTGTAGATCATTGTTCTCCTTTAATTCGCCCTATTATTAGTCCATTGTATTGCCTAAACAGGAAATGTTATCTATGGCGGAATTTGTCAACTACGCAGTTGGTACTTATTTATGAAGCCTTACATTTTATAAAATACTTACATTTCATGCAAATTATATTGTTCCTCAATAACGATAAACGCGATAGAGTCTCTTTTATTTGAAATAGTACTTTTGCATTATAACAATTATATATGGTTTCCTGATTTTAATGTCAAATGGTTCATAATTTTGCATAAATATACGTATGATTGCATGATTATTTGTCTAGTGTTTACAATATCTTAACACTCTTTCTAATACGTTGGTGAATTTTAATTGACATTTCGTTTTATATTAGGCTATAAAGTATGACATTTCGACACAAAATCAATTACAAAAGGTGAACATTAATATCAAAATTACGTAATATATTTAATTAAGGTGAGATATTCTTATTTTATTAAAATTCGGTTTTTTTTTTTTTTACTAATGTTATTTTTAGTTTCTTAAACTTAAGCTATTATGGACTTACCTTAAAATGCAGAAAAACAAATTAAAAATTAAAAATCAGGAAGAAGAAAAAGTAGAACGATATTAAAGGGGTAATCAGAAGCCGTATATCGAAGAAAGACACACAATACAATGGCCAAAGAAACAGTACAAAAGACAAAGAACGATCTGCTAAAATACACACAGAAAACTAAAGATCGATCAACGCGAACCTGACTCAAAAACCCTTCGTTTCTGTTGTAATTTTCACAGTTTACGCACAAAGTCAACATATGCAAATAATTGAAAAGTCTTTGGGAAGCAGAAACTGTCCAAAACAAACAGCCAAAATATCCTAATGTATCAGCCTAGTAGCTATTACATTGTCATTGACATTGTTTATTAACTATATTTACGCTTGAAATTTGCAGCTCATATAGATAACGTAATTTATCAACACCCAAACCAATCTCTTTTAAGGTCTTTAGGTTTGCCTGCGCTCAAAATACTTTTAATTTGTTTTAGTTTCCATTCTAAAGACTATGAGGCGTATCTAATGAATGTTATATCAGAAACGCGTCGTGAGCACTAAAGTATATACATTCGTTCTTTACTATCAATCCCTGGAGATATGAAATTTAATTTTAATAAATATTTGATTTTCGACGAAACTGAAAATTACAATAAAAATCAAATTATAGAGTTCAATTCTTCATGATATTGTATTTCAAATTGATCAAATATTGTCGTAATAATTTGCATGAAAAATGGAGTTTAGTGTTATTGACAAATAAAGGGATGTAATTGTGGTGTTTATGCCACTTTTAACATTGTGACGGTCAGTTGCATTGGGGGAGATAACCGGAGTACATAGAGAAAACCAACGACCTGCCACAAGTCACTGAAGAACTTCATCACATAATGTTGTTTCGAGCCACCGACCTCCCTCAAGTCACTGAAGAACTTCATCACATAATGTTGTGTCGAGGACACATCGCCACAAGGTGGGATTCGATATTAACAAATAGGTAAACTAATGCAAGTCATAATGTCATGAACATAAAATAAATTAAATATGCTTTGTAAAATTGTAATCAAAGACTTAAATATGGAATGAAATACTGAATATGAAGGTAAAGGAATTGCTTATCCTTTCGAAGGTTCTGCGTTCACACCCGTATTATAATGTTTGCGATGCTTAATTTTTTAATGAAATCAAGTACTTCAGAAAGGTGAACAGTTCCTGCTCCACTATTGGCCCCAGACTTTCGTTTTTATGTCGGTGTTCTGTTTTAGGATTAGTGAGCAATGTGCCTGCTATATCTGGACCAGAACAAGTAATATTGTGATGGAATAATTGTGAAGCCAACGCCAACTTTCTCTATCACCAGCAATACCGTTCCCAGACATGACTATACATAGGAATAACACGACAGGTGTCCTATATGAACCAATAACTTCTTCCCTTGGCAAGCACATGGGTTCTCCCCCGGTCGTTTGTGATGGTCATGTTTTTAGTAATCTATCTTTTGTTTTGTTTTGATTTTGTTTGTTTGTTGTTCTCGGGCAAAAGAACACTTTGGTTTCCCCTAGTACCTCAGTCAAAATAGTTTGATCTATTGTTTGCACTCACATTAAATAACTGTATAATAGTACCCAGAGAAAGCCATTCACCTGTCGCAAGTCACTGACAAACTCTATAATACACGGTTGTATCCAGTACACCTCGTCATGAGAGATATTCGAACTTTTAACTTTTAACATTCTGCGTAGTGGTTTGTAGATCATTGTTTGTCCTTTTGTCCTTTTATTAGTCCATTGTATCTCCTAAACAGGAAAACCATTAGCTTTCTGTGTAGTGTTTTGTTCCTTTTTCTTTTGTTTAATCTATTGTATTTCCTAAACAGGAAAATCTTCAGCATTCCGTGTAGTGTATTGTAGATCATTGTTCTCCTTTAATTCGCCCTATTATTAGTCCATTGTATTGCCTAAACAGGAAATGTTATCTATGGCGGAATTTGTCAACTACGCAGTTGGTACTTATTTATGAAGCCTTACATTTTATAAAATACTTACATTTCATGCAAATTATATTGTTCCTCAATAACGATAAACGCGATAGAGTCTCTTTTATTTGAAATAGTACTTTTGCATTATAACAATTATATATGGTTTCCTGATTTTAATGTCAAATGGTTCATAATTTTGCATAAATATACGTATGATTGCATGATTATTTGTCTAGTGTTTACAATATCTTAACACTCTTTCTAATACGTTGGTGAATTTTAATTGACATTTCGTTTTATATTAGGCTATAAAGTATGACATTTCGACACAAAATCAATTACAAAAGGTGAACATTAATATCAAAATTACGTAATATATTTAATTAAGGTGAGATATTCTTATTTTATTAAAATTCGGGTTTTTTTTTTTTTTACTAATGTTATTTTTAGTTTCTTAAACTTAAGCTATTATGGACTTACCTTAAAATGCAGAAAAACAAATTAAAAATTAAAAATCAGGAAGAAGAAAAAGTAGAACGATATTAAAGGGGTAATCAGAAGCCGTATATCGAAGAAAGACACACAATACGATGGCCAAAGAAACAGTACAAAAGACAAAGAACGATCTGCTAAAATACACACAGAAAACTAAAGATCGATCAACGCGAACCTGACTCAAAAACCCTTCGTTTCTGTTGTAATTTTCACAGTTTACGCACAAAGTCAACATATGCAAATAATTGAAAAGTCTTTGGGAAGCAGAAACTGTCCAAAACAAACAGCCAAAATATCCTAATGTATCAGCCTAGTAGCTATTACATTGTCATTGACATTGTTTATTAACTATATTTACGCTTGAAATTTGCAGCTCATATAGATAACGTAATTTATCAACACCCAAACCAATCTCTTTTAAGGTCTTTAGGTTTGCCTGCGCTCAAAATACTTTTAATTTGTTTTAGTTTCCATTCTAAAGACTATGAGGCGTATCTAATGAATGTTATATCAGAAACGCGTCGTGAGCACTAAAGTATATACATTCGTTCTTTACTATCAATCCCTGGAGATATGAAATTTAATTTTAATAAATATTTGATTTTCGACGAAACTGAAAATTACAATAAAAATCAAATTATAGAGTTCAATTCTTCATGATATTGTATTTCAAATTGATCAAATATTGTCGTAATAATTTGCATGAAAAATGGAGTTTAGTGTTATTGACAATAAAGGGATGTAATTGTGATGTTTATGCCACTTTTAACATTGTGACGGTCAGTTGCATTGGGGGAGATAACCGGAGTACATAGAGAAAACCAACGACCTGCCACAAGTCACTGAAGAACTTCATCACATACTGTTGTTTCGAGCCACCGACCTCCCTCAAGTCACTGAAGAACTTCATCACATAATGTTGTGTCGAGGACACATCGCCACAAGGTGGGATTCGATATTAACAAATAGGTAAACTAATGCAAGTCATAATGTCATGAAAATAAAATAAATTAAATATGCTTTGTAAAATTGTAATCAAAGACTTAAATATGGAATGAAATACTGAATATGAAGGTAAAGGAATTGCTTATCCTTTCGAAGGTTCTGCGTTCACACCCGTATTATAATGTTTGCGATGCTTAATTTTTTAATGAAATCAAGTACTTCAGAAAGGTGAACAGTTCCTGCTCCACTATTGGCCCCAGACTTTTGTTTTTATGTCGGTGTTCTGTTTTAGGATTAGTGAGCAATGTGCCTGCTATATCTGGACCAGAACAAGTAATATTGTGATGGAATAATTGTGAAGCCAACGCCAACTTTCTCTATCACCAGCAATACCGTTCCCAGACATGACTATACATAGGAATAACACGACAGGTGTCCTATATGAACCAATAACTTCTTCCCTTGGCAAGCACATGGGTTCTCCCCCGGTCGTTTGTGATGGTCATGTTTTTAGTAATCTATCTTTTGTTTTGTTTTGATTTTGTTTGTTTGTTGTTCTCGGGCAAAAGAACACTTTGGTTTCCCCTAGTACCTCAGTCAAAATAGTTTGATCTATTGTTTGCACTCACATTAAATAACTGTATAATAGTACCCAGAGAAAGCCATTCACCTGTCGCAAGTCACTGACAAACTCTATAATACACGGTTGTATCCAGTACACCTCGTCATGAGAGATATTCGAACTTTTAACTTTTAACATTCTGCGTAGTGGTTTGTAGATCATTGTTTGTCCTTTTGTCCTTTTATTAGTCCATTGTATCTCCTAAACAGGAAAACCATTAGCTTTCTGTGTAGTGTTTTGTTCCTTTTTCTTTTGTTTAATCTATTGTATTTCCTAAACAGGAAAATCTTCAGCATTCCGTGTAGTGTATTGTAGATCATTGTTCTCCTTTAATTCGCCCTATTATTAGTCCATTGTATTGCCTAAACAGGAAATGTTATCTATGGCGGAATTTGTCAACTACGCAGTTGGTACTTATTTATGAAGCCTTACATTTTATAAAATACTTACATTTCATGCAAATTATATTGTTCCTCAATAACGATAAACGCGATAGAGTCTCTTTTATTTGAAATAGTACTTTGCATTATAACAATTATATATGGTTTCCTGATTTTAATGTCAAATGGTTCATAATTTTGCATAAATATACGTATGATTGCATGATTATTTGTCTAGTGTTTACAATATCTTAACACTCTTTCTAATACGTTGGTGAATTTTAATTGACATTTCGTTTTATATTAGGCTATAAAGTATGACATTTCGACACAAAATCAATTACAAAAGGTGAACATTAATATCAAAATTACGTAATATATTTAATTAAGGTGAGATATTCTTATTTTATTAAAATTCGGGTTTTTTTTTTTTTACTAATGTTATTTTTAGTTTCTTAAACTTAAGCTATTATGGACTTACCTTAAAATGCAGAAAAACAAATTAAAAATTAAAAATCAGGAAGAAGAAAAAGTAGAACGATATTAAAGGGGTAATCAGAAGCCGTATATCGAAGAAAGACACACAATACGATGGCCAAAGAAACAGTACAAAAGACAAAGAACGATCTGCTAAAATACACACAGAAAACTAAAGATCGATCAACGCGAACCTGACTCAAAAACCCTTCGTTTCTGTTGTAATTTTCACAGTTTACGCACAAAGTCAACATATGCAAATAATTGAAAAGTCTTTGGGAAGCAGAAACTGTCCAAAACAAACAGCCAAAATATCCTAATGTATCAGCCTAGTAGCTATTACATTGTCATTGACATTGTTTATTAACTATATTTACGCTTGAAATTTGCAGCTCATATAGATAACGTAATTTATCAACACCCAAACCAATCTCTTTTAAGGTCTTTAGGTTTGCCTGCGCTCAAAATACTTTTAATTTGTTTTAGTTTCCATTCTAAAGACTATGAGGCGTATCTAATGAATGTTATATCAGAAACGCGTCGTGAGCACTAAAGTATATACATTCGTTCTTTACTATCAATCCCTGGAGATATGAAATTTAATTTTAATAAATATTTGATTTTCGACGAAACTGAAAATTACAATAAAAATCAAATTATAGAGTTCAATTCTTCATGATATTGTATTTATAATTGATCAAATATTGTCGTAATAATTTGCATGAAAAATGGAGTTTAGTGTTATTGACAAATAAAGGGATGTAATTGTGGTGTTTATGCCACTTTTAACATTGTGACGGTCAGTTGCATTGGGGGAGATAACCGGAGTACATAGAGAAAACCAACGACCTGCCACAAGTCACTGAAGAACTTCATCACATAATGTTGTTTCGAGCCACCGACCTCCCTCAAGTCACTGAAGAACTTCATCACATAATGTTGTGTCGAGGACACATCGCCACAAGGTGGGATTCGATATTAACAAATAGGTAAACTAATGCAAGTCATAATGTCATGAAAATAAAATAAATTAAATATGCTTTGTAAAATTGTAATCAAAGACTTAAATATGGAATGAAATACTGAATATGAAGGTAAAGGAATTGCTTATCCTTTCGAAGTTTCTGCGTTCACACCCGTATTATAATGTTTGCGATGCTTAATTTTTTAATGAAATCAAGTACTTCAGAAAGGTGAACAGTTCCTGCTCCACTATTGGCCCCAGACTTTCGTTTTTATGTCGGTGTTCTGTTTTAGGATTAGTGAGCAATGTGCCTGCTATATCTGGACCAGAACAAGTAATATTGTGATGGAATAATTGTGAAGCCAACGCCAACTTTCTCTATCACCAGCAATACCGTTCCCAGACATGACTATACATAGGAATAACACGACAGGTGTCCTATATGAACCAATAACTTCTTCCCTTGGCAAGCACATGGGTTCTCCCCCGGTCGGTTTGTGATGGTCATGTTTTTAGTAATCTATCTTTTGTTTTGTTTTGATTTTGTTTGTTTGTTGTTCTCGGGCAAAAGAACACTTTGGTTTCCCCTAGTACCTCAGTCAAAATAGTTTGATCTATTGTTTGCACTCACATTAAATAACTGTATAATAGTACCCAGAGAAAGCCATTCACCTGTCGCAAGTCACTGACAAACTCTATAATACACGGTTGTATCCAGTACACCTCGTCATGAGAGATATTCGAACTTTTAACTTTTAACATTCTGCGTAGTGGTTTGTAGATCATTGTTTGTCCTTTTGTCCTTTTATTAGTCCATTGTATCTCCTAAACAGGAAAACCATTAGCTTTCTGTGTAGTGTTTTGTTCCTTTTTCTTTTGTTTAATCTATTGTATTTCCTAAACAGGAAAATCTTCAGCATTCCGTGTAGTGTATTGTAGATCATTGTTCTCCTTTAATTCGCCCTATTATTAGTCCATTGTATTGCCTAAACAGGAAATGTTATCTATGGCGGAATTTGTCAACTACGCAGTTGGTACTTATTTATGAAGCCTTACATTTTATAAAATACTTACATTTCATGCAAATTATATTGTTCCTCAATAACGATAAACGCGATAGAGTCTCTTTTATTTGAAATAGTACTTTTGCATTATAACAATTATATATGGTTTCCTGATTTTAATGTCAAATGGTTCATAATTTTGCATAAATATACGTATGATTGCATGATTATTTGTCTAGTGTTTACAATATCTTAACACTCTTTCTAATACGTTGGTGAATTTTAATTGACATTTCGTTTTATATTAGGCTATAAAGTATGACATTTCGAAACAAAATCAATTACAAAAGGTGAACATTAATATCAAAATTACGTAATATATTTAATTAAGGTGAGATATTCTTATTTTATTAAAATTCGGGGTTTTTTTTTTTTTACTAATGTTATTTTTAGTTTCTTAAACTTAAGCTATTATGGACTTACCTTAAAATGCAGAAAAAACAAATTAAAAATTAAAAATCAGGAAGAAGAAAAAGTAGAACGATATTAAAGGGGTAATCAGAAGCCGTATATCGAAGAAAGACACACAATACGATGGCCAAAGAAACAGTACAAAAGACAAAGAACGATCTGCTAAAATACACACAGAAAACTAAAGATCGATCAACGCGAACCTGACTCAAAAACCCTTCGTTTCTGTTGTAATTTTCACAGGTTACGCTCAAAGTCAACATATTAGAAATGCAAATAATTGAAAAGTCTTTGGGATGCAGAAACTGTCCAAAACAAACAGCCAAAATATCCTAATGTATCAGCCTAGTAGCTATTACATTGTCATTGACATTGTTTATTAACTATATTTACGCTTGAAATTTGCAGCTCATATGGATAACGTAATTTATCAACACCCAAACCAATCTCTTTTAAGGTCTTTAGGTTTGCCTGCGCTCAAAATACTTTTAATTTGTTTTAGTTTCCATTCTAAAGACTATGAGGCGTATCTAATGAATGTTATATCAGAAACGCGTCGTGAGCACTAAAGTATATACATTCGTTCTTTACTATCAATCCCTGGGGATATGAAATTTAATTTTAATAAATATTTGATTTTCGACGAAACTGAAAATTACAATAAAAAATTCAAATTATAGAGTTCAATTCTTCATGATATTGTATTTGAAATTGATCTAATATGGTCGTAATAATTTGCATGAAAAATGGAGTTTAGTGTTATTGACAAATAAAGGGATGTAATTGTGGTGTTTATGCCACTTTTAACATTGTGACGGTCAGTTGCATTGGGGGAGATAACCGGAGTAAATAGAGAAAACCACCGAGCTGCCACAAGTCACTGAAGAACTTCATCACATATTGTTGTTTCGAGCCACCGACCTCCCACAAGTCACTGAAGAACTTCATCACACAATGTTGTTTCGAAGACACATCGCCACAAGGTGGGATTCGATATTAACAAATAGGTAAACTAATGCAAGTCATAATGTCATGAAAATAAAATAAATTAAATATGCTTTGTAAAATTGTAATCAAAGACTTAAATATGGAATGAAATACTGAATATGAAGGTAAAGGAATTGCTTATCCTTTCGAAGGTTCTGAGTTCACACCCGTATTATAATGTTTGCGATGCTTAATTTTTTAATGAAATCAAGTACTTCAGAAAGGTGAACAGTTCCTGCTCCACTATTGGCCCCATACTTTCGTTTTATGTCGGTGTTCTGTTTTAGGATTAGTGAGCAATGTGCCTGCTAAATCTGGGCCATAACAAGTAATATTGTGATGGAATAATTGTGAAGCCAACGCCAACTTTCTCTATCACCAGCAATACCTTTACCAGACATGACTATACATAGGAATAATACGACAGGTGTCCTATATGAGCCTATACCTTCTTCCCTTGGCAAGCACATGGGTTCTCCACTGGTCGGTTTGTGATGGTCATGTTTTTAGTAATCTATCTTTTGTTTTGTTTTGATTTTGTTTGTTTGTTGTTCTCGGGCAAAATAACACTTTGGTTTCCCCTAGTACCTCAGTCAAAATAGTTTGATCTATTGTTTGCACTCACATTAAATAACTGTATAATAGTACCCAGAGAAAGCCATTCACCTGTCGCAAGTCACTGACAAACTCTATAATACACGGTTGTATCCAGTACACCTCGTCATGAGAGATATTCGAACTTTTAACTTTAGTGGTGATATGCACAGGCAGTTGTAAGACCATCTACCATACAATAACGACCACGACGGCTCTTAAATAATATACCCACAATGTATCACAATATTCAATCTCATTGACATAATTGTTCTTAAATGGTTACATGTCGTTCATATGAAGATAAGGACTTACGTGTGACACAGTTTTTGGATTAAGATCAAACCTTATTCACAAGAGTACATTAAATAGTTTATACTTGCAGGTTAAGCATTCTAATATTTACTAAGTATTAGTATTAAAGATGACGGCTTCCAATTATCTTAAGACACAATATCTTTACGTCAAATATTTCTACATTAGATGATTGTCGTTTATGACACTTTTAATAAACTCTTTGTGAAGTATGTTTGTTTTTCTATTCCTTTACGTACAAAGCTGATAATTCGACACAAAATCAATTCCCATCTGACATCTCCGAAATTATCTTACGGAATATTTTTAATAAAGCGAATAATATTAAATTTCAAGACAATTCCAGAGAACGAAAGTAGTTCTTGGGTTAGGGGTTAGGGCTATGGTGTTTAGCGCCACGTTCAGCAATATTTCGGTTATATCATGTAGGTCAGTGTTATTGGTGGAGGAAACCGGAGGACTCGGAGAAAACCACCCATCTGTCACATGTCACTGAAAAACGTTATCAAGTAAGGTATATCGAGTACACCTCAACTGAGCGGAAATTTAATTCAAAGCTAGTTGAGAATTTTAAACAAGTGGACAATGAGGACACAGAAATAACAACAGGAGAAAACACCCCAAAAAATCAAAGCAAAAGAAATAAAATAACAGGAATTCGCACATAAGCTTTCCTCATACATCCTGTCATGAAGCTGTAAGTAATTGCTAATGTAGTCTCTAAAGGTTAAAGTTAAAATATGTATCTGTCACTTATTATCACGGATTTCAATAATATTCAGATTATTTTCAAGGATAATTCCGTTACACTGCTCGGTTAAACAGGGTAATATTGTAAACTGGAACAGAACTCAATCCGGACAATGTAAAATTAATATTCGTACCGATAAATTGATTTTTATCGTGATATTTTTGCGCAAAAATTAGGATTATTTGACACATTGGAAGGAGTTTTTAGATTGGCGATTGTATTGTATGTCCTACTTCGATTAAGGTTTCTGATTGTCCTTTGGCAACTTTCTGAATGAAGAAATGCATGGACAGACAACTTTGTGTAGGAGATTGGAAGTAAATACAAATGCTAAGATTGGTAAATTTTTATTCAAGTTCTTCATGTCACTGGTCGTGGTTTCATTGACAAATATATACCTCAATAATCCTTACGGAATCCTAATGAAATTCCAAACAACCAATAAAAAAAAAAAAAAAAAAAAATTACCATACTGTCGGAGCAATTCCAAAATCTTATCCAAAAATCGAAGATTCCCTAACACAAGGGTACATGGCATCTCACATATATGGCTTGATACAGTCACTTAAATGAAAATTGGCGGAGTTTCGTGGACCCAAAATGATGCGGACATGCAAATGCTAAAAATGATTAAATTTGCGAGTATACTGCGAATTCTCATACATAGCCGAACGAAAAGCGTTGTTGTAAAAACTAATTGCTCTAGCCATGATGTTTCCCTCGAATTATGAAAGTTAACAATATGTTGACATGCATTGTTTGCTCTTGGTTAACCGTTACGGATTATGTATGTTAAGACGACAACGGTTATGTTCCGTTTGTCGTAATCATAATCCCCGGGTTTGTAGCACACACGAGCAGGAATTTCTTACCCGTCCGGAGCACCCGTATTCACACCCTGCTTTTAGTTGGTTTCGTGTTGCTCAATTTTTAATTTTTCTGTGCAATGTCTTGTAGATAGTTGTTTGTCCTTTGTACTTGACTATTGTATTGTCTGTCCTTCGATTTTGGCTTCTGATTACATCTTTGATATCTTCAAACTTGTCTTGTTCAAGTGGTCATATATATGTTAGTACAATTAGGTTTTTTTATCGTCAGATATCAGCCTTGAGCCCTTCATCAATGTACAATATGCAACATTTGAAAATATCTAGGGAACAAGTCTACTTTGCATACTAAGATATCGTCCCCTTGTGTTAAAGATGACTATCGTAAATATGTGATTGACAGAAATCAGTGAGTATTTCCTCTCTACGCACAGAGTTTAACAAATAGTATTGCTTTCTGTGAAAGGCAAAGTATAAAATTGCGTTTTAAAAGTGCACATTCATCGATTATCTGTAAGGAAAAACTATAAATTTGATTCTTAGGCTTAACTAAAAGAAAGAAAAGATTATCAAAAGCAGTGGGATAAACCTACAATTTTAGGCAAATACAATACAAAGTGAGTAAGCAACAAAATTAGCTGAGTCCTAAGCAACACGAGAAACCATTACATTGCTTAACGTTTTTGTTGTAATGAAATCAACAGAAGGATTTTATGTTATTAACATCGCTGGAAATGCATACGATCAATGCATCCACAGTGAATTAGAAATGGATATTTCCGCGTTACACAGCAGCGATAGCATTTTTTGCTCCCATTTTAATCTTTGTTTAAGAAGCATGCACTATAATTATGGTAAACAAGATTAATGTATAATCCTATTACTAAATAACTTTATTGACTAAAAGACACAACCATGCTTCAGAATGCAAATTAAAAGCCACAAAGCAGTGGGATACGAGCGTAAAATAACAGATATCTGCCAACAGCTTCATAAAGCATGTCTTTAATATGTTGATATCGTGGTAATCTATTCACTTAACCGGATACAGACAGACATTTCCATACAGGAATAGATTAATATTACAAAACTTTAAAAGAAATAGCTCGCCATTTGCATTTTCGCTTTGCCAATCTGAAATGTTAATCCTTTTTTTTTCAGTTTTAGTGAATTATGTAAAAACACATTTAACGAATTTTGCCTTGAATTGTCTAATTTCTTATTGGAGGAATTTCAACTTTTGATTGAAATGTTTAGTGTGAACATATTTTATGGTTCAAAAACATGACACTATGATCAGATACAGGATTTACAACTTATAACATTTTCTTCTTTGAAGTGATTGTAGCAAGCCATGAAATTGTGAAATTGTGCGGTCATGTAATTGTGTGTTAGGGGTATTGATTTTGCCTCTTTCTACGAGTTTGATTTTTTATTTTCGAATTTGTGCGACAGTGTGATATTTGTTTGTTTTTCATTTTGCTTCAATATCTTAGCCATTAGTAATTATAAATTCTATTTATATATGTTTGATAGTTTACCCCTAAATAATTATGATGTCTTCAAATACCTCAATAATTCTACAGTTACCGTCAAGTTTTCCAGATACATAGATAATATCTTTGCTGTAAACAATCGCGATATCCTTATCAAGAGCAGATTTTAATTTAATTTAAGACAAAGGTAGTAAAACAGTACATCATACCATTCTGTTGATATTGTAATGTGAGTGCCTAATAAGAGACAAGAACTGCTTAACTTTAGAGAGTATATGTGGTACCACCGGTTTTCGGTGCAGTCCGTGTTGCTCATCTTTTTTGCTTTCTTTGTTGTGTTGTGTTGGTGTACATTGTTTGTCTTTGTTCTGTGTCTCGTGTGCCAAATGTTGCAAGCGTTTCTGGATTGGCCATTGTTAATTGCCCTTTCGGTTTTCTCTAACGTTTATATACAATGGATATATAGGTCAGTGTAGCAGTGTGTGTGACCTTTACGATCGTAATCTCGGCATTATGTCTAGATTTCATACATAATTAAAGTAATACAGGACATTACACCACATCTTACAGAGATATGATCAATAATGTATATTCCTTACTTAGTTGTAAGATATAAGTTATGTCTTAAACTCTAGGCTTATTATATCCTTGAGCATTAAACAAACGTTAGAGAAAACCGAAGTGGCAATAAAGAATGAGCAAAACAGAGAGACTGGCTACATTGGGGTACACAAGACACAAGACGAAGATAAATCAACGCAAACGCGACACAGAAAGCTAACAAGAAGATAAATAACTCGGAGACCACCGAAACCGGAGATTGGTGAACTCAGCAATCTTATTTATGAATGTATTTCGTATTCTACTGTATAAAGAATAAGGGTAATAACAAAATTACCGAACTCCGAACAACCTTCCAAAGGGAAAGTCAAATCTCATAAGTATATAAACAGACAAAATCAGTCAGCAACCGGAAAACTGTGAAAACCGTAATGACCCTGACTTGGTACAGGCATTTCTATAGAAATGGTGGGTTGAATTCGATTTTAAAGTGCCAAAACCTCCCGCTTTCATTACGGCTCAAAGGTTCATGATTACGGCTTTTTGGTAGCATACGTATCCCTTACGATTACGGTTTGTGTTCTCTCTGATATTACATACATTATTTGTTGTGGGCTCGAAATATACTCATGGCGAGGTGTACTCGATAAAACATTATGTGATGAAGCTTGTCAGTGACTTGCGACAGGTCGGTGAATTTCTCCAGATACTCCGGTTTCTTACTCCAATAAAACTGACCGCCACAAAATAGCTGAAATATAGATGCAAGTGGCGTTAAGCACCATAAACGTACACAATACGCCATTTGAATGTCTATAGCATATGTGAGTAAACTATTGACGATTAACATGCTTTCTAGGTTTTAATGTTTGACAAGAAAAGTTTGAAGATACCAAAGGGGAATTCAGACTCGATCAATCACATAAGAACAGACAATGCAACAGCCAAGAGAAAACTGACACAACTACTCATTAGACAACTATTGCAAAATGCAACCATCCTATGACCCTGATAATGTATTGGTCCTGATCGCTTTGTACTAGAGCTAGTCATTGACATTTGTCTTGTGCGACAGTTGAAATGTTTACTATTAAGAGAGAGTTTATCTAGCATAAAAAACAAAAAACAAAATGATGGGCGCACCAGATCTGAAAACAACAGTAATATCACTATTGCAATAAGATAAATAACGTATTGACAATGAATAATGATGTGTAATTAACGTCAAAAAAGTGATAGATGATTTTAAACAAAGGGTACCAACAGTAAATCAAAATTTTGATCACTCAATAAATCATTATATCTTGTCCTGTTCCATCAGTCAAAAAATATTGCAATTTGTCATTGAATTTTTTTTTCTCAAAAATAAAGGATTGTAAAACAATGATACTCAATATGAAAGAAAATTTGTTTGTCTCATTTTGACAGCTATAGTTGAATTTGTACTTCACCATTATTTTGTTTTCTTGTTGATAACTCCACATCTGGGAATACCATTTTATACACCAAATGACACCAATCTGAAAAAGATGCCCAGATGTAGTGTTTTTGGAGATAAAGATTACCATCCAACTGCAAGCTACTGCGCGTTTTACACTCAATTTAGGGTATGATCTATTCCCATGGTTGAAGACTCTACTGTTACGTGACTGAAATGAAGAACAGAAATAAAAGTACTGTTCCTTTACTTTAATTTGCATCTAAGGGTAGTGTTAGATAGTTTCACATGTTCTTTTACATATTTGTGTCTATGTGCATTGTTGGATGTTCTCAAGTGGTCCTTGACATCCTATCATTTTTTTCAATAAGGTGATCCTTTAATTTAATTTGTGTCTAAGTGTAATGTTGTATAATCTCTCATCTTTCATCTTTACATCCATATCCTTTCTTACTAATACACAATGTTAATCCAAAGAAATGATAGTTATATTGTTATGTATTTTTTCAGGATTTTCCTTAGCTATATAGCTACTAACAGACTTAATGAGAGAGGAATTAATTTAAGTCAGAAATAACATACTGACTGGTGAGATGGAGCCCACGTCATTGGAGCTAGGCTTGTAGTAAGGTAAGCGACATTAGCCATTGGGAAACACATGCCTCTTACATGGAGGTGTTAGTCGTTAGGATTAACGCCACGATATGACTGAAATATTTGTGCAAGTCCTGTGACCTTTAGTACAGTTTCGTCTTTTTTTTTCTTTTCTTTTATGTTGTGCTTGACAATAGATAATTAATTGATCATGTATGTGAACACCAAAACTTTATTCATAGAAAAATAAAATAAAATTGATACACATGACAAACACACATGCTTACTTTCCTAATTTGGTATAGGCACTTGAAAACAATAGTGGGATTAAACTGATTTCATGAGATTAAACATTTACTCTTAGTGAAATGATGCGATTATGTACGTTTATTCCACATGTGAGTACAATTCCAATCCCCACATATAAGTTCCCGTGTCAAGTTAAATGATTCGGATATGTTTAAGATTTTTGTTTTGTTTTTCATTGACTTCTAGGGTTTGTTTTATCGTAATATATATATGAAAAATATAGAAATTTAAAATTATTAGTTTCATTTACTAGTATTTCATTTTGTCGGTTTGCATGTTGGTAGTGAGAACGAAAACATTTATTAGAAAAGAACGACGGACGATTATTGACATTTGTTACGGTTCATATTGTACCTCCTTCACAGGAGAGTAGAAGCACAAAAAAGTAGTTTGGGAATATATAGGCAGGGCTTAAAAAGTTATTCGTAGGTTCAAAAATTTATTCGTATGCTGAAAGATGTATTCGTATACTACGAATAAAGCACAAATTTATTCGTATAGCATATTTGTACAGCAAATGCACTGATTGCAGGATAAAAGTTCGATTCTTATATTTATATATGCATAATGATGAATAAAATATTAATATCAAGTTGTTTCGTATGTTATACCTTTGTTTATTGTTTCTTGATTGAAAACCATATTGTAATGTGTCGTGCTTAGGGATAGGTATAATGAACCATAGCACTTCCTCTAATTGCGCTTTTCTCACACCCAAATCCTTCGTAATAAACAATTCATCTGATATCAAGAGATTGCGGGATAAAAGGTGAGATAAAAACAATAACAACATCGTTAATTAACCTTTGTTTATTCTTATTTTTCTGGTGGATCATCGTGCGCTACCCTCTTGATCTAAGGTAGCATTTACGAATAGCCTATGAATATTGATCGACCTGTATTGTAGGGTCTATTCTATATGGTCTTTTGTGCATATTGAAGACTTAACGGGTCATTGAAATTACTGCACATGTAATAAAAACGTCGATATCAAATTTAGTCTACAAAACGCGTTTCTGGAATCATCTTAATCAGGTACGTTTCTGTTATCATCTTAATCAGGTACGTTTCTGGAATCATCTTAATCAGGTACGTTTCTGGAATCATCTTAATCAGGTACGTTTCTTGAATCATCTTAATCAGGTACGTTTCTGGAATCATCTAAATCAGGTACGTTTCTGGAATCATCTTAATCATGTACGTCTCTGGATTCATCTTAATTAGGTACGTTTCTGGAATCATCTTCATCAGGTACGTTTCTGGAATCATCTTAATTAGGTACGTTTCTGGAATCATATTAATCAGGTACGTTTCTGGAATCATCTTAATTAGGTACGTTTCTGGAATCATCTTAATCAGGTACGTTTCTGGAATCATCTTAATCAGGTACATTTCTGGAATCATCTTAATCAGGTACGTTTCTGGATTCATCTTAATCAGGTACGTTTCTGGAATCATCTTAATCAGGTACGTTTCTGGAGTCATCTTAATTAGGTACGTTTCTGGAATCATCTTAATAAGGTACGTTTCTGGAATCATCTTAATCAGGTACGTTTCTGGAATCATCTTAATGAGGTACATTTCTGGAATCATCTTAATAAGGTACGTTTCTGGAATCATCTTAATCAGGTACTTTTCTGGAATCATCTTAATCAGGTACGTTTCTGGAATCATCTTAATCAGGTACGTTTCTGGAATCATCTTCATCAGGTACGTTTCTGGAATCATCTTAATCAGGTACGCTTCTGGAATCATCTTAATCAGGTACGTGTAAAGCTAAAATGTTAGAAAACCAAATAATTATTAAAAACTAAAGATTGAGCAACATAGCACGAACCTCATAAAATACGAGCCTAAAAGTGTGTGCCTGTGAAGGATAAGCAGATACTTCTTCACTGGCGATAATAACACAATGTGTGAAAATGACTAATTTCAGGATTACAAGTCAGGGTCATTACGTTTTTCACAGTTTTCCGGTTGTTGACTGATTTTGTCTGTTTATATACTTATGAGTTTTGACTTTCCCTTTGTAAGATTGTTCGGAGTTCGGTAATTTTGTAATTACCCTTATTCGCCAATATAAATTTAACTGCACCAAAGTCGTACAGATATCTGTAAAGTAATCTTTATAAACATGTCATCATTAAGTCCGATATCACAACAGAGAAAAACATTAATGCACTTTTATAAACAAGGAACAACAGTAGAGCTGTCATCATTTTAAAAGATAAATTTAAGCTTAAGATAATTAAAGCAATTTGAGCGTGAACCAAATTTGTAACACTATCTCCAACATGCAAAGGTGAAATAATCAGTCTCGCAAGACATCCTCAAACATTACTAATAAAACATGGTGTAGTCAGTGCTATGATTAATCTACTTGTCAATTTGTTTAATGTTTTTGTTTTATTTCCTGTCTGAATTCGTTTCTTCACAACAAAATATAATTAAAACATATACAAACATTGTAGCTTCCATTATCAAGATGAAACGTCATGTTGATTAATGATATAATAATCACAAGTCAGACATATCATCTTAAAGTGCAAACTCTTGTAATAAAAAAAAATAACGTTATTAGCATGGATGATTCCTTCACGTTAAGTGATACAGTAATGCTATTATACGTCAAACTAAATTTTCTAAATTTCCACTATTACCAAATCTATTAACATACACGCAATTTTTTGCTAATAGACATTTCTTGTTTTTTAACATTTGTTAACGCTTGAACGAATCATTAACCAGGAAGAACACGATTTCATACATATTTTAAAAAAATAAGTATCTATTAAACAACCATATTGATCTTTGATATACTGTAGATATTTTGTAAACATAGCAATTAACAAGTTATTTACAAACAAATGCATATTTTCTTAGCAAGACACGATTTTCTGCAAAGATAAAGTGTATAAAGCACAATAAAAAAGGAACATTTGCGTAACAAAATTAAGCAGTGTATTCCTGTAGCAGTTAAACGCCCATTATATTATTTGTTTAATTCTAACATATCGCTATTGTTGTTTTACATATATTTCTTCTTTTTTAATTGCTTTTTTTGTCTATTTAAAGTACAACACTGAGCGGAATTATGCCATGTGAATAAAGAAAATAGCGCGTTTTCTATCAACTAGGAAAAGGTTGATTTGATTGATTTGATTTATTGTGTTTAACGCCACTTTCAGCAACATTTCAGTTATATCATGGCGACCAGTTTTAGTGGTGGAGGAAGCCGGGGTACCCGGAGAGAAAGACCGATCATAGGCAAGCAACTGGTAAACTTTATCACTTGCGGCTGCGAGTCGAGTGCACTTTTTTTGTAATTTACAAAGCCGTGCGCGAACCCACGCCGTATTGGTGATAGACTTGTATGAGTTATTAGGTAATCCAACTACTTAGATCAATGAGCCACCCTGAAAAGTTTGATGATACCAATAAAATGACACAAATACCACACTGATATCTATGATTTGTTTTATTATCACAGGGCTAATACATCTGCTGGTGAACAATTAGTCCCCGAGGGTGTCACCCACCCACTAGTCAGTGTTTCGATACTGAGATGTTTTTATTTTAGATATATCCATCATTGAAATTTACAGTTTCTAAATATTGTAATTATTATTAAAACTAATGTTCTCCTCCCGCAGGCATAGGTAACATTGGCCAATGTTGATTATCCCCCTTGGGCCCTTTGGTTACCTTGCTACGAAATACTGTTAAGCTATTTAGCATATAATATTTCAGATATTTAACGTACCTGATGATGGTTATTCCAGAAACGCGTATTGCATACTAACTTTGATATCTACATTTTTATGACAGCAGCCAGTAATAAGCCGCGGAAAGAGGCAAAATCAACCCCCTAGCACACATATACATGATCACCCATTTTTCTGACTTGGTACAGGCACGTCAAAAGATGCATGGTGCCAACTTCCCCCCTGAGTAAATCGTAAAAGGAAAGACAACAGAATGATAATAGCAGATGATTGCAAACAATGCAAAACCTTATGAACATACTGGTAGAATCATCTTCTATCTGATTTATTACATCTTTCTATAAATCGCCGTCTTCACTACTTATTTTCTTTATGGTGTCAAACCAATAATTCACCAATCAGAGCTTAGAACATATACAAAAGTAGTCCCTTTTAAAGAAAATTGTTCCTTTCGCTTTGTTGTATTGTGACAAATACTGAGTGTAATGGAATAATTAAAATTGATCATTGATGTTAAATATATAAGGATTATTGTGAGCCCAAATGTGATGCATTTAGTTGTATTTTAATACCACTATGGAGGATTTGATGCATGACCTATAAATATTGAATTTCCCTGGGATGACCGAGCTATTTTTAGAGTAGGTGTTTTCCATAGCCTGGCATTTCACTGCAAGACTTTAAACATCCCCTGATATTTTCACAGAACGTAGAGAAATCATGTACGTTTCAGAAAATATATGGTCTTAGAAAGGTTAAACTTAAGATAAAATAGCCAGACAGGCTCGAAAAAACACAAATTTAGTAGAAAATGTAAAAGAAATTAATTATAGGTTTCACACCTTATTGAATGATGTTGATTTCTCGTTATGACAGCTGATCTGACAGCGATAGCAGCATTATCTCATATCAGTACTGACAGTTGATCATGTGTCCCTCTCACCGTAGATAACAATATCATCATCAGATACCATTCTACATGAAATATTGAGTGACAATTATAGATATCATCATATATATACTGTAGACTAAAAGGTAGGGAACACATCTTTATATTTCCCTTAGTTTATAGTTATTTTTACTTTACCGCTATTTTTAATTATTACATTTTGTAATGTCGCTTTGTAGACCTTTAAATCTTAAACTGACTAAACTACACGTTGTTATGAGATTTCGTCGTTTTCTGATGGTGCTGTTGTTTGCTTCTATTTATATTTTTTTGTCAATTGTGTTACTTCATCTATCTGAACTTCGATTTCGTTGCAATGTTCTTCGGAACTGATACTTACCATTTTTCTTGTACTTTACGGTAAAATTCAATACTTGAGACTCGACATCGAGTGAATCCAATTAATGTGAAGAAGATTTAAGTGATATAGTTTAGCTTTGACGTATATCTTTAGTAGGAAACTTCGTCGAACTCATTTATAAGAGAAAGTATGTTAATACTTTAAATAAATGTTTGAAGATACTAAAGGGCCAATCAAAACGACATACGATATCAATGTTTTTTCTACCTCACTACATAGAAAATTACAGATCTAACAACACGAATCCCAATACAAAACCGAGGATGAATTCACATGCTTGGGACGTGTTAGTAGTACCTGTTCCACATGTTACACCCGTCGTGCTACTGTTAGACTACACGAACATCATTTGATATGGAAATTGTGCTTGACACCAAGATGCGTAAATTTAATACAAACAACATTCAGAAAACATGAACTCACTATAAACAAATAGTAATAAAGACATATCGAACATCTTTTCTACGTGGAAACAATTGCGCTTATCATATTACGAATCTAAAAACGTTGAAACATGTTAGTGACACCATGACCAACACGAACCCCATGTGTCAAAAACAGGGCATGATGCACATGAGGCACCTCCGTCATGTTACAAGTATTATATAATACCATGGATCTTACGAATTAACTTACTTAAACCAACGAATCTGAAGGATGAGTTACTTTTAAATAAATTCATGAGTAAGATCCATGGTATATATGGTTTGTAGCAGAAATCAATATTGGGTGCGTTCGTCGAGGTCCGCAAAATCATGGAAAAGCATCAAGATCTTGATGTTATTCCATGATTTTCATGTTAGACCATGTTTTGTAAAAGTTCACTATTTTTAAGTTGATTACTGCATAAAAATTTCAAAGGAAAAATGCGTATTTATGTTACAAAACCGGTGATTAGTCATGAATGAGGAAACGACCGGACTCCGATTACGACAAACAGAACATAGCCGTGGTCATTTATGACACAGACCCTCCGTAACGGTTAACCAAGTCATGGTGGCGATAGTAAAGCTTTCGAAGTAATGAATTCAATTTAGCAACTAGGAAAGCTTGGTTCAGTAGCTTTCTTGTTAGTAATGACCCTCTATCAAGGAAATAATTATAGGAATCATTCGTAGTATTTCAAAATACATAGAGAATTTTATCCATTTATATCATTTAAATATCCTATATATGTCAGAGAAACGATACTGTCGGAATATTTATTGTTGTTCATTGATTTATTGCGAATTACTTCCGTGTTTGTATTTCTGGGAAACCATTAAGGGTAAGATTTGTGGATTATTAGTAAAAGTGTGAACTCTTGCAATTACTCATTGCAAATTATATAAGCTAGAATATATTTTAGTGTATCAGGATGTAGAAGGAAATTGAACATCGCTTTGCAGAATCTGCTGACAAACGCTTCGCTCAATGCAGATAGTGCTTCAATTGTTTTCCTTAATATCTTTAAATATTTACTATTTTCAAGCGTTATTGTAGACTATGCTGTACATGTATTTGTTGTCAATATATTTGTTGTGATCGCTACCATATAAATCAAACAGGGTCCGGGTGGCTCAATGAGTTAGGTAGTTGGATTACCTAACAACTCATACAAGCCTATCACCAATACGGCGTGGGTTCGCGCCCGGCTTTGTAAATTACAAAAAGGGTGCACTCGACTCGCAGCCGCAAGTGATAAAGTTTACCATTTGCTTGCCCATGGTCGGTAGCTCTCTCCGGGTATTGCGGCATCTTCCACCACTAAACCTGGTCGCGTGATATAGCTGAAATATTGCTGAAAGAGGCGTTAAACACCAAAAATCAAATCAAATCATCATATAATTCAAACTATGAACTTGTTGCTAACATTTATTATTATTGTAATATCTTGAAAAGTGTATACGTCTTTTTATCTAAGATATTTTTTTAGATAAATACGTGTGTGTTAATTTTATATGATAAAATAGCCATTATTGAAAAGAGCAATGCTGGAAATTAATAACTCCGTCCTATTGCTATCGTTTGCATCACGCACAAATATAGTTTACATCTAATGACGTCATATTTAAGGACACAAATGACGTACTGAAATCAGAAGGGAGAGGACTAATAAAAATGTCCATATCAAATTTAGTGCACACCACACGTTTCTGGAATAACCTTTATCTGGTACGTTCAAAGCCAAATTATTTGAAACCCAAATAATTTAAACATCTTTGGGAGCAAGAAGACAACAAGGAACTAAATAGTACAGTGGAAAAGAATTGCCTTCAAGTTAGGTTTTATTGCATGTTTGACAAAACGTATGTAACGCCCAGGTACTTACTGGAGTCAACAACATCAAGTTGGTGGTTATGCAGTGTGTAGTTAGCTGAGATGGTACTCCGCTTAGATGAAATCTGGATGACTACATTTTTCTGTGCTGCTAGATCTTGTTGCAGGTCCTCTGTGTCCTTCCTACTGGAGATGGGCCTGTATAGTAGGCAATCATCTGCCAAGAAGCGTGCCTCTGAGTTGGTGACTTCTGGAAGGTCATTGATGAATGTTAAGAAAAGCAGAGGTCCGAGAACGGTTCCCTGTGGTACTCATGATAACACTTCTGCTGTTGATGAAGTATGGCCATCGAGGAGGACTTGCTGCAGTCTGTTGTTGAGGAAGTCATTGGTCCATTGAAGGGTTCATCCACGTACTCCGTAGTACTGTAGTTTGCGGAGAAGCCTCTGGTGAGCTAGAGTGTCAAACGCTTTTGAGAAGTCAAGTAGTTTAATATCTACTTGGCCCCCATCGGCTATGGTACGTGCGATGCTGTCAATGGTGACTGATAACTGGGTTTCACTGGAACGTTTGAATCAGAAGCCGTGTTATTTGTCGCTCAGGAAGTTGTGTCTGTCGCAATGATCCATCACCCGACTACGGACGATATCCTCTAAAAGCTTACAAGCTATTGAAGTCAGAGAGACGGGGCGATAGTTGGATGCTTGATGTCGGTCACCTTTCTTGAAAACCGGTACAATTGAAGCTGATCGGCATTCATCTGGTATAGTGCCTGTGTTGACAGATATCTGGAATATCTTTGTCAAAGCTGGAGCTATGTAGCTGGCATATTCATGGAGTAGTCTGGCTGGAATACCATCTGGACCCGTGGCCTTGTGACTTGATATTGTTGAGCAGCTTCAGTACTCCAGCTTCACCGATGTGTATATTTGACGTATCAGGAAATGGACTTTGACCCTTCTCTGGCATAGATGTTATATCTTCCCTGGTATATACAGAGTAAAACTGGTCATTTAGTATCTCAGTGTTGGTCTCGGTATCGCTGTATAGGAAGCCATCGTCTTTCCTGAATGGGGCTACACCTTGGGATTCTTGTTTCTTACTCTTCATGTAGGACCAGAACTGTTTGGTACTGTTCTTCATGTCTCCCAATATGGTGTTGTCGACATATTGGTCGTGGGTTTTCCTCGTCTCTATTTGTACTGTTGTATTTAGCTGTTTGTAGCTGGCCCAATCTTTTGTCTTGTTTGTGTTTCTGGCTCTGGAAAATGCGTTTTGTCGTCTACGTAGTAAACGTGTGATGTCGGTTGTCATCCATGGGTTTGATGGTCTTTTTCTGGAGATCTTCGATGGTACAAGATCAGTAATGATTACTGACATAGCATTTTTGAAATCATTCCATATGTCGTTTACTGATGTGTATTGTGTCCTCATGATCTGTTATGTTGCATCTTGTATATGGCTGCCTATGATGGATTTATCAGCTTTATCCACAATAAGATACTTCTTGGGCTAGAATGCGTTGGTGTGCAGTCAGTGCAAGGTATATTAGCACGGTATCATGGTTTCTTCTGCCCAATGCCGATAATGCTTTACACTTATCAATGATCGTTGGATGTGATGTGAAGAGTAAGTCAAGTTTATTTTGTCCACGAGTAGGGAAAAGTACCATCTGTTCTAAAGCTAGGTCATGTTGCATGGATATAAACTCTCTGTTTACCCGCCTTGGTAATTGATGGTCCTTCACCGTGGAGGATTCACAGTCTATGTCTGGTAGGTTGAAGTCGCCCCCTATGATGAACTACGAAGACTGGTACTGTGATCTAACTGTAGTAATGTCTTTTACTAGTTGTTCAATGTATTCTCCATTGGTTCGTTTGGGTGGTCTATAGGCTGCTGATATAATGCCAATAAACTCAGTGGTTTTGCCGATGTGTACTATTGAACCTACAAGTCAGCGTCTACAAGATATGAGTACACCTCCATGTGGGTCGCTTCCTCTATCACGTCGAAAAACCTCAAAGTCGTTGGGTATAAATTCTGACGAGTTCATATCTTTAGTTAACCATGTCTCGGTTCCAATAATAATGTCTGGTTGTGACGAGTCAATAGCCATTTGTAAATCAGCTGATTTGTTTGTTATGCTTTGAAAGTTTATTTCTAATAATCTTAGTCTATCTCTTGGCTTATGGCGGTTCATTCGTTTGGGTGACGATGCTGCTGTCGGGTCCCCGAGTTGACTTTTGTGTTTTTCGTGTATCCATCTTGCATCTCTTTCTACGATTTTCATATTGGATTTTGGATCTGTTCCGACAGCGTGGTACATTCTATTATTTTTATTTGCAATATTATATATATATGTTGTAATCAAGCTGAAGTTCTCATTACTACCAGACAAACACAGCAGGAACTGACTGTGATAGTTAATTAAGTATTATCAATGAATGAACATTTATAGATAATTAATTGATGGATTTCTCTTAACGATAACTTATCCATAAATAACAATTATTTTAGTAATCTAACAAAATGTGGTTTCTATTATTTTATGAAATATAGTTATTATAAAATAATTTGTAGCGCGGAGTGCCTTTAGCAAAATAATCAAAGTGAAATTGATCGTAATGGAGTGTTGTGTTGATTGGACTGTTTGAACGCAAATCAAATTGGTCAATGATAAGTGGAGATATAATGTATATTAGGTTTTCGGTTTTCTCATAAAGCATTTTGATGTGAGAAAAAAGATGAAAAAAAAACCACGGAAAGCTTAAGTATAAATTAAAGTTTCACAATTTAATTCATATTGTTTGTTGTATCGTTTTTAATATATATGTTTTTTATCGATACACTAAAATCTAAGAAGAGGCCGTCGTGGTTGTGATCGCATGGTAGTTGGATTTACAACTCCCTATCTAATCAGTGCCTATCACCACTAAAGTTGTGAGTTCGAACCCCACTAATGGCGATGTGTACTCGATACAGCATTATGTGATAAAGTTTGTCAGTGACTTGCACAGGTCGGTGTTTTTATCCGGGTACTCTGCTTTCCTCCACCAATAAAACTGACCGCCACGATATAGCTGAAATATGGTTGACAGTGGCGTTAAACACCATACACCAACCATAATGCAACCTAGCATCTATCAACATCATTTTCGGGTTAATGTCATGTAATCTGTCATTCATCTTTGACAGTGAAATAATATGGAAGACGGTTGAAGATATTGACAAAACAGACAACAGCTCATGACGTTTAATCTGTTTTGAAAATATGAACCCTGATATAATCCTATTCGGAATGTGGTTCGTTAAAAGTTAGTGTACCACAAAAAAAAACACACAAAAAAACAAACAAAAAAACACAAGAAAAACAAACAAACAAATAAAAAAAATGTTCTTAAAAACAAATAAAAACAAACAAACAAGAAAGAATCTAATTTTACTGAGATTGAATGTTACGAACCAATCCCTTAAGTAATAGAATAGTCATGACAATTGCTGTTATGGTATATAAAAAAAAGATAAATTCAGGTTTTATAGTCGATCAACTGATTAATAACGTTTGTGTAATCAGCAGAGCGTGAGACCCGATTGTAGGGATCCCATCCTCGGCCGTCATCCTTCTTTGCCCCTTTCGTCTTGCGGAATATTCCTACTCCTTTTGTAATTTTTGATGGGGCACCATTTTTATTTAGCGCATTTGCTTCCTCCCACATGGTTCATACTAAAAGAATTTTGGGATTGGTTATTTTAGGGATACCATGTGGAGATTTACTGAAAACATTTGTCTCTGCTACACATCGCATCATGCTGACTGTAGCCAAATGCAATCGTTCATGTGAACACATTTTCCAAATGAGTTCGCGAGTTATGACCATTTTGACTTTGAAATATTGAAAGTAAATTGAAACCTTGTGATCAAAACTCCTACTACAATATAAATCTGACAACATTCTGATTCGGTATGCTCGATTGCAATTGTGTAGGCTGGATATTGTTTTAAGCCAAGTTGTTGTCATATTGTCGTTGACAACCGTGAAATTTCAACTCGTGTAGATTAATGAGATTGCCTTTTAATTTGGTATGCTCCATTGCTACCACATTGTGATGCGATTTAAGATTACATTTGCTTTGTATTATTTATATGATATTTGTCTTTTTTATTATATTATATAACGATTACAGATTAAATGTCATGTTGTAGCAATTTATTTTATAATTCAGGGCATATAAGTTCTAAGAAAGGTTTGAAGATACCAAAATGTAACAAGAAACATTAAATAGTAGACGGAGAGACAACATAATGGCCAAAGAAAAAAGGGGAAAAAGGACAACGATACCAAAAGAATAATCAAAAACCGTTAATCGAAGACGGGTAGACAATACGATGACCAAGTGTGCTCCGGAAGTGTTTGCTCTTTCCTGCTCCATTAAATTTGCTAAGTTATTGTCATATGATGATTTGTATCGACCTGTATAGCTATGGATCTAATTTGAACAAAGCTGAAAATGCCCTTATAAAAGTATAAAGGTACATGCGAAGATTAATAAAATGTAAGAATTAATGTTTTCCAATATGAATCGTGTATTTAGGAAATATAATTTCACAACGGTGTCAGTTTTTGAAGTACTCACTATTGTTTTCATTATTTTTGATAATGCATTGATGCGGTTGTTAAATGGTATAATGATCACCGTCTTTACTGAAACATTCATTCGGGCATGTGGTATTCTACTGAAATACTAACGGAAGTATAAACACATAAGAATGGAATAACGACTTTGAAGAGCAATGTTTCTTCATCATTCCTAAAGCGATTAACATTATTGAAAGATTAATAAATATACAATACGGTTAGTAAGAAGTCTTAATCGAACAGACAATACAATGGACATAATTAACAAAAACGGTAAGACAAACCAATGGCTCTGAAAACACTATACGTAAAACTTAAGACATGGCAAAGCGAACCGCACTAAAAATCGCATTAAGCTCTAGTAATAAGAGTAGCTGATCCACTAGTGGCATCCGTAGTGCTACCCATGTTAGGAATCCGGAGATAAAGCATATTGAACCTTCTAGCGTAATGAAAGCCGAAGGTTTGGCGCTTTAAAATCTGATTCAACCCACCATTTCTTTAGAAATGCATGTACCAAGTCAGGGTCATTACGGTTTTCGCAGTTTTCCGGTTGTTGGCTGATTTTGTCTGTTTATATACTTATGAGTTTTGACCTTCCCTTTGTAAGATTGTTCGGAGTCCGGTAATTTTGTTATTACCCTTATTCAGTGACAAGGTATAAATGACGAAAGAATGATGAGATTGTAACTACTACAAATGGCACATATCCGAACAGTATTCACTATACTATAAAAATGATTATGAAGTCACAATTAGGCTGTCGATTAACCATATTATTGTTGTCTACGATAAATTCATCTGACAACAAAACATTGTGTTATATGAACTCAAATCAACAGCAAATACATGTAGAGTAACCATCTAATACGGCGTTTGTAGGATTTCGAACATGATATCATGATTTAATCTTGGATTTCTTGGTAATCGGACGTGATAGACTAAATTATTCAATAAAGATTGACCTCAACATGTATATGTTTAGTGTGTTATATTCTTAGAGTTCGGATGATGTATGTTCGTGAGAAAAAAAAACCCAAAAATTATAGTTAGTAAATAAAGTGTAATGTCCATACAAAAACACTTAATCTTGATTGCAAAAATGCAAACTATAAAATATTGTTATGCATGAACATTTCTTCTGTTCAAACAATTAAAATCTTATCTGATTAATTTGCAACAATTGCTTGGCGGTTGTCAACGTTGACTTTAATGTTTAAAGAGCTAACTAAAAGTACAGAAATAATGTGATTAGTCGTTATAATTACATATGTTTCAAACAGAAGTAATTACATGCGTATTATACAATTACTACATGTATATTGCACAATATTTACATGGATATTATGCATTAATCATATGTGTATTTTTTCATGGTGATTCCAAGTGTTCAACACAGAAATTACATGTGTACTGGAAAGTGATTGCTGGCGTATCATAATCAATAATTACATTCGTATTACACAATAATTACATGTGTATTACACATTCATTGCATGTGTATTGCGCAATAGTTACACGTATATTATGTATTCATTGCTTGTGTATTGCAAATATGTATTTTACATTAATTACATGTGTATTACTTGGATGTGTATTAGATAGTATCATACATCAAACCCAACACATTAAATTAAATTAGCATATCGAAGAATATTCTTAATATTGTATAATAGATAAGTTTGCTTAGAAGCAGTCAGTAAACTACCAAATTCATAAAAAATGCGTTAAATGGTCGTGTAGGGGCCAAAGCTAATAAAACCACCTACTCACAGATTTAAATAACCATTTATAACACTGTGTGATGACATATTGACATTTATATTGTATTTAAGATTGAATAATGGTTAATAATTTCTCCATTGAACGCGATGCCATATTTAGATATTAATAATTGTTATTTATTGAGGTTTTCATGTATAACATCTATGCTTTACGGTAGACTATACAGAAATATTCCCTTTACGATTGCCTAATATATGTTAGCATAATTAAATAAACATTTCAGCTCCCTATATACCATTGCGGAACTATTAAATTTCAAGATGGCGTGATGTGTGTATTGTCTTTTAGTTGTCATTATGAAACCGTTAAACCGTATTTGATGAGATTTATTAATTGAAGTTATCAACGTTAGAACTTTCAATAAACTAATTTCAACTTCATTCATTTCATATTTTTTAATTTAATTGGGTCATAAAGCACGTTATATAATGCGTGTTTTTGTATTTGATAACAGTTCCCGCGGAGTAGTACATGTCCGTGACCGGTATGATTTGCTTACTTTTTGCTATAACTGGCTATAAGAATGTACTTTTATTTCTCTTTATCCGGGTGTGTGGGTTAAGTTTGCAGAATACATTTGATATTTAATGCAATACTTCATTCACTCAAGATACACCGGATTTGTAACCAGAGTAACTTCTTACCATTCCGGATAATCTGAGTTCCCCCCGATTTATAGTTGGTTCGCGTTGTTTGATCTTTAGTTTTCTGTGTAGTGTTTTGTAGATCGGTGTTTCTCCATTTGCCCTCCTTCTTTTAGTCATTGCATTGTTTGTCTTTCTTCGAGTTACGGATTCTAATTACTCCGTTATCATCTTCAACCCTTTCCATAAGCACAAATAATGTGCTACAAGAGGCTATTGAATACACGGGTGTAACTAGTGGAGCAGTGGGGTTCGTGGGGTTCGTGTTACTCGATCGTTAGTTTTAAATGTATGTTTTGTAGATCGTTGTTTGTCCTTTTGAACTTTTTCTTTTTGCCATTGTGTTGTCTGTTTTTCTTCGATATACGGATTCGGATTACCTCTTTGGTATCTTCAAGCTATTTGTAATACTAATTTCTACTTTCTATTTTGTAAATTATCTCAAGGAGTTCATACAATGAAACTTTTATATTGTATAAATCAACGGAATTTACCTTTAGGTCATATCCGAAGTGAATGTTAAAATATCAAGCTCTGAACATAAACATTATGTTATTTTATTAATACAATGAAAATCAACCCCCACTGTTAGAACATTCATAAAATCCAATAGAAAAATCGTAGAAAGAGGCAAAATCGGTATCGAGAACACAAATACTTGAGCAATCACTTTGCAGGGTTGACACAGAAACTAAAAAAAAAGTGGTAGGTTAAGCTAGTCTTATAGGCCCAAAAACACATTACTAATACACGTTTATTAAATCGTTTGGTGTTTTTATTCCTGATACTTATAGATTAATACATAGCCTTTTTCATATTGCCCTTGTTATCAGATCGAGACCTTGATATCGGCCCGAGGGACAATATCAGTCGAGGGCTGATAATAAGGGTAATATGAAAAAGGCCATGTATTAATCTATTTATCACATATTTTCCCAGGGCAGATAGCATGTGTCTGCCCTTCACAAGAGGGCAGATAACATGTTATTGCCCTCGTAAAATGTTATTGACCTGGGGGCAGATAACACGCCGAAAATTATGCTTTTATTACACATGCAAATTCGGTGTTATTTCAATAGAATATGTGATAATAGAGTTTATCGAGAAGTAGCCAGATTAGTTTGACACCAATATCACGAGCCTCATCCACTGGTATATTTGGAGAGCACATGCTGTCAAGAGATAAACCTATATCCAACATGTAGCAGTATCATATACCTTGTGATTATTTAGCTAATTAGTATAAGTGACAAACCCTTCACTAATTAGCATAGTAATACCATAGTATCACAGGGATGTACTTTCAAAATTAAACTGAACACTTTATCGTGGAGTAAATTGCGAAAATCGTTATATTAATTTTACTGTAGTGTAAATCAGTTTGTATGTCTGTAACATATTTCTGATCTATTCTATTACTTAGCTATTGAATGAGACTACAAGTGTATAGAATAAGCGATGCTCGTAGCTTTACACTGACTAGAGTTTGAAAGATAGAAAGGTAAAGACATATTTTTTATATGCAAAACCTTTTGATTTTTTTTTAAATTATTTCATTATTATTTATGCTTTCTGTATATATTTGGTAATTATTACTGTAATAATTACTAAGCATGTAATATGTGATAAAGTTTGCTAGTGACTTGCGACAGGTCGGTGGTTTTCTCTGTGTACTCCAGTTTCCTTCACCAATACAACTGGCCGTCACGATATAACTGACATATTGTTGAAAGTGGTGTTAAACACCATAACCCTAACTCTAATATACTACAAAACATGCTATGTTTGCAACATGACTAACAAAATGGCAATGAATGAATTAGCTTTATTTCATTTTTGTACATGCAATAATTGCAGAATATACTACAACACTGAAGTTGTGTTTGTATATTCGTAGACTAGATGATTGGAAGTTACGTAAAGCAACTATTCAGTCATTAATACATATATTGATGATCGTGCATTCGTATTGACGTAATCCTGATAGTAGCAATCAGCCCTTGTCAATATAAATGAGTTCCTTGTGTGTGCATAATGTAAAAGAGAATACGCAGCAGATTACAATGAACAACAGTTATTATGAGCATTGGATGATGTTCCCCGTTCCAAGTCAAGTTTCCCAACCGCCATCTATAATATCTTGTTTTCCCTTTCTTACCCCCCTTCTCCTACCGCTAGAACCATACCAGTGGCATACTTTTACCTACATGGTTTATTTGTTAACAGTACATGTAGACAACTGAAATTCTGATCATCTGACATAAAACAACAATGAATCCATATATAGAAGACATGGTTATAGCTATAATTCAATTTATCTTGTTCTGCTTTTATCTGAGCAGTCAAATTGCATTGCATGGATAAATAAACAGGTCACTGACCAATATACAGTTTTTCTGGTACTTGATAAATGCAGATCGACGGTAAGAACAGAAAACAATATACAAGTGCGAACTTCAAAGAGAACACAATAAAAAACGATTAGAACGAGGCTAGTTCTCTTCATTTTAAATAGTTTCACATTGTTTTGGGTTTGTTGACATTGTAGGATAAACACAATATGCATACATTGTCGGAAATATAAAATGTATGTGCACTGCGAAACAGGCAAGAAAAGTAAATCAAAGGTTCGCTGTTATGCCTGTTACTAAAGAGCGTACACTTATATTTTATATTTTCCAACAATGTTGGTATATTGTCTAAATACAGGTATTTTACAATCGTAATATAGACGATAGAAGTGCCTTACCTGATCAACATGAGCTACAGGATATTACATATTACTATACGTACATGATGTAGAATGGACAATTTAGCTTTTTCACAGCTCTTGGTGTTTTTTTCTATTTTAAGTTGACTTTTCAACGAAAGGTTTTAAGATACCAAAATGATAATCAGAAGCTGTAATTCTAAGAAGAACAGACAATGCATATATTGTCTCTACCTATGCTTTTGAATATAATCATTCTGTGTTTATTTATCTCTATGCATATTATATATATATTACATCATTTCATTGCGCATGCTAATACATATTGTAATTAATTGTATTCGGGAGAAGACTTCATAAGTTGGAAAAACTTGTGTCCGAACCCCATTTGTTATATTTAGCAAATAAAAATATGCTTAAGCTAAAACAGACAATGCAATGCAAAAAAAAAATTAAGAAAAGGCAAATAAATAATAGAAGGAAAAAAATAAATATAATATATAACATTCATAAATTTATTAAATAAATCAATTGTTATATCAAATTGATTGTGTTGGTATTTAGTGATCTCGTTAGATATAAAATTTAGGCAAATTGAGTGAGTGAGTGATTGTCTCTTAACGCCATTTCAGCAATTTTTCAGCTATATCATGGCGAGAACAAGTTAATTTTCAATGAGATGATGATGGGTTCCACTCTGTTCTAGACTAATGCGCTGAGTTTTATTTTTAATAGTGTCAGCTCACTGAAACAACATTCCGCCGGTAGGCATGTCGCTCCACTCGGACACAATCTTCCGCACTCGAGGCGAGCACGCTAACCATACGCAACCGATGCGGTTCGCTACACAATTTACAAAAGGAATAGATGCAATGACCTCAAATCGAGCTTGTGTTATTATTACTATGTACATAATGCAACGTCTTAGATGTCGGTGGTAGCTGATAAATTACAGGTCGGAATTATTGAATATGGATGATCAACAATGTATTTTGTAGCAGCTGTGGGGAGTTTGCTTTATATAATAACCTATAATGATATTATAGCATTGATTCATTGTTAATTGTAAATAAAACTTAAACATATATTGATATGGCGGTTTTAAGTTACCATTTTATGGTTTGCATGCCATGTAGTGTACTTACAAAGTTACACGCTTGAAATATCATAGTTGACTGTGATCTGTATAGTTTTATCATCCTTATATCGAGTTACAACGATCTGCATCCTAGTGAAAAGGCCGCATCGGTAATGTGATGGATAGCGTGTTCGCCTCTAATGCAGTAGATGAACAGTCGTACCAAACAAATTACTATGCAATTAGCATTTGTTATTTTTGCGCAAAGCATGCAGCAATAAGAAGAAAGAGTAAAAACCAGTTGTCTTGGGATGTGGATGATGTGCTCGAGTGGAGCGATGTGTTGTTTCAGTGGGTTAGCACTATAAATCCAAATTAGTCTGTTGATCTCTTACAAAGTGGAAATCATCATCACCATAAAAATCTTGTTCTCCACATAATAAAGCTGGATAATTGATTAAATAATAGTCACGCATTCAATTATCCTGTAGATATCTAAGTTAGTGCACGCAACGCTATTCGTGATATAGTCGTCATCGGGCATGCCTCAAGGTCAAAAGATCGACGTTGTTAGTTTGAATCCCGTTCATGCCGAGGTGTACTCGATGCAACTTTATGTGATAAAGTTTGTCGCTGACTTGCGGCAGTTTGGTGGTTTTCTCTGGGTACTCCGGTTTCCTCCACTAATAAAACTAAAATATTGTTGACAGTAGCGTAAAGCAACATAACCCTAACCGTCAAAAGATCGAAACCCATATAATTTAAGAGCCATTTGGAGCACGAGAACCAAAACTGAGTAGTCAAAAAAAGCTGAAGGTGTATATGTCTGCACTATTTACAATCTGGCAATATGAGGTATGAAAAACGAATGCAAAACACTGACCGTACCCACGTGGACTAATACTCCACAACTAGAATCGAACCGCTGGCAGTAATAGAAGTATAAATATCGAATTTAGAGTTGTCCTTATATCCTTTTTCAATTTGCCCATTATGTTGTATGTCCTTCGAATATCTGCTTCTGGTAACCTCTTTGGTATCGTCAGACTGTTCTTAATAGCGAAACTAATGTGATATTTGCAATCTATATATTGACGACATTTGATCTCTACAGTGTTACAACCAAATAAATAATATTGTGTTACTTGGTTTTGGTTTGATTGTATTGTGTTTAACGTCACTTTCTACAATATTTCAGTTATATCGTGGTGGTCAGTTTTATTGGTGGAGGAAACAGGAGGTCCCGGAGAAAACTACTGACCTGCCGCAAGTCACTGGCAAACTGTATCACATAATGTTATGCACCTCGCCCTGGGCGGGAGTCGAACCCACAATATCAGTGGTGATAGGCACCGATTGCATAGGTAATTGTAAATCCAACTACCATAATATCACGGCCACGGCAATCCCTTGTATTACTTCCAAGCTATATATGAACGATATTTGATCTCGTCAATATGGTATCCGTTTGATATTAACAATACCATGCCATCGGTTAGCTGTATATGAAAGACAATTAATATTTACAAAATCGTGATAAAGTCACGCTATTCATGGTGGATATCGAACATCGATCATGCAGTGCTGTGGTCAAGCTATATTTAAAGGGGTTTGTCCTTAACAATATGGTGTGACAGACAAGTTTTATATGAAGGACACTTAACATCGATAATACGGTGGTTCAGGCAAGATATATTTAAAGGGATTTTGACCTTAACAATATAGTGTGACAAACAAGTTTAATATAGAGGACGTATAAAATCGAAAATACGGTGGTACAGGCAAGATATGCATTAAGGGATTTTTACCTTCTGAAGATGGTGTTACATAGAAAATATACGTACATTGTCGGAAAATATACAATATATTTGTACGAGCTTTAGAAACAGGTAGAAAAACGAACCTTTGGTGAAATTTTCTGTCCTGTTTCGCAGCGAGTGCAAATGAATTCTACATTTTCCAACAATGTACGTGTATTGTATTTATCCCGCAATGTCAAAAAACCAAAACAACTGCAAAATTTTCTAAAATCAGAAACAAACGTCGTTCTAATTGTTTTGGATGGCGTCCTCTTGAAGTCCGCGCATATACTGTTACCATTTCTTACCGTCACTCAACTTGAATCAGGTACCAGAAAAAATATATCTTGTTCAGTAACCGTATGTAACAAAAATGTATCCAGACAATGCATTTTGACTGCTCAAATAGAGCAAGTGCAAAGACAAATGCAAGTTATGTATGGCGAACAGTTGTCCTGAAAATTAGGTGTTACAGGGGTTATGGGGTTAAGGTTTTTAACGTCACTTTCAGCAATATTTTAGCTTTATCTAGGAGGTTAGTTTTATTGGTGGAGGAAACGGAGAAAACCACCGACCTGTCGCAAGTCACTGACAAACGTTATCACAAAATGCTGTATGGAGCACACCTCGATATGAGCGGGAATCGAACGCACAACTTTAGTAGTGATGGACACTTATTACATAGATAGTGGTAAATCAAACTAGTCTAATTTAATGTTGTGTCGAATATACCCCACCTGAACAGGATTCGAATTCACAACGTTAGTTTTGATATGCACTGACTACACAAGAAGTTTTAAATCCAACTACCATACGATCACGTCCACGATTGCTCCTAAGTGTTACAGGCAGATTGTACGAAGGACATAACGTGTTATAGTAATTTAATCTCTCAATTAAAGGTATTATGGTGAAATGAACTCTATAATTGTTTCGACATACTTTTTACTGCTTACATAAAATGTCAGACTTAAATGATAAATGGAATTTACAATTTCACACTTGTAAGTAATCGAATCTATCTTGTCAAGCTAACACGTTTCCTGGAGAACCGAACTGATTTGCTTTGCTAACTCTGCATTTTTTCTTCCATGGCTGATGGTAGATTTAACACATATTTCCATAATTGTATCTTGTATTAGACATTTCGTTTTCCAACGTCTCAAACGTTTCATCCAAAGTTTGAATAGAAATGTAGATATCAAATTTAGTGTTTTTACGACGCGTTTCTGGAATAACCTTCATCAGGTACTTTTAAGGTCAAAGTATTTGAAAGCTAAGTACGTTTAAGATCTTTACGACAACGAAAAGGGCATAAACAGTTTAGCTAAAAAAAACGTAGATATCAAATTTAGTAAATACGAAGTGTTTCTGGAATAACCTTCATCAAGTACGCTCAAAGTCAAAGTATTTGAAAGCAAGTTATTTTTGTTTTAATTTTGGAACAAGACAACCAAAGGGTCTAAATATGATAGCCAAAATCTGCAAAGAGCGACTAGGCTTGTGGAGGATGACCTTAGTCTTATATTATTTAGGAACTGGACATTTCTATTAAAATATATCTAATAAACAATGTCCGTACAGAACCACAGTCAACTGGGCAGACTAATAGTCAGCCAGCAGAGGTATCGATCCAGCGTAATAACGTAGATATCAAATTATGTGCGCATGATGTGTTTTTGGACTAACCTTCATCGGTTACCCTCAAAGCCACAGTATTGGAAGAAACCCAAAGAATCTTCAAAAAATCGTCTAAGGTCACTTGAAAGTAAGGTAGCTTTCAGACATGTTGGTCAAACGTAGGTGTTCTATAAATATATTTTATTGTTTTATTTTTTGTATCCATGGACAAATATATAATATGCTTAATGTTATCGAAATAACATCAAATACGTTATATGTACCACACTAGATTAACTATGGGTCATTATTCACAATTTTAGACGGTACTAAGGCTTATGTTCTGTAATTTCTCTGCTGAGAAGAGCACTTTATCTAATGAATCGTAAAATTAGTAGATAATTCGTAGGATTTTTTTGTTATTTATTTGCTTTTTAATGACAAGAAACATAACTATTTTTTGTCTGTCTTACTTGAGGATCAACAAGCATGACAAAGGCCTTAAGGATAAACATTTGTAAATTGGATGTAATGCTATTATATTGCGTAGTATTTTTCTTAATTTGATTGCTTTGAATTTGTCAAGGAATTTTGTTTATAAGCAGATGCATTGCGGTACATCAACATGAATAAAACACCAAAATATACAGTTCTCAGATGGTTTGGTCTATGGTGGTTAACGTCACTTGCAACAATATATCAGTTATATCGTGGCAGTCAGTTTCATTGTTGGGGGAAACCACCGACCTGCCGCAAGTCACTGATAAATTGTATGACATAATGTTGATTTGAGTACACCTCTCCATGTGCAGGATTCGAACTCAACACTTTAGTGCTGATAGCCACTGATTTCATAGATAGTTGTAAATCGAACTACTATACGATCACCACCACGAAGTCCCCAGTTATCACATGAAAAGCTCAGAATTTGGCAGTTCTCCTCATAAAGAACATTCCATTGTGCACTTCTCATCTGGAAAACATGCTGTCATCTATTTCTCGCCAGATGCATGTCTCATTGTAAACTTTTATTGAGAAAAAACGTATATTACACTGTTATGAGAAAAAACTCTCCGTTTTACAGTTCTCAAAACAATGTAGAGGAAAGGGAACAACAGCTTTACAACACATAGCATTACAGCATTTCCTAGACTGAAGTATTCTTTCTATTTTTAGGGTGGTCAAATTCTGACATTTATTGGACATTTCACGGGCTTCGTGGTCATGATCGTATAGTAGTTGGATTTACAACTACCTATGCTTTGAGTGCCTATCGCTAGTAACGCTGCGATTTCGAATCCTGATCATGGTGAGGTGTACTCGATACAACATAATGTGATAAAGTGTGTCAATGATTTGAGGCAGGTCGGTCGGTTATCCCAGGTACTACGGTTTCCTCTGCCAATAAAGCTGTCCGCCACAATATGGCTGAAATATTGTTGTAAATGGGGTTAAACACCATAATCCTAACACTGACGATTCACCAATACATACTGTTTCCAAATATTGTTTTATTTGTGGCCGATTGAGAACACAGTCAGACCTGTACACAAAGTGCACTCAAGGGAACATGAAGTAAAATTATATACACTATTCAGTAATGGGAAAAATGAGGGTGTCCTTTATAGACAGTGATTTGCTATATAGAGATATTGACTTGACTGTATATAGATGCCTCGTGATTTCTAGTACATCATATTTTCAACATTACCCCAATGTGGGAAACGCATTTCTTTTAATTTATATACTTCACACAAATGAAGGGATAGATCAATTACACAATAAGATCACACTACATAGGAGGAAAGAATGATCGAATTGATCGACAACAATTTTTAAATTAGGTTCGTGTTACTCGATCTTTATATTTCTGTGTTATGCTTTGTAGATCGTTGTTTGTCCTCTTTTCCTTTTTCTTGTGGCCATCTTGGTATAACTACCATGAATATGATATTGTTAGAAAATTGTAACTATTGATCGACAACAATTGTTCAATAAGGTTCGTGTTACTCGATCTTTAGTTTAATATTTATGCTTTGTTGATCGTTGTTTGTCCTTTTGTACTTTTTCCTTTGACCATTGTGTTGTCTGTTCTTCTTCAATATACGGATTATGATTGCCCCTTTGGTATCTTCAAACTCTTCTTAAGGTATTTATCATATTACGGATAAATGGAGTACAACTATTGATTACCGCCGCGATCCTATGGTAGCTTCATCTGCAAATGCAATCACTGCCGATTACCACTTTAGTGATTGAATCGATTCCTGGTCGATGCGACATGCACTTGATGCAACTTTGTATGATCAAGTTTGACAAGTGTCCTTAAGCAAGCACATTTCAATTCAATCATACTAGTCGATCTGCAGAATTTATGGATTATAAAAACTGAGCTCATTATGACGTACATCACTGGCCTGTTTAGTTATTTGGAGGAAGGAATTGATTTGTCTAATAGAGGGCAGCATTATATTTATTAAAAACTGGAACCCAAATAGCAATCGACACACATGTTTAAACCCATAAAGCTTGTTTAACCCCTCCTCTTTTTATTATTCATGTGCATATACCAAGCTGTGGGCATAGGGGTATAGATGTTGTCTATTTCTACGATTGTTGTAGTACATTTTAGAACTGTATAAAGAGTATGGTAGTTTTGTTTTTATTTTACTACTGGTCTCGAATTGCAAATTTGACTATGACTACATAATTAATTTGCAAGGGAGGGCAGTTTTACAATTGTTTTATATTTTTCTTAAAAAGAACATCAAATAGTACCATACTCACATGATCGTATTCAAGTGTTGCAATAAACTATATGTAACTTCTGGCATGTAGTTGTACCATTTCGATTTGGAAATAACGTAACCACTACCATCTGACAATCACAGTGTCTATCGGTCATTCAATAGTGACAATCATTTGTTGCACCAAATATTACACGCTGACACGAGACATTGCACACATAAGATCCTAGTTGTAGTTTTTATTGATGTCATAGAGCCGTGCAATAACCAACGACTTAGATGTGATATTGCAGGGCTTCATGTTACAAATCATTTATACCACGGTTTTCCGAGTAATCGCGTTCGATTGTTTAACCGTTTATCTCGGAAATCCATGGTATAAATTTTACATATAACTTTACGCCTATTAATAATGCATTGTCTCACATTAAGATGAAAGGTGATTGTTCGTTTTATTGATATTGGTGGAATTGATGAACATCACTATTTAAACTTACCTTTCATAATCGTGATGTTTATTTGACATAATTTAGCAAATGTATACATGTTACAGGGGGCCGTCGTATTCGTGATCCTATGGCAGTTCGAATTACAGCTGCATATGCAATCAGCGTCTATCACCACAAACGTTGTGCGTTCGAATCCCGCCCAGGCGAGATGTACTCGATACAACATTATGTGATAAAGTTTATCAGTGACTTACGGCAGGTCGATGATTTCTGTGGTACTCCGATTTCATCCACCACTAAAACTGACCGCTACAATATAACTGAACTATTGTTAAAAGTGGCGTTAAATACCATAAGCCAATCCAATATACTTTTTGCACATTTTCCAGATTTTATTATAAAATTAAACGTTTTCTTTACCTTTTTCGTACGAGTTATTTCCCTTACGTACCAGGTCTAACAAGAACAATGGAACGCATAACGGATTTGAGTATGATTTCCCCGTAATTTAGAGATATTTGAACCATGTAAAATATTAGAGGATTTTGTCATAACAAATAGAAAATTCACCATTAAAATTATGAACAGGTTATGGGAAACATATTTGCTTTTTTTCTTTGAACTTTGCGTGAATGTGGACCTTTTGACTCGCCTTAAATGGAAATTATCTTGTAAAGCGTATAATTTCAGAGTCAAAGTCAGATATGTACAAATGGACTTTTTCGCTTTTGTCGACTATTGGTACATTATATAGAAATGTTTATTTCCGACTTACATATATGTAATGTTAATAGCATACATCACGTTCATTTCCTGTTAATATTTCACCATTTCCACTAATGGTGGTCAAGGAATAATCAATCTGTTATTAATCTAATACATTGGTGTGTAATTTGGAACCACAACAAAGTAATTACAACAGGGTTAACGTCCCTGCTAGTGAAACTTGTTGACATCTGAAAATTGAGATACGTTTATTATCGATATGAATATCCTTCAGGCTAAGTTCAGGGTATATGTTTAGTAGCAGGTAATTTATCACGTTCAAATGTCCTGGAAATATATTTATAATACCGTCTACGGATGTGGTGCCATAGTTCCCGTGCTCGCCCTGAGTGTGATGAATCGTCGGTTCGAGCACTGGTCAGGTCAAGCCAAAGACTATAAGAAGAGTTTGAGGATACCAAAGGGGTAATCAGATTCCGTAAATCGAAGGAGAACAGAAAACACAATTGCCAAAAGAAAAAGAATAAAAGGACAAACAACGATCTACAAAACAGACAAATAAAACCAAAGATCTAGTAACACGAACTCCACTTAAAACCGGGGGCGAACTCAGGTGCTCCGGAAGGGTAGGCAGTTTCTGCTTCATTAAGGACACCCGTCGTGTTAATATAGATACAAAAGAGCAGATGCTGATTGTCTCGGAATCGGGATAACGTATTCGACTGAAGAGACAAATCTCTCCGCGGACTGTTGTTTCAGTATGTTAGCACTATAACAAATCCAACTAGGCGTGTTGGACTAGTACAGAGAAGGTATCATTATAATATCATTGAATTTAAATGTCGTGGATTACCCAGGAGGTTTTATCAAAAGGTTTATCTAGATTTTATCAGGTTATTAATTTTGTATTACACATATCGATCTGTTGTACCAATCACATAAATTATATTGACAACGAAAAAGTTACATGTATAAAATAATTGTTTTCCGCATTTGGGATAAAAAATGTGGAGGCCGTCGTGGTCGTGCTCGTTTGTTGGTTGGATTTACAACTACCTGTGCAATCAGTGCCTATCACCACTAAAGTTGTGAGTTCGAACCGCGTTCATGGCTAGATGTACTCGATACAGCATTAAGTGGTGAAGTTTGTCAGTGACTTACTACAAGTCAGTGGTTGTTCCCTCCATCAATAAAGCTGACCACCATGATATAATTGAAATATAGTTGAAAGTGGAGTTAAACACCATAAACCACCACCAACCAAAATGTGCTATAGCACACATAAATGTCTATTAAATTGCCACATTTGTTTCCAATCCTATGATGCTTTGTTATCAAAATATTTGATTTAAACATGTGTTCCATTTATGAGGAGAGAATGTTCGTTACTGCGAGACAATATTATATTTCATAGGAATATAGCTTCCTTGTCCAATTCATCTTAATAAAACGGCCTGATTTATCATTGATACATTTTGAATAAGATGAAAGGAAATTTTAAAGAAATTATTTGAAAAGCAAATGTTATTAAGCTTAATTCTATAAAAATGTAATTTGTAAAAACATAACTGTTATTAGTGGTAACATCAGTCGGTGGATGAAGATATTTTTACTTTGTAGTTCTCTGTCTAATGGTAATAATCAATCTATTTTAGCGTTTGGCAAGACAGAAGTATTCTCACCATATTAATCCAGCCTTTTTACTTTTATTGAATGGTCCAAAAAATGCACTTTGCATAATTGAATTTGAGTTGAAGATTGAAGATTCTTTATTCTCATAAACCAATGCATTACAATGGTACAGAGATAAATACAAACATTCAATATGAATATTTGCACGCACATGACAAGAGGATGGATTTAACACAATAAAAACACAACAAAGAAGGAGAGACGTGTTTTTGAAACAATAATTTTGATAAATTTACAAAAGGTGTCTTAACTTAATTTTATTTCTAGATTGGAATAAATTAGCAAATTTTAAAACATTAACTCTAGTCAAATAGGTAGAGTTCAGCGTAGTCACGCAATCAACATCCCGCCAAACACTTGCCAATGACTTAGACAAGTGGAATGAAATATGACGTGACTCGTAACTCTTTTCTTAGACCTTTGTTTTTCCGAGTATTAATATAATATACCTATAATGATGTTGTAAAAATTATATTAGACGAGAGTTTGATATTTAACAGTGGTTCCCGCAAAATCGACCACATTTGCACAGTGATGTAATATGCGCCACTGTATATAGTGAGTGATTGTTGCTTAACACCAACACGACATTTTTGTTTAGGTATATCATGACTAGAACAAGTTGATTTTCAATGAGAGGATGATGAGGTCCACTGTTACAAGCCAACACGCTAATTTGGGTTTTTATAGTGCTAGCTCATTGAAACAACACCCCGCGGATAGACATGTATCCCCACTCGAACACATTATCCTGATTCCATACAACCAGTTTTGCTCTTTGTCCTTAATGCTACGTGCTTAGCGGAGAAGCAAGACATACCAAATTTATTGTGTCTTTGGTGTGACCCGATCGTAGCTCTACCCCACGACCTACATCACTCAAAGTGAGTACTGTAACTATTACATCACCGATGCGATTGACACTATATAGACCATTTATATAAAATCCATCTGTATGTAAATAAAACGTGTCACTATTGAATTCACAAAATTTCAGTATTAATACAAAAACAAGTTTCAACGTCAATTAGCAATTGAAATCACATTTGAATTCAGTAATATGTATGGCTTGTTTGAGAGTTTTGTCTAGCCATTTGCGTCATAAGATAATTATTGTTTTTAAAAGTAATTTAAAAAAACAATTGGATCAAGTTCGATTCAGTCGTCCGGTAAACATTTATCTTAGCTCAACGATGCTAGAAAGTATAAATACATAGACATTACAAGAGCATACAATATCCATGAAAAATAATTATTTAGCACAGCGTACCTTTGTCAGAAGTGTTTTGCCAGTAAGAGTATTATATAAATGCGGTCTACAAAGAATAAAAAACAAAGAGTTGATATTGTTATTTCGGGAGAGCTAACATTACGGTAGATCGTGGGTTCGAACATAGATCAAGTAAAATCAAAGCCCATAAAATTGATATATGTTGCTTCTCCTCTAAGCATGCCGCATTAATGAGAAAGAGCAAAGACTGGTTGGTTCGGAATCAGAATAATGTGTCCGAGTGGGACAACAAGTATTTCAGTGAACTAGCACAATACAAATCCAACTAAGCGTGTCGGTTTAGTACAAAGCGAATCTCAACATCATCGCACTGAAAATTATCTTGTTATCGCCATGATACGACTGAAAAATTGCAGAGTTAGCGACAACAATCACTCACTAACTCAATGATATCATTTTAAAATCTATAAATACTAGTATTTAGTTTGGTGATTAACTGATGTTTGATGTACAGAGAACAAGTTATGTGTGTAAAATCCCTCTCTTTGTGTGAAATGTTAAAATATCATAGAGAGAATTTTTGAAAGAGATTTTTAGATTACTATCTACTTCAATTTCGTTCAGTAACATGTTTATGTAATGTTAGAAAATTGAATAATTCGTAACGACCCATTTTATATGAAATAAAATAAAATCTGATTAAAATGAATGGAAATGTATTTATTTGCGTTTGTTTGCATATAGTGGTGTGTTTTTGCTTTGTTTGGCTTCGGCCTGTGTCTTGTGTACCCAATGTTGCGAGGTTCTGTGGATTGTCCATTTTGTATTGCCCCTTCCGTGTTCTCTAACGATTATTGTACTCAAACACACAGTGAGGAACTTCCATCAACTATCTTTCTGATTCTGTTATTTTCTTGTATTTTAATGAAAATATCCGTGGTTTTCTACTACCCAAACTCCTATTCAATAAAACGAGCAGTTTGATTATACCAAAGTCACGGGCGTAGCTTGGGGTCAAATATTCCCGAGGCAAGGAATCCTCCCCTCAGAAACCACCGTCATTTTAAGCAAGGAAAACACCTTTCTTCTTTTTAAAACAAGTAGTCATGGCATATTTGAATCAAATTTGTATTGTATTGATTCCATTACCACTGAGCATGTCGAAATTTACAAAACAAGAAAACGATAAATGAAACGCCTTTGAACAGATGTCATGAAACGACGCATCTTAAAGAAGTGCCGGGTTATTGAATGCAACATCAAAAATAGTGATAAACCATTTTGGTGGTCTCATGTTTATTGAATATATTTTTTCGCCACATGCTAAGCTTCTCCTGTGCCAATTCCGATCTTTTTAACATGATTCATTGATTACTGGTCAGCCACAATATTACGTTATTAGAGCAATTTACATTTTTATTTTTATTTATGCATTATTTATTTCTTACCGAAGCAATTGCCTCAGTTGCCTCAATGTAAGCTACGCCACTAACAGTGATAATTCGAAGAACTTAATCGAATAAGGACAGACCATATAATGACCGAAAGAATAACGAGCCTAACATTAGTGGACAAACCAGTTCTAAAATCTAATATAAAAGAGACAAAATCGATACCCCTAACGTGCAAGTACGTTACTGTCCAAGATTCTATTTACCTACCAAATAGCAGAATATGAATATACGAAAACTGCAGAATTAATATCTATCACATCTGAGTATACATAGAGACATTGGATCAGTGTTTTCAAAGCTTTCTCAGATGTTTTTGTTTATTGTATAAACTTCACCCCGCAGTTCACCACCGGTTTTAGTAGGGTTCTTGTTACTCGATCTTTTGTTTTATATGTATGCTTTGTAGATCCTTGCTTGTCCTTTTGTCCTTTTTTTCTTTTGGTCATTGCGTTTTCTGTCCTTCGTTGATTTACGGATTCTGATTACCCCTTTGGTATCTTCAACCTCTTCTTCACCTCTAGCGTGTAGGTTAGTGCTTCTGAATACAAGAAATAATATAATATATCATTGCTTTTCCATCATATTTCGGTTTGCCGTGCAGGCTTCAAGATTAACAAAGTTGGCTGTATACGACCTATGGTGTGTGTTAGTGCTTCTCAATACAAGAAATAATATACATTGTAATATATCATTGCTTTTTCAACATATTTGCGCTTGCCATACAACCTTCAAGATTAGCAAAATTATTCATGTGCAAAACCTATGGTGTGCGGGTTGGTACTTCTTAATACTAAAAAATATCACATCTCAATAGAGATAAATTTGATCAGTGTTTCCAATGCATTTACTAATGTTTTTGTTTACTCTACAAACTTCAAGATTCATCTATAACGTGTAGGTTATCGGTTCTTATATATCGTAGATTATGCATCGCATTTTCGTTTGTCACACAACATTCAAAATTACGACATTGGCCGTGTGCGACCTATGGTGTACTCTTTGGTGTTTCTTAATTCAAGAAATGATATACAGTACATTGTAATATATCATTGCTTCAAATTTATCGCTGGACGTTAAGCACCAATCAATCAATCAATTAATCAATTCAACATATTTTTGTTTGCCGTGCAGCCTTCCAAATTAACAAAATTGACAGGAGTGCTACATATGGTGTATGGGTTAATGCTTCTTAATGCAAAAATACTACAATTTATCATTTACTTCTGATTTTTAATGTCATGCTGTTGGATTGTATTGGAATTCTAGAAGATTTCTTTGACAAAAATATGGTTGGCCTCTATCAACAAATAACGGAATATCTATCAATATACGTCTAAATTTATTAGCTTAGATTTTGCTATATAGCAAAATTGCCCTGACACGTTTATATTGACACAAGCGCAAAAGTATATATTCCTGGTTGATTACATTTGAACCTTTAATCCGTTATGTAAGCAATGGAAGGTTCTCTGATTAGTGTGTCTCTCCGTATGCTGTCAAGGGAAATACATATCCCATATATGTTGTATTGTGTATCATCAGACATGTCGTTTATGTAAAGCTTTTCTTTAGAATCTGGAAATTGTTAAAGTCTGGTAATGAAAAAAAACAGGATTAAATAGTAATGTCTATGTACATGTATCATGATAGTTGTATCCAATTGAACGGAATGAAGTGTATGTTTAAAATATAAAATCACAGATATGTACAAGTCAACATAGATGGCTAATATTGACTAAGGTTATTTATACTTAAGGAGAGTGACCGTAGTTTTAATAAAATACATTATATGCGAATTGTAAATATCAAACGCAAATATATCTAATAAACTATCGAAGCACTGTCTGTTGAACGGAATATAACCAAGGGGACTAATATTCCTCCAGCTGTAGTATCAACCCAAAGACAGTAAACATTGTCTCAGATAGTGACATTTTATTTGAAGTGGTAAATCGGCAGCTCACTCTATTTACGCTTTTTTTTCCATTTTACTTGGATAAATAGAACTTTTCGTTAGTTGCATTTTTAATTTCCATCGTGGAATCGCGGTAATCATACATAGACAAGGCCAGCCTTAAGCCAATTGGACCAATTGGTCCCAATGGGCTCCGCGATTGAGCTATCTACTCTCGGTTGTTCAAGTATACACAACAGCACATTGTAGGTTTTACTGAGAACAATTGGGCCCTGCACCTCCTAAGACCGATCCTCCATGATGTAGATGTATACAAAATACTGCTATGTATAAAAATGTTTTCTCCCAGGAGGACGTGCACTAGACTTGAACCTGAAGCGATATAATATATTTGTTGCATACTAATACTGTTACTATAGTTTACCTAATTGTTTTCATTGTCACTGTTTTAAGAAACTAAAAAGAATAAAAATAGAAGAAATAAAGCTGTACCACAAAAGCCGAAAATCACTTCATTGTTTAACTATTGAATATATGCTACATGCGTTTTCGTGTATAGAATAAAATGCATTATTATGAAACATAATCAATGTACAATATATATCTAATAAGAGATAGCATGGATAATAGTTAAGGAATCCCCCTTGACTGAGGTAGACGAAATATCTTCCCAGTGGTTTTAAAACAAAGACTTTATCATAATATGTGTTGATTTTCTATCACACTTTATTGATTACAATCATAACTAGTATACATCGTCACCGATGAAATCAAGACCACTACAATTATTTTTCCAACCTTTAATAAAGTTTGTCGGTGACTTTCGGCAGGTCGCTGGTTTTCTCTGGTTACTCCTGTTTCCACCACTAATAACACTGACCGCCACGATATCACTGAGATATTGTTGACAATGGCATTAAACTTCATAACCCCACTAACCTCAAATTTTGACATAGTATACATGCAATATCATTGTAGCAAAACACGAACTCTAAATGTTCAAATTTCAATAGAGCTTTTCCCTTTAATGTAGATTTTTGTTCTTTACACTATCACAATATTTGTGTTTCTCTTGCTTTTTTGCAATCGCCCTTTTTCGTATGTGTTCAATGTTCCCGATATCTCTGGATTGCCAATCATTAATTGGTCATTCGGCTTTCTCTAACGTTTAGTTTGAAGCATTTTCCGTATGTTCTACGACCTTAGCAGTATTTGTCATTGTAAAGTATTCTCCTGTCATTTCATAATACATTGACGAATGACAAAGAAACATGTTACAAACATAATGCGCGAAATAGTTTGTATCTGAATAGATAGGGAATTTATCCATGATATTATAGACTCATTAATCCGTCTCAAACTGCGGTATCACTTTGATATAGAAGGGGAGTAGCATATGAGGCAAGTGACATAACTCTACAGTCTCTGATATTTTAATAATATAACCATTACATGCTAGTTATGTAACATGTATATTCTCTAAGGTGGCAAGTATTGATGATGTGTTTTGGTAATACCGTATATTCAATAAGGTGATCAAGCATTGGTTCACACCATTTAAATTATCATTTGGTACTCTTCAGAATTAACATGAATAATATAATGTAATTCCAGAGACACTGGCAACATTTGGCACACAAGATACAGAAAAAAAAACCAATTGAAATATACAATGTATTAAATTATTTAAATATATTAAACTATTACAACAAAGGTTAAATTTTGTGTCAGTCAAATAGTTAAGAAATCGTGCGTTTATTGTACACAATCTCTGTTGATGTATAAGCTATGTCACTGCACTTCTCTCGTAGAACAAAATAACTTGTATATAAATCCATGTTGATCTCGATGATGTCAAACGTCCATCCTAAGGGATAAGACTCTTGAGACTTTGCTACAGTGTAAAGTACATATATATTAAAATGTCTACCATTGACATGTAATAGCAAACAATGTGTAATACAGATATGTTTAAATCAATGCCTCTCAATCCAGGGCCTGGATGGCCAACGTCATATGTCATGGGTTTTTTATTGTTGTTTTTTTGTGTTCAGTGAATTCAATTAAGATGAGAGGTGATTTGTTGTTTTATTGATATTGGTGGAATTGATGACCATCACTGTTGAAACTTTCTTTTCATAACTCTGTTTCTACGATTCTACTATTTAACTAATGTGAGTATTTTCATGGAGAGGAATCATTTTGTTAATAAAGTAAGAGTTGGTTTTAAAATGTTTCATTTCAACACCTATTTTCTGAAACATTATTGTACCATTTGGACATGTTTGTAAATTTCATTATTATTATTATTGTTATTATTATTATACCATAATGTGCATACCACCCTACCTAAAAGCATACGCTAAGGCGATTTACATAGATTTAAAAAAAAACAGCAAAAACAAGATAAAAGTAGCAAACAGACATGTTAATGATACATAGATATGCACTAAAATTAAGTTTACCTTAGTGGAGCTGGAAATGCTTACCCTTCTAGAACACATAATTCAACCTCGTCTTCGTTGTGTGTTTGGTGCTGCTGAATCTTTAGTTTTCTGTTTAGTGTTTTGACGACCGTTGGATGTGTTCTTGTTTTTGTTTCTTTTGACCATTCAATTATTCATGCTTCTCCGATTGAAGGCTTCTGAATATCCATATGGCATTTTCAAACATTTTCCAAATCAGGTTATCTCAGAGCCACCTCTAGGCAAATATTTTTCTGACACGAATCGTATGTCGTCATGTTTAATTTGCAAAAAAAACAGCTCAAATCCGGAATCGTTGCCGATAATATTTTACTCCAAATTCATTTAAAGTCATTGAAATAAGAATGCAGATATCTAATTTAGTGGAAGCAAATGAAGCTATACACCTCTATAGTAATGTGTACGATGTTGCATTTCTTCGACGACCTATGATTGGATAAAATCATTCCTAAAAATAACGATAGAAAGCAGAGCCATATATAGAAATCTAGATAATAATATTAATACGCTTTACTGGCCAGTGGAAAATTCTATTCCTAAAAATAACGGTAGACGCAGTATCCAAATGTTTTTCCTTTAAATACTCGCGTAATAAAGTTGCCGCCGCAATATTCTGTTTGATCGGTTTTTGTGTATTCATTTTAAGTCTCTTTTGTTCGATGTCCTCATCGGTAGTTGAAACAAATCTCCTCTTTTTTTCCATTGTGTTACGTTAGTCCGTTACACACCGATGATGCAGACGATAGATAAACGCGCAGTTACGAAACGATGCAGACGGAAAATTACAGAAGGTCAGTGGGCGGTGCTTAATTATGTTAGTGACCATTACGTCTTTAGCCTCAAAACTTCAAGAAAGTCCGTCAAACATAGTTCTTGGAAAAAACTTAGTTCCTGTTTCAAACTATAGATCAGCAACATCGTACACAAATGTTATAATCTCCCGTGACCGACCATGATTAGCGCGAAGCCTTCAACTATTTACTTACCGTCTAAATAATCATAGTCGGTCACTAGGGAGCTTAGAACATATAATACAAGTTATATTGTGTTATAGAGTAGGGAATACCGAGTGACGTTATTTGCTGTATATAACAACGTAATTGTATGGGTCAATCAATTATAATATATCTAATGTATTTACTTACGGGATTTTAAATATTTACTGCCGTTAATATCTCAACATTACAAAACTACTTTATCCGAAATATGACGGGATTACAAAATTGCTTTATCCGAATTCTCACGTGGGATATTTTTATTAGAATTGTTCATATATGCCAAATAAAAACCGCATAAAAATCTAAAAAAAAGTACTGATTAACATCTTTCTGCTTTCTAATATTTAATTGTATAATTAAAACCTACTTGAATTATCGCAGTATGTTCCTTAGGGTAAATAATCACTGAACTTCAAAATAAACACTAGGTCATATGTATTGTATTCCTAGCCAATTACGTTTACTCGATACAACATTTTGTGATAAAGTTTGTCGGTGACTTGCACATGTCGGTGGTTTTCTCCGGGTACTCCAGTTTCCTCCACCAATAGAATTGACCGCCCCGATATTGCTGGAATATTGTTGAAAGTGGCGGTAAACACCATAAACCCTAATCCTAGCTGATTACAGAAATAATTCGAATTGCTATGTAATGACATGGAACTAAATATCATAGGATAAACCTATATTCGTTGATTTAAAAACAAAATCATGGTACAGCGATAACTTGTTATAATGTGGTATATTTAGTCAAGAAACCATTAAGAGTTACGGGCGTTGTACACCATTTTCAATTATATTTCAATGATAGTTAGCTCTTGTGGATGGGGGTCATCGTGGTCGTGATCGTATTGTAGTTGGATTTACAACTACCTGTGCTACCAGTGCCTGTCACCACTAAGTCGTAAGTTCGAATTCCTCTCATAACGAGGCGTACTCGATGCAACATTATGTGATCAAGTTTGTCAGTGAGTTGCGACAGGTCAGTGGTTTTCTCCGGGTACTCGGGTTTCCTCCACCAATAAAACAGACTGCCACGATATAACTGAAATACGATTGACAGTGGCGTTAAATATCATAACACCCTACCTTATTTGTGGATGAAACCGAAGTATCTGGACCAAACTGACGATCTCCACCATGTCACTAAAAATAGTTAATGACATAAAGTATTATCGAGGACAGATCTTCATGAGTAGACGTATATATATGTACAGTGTAATAACGGGCATGACGGACCCTACTCAAAAATGCATTAAAACGTTAACATTTTTATAATAAATAATAGTATGTTATTCAGGTGTTGAAGAGGGTATATACTATTACTAGGTCTTCGGATTTATTTACCCCGAGCCGTCAGTCATTTTTGATAATTTGATCACATAATGCACATACACACACACACACACACACACATTTATATATATGGCTCCATTGGTATGCATAGCCTGGTGTACCTGGTTTGGCGTCCAATGAAACAAACATTATTTTTCTGTCAACCATAATATGTTCCAGTAAAGGTGGCTTGCTTTATTTTGAGAGAATATAGTTACTGAAGAATTGGAATCTAAGCCTATTGAATATTGATTAATATACCATCAGCACTCCAATTAAATTGTATTAATTCAGTTTATCACAAGAACTACTTCTAAGAATCGTATTCGTTTTATTGTTGTCCTAACCCCTGATAACAGTTACATTAACTGACCTGTCTGTTAGCTATCACCTCTCTCTTGACCCAATTACCATGACATCATTCCAATCATATAAAAATCTCATTAATTTCGATAGTTCGACCGTTGTTATTTTTATGAGAAATGGACATTTTATAATGTTTGTATAAATAATTTAGGTTAGTCGATCACAGACGTATTTTACGACTAAGATCAGGAACACATGATTACACTACTATGATTCTGTAGAGTAAAAAAATATCACAATGTTGGAACAGTTCCAAAATCCAAAAGAAACATCGTAGAATGAGGCAAAATTGATAACTCGAGTGCATAAATACATATTCATTATTAGTTGTTTTTTTTCTTCGCAAGACAAGAATTATCAGATCCAAGAGCGAAGAGCGAATCTGATATAGATCTGATAATCCTTGTCGAGCGAAAAAAAATACTAATAATTTTTGTATCGGTAATTTCACAATTTTAACACAGCTTTGTGATTTTTTTGTTGTGTTTTGACCTTTTTTTTTAATGAAAGGTTTAGTGACGTCACGTTAGACCGCGCATTACAAATGACCAACAGCTGATAATTTCTAATATCACGAGTCATTGGTCAACTGAACGTTGTTGCTAAATTTCTTGGGTAGTAAAGATCAAAGGAAACTGTAACAAATTACCAATAAATGACCATACTACGTTCCATTCTTGATAAAGGCACGTCAATTAAGAACGGCAGAGTAAAACTAGTTTTACAGATCGCTATAGATAACATTCAAATATAGGAAAGTTTAGAATGACGAATAATTATTATCATTGAAATGTTCAGAAACCAACGTGTCGAACACATGATAACAGTAGAGCAGGAACTTCCATGCAGAGCATCTGTATTAAACCCCGTTCTTTACTGGGGTTCGTGTTGTTTAATCTGTAGTTTTCCGTGTACGGTTTTGTGGATCATTGTTTGTCTTTAATATATGGTCTGCCCTTCTTTGATTTGAAGCTTTGCAGCGTTTGATCAATGTTCCTGGTTTTTTTATCCTTTTTCTGTTAATCAATACATTGTCTGTCCTTCTTTGATTTGAAGCTTTGTAGCGTTTGATCATTGTTCGTGTTTTTTTTCCCTTTTTCTGTTAATCAATACATTGTCTGTCCTTCTTTGATTTGAAACTTTGTAGCGTTTGATCATTGTTCGTGGTTTTTTTTCCCTTTTTCTGTTAATCAATACATTGTCTGCCCTTCTTTGATTTGAAGCTTTGTAGCGTTTGATCATTGTTCGTGTTTTTTTTCACTTTTTCTGTTAATCAATACATTGTCTGCCCTTCTTTGATTTGAAGCTTTGTAGCGTTTGATCATTGTTCGTGTTTTTTTTCCCTTTTTCTGTTAATCAATACATTGTCTGTCCTTCTTTGATTTGAAGCTTTGTAGCGTTTGATCATTGTTCGTGGTTTTTTTTCCCTTTTTCTGTTAATCAATACATTGTCTGCCCTTCTTTGATTTAATGTTTCTTATTAACCATGTTGTACTTTGAACCTCTTCTTAACCTCAAAGCATAATGAAAAGGAAAAGAGATAAAGTAATTGACTGACACTGTCACATTTGATTGCCTTTGATTTGTTATTGGTCTCTTGTGTTTCGTCTGGAAGTTTCTGTAAAATGGGTCGGTTCTAATGGGTGTTTAGTGTTGAATAATAACGATTTTTTGCTTTGCATGAGTAGTTGGTCTTTGGAGGATTTTGTGTCATTATAAGATCAGTTGACTTTGTATTTTATATTTCCTCATCCATATCTTATATATATAAAGACACTTGGATACTAATGAGATTAGTACACTATTCTCTGTGGTATTTAAGGGTCTCTTATAGAGATAAAATCATCTCTTATCAGTTGGTCAGAGGCTGGCCATTGTAGTCATTTTATGATTTGATGCACCTTATCGTTTATCTTGTCACAAGAACTTGGTTTATAAAAAAAAAATTGGTATCCAGTGGCTTTATATTTTACATTTTCTTCATTCATATCTTATTTATATAATGACACTTGGATACTAATGATATTATTAGTACACTATCTTCAGCCTTTGATAGCAAGGTTTCGAAAGGTCAACCAAATGTAATCAACGCTGTCACGCGAGGTATGCTGAAACCATAAAATAAATTGCCGATAGAAATCACATGCTTATCGCATGTCAAGAAATTAGACCTTGAACTGACCAACATGTTCTCTTGAATGGACAGAGAAAGTAAATATATTATGAAAAGAAAGCTTATGGTCAATAATGACACCAATGTCAACAAAATGAACACTCACCTCTCACCTTAATTCACTGAACATTCAAAAGTAGGTGAAAATGACATATGAAGCTGGAAAACCAAGTCCCGGATTGGAACAGGCGCAGAAATGTTACGGGTTAAACCGGTTAATGGAATCTCAGTCCTCCTTTCTTGATAACCGGATCTCCAACGACAACGCAATCGATGCAAACAACCTTGTTCCGATCAGTACCTTGTCTCGTTTTGTTGTTCAACAACGTTAAATGTGTGTTTTTTGTAAAAGATCGAGTTTCTTTCGTTTATCTGTTTTTCTTCTTCCTTTTTTCATATATACATATATATAATGACTACCAAACATATTTGGAGAGATAGTCCCGGACAGTTGTATGCTTACCCCCGGTATATAATACGTGTCTAGATATCTAAACGTTTGAGTTGGATATCGAGCCACGAACTGTCATTAGTAGTGCTATGCTTGTGATAAGAAAATAGATACTTCATCAATCGCCCCACCGCACCATTTAAAAGAAGATATTTAACTCTGAACGATGGCTCTTGTATATGTGTATGCCATAGTTGTGCTTTTACATAGCTTTGTAAAAGTGTACTATTATATCATCGGATAGTATGCGGAAATCACTTCCATGACTTGTACACGCCCAGTAGTCAATACTTCGGCACTGACATGGTTTATTAGATATATTTTTTACTGAAATTTACAGTTCTTAAATAATGTAATTATTAATAAAACTAAGGTTCTCCTCCCTCATGCATATGTGACCTTAGCCGATTTTGTCTATTCTGTTTAGGGCCTTAAGCTTTATTGCTCCTAAACCGTTAAATTATTTGGCTTGATGAAGGTTATTTCAGAAACGTGTCGTACGCACTAAATTTGATATATACGTTGTTTTTTTGTTTTTTGTTTTCAATAAGAGGGGCATATAAAACTCATGTAGCTTCGCCATCTGTTATTGAAGTGACCATACCAAGCCAGTAAGGCGTTAGGGGTATAGATTTTTCCTCTTTCTACGATTTTTTTTATTGGATTTTTGAACTGTTTCCACAGTGTATTATGTTGTTTTTCTTTATTTTACTAGAACCACAGCTGTGATAGTACACTGTGTAAGACATTTCACACCATACACACAATTGCTCAAACCATCTTATTTTTAAGCAATACCTGATTGTATGCTATATTATACGCGTGGGAACCTTTAGACATATTTGTAATTGCTAATGCAAATTGCTGTTTCATTAACAGGCGCTATAATGAACTTAGAGAGGGGAATGTGTGGTCAATTGGCCCCATGAGAAATCAATTAGTGCTAGGGACAGAACACCCCATGGAAGCGTTATTGTACCATTGTCTAATTACACTTTCTTAAACAAATGCTACTCTTAACTCCACAGTATTTATTTTTGTTGTTGTTATTTTGTCTTTTGGGAGTGTTTGACAGTAACACATAAATAATTCATTGTTTCAATATTACAATTTCACACCAAAGCGACACCTTGAAGTGACACCTGTACACATATTAAGTTTAATAAACATATAGTAATTTTGTAGTGACCCCTTTTATAGAGGAATATATGCCACTTTAAATCATATTCTGAAATTATAAATATGCTTAAAGGAAGTCATTACTTTTACTTAAATTATAATATTGAAAATGATGCTTCATAACATTCTTATCCAAGTTGCAAGTATCAAATGTACAAAGAAATACAATACATTCAATGAACTACGAAACAAACGTATATATAAATGATTTTATACATGTTTCGGGAATCACTTTCATTAGGTAATCTGACTGAAAAATCAAATAATCTAAAATAACTTGAAGGAAATAAATCTGATAAATTAACTAAGAAGTGGACCCGATCTACAAAAAAACTGTCTAAGGCGTTAACATTGTGGTTATGGTGTTGAATGTCACCTATAACATTATTTCGACTATATCGTGGCGGTCAGTTTTATTGGTGGAGAAAACCAGAGTACGCATATCACTGACAACGATATAGTTTTGCTTTAGATACAACCCCTGATTGTTTCTTCTTCGTTTCCATTGTATCTAAGCTGTGCTAAATAATATATGTTTTCCTGACCATTAGCATTAAAATTTAAATGTCGAATTTAGTCCGTACAAAGCATTTCCTTGTCGACCTTGTCTTTTCATCTTCCGAGGCAGAGGTTATATACAGACTTATCAAAGAGAAACCACATTTAATAAGTTAAACCCTTTAATATTACATTCAGGTATATTTATGATGTTCTGTATTATCAGTTAGGCGAAATAATTGACCAATGTTCTTCATTAATAATCCAGACTGTGCTAAATGAATTATATTAATAAACGAAAACAAACAAACAACAGAAATAGTTTCGTCTCATTTCGTCCACTACGATGTCCGCCTATTAACGATGTTCGGTTCGTCTTTACCTCCAGTTGTTTGTAGGAGGTCGTATGTCTAATTTACGTTATTTCTGGTTGCTTGCGCATAGTGATGTCCAGCACATATTGCGTTGCGTTTTTGCTTTGTTTTTCTTCGTCTTGTGTACCCTATGTTGCCAGTTTCTCTGGATTGTCATTTTTTGATCGCCCCTTCGGTATTCGTTTATTCGTTATATTCACATTACATTTGTTATCAAAAGTCACCTTTCTACCAGACTCTTAGATTAATGAGATAACTCCACTTGTTCCATTATAAATTGACTACCACGTCACCGTAGTCTGAGTACCAGAGTATTAGCTAAGGCTTTTTAAAGAAGCGTATCATCTTATCTTTCAAAAAAGTTTTTGCAAGATCTCGACACATCATTGAGAAATATTTTGTCACCTGTATACATATGACAAGAGATGATATTGGAGATTAGATTCTTGCTCCAAGTTGACCATAGTTTTTCTATTACGTTTTCAAATAGCCTCTATACTACGTATATTATGCATGATGGTTGACGTTCTTTTCTCTCTTGGGGGCCGTCGTGGTCGTGATCGTATTGTAGTTGGATGTACAACTATATGTGCAAACAGTGCCTATCACCATTGTCAGTTTGAATACCACTGATGGCGAGGTGTACTCTATGCAACCTTATGTGATAAGCTTTGTCAGTGACTAGCGACATATCTTGTTTAGGCCCTTTGGTTTACTTGCTGCCAAAACTTTTTAGATTATTTGGCTTTCCAACCTTTCGATTTTGAGCGTACCTGATGAAGGTTATTCCTGAAGCGCGTTGTGCGCACTACATTTGATATCTACGTTTTATTTTAATATAAGCTGACTATCGTATATAACTCATCTACCATGAAACAATTGGAGACAGCTCAGCAAATTGTTTGCATATATTTCAAATATTATATTCATTAGATTCTCAACCATGCTTCTGTAGAAACCTTGTAATGGGATTGAATGATATTTGTTTTTAATATGTTTTTATTCCTGTCTAGACAAACTAATATATTTTCTAAGTCTTGTAATATTGAATTTCCGCTTACATGATTTATTATTTTATTTTCATAAATAGCAATAATACTACTGTAAACACCAAATGGGTAATCAGCATCCGTATTTCGAAGAAGGACAGACAACACAATGGCCAAAAGAAAAAATACAAAAGGACAAACAACGATCTACTAAACCTACACATAAAACTAAAGATAGAGTAACACGAACCCCACTAAAAACCGGGGTGAACTCAGGTGTTCCCGGAGCGTAAGCAGTCCCTCCTCCACTAGTGGCACCCGTCGTGTTAATCTAGTTTAATACCGGGTGATAAGTCATGTCATGAAATGTGTCTAGCTGCCAAAGGCATACATTACAATTAGGAATCTTAATGTGTTCATTCCATACCATATCAGCATGTTAGGAGAGCAATGTAAATGATGATTTGATTGAAATATATTGTTCATACGTCAGCTATCTTACCAGTTTAGAAACACTGGTATTTTATACATGTTACGCCTCTAACTGGGAACATTTGTAAACGTCACAGGAATAATTAATAGATGCTGATTGGATCCCTGACACAACATAAAAATAATCAAATCAAATTTCTTTATATGTGTGAATTAGTTAGACTATCTACAGTAATTGACAACCACAACATAGGAATGTAATATCATTGTACTTCTAAATTACCAGATAAAAACTCAGATAGTGAGTAACTGAGATGTCAATTATATTTGACACATTCATAATTGGCTACAAGGAAACTGTCGGGCAAATGTTAAATATACATTCTATTTTGTTTTGAAATATCTGAATGCAAGAATTTCAGCAAAGAGCACAAATTTAATCGAACTTCGTAATGTTAAATGCTATTTCGAATGAAGCAATATATTGTTCATCATGTTTAGACCCCCATTTACATGGTCACTCAGACTTCTAAACTTCTTTTCTTTTCAATTTTTGAAAATGAGCGTACTTGTTGTAGTATATTCCAGAAACATGAAAAACAAAACATATCGCACTGTCCAAAGCAGTTCCAAAATCAAATAGCAAAATCGTAGAAAATTGCAAAATATACACCTTTAACAATGAAAGACATGACCGATCCTTTTCAAGGTTTGGTACAGACACTTCAATACAATTAGTGGCGGAATAAAATTAGTAATCACATAGTTTGTAAATTTTCTAAGCGCAGATATGAGTTTTAAGGAATTTCGCCCACTTTGTATCCGCATAGCTTAAGATTTACTTCAAATCAAAGGACTTTTTTTCTTTTATTGTAAACATATGCATTAATTGACGACTATCAATGCAGTCTCATGTGTGTCAGTAAATTGCAAAAAACATGGAGTTGCTTAGAAATGACTTTGACCTAAATGTCAACACGTCATTCGTGTCAGTGAATAGTATCATTTACAAGAATAAAGAACCAAGTTAATTTCGATTCAAAGGAAGTGATGCTTCAGAAGATCTACTATATAAAATCCTGAATATACGTCATTATATGTTTTTCTTTCCATTTGACTTAAAATCGAGTTATTGTGATCAGGACATTTAACAAAATAAACGATTTTATCATTCAGATGAATGCAACTGTCGTTATAATATACAAGTAATCTGGCTTTGATTGCTTTAGATGAAAAAACAGACTTATACTTTGAAAGTCAGTTTTACAATCATCGCCGACTATTCGTAGGAGACGTAATATTGATTGGTCAGGACTATATTATTTGTATTGTTGATTCCGAGGAAATTACACTGTATGCCCTTTATGCATCTTCCACGTGCTACATTTGGAAGATTTTATAACTTGAAAAATTAAACGGGCCCTCATGTGGCAGACCTTCCACAAGTCACTGAGTGCATCTCGTCATGAGGGGGATTTCAACTGAAAGTGATAATAAAAACACTCTAATAACCAATCAAGTTCATTATCACACATAAGATTAAGAGCAACATATACCATGTCCAATATAATGTACAAACCTGCTGCATTCATAAATCAATGAGGGGCCGTCGTGGCCGTGATCGCATGGTAGTTGGACTTACAGCTACCTATGCAATCAGTGCCTATCACCACTGATGTTGTGAGTTCGTATCTCGATCAGGGAGAGGTGTACAACATTGTGTGATCAAGTTTGTTACTGACTTACGACAGGTCGGTGGTTTTATCAGGGTCATCCGGTTTCCCCCACCAATAAAACTGCCCGCCACGATATGACGGAAAAGTTGTTGAAAGTGTTGCCCACAAATTTTAAAATGGTTCCAGCGAGTTTTGTTTAACATTATCTGGCTGTTTGTTCTTTTTCTGTTGGCCATTGTAATTCCTGGCCTTCTTCAATTTGTGGTTTCAGGTTACCCCTTTGGTTGTTTAAATCTCATATTACCTCAAAAACACAAAAGGAAAGGAAATAAAAATAAAACAAAATCAACATAATATACTTGTATCGTGGAGATAATAGTCCATTTTATGTCGATAGGATATGTTTTTAATCCATAAAATTTGCATTCAAATGACTGTTGTAAAATCCGGACATTTTCATAAAGATAAATAATTAATTTCTTACTTTTTCATATTTACATTTATTTAGATGTTCGTAATGAGCTTGCTTAGCTCGTATTTAAAATGACCAATTTCAGTATATCTTTCATGCAAACCAGACTTAAGTCATTCAAATCCACAATGTTAGTTGCAACATGAATGCATTATTTTCCTTTGATCATTTTATGGTTTATACACCAAAATATAGGCAACAGCTAAGAACTATAAATTAGTATACGCAGAGACGATATATTGCACACCTTAAGTCTGAGCTGTAGTTTTATTCTTTCAGAGAGCCGTGCAATATTCAACGACCTAGATGAGATATCGCATGATTTCGTGTAGCAAATCATGTATACCACGGTTTTCCGAGTTCAACAGTTAAGCATGTTTACCTCGAAAAACCATGGTATAAATTAATTTGATGTGCTTCAGAGATTTTGATTGGTTAAAAAATTGATGTTATCTTCCATAGACATTTTTTTTAACCGGAAGCCACATGTTGGGGTCTCAATTGAGAAAATTTTAATTTTAATTCTTTTTAGGCAATTATTATCCGACAAAATATTTTTAGAACAAGAAAAAAATTAATTAGGAATCAATTTATAAGGATTGATCACAATTTTTTGTTCGGTTCATTCGAAATAAAGTCACAAATGTGGTACACACCCTTGCGTAACCCACTTCGTGGGATACACTGTGTACCACATTTTTGAGTTTATTTCTTGATGAACCGAAAAAAAATTGAGATCAATCCTTAAATAAACGTATGGTTTGAATCATGCATGCATATGTGACACAATTCATATAAATATGTATAGAAGATAAGTTCAATACTCTAACAGGCAACGTAATAAATTACCACCAGCTGTGTTATAAGTTATATATATCAATTTCAAAATATTGGCGTAGCACGAAATGATAAAATTCTCCCAAAATCCACCGGGGAGAAGATGATGAATATGTCAAAGTGATTTGATATAAGTACTAAACCAGTTGTGATATGTACTTATCGACAACATATATACATGTACACACAAAGGTCGTCATCAATTACTCTTTGACCATTATGAAATAACAATGTATAAATGGCAAATGATCTTCTTCTTTTACGTAGATTTTGTCAGAATAGATATGAGTAATAAATCGGGTGTGCTAGGTAAATATATAGGAAATAAGGGTAATAACAAAATTACCGAACTCCGAGCAATCTTCCAAAGGGAAAGTCAAAACTCATAAGTATATAAACAGACAAAATCAGTCAACAACATGAGCATCTGTGGTCATCCTAGGTTGTATAGTGGGAGAAGTGTTCCTAATCAATTTAGTTTTGCGTCGTGATTTTTGTTGTTTGCCTTCGTTCTGTGTCTTGTTCCCTATGCTGACGATGTCTCAGGATTGTCTGTTTTTTATTACCACTTCAGTTTTCTCTAACGCACTTATCCAACTCTCCATACGATTATAGTAGCAATCAAAACCCGTGGACGTATTTTCAGTGAGGTTGTATCAAAGAGAGGAGAAACTATAATGTATGCGTCGTAATCGGAATTTGACTTACTGAGTTGACTATGATTAATTAAAACTCTAGATTGTCCCTTCGGGTTTTTCTAAAAATATTAACAAAATAAAATAACGTATAAATTATCCAACTATTTGCTTTACGCAACTTTGAGAATGGTTTTCTTCATCTGTATTATGGGCACTATATATTGTGATGATTGAAACCCAAACTCTCCCAGAAAAATCCCACGCATTTCATGTGAGATGGATGGAGCCTGTACACCCCCCTCCCCCAAATGCTATAGATCACGACAAAGTATGGCATTCCACAACTCCAAGATGCTATGTTGTCTACAGAAAAATAAATGAAACGATTTAAGATGTAATGTCCAAGATAGGAACTGTTTCTAATATACATTTCATTACTAATTCATTCAGCTTATATTTTTAAAGTACAAAATATTACTAATCCTATTTCCTAAGAGATATGTCTTTCAACAAAGGATTTCAAATGGCTTCATTTGATTAAGATATTATTCAATAATATTTGTTTTCAAAATATTCATAAAGACGTGAAATATATATTAAATGTATATTCAAGACAAGATAAGCCATAAGGAATGGAGATAAAACGATTTGGGTGTAAATTAATTGCATTACGTAAACGAGATATGGGAATGGCCGAATGGTAATTCAATAATTCTCTACATACACAAATAATTTGCTTTATCAATAAGTATTAATACGCAATGCTGAGTTATTTTGGATATCTTTTATACGTTGTGAAGTAGACTTAAGTACAGCTAAGCGAAGTTAATTTGACACGGAATAGAAGATCATAATAAATATACTAGACTGCGTTCATAAACGTCATGACATTTGATTTATAAGGTTCATTCTGTTGTGTGGTTTTTTTCTATTTTGTTTTTCTATTTTCTGTTCATTGTCTAATTACTGAGGAATTATTTCCAAAGTACGTTTGATCACCAGTATTTGTGGCATTATGAATTTACAATTACAAATATTATCGGGCAGCTGGGTTCACCTGAGTTCTTCCGTGTTGCTCATCTTTTTAGTTTTCTCTGTTGTGGCTATGTTCTTTTTTTTTTATTTTCTGTTCATTGTCTAATTACTGAGGGATTATTTCCAAAGTACATTTGATCACTTGTATATGTGGGATTATGAATTTTCAATTACTAATCTTCTGTTGATGTGTGACATTCTCTAAGAACTGTTTTTTTAGTAACATCTAGCTTACCAAACCATCAATGTCTTGTATTGTTGTCTTTGTTTGATGGAAAATTTCCAGCTATATCATGGCGAGAACAAGCTAATTTGTAATGAGATGATAATGATGATAATGCCCCGCTTTGTACTAAGCCAACACTCTTAGGTGGATTGTTATGGTGCTAGTTCACTGAAATAACAGTCCGCGGACAGATATTTCGTCTCACTCGGAAACATTATCCTGATTCCGAGCCAATCAGTTATTGCTTTTTCTCCTTAATGCTGCGTGCTTAGCGGAGAAGCAACACATACCAATTTTATAGTCTTGATTTTGATCCGACCGGGGTTCGAACCCACGATCTGTCCCATGCGAGGCGAGCACGCATACACTCCACCGATGCGGTTTGTGCTTGAATGAATATGTTTCTCTAGTTAATAATACAATATGGTGAAAGGAAAACATACACAGTAATGGTCAACTATTTCACCAATATTAACAAAGCGAACAATCAACTCTTACCTCAATCCACATAGACATTTACGATGTTGGAAATCCAGGTCCTTACTTTAGACAGACACATAGATGTGGCGGGCTTAAACCGGGTAATGGGATCCCAAGCCTCCCTCTCTAGAAAATTGATATGGTCATTTGGTAGAATACATACGTAAATATCAAATTGAATGCGTATCTCCAATAACCTTCATCAGGTATGCTCAATATCTAAGATTGGAAAACCAAGCAATTTAAAGCTTTGGGAGCAATAAAACAAAAGGGCCTAAACAGGATAGCCAAAATCGACTAAGACAACCTATGCCTGAGGGAGGAGAACCTTAGTTAGAAAACAAGCTAACATATAATATATATAATGCTATTTACTACGATGAAATATCAAAATAGATTTTAAGCCACTACATTTAAAATGTACTATTTAGGATCATGTATGTCGACATTAGTTTTTGATTTTCGACTTGTTAACGTTTTATCATTCAAACAGGCATTAGACAATATGTATATTAAACTACATATTACAATTAGTAGTTAACATTTACAACAGCTCACCCAGCTATATTTTAGGGTTTTACTAACATGAGGAAAACACATCATTATAAAGATAAAGAAGTCAAAAATGTCAAGGATATTTTTTTGTCAATGTGTGACGTAAAAATATTTTTGACATTTACGTCACCGAATATAGTACTGCTTTGACAATTATTTTACCTATTTTGTTCCTGTATTTAAATACTGTTACAGTGACAGCCGGAACCTTTGAACCGTAATGAGAGCGGGAGGTTTGGCGCCTTAAAATATGATTCAACCCACCATTTCTTTAGAAATGCCTGTACCAAGTCAGGGTCATTACGGTTTTCACAGTTTTCCGGTTGTTGACTGATTTTGTCTGTTTACATAATTATGAGTTTTGACTTTCCCTTTGTAAGATTGTTCGGAGTTCGGTAATTTTGTTATTACCCTTATTAGCTAGGGGCCCGGGTGGCTAATTCAGTTAGGTAGTTGGATTACCTAAAAACTATTATAAGCCTATCACCAATACGCATGGGTTCGCGCCCGGCTTTGTAAATTACAAAAAAGGTGAACTCGACTCGCAGCCGCAAGTGATAAAGCTTACCAGTTGCTTGTCCATGGTCGGTGGTTCTCTCCAGGTACTTCGGCTTCTTCCACCACTAAAACTGATCGCCATGATATAGCTGAAATATTGCTGAAAAAGGCGTTAAACACCAAAAATCAATCAATCAATCAATCAATCATTTGAAACAACGCTGCTCACCCAGCTATATTTTAGGGTTTTACTAACATGAGGAAATCACATGCATTCACACCTCATTTTACTATAAGGAGATGTTTGGTTACACTTTTATTGAAGAGTATGTAGTGAAAAAAATGTGACGTCATGTATATGTGTGTAGGGGCATCGATTTTGCATCTTTGCCTCTTTCTTTACGATTTTCATATTTGAGGTTTGAAATGTTGCGATAGTCTTCTTTTTATTGTTCAAAATACTTAATATTAAATGAAACGAAATACTTTGAAATTTTTTTTAAATGCATTTAAAAAATCAGTCAATGCTCTTGTTTTCGTTTTTTTTTTGTGTTGTCCTATTATGTGTCTACGTTCTGAGTTCTGTGTTATGATGTCTGTTACGATTTCCACATATTAACGCTGTTCGGTTCGTCTTTACCTCCAGTTACTTGTAGAAAGGCTTGTGTCTTCTTTACGTTATTTGTCTTTGTTTGGGCATAGTGATGTCCAGCACAAATTATGTTGTGTTTTTGTTTTGTTTTCCTTCTTCGTCTATGTTGCTAGTTTCTCTGGATTGTCCATTTTTGATTGCTCTTTCGGTATTATCTAACGTTTATTGAGGTATGTATTACAACTTATTGTTGATGACAGAGGCAAATGCGCATACAATATAATACATGTGCTGTCCTTGTAGAAGCGCAAAATCGGAGATCATATATGAGAGCATAACAACAGAACATTCAATTCGAGTACTAGTAGAACATAATGTTAAACTCCGTTGATTTCTTTTATTAAACAACATTTGCATTTTTGATTGCCCCTTCAGTGTTCTCTAGAGAGTATTTTCCATACAGCTACTGATCTAATAGTTGATAAATTCGCTACTGATATAGAACTTCAACTCTTATCTACTTGACATTCTGAGGGCATCTGTAATAAACATTATCATTGCTAATGGATTTTTCGGGTTTTTGAAAAAAATATGTCTGACTGCTTTATTAGTTAACTTCTAACATGATAGCTAATTCTCATACTTCTGCAATGTCGAGATAGCAAACATCTTGATAATCCAAAACATTGTAAAGCAATTAACTCTAAGGCGTTCTTATATATACTTGTAAAATCAGAGGTTTCGTGTTTGTCCAATAAACACACTCAAGCTTCATATGTTTGTGTGTTCTATGTTGTACGTTGTATCTGTGTGTTATATGATATGTGTAATGTGATGAAAGAGTTACGATATGGTAAACATTGCGTATTTACATTATGTTTTAGTAATTATAGAGATATATCATAGTACAGAGTATTTAGTATTAATGAAAGCATATCATAGAGTACAATATGAATACCAAGTTTTCATGAACATATTATCTTCTGCCCTCGTATTTTGACATTTAGCACTTACGAAATCAATAATGTCTCTATGTATTCATAGAAGCGTCAATGTGGTCAAGATCACCTGGTAGTTTACATATACAATCAATGTCAATCACCACTACTATATGTGAGTTTAAATGCACATACCGATAAAAACAGTGTACAGGAACTGGCTATCCTTCTGAATCGCCAATGTTCACCTCCCTCCGCTTTTTTTTTTTTTTTGTTATCTTTGTTTTCCTTTGGGGTTTTTGTTGTTGTTGTTTTTTGTGGGGTTTGTGTTGTTGTTGTTTTTTGTGGGGTTTTTGTTGTTGTTGTTTTTTGTGGGGTTTGTGTTGTTGTTGTTTTTTGTGGGGTTTGTGTTGTTGTTGTTTTTTGTGGGGTTTTTGTTGTTGTTGTTTTTTGTGGGGTTTGTGTTGTTGTTGTTTTTTGTGGGGTTTGTGTTGTTGTTGTTTTTTGTGGGGTTTGTGTTGCCTAGTCTTCTTTTTTTGCTCAGTATGTTGTAAGTCATTGCTTTTCTTTTTGTTTTCAGTTTTTGTCCTGTGTGTTGTCCCAGCCTTGAAATCAATGCTTCTGATTACCCATTTGGTATCTTTAATAAAACATCATCATAGATATCTGATTTAAGTTTGCCATATCACCACAAAGGTTAGTAATAGCAACTTAGGTTCACTCTACCAATACCACTTACCATGACGATAGAGATAAAAATGATTACAATACAGATTTGAGAAAACAAAACTTGATCATAACACGAACAACTCAAGCTAATAAATGTTCGGGATTTCCTTGTTATTAGTATTACTCCAGGAAATAACACGAGTTTATGTGCATATCATTGTAATATGAACTATGGTTGTCATTGTAAATTTTCATATTAATTATTTTTGTTTGTTCATACCAACAGCAATAACAGTGATATTAAATTGCTGTAAGCTTTGTCTGAGGGTTATGTTGGATAGTCTCTCATGTTCATTTACATTGATATACTTTCGTACTAATTGAAGAATGTGACGGGCCAACATTGTTTAATCAATGCATTTATAAATACACTTGTGGAGAAAACAAAACTAGTAAAGTATTGCGAAAATGCGATCAAATTAATTTACCTTTTACTAATATTTCATATATTTCACATCACGGTTTATTTCGCTATGGCAGCCGCATTAATTTAACGCTCATTTTCGATTATGGTCTAACTTTGGCATTAACAAATACAGGTTTTCATTTGTGACCTTAAAGTTAATCTGTCTACCCTTTAGGTACTTTACTCTACGTGTATAGATTGAATAAGCAGCATCAGTTGTCGTTCATCTTGGAGTATTCTTGTTGCTTTGTTTGAAATAAAAATAAATTTCTTTGCTAAATAAATGAGACGACGAAAAAGAAAAATATAGTTATATATCATCTTTGCAAAATGAAAAAAGCAAATAAAAGCAAAAAAAAAATAAAAAATAAACAAAAACAAACAAACAAGCAAAAGACAGAAAAACAAACAAAACAAAAAAATCAAACCAAAACAAAGCAATATCAAATCAAAACAAAGATGATATGACGTAAAAGGAAAATTTAGTTTAAACAGTTATAAAAAAAATATTCTTCCAGAAAATTTTTAAAACAAACACAAAGAAAAACAAACAAAACAAAACAAACAAAAACAAAAACAATACAAAGCAAAAGAAGAGTTTAATGAAACCAAAGGAGTAATCAGAATCCGTATATCAAAGAACAGACAACACAATGGCAAAACGAAAAAGTACAAAAGGACAAACAACGATCTACAAAACATACACAAAAAACTAAAGATTGAGTAACATGAATCCCACTAAAAATTGGGGGTGAACACAGGTGCTCGGGAAGGGTAAGTCGTTCCTGCTCCTCTGGTGACGCCCGTCGTTTTACTCTAGTTACAAACCCGGTGATAAGTCATGAATGAGGAAAGAACCGGGAAGTGTTTGCAACAAGTGGGACATATTCGTGGTCATTAGTGATACAGATATTCCATAACGGTCAGCCAAGTCATGGCGGCGACCATAAAGCTTTCGAAGTAATAACTTGAACTGAACCACGAGGAACCCTGTGTTCAGTAGCTTCCTTGTTAGCAGCAACGATCTATCAAGGACATCCTGATAGGAACCACCAGCTCTGGAATATCGTAGCAATTGAGAGATATGTACTCCATATGCAGTTGCTGCTGGAATGTTGCTACATATAAATGGAAAATTCACAATCGAAAAATTGAAATAATCTCTTTTGTCGTAAGGTTTCGTTATTTACCGCGCCTCGCTGTCAATTTCGAGGTGTAAGTCAAGGTATGAAGCAGACATATATGTATATGTGGTATCCTTTATTTCAAGCTCAATGGGATAGATACAATCTACGAAATCACCAAACCTACATTATTTAGTGAAAGGACATCATATATATAGCAGAACGTGAAATTAAAGGATCGGGCTAGCTTCTTTCCGTTTTTCTTGAGATCCCTATGTATGAAGTCTTCCTCATGCGAATGAAGAAACAAGTCGGCAAGAAAGGGAGCACAGTTTGTACCAATAGGTATGCCGACTGTCTGTTTAAAAACACGTCCATCAAAGACAACAAATATGTTGTCAATCAAAAACTCGAGCATGTTGATGACATCAGTTTCAGAGAACATTTTGATAGAATCAGAGTGGTTTTTTTTTCTTCAAAATATGATATATCCCTTCCTGCCACAATGTATTTGTATCTACGTTGACCATTATTTTTCTTATGAAACACAGTTGTTAGCGAAGAAATATGGACAACAGATTTCAAACTCCCAAGTACAAACAATGATAGCGAAAGAAACCAATATCAATAATGTTGTATGGAAGTATGTAATACTTTTCATTGTATTTATAATGCGTGATTATGATTCTGTGTTCTTTACAAGAGAGATGCTCACCCAGTTATATGGGAGGCTTGGCATTGTATTAAATCGTGGAAAACTCTTGTATTGCCGCATCACTACACTAAGAGGAGATGCTTAGGCCAATAAAACTTGTTTTACCCTGCCAATTTTAATAGAAGTGTATGTACAAAGCCAGGAGAATGAGCAATTATGTATTTGTGTGTTAGGGGTATCAATTGTAACTCTGTTTCTACGATTTTGCCATTGAATTTTGGATCTGTTTTAACAGTATGGTATTTTGTGGGTTTATTTTTCGCTTTCTTGTATTTGATTTCAAATGTTTCATTTAGAGTCGATACATAATATACATATGTGTGCATGCTGTATATATATATATATATATATACGTCTGAAAATTAAACCAAACAGTGTTAGAATTAGATTTTAGAGCTGTCAAATTTTTGTTCTTCCCTCGACGGGATTTGAACCCACACCATTGTTACACTGCAGCACCATTCGCTTAGCCTTACGTCCAGCGCCCTAGACCACTCGACTACATCCACTATATATATATATAGATAACAAGAGGGATTATGATATTATTAACTGCTTTCACCAATCCCATATTTCTCTCCGTCTCAAACAATGACCTTGATGTGGGTGTGATATCATTAATCGGAAGTTGTTCGGAAGGTATCAACACCTTGTGGAAAAGTATTCTGTCAATTACATACAGATAACGAAATATGGTATTGACAATCATATGTTTGTTCAAAGCTGACAACCGTTTCACTATTATGTCTTACGATGACCTTGTATAATACTATCAAATATCTAAATCATAATATAAATAATAATACACGCACGACAACTTATGAGTCACAAAGATTCAATATAGCATGCATAATGTTCAAGAGTATAGCGTTCTTTATAATAAAGCTACTTGACCGGTTATATGTGATGGTTGGCATTTTTTACTTACATGATCACATTATTTCAATAAGAGTGGAATGTTTAGCCCATACAACTAGTTTTATACTGAGGTGTGTGTGCCAAGCCAGAACAATTGGTATCGATGTTACATCTGTCTATTGTCTGAGTTTTTTGCATTGGAAATATTACGACAATATGGTATTTTGTTTGATATTTTATAACCGTTTTCACCAGTCACATATTTCTGCCCGTCTCAAGCAGGGCTTTTGATATTCGTTGAACTGTGATCTCATTGATCGTTTTGAGCAGTCACATACCCCTTCCTTTTTTCAAGGGCTTTCACGTTTATAGGTCAATCTGTTATTGTATTTAGAAGCTATATGTTTGTCAAAGGAATAATTCGTGTTGTTAACTGGTGATATATTATACCACATTACTGTGCCCGTTTTCAAGTGTATTAATTATCGCTGGTTACACAACAATGTCATTTAAATGATGATGTATAGCTAGTTGTCTCTTCTGAGGCTTAGTACTTCATGTTAAATTGTCAGTATCATGCGATTGTTTTCTTGCTTCAGGACAATGGCCGATCACGTTTCTATTCAATGATGTCGTGTTATTTTGTTTAATTTGTTTACATTTTATTAACTTTAAGATGTCCTCCGGTCAATCGTATTAATGGCAACGATGTCTACTGCTGCATCAATTTTTTTTTTAATTCAGGCTACAATGCAGTTAATATAATTCATTCTAAGAACGCATGTATCTAGCATGGAATTGTAAAGACACTACTCTGCCAGATCAATTCCAATATCCAATCAAAGAAAAAATGAAAAAACGAAACCCTTCTCCATACATTATTTCCCTATTATCAAAGCCGTCATATACCGTCCCCGTAACATTAGACACAAGACACAGAACGAAGACAAACAAAACACAACACAGAAAATGGAAAAACAATTAGCACTAAATACCCCAACAAAATCCATGGAGTGACAAAATATTTGACAAAACATGGAATGCTTGACAAAAGATATAAGCTTGTCCTGCTCCATGCACGACATCAATAGTGAAGTACTTACGTATTAGATAGTTGTATATTATGAACAGAAGGAATCTCCTATTTTGGCAATTCGGGGTGTGTTTCGCAACTTTGTTGGTTGAGCCCTGGGGACAGGACGAGACCAATTATATTCGATGAAATTATAATAATGTCCGTTGTGTACGCTACCAACACACGTAGGTGCATTTGAATAGTGGTAGCGCACTGCTATAACAGTCTGTGAGTGGACATATCGTTAAAACTGGACATATTATCCTTATTCCGTGCTAACCAGTCTTTGCTCTTTCTAAGTAATGTCCGCCTAGCGGAGAAGCAGCAAATACCAATTGTATAGTATTTGCTTTGACCCGACAGTGACACGAACCGACGATCTACCTCATTCTAGGAGAGTACGTTAGCAATGATACTCATCCGTAGACGGTATTAAAATATATTGTCATGGCATTTGGACGTGATCAATTACTTCCTACTAAAATACTTCCCTCAATGATATTAAGATCGAAGTCCCTGCTCTTTCTCCTTAATGATATATGCCTAGTTAAGAAGGAGCAAATACCAATGTTATTGTCTTTGTGTTGACCCGACCGGATCTCGAACCAACTATTTATATTGTAAAGATACCGAGAACAAAAATAAACATCAATGCGTCATGAGACGTTAATGCGTGCAGTTATATCTTTCATATTTCCATCAAATTTCCATCAAATTTTAACTATTATTAATTAACTTTGTGCTATTGTTGTAAATACAACCTAAACTGTCTTTACAATATAAAATCATAAACTCGGCCAATATCCAAAAACTAATCCAATATTGATATTGGCTTAGTTTTTTTTATATTGGCCGAGTTTATGATTTTATAATACCCATTATTATACTTTACTATAGAAACCAAGCAAGAACTAATTAAGATATTTTAAGGCTTTATTCCATGGAAAAAGAAATAACTCATTATTCCAGCGGCAAACTGGTCAAATAACTGTGAGGGAATATGCACGTAGGTCAAATAACTGTGAGGGAATCTGCACGTAGCACAAAATAACTGTTTAAAATTGGCGCGCTTTTGCTCGTCGAACCAATAACTAGTTATTTCCCTCAGCACGTCGAACCAATAACTAGTTATTTCCCTCATATTAGTTCAGTATAATAATACAGTTATGATCTAAATACAGAAATATTTCAAGCTGTACACAAGTTCATAATTGACACTCATCGTTTCATTTAAGATGCTTCTTTTTTCAATTGCACTCCTCCCATTATACATTTATTTTGTGTTATTTTATTTGTCTTTAACTTCTTGTATGTTTAACTATTTAAAATATTTAGAAAGTCTACAAATTTCACTTCACTCGTAAATGTATTATATATGAAATATTAATGGTGTTCACAATTACATGTATTGAAGGAACATAATTATCTTATATTATTGATATAATTGTTATATATACTGAATATATGCCTTGTACATGTAAAAGGAGAGAGCTTGTATAGGCATAGCTTGTTGCTCAATCCTATTCATTTAGTTGTGAATAAAATATTTTTAAAACAAACGTAGGTCAAATAACTGTGAGGGAATCTGCACGTAGTACAACATAACTGTTTGAAATTGGCGCGCTTTTGCTCGTCAAACCAATAACTAGTTATTTCCTCAGCACGTCGAACCAACAACTAGTTATTTCCCTCGTATTAGTTCAGTATAATAATACAGTTATGGCCTTCATGAGAAGTTAATATCCATAATTATTAAATCTCGAAAGGGTTATTTAAATATTTATTAAAAAATAACCCTTTCTCAATTTAATAATTATGGATATTAACTTCTCATGAAGGCCATAATTGTATATTATAAGATAAAATGTTATGGTTAATTAATAAATATATCAATTTTAAAAAATACCCATGTTATGGTTAATAACTAGACAAATACGGAAATCATCACGTAATAATAGGTAAACATTGAACTCAAACTCAATATTTATTTTCCGGTACATAAATATGTCTGATATATATTGCTATAAATGTTTAATCAAACGAAATGTGAGCCTATGTTCAATTTAATGGAGGGGAAATTACAATAACAAACCTGGAGAACAAAAAAACATGTCTAAACAATGAATATTACCGATTTAAATTTTAATAAAAATAACTGGTAAAAGTTCATGAATTATATTTGTAGCATGGAAATAAATTCATTTTTTTAATTTTTTTTTATAAATCTCAATTTTTTAAAATAAGAAATATTTGCTGGTCTCGTCATCTTTGCTTAAAAAACACTGTCTGGTCTCGTCGTCGTTAACTAGCATAGGATTGCATTGATATCTTGATTTGATTTGTACATGGTATTAACACATTTTAATTGTTGTGGACTCCGTGATTTATCAGATTAACAACATAAAATCAACAAAATGACGCTTTAGAGCTTTAATTGTCTAGTATTTTTGCACATATATGATTTTATCACTACCAACGATGTCTTCACGTAAGAATTGTAAGCATCTAGAGAATTGAACGGTGTCAGTTGTGGGTTTTAGGAGACTGTCATTATAAAGTTTTAATCATCAATACAACACAGTATAAATTTTAATGTCAAATAGATATGTATATTTTATATTCAAATTAAAAGTCTTCATCTTTGAGAAAGAAACCGGGTTTGTAACAGGAGTAACACGACGGGTGATACACGGGGAACATGAGCTGCTCACCCTTCCGGAGCACCTGAGTTCAACCCGGTTTATTAATGGGGATCGCTTTGCTCAATCTTCAGTTTTCTGTGTATTGTATGTAGATGATTGTTTGTCATTTTGTCCTTCTACGATTTACGGCTTTTGATTACCCATGTTTGCAATCAGTGTCTATCACAACTTAAACAGCATATGTTAATCATGTCCGTTATTTAAACACCAATAGACCGTCCTTTATGACAAATATTGCAATATAAGAGTTGCTCTTTTATTTTAAGTTGTGTCGAAGAGTCAAGTTGTGCAAAAAAAATGCATAGTCTCATATTCATTTACGTCCACATCCTTTCTTACTAAAATATATCAACCCCGCTACTGTTTACTGAAGTGGTTGTTCCAAACCAGGAAGTTGAGCGGTCATGTATATATGAGTTTGGAATTTTTCTCTGTTTCAACGATATTTCGATTCGATTTTGAAACTATTTCGACAGTGTAGTATTTTTTATTTTCAATTTATTTTATCATTATCTATATATCCCACTAATGGTAACTTGTTTTATTGTGAGAGTACATAACTACCACAGACTTCAAATAGACCATCGTGGTCGTGATCGTATGGTAGTTGGATTTATAACCACATGTGCAATGACTTCCGTTTTCTTCTTTCAGTGTAGGAACCAGATTTACTAATGAATGTATGCGGTTCCGCGAAACTTTGCCCATGTCGGGAAACAGAGCAAGCTTTCTGCCGTATTTACAGCTAAGACAATCCAATATTCACAAATAAAACTATGTTCAACTATCATCATAATAGATGTGAACTTCAACACAACAAGTTTGTGGTTTTCTCCGGTTTCCTTCATCAGTAAAACTCACCTCCATAGTATTACTGAACTATTGTTGAGAGTGACGTTAAACCTTTACCCATAACCCAGACTTGGAATATAAGTCTATATAGTGAATCTTGTCGATTCAGTATATTGCAAGAACTACTTTAAAGCATCTTATTTGTTGTTTGTCTTATTAAAAGCTATAGTGATTATGTCCTTTCGTTTATTGCTCAGAAAACTTTAAATAATTTGGCTTTCAAACCTGTCGATTTTTCAGTGTACCTGATCATTGATGCACGTTATTCCAGACACGTGTCGTGTGCTCTAAGTTTGATATCTACATTTTTATGTTTTTAATACAAATATATCATAGCCTTAGTGATATTAAAACAATTATCGCAATAGAAACATAATAACAAACGACAGGACAACAATGGATAACTTACGTCTATTTCCCTAGATGAGGTGATTCGGGAAGTCCATCACGACAGCCGTCGTGTATAATAAAGAGCTCGGAAATCATGGTTGACGTTTATACACCTACAATATCACATGGAACGCGAAGACTAATATAAACACAAACATGGGAAATTAAATAACATAATGCAAGACACTGGAAGGAACGGCATGAATATTGTTTCTGTATGGAAATCGTACTGGGCATCACATAGAGATAATGTGGATGACGACAATAGTATATACAAATACGGATTTGTACCAAAATACAATATTAATTTTCCATTAGACTTATTTATTTCACTGAATGTCTTAAGAACAATATATCTGTCAAGATGCTTTTCTCAAGGTACTCTAAATTCCCAATACACTGACGCTATTGAAAACGAATTCCACGCACAAAATAATTGTATTACACATCGGTAAGGTCAAGAAGAGTTTGAAGATACCAAAGGGATAATCAGAATCCGTATATCGAATAAGGACAGACAACAGAACAAGTACAAAGGTACAAACAACGATGTGAGTTCATTATACAATTGTATTGGTGTGGGCTAGTCAAAAAAATTGTTGTCTTTGTCTTATTGTGTTTCTATATCATATACTAACTGGTAATTGAGACACGTCTAGGATGAAAGCATGTACATGTTAATTAATATGTTGAACGGGAGAAAGGTTGAATTTCTAAAAGGCATTTTACCTTATATAGGAATTCAAATTATTAAAACATGATGTTTTCAATATGCATGTTTAATATCTATTCAAACCGATGCGTTTCTGAAATATCTTTCATCAGGTAAAAACTCGTCGTCAATAGATTGGAAAGTCAAATAATTCAAAAGTCTTTGAGAGCAAGAAAATCAAGGGTCCTATACAGGAAAACTAAATTAAGCTAATATTACTAATATCTGATGGATATATATAGATTATCCTTCAGTTGCCCGTGGGTTACGATATTTCTCCACTCAAGAGAGTTAAATTAAAAATGTTAACCACAAACCGTAAGGCGAGTGATTAAAATTTTTAATTTAGCTCTCGAGAGTGGAGAAATATCGTAACCCACATGGGCAACTAAAGAAGAATTTGTTTCTCCCATTATTTAACACGAACTTTATTTAAAAATTCTTTGGCGGACCTCTACACAATTATGCTGCTAGGACGCGGGGAAAGGCACGAGACATTTTAATCCTCTAGAGGATTACAGATTTTTCCACCACTGGTTCAGTGGGGATAAAACGCCGTAATAATGGGAGAATATTCAATATACTCATCCACTAAAGAGCTTCATTGTATAAATACATGACCAAGTATCTCATATTTTTGGCCCGTAGCACCATTTTGTTTCTAAATTTTACCAGCCTGTGCATTGTTTTTCCATTCTCTTGTTGCAATCAAAGCATTCGTTGTTAGGTCAATCCAACAACTACCTTTTTACCTATATGATATCTTAGCATTCAGATAAAAGATGTTGATGAACGTAATGGTGAATAGTAATGTCATTTTTATGGAGTTAGCCCCTTGTTATATTTACTATTAAGCCAATCAACAATTGCAATGACTTACGGTCATGAATAAAAATATCATTTGATCTTTGCCAAGATCATTAGTATATTGTATGATTCTTGCTATGTTCAAGGCCAAAATCATCTATGATTCTTGTTATTCTCAAGGCCGAAATCATTTATGCAATTTTGTTCGTATTGAAACCACTTTCAAGAATACTCCGTCTAATAATTAACGAAATATATGGAGGTTTAATGTGAAGGAAGAACCATTTCAAATTATTTTTTTCCTTGGGCTGATGTAAATTACATTTGTTTTCTTTTCATAAAACGTGTTTTGGAATAATTAGAAGCAATTATTCGTAAAAATCTCGAACGTTTTCATATTTCGTCTCGAAGTTTTTACATTTTGCCACGATTTCAATCTAAGCAATTAGCAGTGCCTATGTGTGACAAGGAAAGTGTGTGATGAACGATTAATTATCCGCAAATCCGAAAATATCTTCGGTACTCTGTTGTGGTGTAAGGGAACGGACAATTAACTTTTAAGCGGTTGAGGGCTAATTTTATTTGTAAGCAAATATCTTGACCAGAAATATGCAAAAAATAAATAGCTTGACCACGCAGTTTTCAACCAAAATTTTTGGTAAAATAAGAATAATCTGGCTTTTGATTGTGCGAATGATATATCCTTTCCAAAAGAATTAAATGATCGGTCTCTTGTATATATTTATTTGTACTAAGGTTTGATTGATTGATTTATTGTGCTTAACGCCACTTTCAACAATAGTTCACTTATATCGTGAAGCTCAGTTTTATTGGTAGAGGAAACCGGAATGCCCGGAGAAAACCACCGACGTGTCGCAAGTAACTAACAAACTTAAATGCTTTTGAAACTGATTATGGCAACAAATAGAATATAAAAAAATAACTTACAACCATCAATATTGTCACATCTGGGATTATAAAGAGAATTACTAGCAAAAATAACTACATTTAATGATTAAATTTGTTAATAAGTTGTGCTAAATACAATAACAGATTGTTCCCACAACCTAATACCCTATATGACAGCATGCATATTATCATGGTAGAGATATACTGCGCCTTCCAATCCGTAAATTCATTTATACATTGATAATATTGCTGTGTATTACTCATATATATTTGTAATTGTTTCATATTGTATCACTCCTCTAAATAGAAGTTATCGTTGTCGTGATCGTATCGTAATTGGATTTACAACTACCTGGGTAAAACCAGTGCCTATCGCACTAATGTTGTCAGTTGGAATCCGGCTCATGATGGGGTGTACAACATTATATGATCAAGTTTGTCACAAACTTGATGAAAGTCTGTAGTTTTCTCTGGGTACTCCGGTTTCCCCCCACCAACAAAACTGACCGCCATAATATAGTTGAAATAGTTTTGAAAGTGGCGGTAAACATAATTATAACTCTAACATTTATTGAAATGTCATTATAAAGGATAAAATTACTTTTGATTAGATATATCTAATATTTCTTAAATTAAATCCGTTCCAATGACTGGTTATATCGGTTTCACTCTATTAAAACATCTTACAATTGCAGGTAAGCTTTATGTAAAGTCGTTATTTCAGATATATATGTAATTTGAAAGTAATGCCTATTGGGGAATTATTTTACTTTTATAACAACAACATATACTTGTATGACAGTTCTGGTTAATTTAAGTTATTTCATATAGCAATACATGTCTCCAAGCTTGTTTTGTGCTACTCACTCTTTAGTTTTCTGTATGATAAATAAACGTAAAAGAATACCGCAGGGGCAATCACAAATGGGAAATTCACAGAAACTGGCAACATGGAGTAAACAAGACGAAGAAAATATATTGAGCATTGTTTGGCGTTATGTACTTTTCTTCCCTTTTATTATCGGCATCGATTTTGCGTCTGTCTCTACGATATGTCATATTGCATTGTGGAACTGTTGTGATCGTGTGGTATTTTTTGTTTGTCGTTTTATGTCAATATTTAAGTATCAGTTGATTAGGTATTTGTTCTTAGGACATAAATTTGGCGATTGTTTTAATATACCAGGAAGTGCTTAATTGAGTTTTGGCACAAGCAAGACAACATGTCTCCATCCCATTCTGATAATGGACCTTTCATGTTTACTCTTCAGCTTTATGACTAGTTTCCGCAATTTGTACTTAGCTCAAAAGATAATGCTTACATTTTCAATTGATAATTAATTTGTCAAGACAATAGTGCAGTTCTTATTGGTATGATTAAAAAATTCCACACACAAATGTAATTTCACATGCATTGCTGTGGCTTTGGATGTTACATTTAACGCCTTAACATTGTCAAAGATCCCATTTGTACGTGTCGCTATAAACAAAAGACAAATATACCGCCATCTTTCTTGAGCAATCCATTGCTTTATGTAATGATCGCCATTAGGAATGTAAGAACGTCGGAAGGTGAGTATTGTTGAGAACGCTGAAAATTAATGTAATGCAATTTATTATTTGCTTTACTCCAATAAGGGTAATAACAAAATTACCGAACTCCTAACAATCTTACAAAGAGAAAGTCAAAACTCATAAGTATATAAACAGACAAAATCATTCGACAACCGGAAAACTGTGAAAACTGTAATGACCCTGACTTGGTGCAGGCATTTCTAAAGAAATGGTGGGTTGAATCAGATTTTAAAGCGCCAAACCTCCCACGGCTAAAAGGTTCCGGCTGTCACTATAACAGTATTTATAACAATACTGGAATAAAATAAGTAAAATAGTTGTCAAAGCAGTACCAAACCCAGTGAAGCAAATGTCAAAATCAATCTTACATCACACATTGATAAACAAATATTTTTGACATTATGTTGACTTCCTTATTTTTATACATTTTCACTGAAACTGCATTTCAACTGAATTATGCTCACTAAGTGAAATTTTCCGTACCAACCTAACTGACTTTAATACTGACAAATATCGACGATTGTAACGTCGAGCATATCATAAAGTTATCCGATAAAACAATGATATCAGTTTTGAAGGTCACCACAATCATTATTTTCACTATTACAGACCTCGCTGCGATATCAGCGATAACGTTTATCTTGACTGACAAAAATGTCGTTATTCTATATGTACCTTGCAAAATATTTCTCATAGAACACATGTCGAGCAAACCTTATGTGAATTCGGATCAACCTATACCTGATTGATGAGAGAATAAAAGAATAAAGGTTATTGTACATCATTGGCTGATTTACGTTTGAAAGGTTTAACTACAGAAAAAACAACATGACCTTGAATATCCCTAGATTCCTGAAACGGCAGCAAATTAAAAAAAGCTGTTGCTATACCAAGTCATTATCAAACTTAATGATCCTTTTTAAACGGTGCATTTTGGAGTTGTCACGTAAATGAAAATAATAATGGGTTTGAATCCTTAATATTCAAGTAATATACCTCATTATCAAGAATACCGCGGTAACCATTCCGCAGCATGTATGTTCGTCTATTTCTTTCTCTAATTGTTTTGTTTGTTAATAACTTCCATCGATGATTATCGTTGTCATGGTTACTACTGTTTAACTAAGATTAAGAAAAAAATGGTTTACAAATGAACTAAAAAAGATGTCACCTTGAATTTTATTAGAGTGACCTAGATAACGCTAAAATGGCAAAAATAGATTTTTCAATTTTTGCGCAGAATAAATCTCCCACATGCTTACAAGTTGACTAAGCAATTCGCAATAGTAACCCACGCAACAATTACTTGTACAGTAATCATTACTACAAAATATTTCATGACAGATGTGCAAGTTCCTTTGTCAATTTTTCTGTTTTCTGTTATTATTCATTGTTTGTCTTTTTCACTGATGTTTTATTGTCTTGTAACTTTTATTTGGGGGTTGTGAAGATATCTCTCTCTCTCTCTCTCTCATTTTAACCAAATCAGCAATATATCAAATACGAGTAAATATTTTAAGAGATAATTATACTTATTCATGCTCGACTCATTCGGTGTAAAACCTTTTTTCACTATTATTGGCAAAACATTTGTTTTATTTGTACGACAAAAATTCAATCATTTCAAATTACAGTCAGAATAAATTGCCATAGGATATATCCACCACTGCACAAATCAAATCACTATTTGACTCTAGACGCCAAAGACTCTTTTCAATTATATTATCAAGCAGAGCGCGTAGCGTCATGGAATGCAAACAGAATTATATCAATTGAATTCAGTACGTGAAACATCGTGCTATTATTTTATCAAAGATGATATCTATAATGTAATGTTATGCTATATCTAACATCTAGCAGAATTATTTATGGTAATGTAAAGTATGTTAATGGTATATCCCAGGGGGACAGACTCTACTAAATGGGGAAAATTGTATTATGGTTAAAGTATTTTAATATGTTGCATATGACCACAATCGTGTTAGATAAATTATTATATACAGTTTAAGTTTGTTCTGCATTGTTTCGAAACCCGCTGGTACATATTTGTTGCAGGGGGTTCATGTTTTATTTATATTATTTGTATTTATTTACGCATACTGGCGTCCAACACGATTTCCATATCAGATGTGGAATATAAGACAATTTCTATCAGACAATTTGTCCTAAGTAATGTTGTGTTATCAGACAGACAAAGTGAGGATCACGAAGTGATCCGAACCTATGGGGGGGGGGTTTCCCAACCCCCCTTTCCCCCAAGAAATTTTGAAAAATTAGACCCAAATCCTGCATTCTGGGGGTTTCTACCAGTGTTCAAATCTTTTCAAAAAACCAAGTTGTTTTACCGGGTCAAGCAAAAAAGGTGTAAATTTCAAAGAAATTAATTTGTATACCGAATCACTCGTACAAACCAGGAATTCACAACACAAAATGAAATGGGGAAATACAGAGCACTGATCAAACGATTTTTTGTACAACACACTGGTTGGTTAAACATCAGCATCTGTCACTTTGTTCACTTTAAAACTGATGTCTGTGAGCGTGTTCTGTCCTCCGAAGAGTTTTCTTTTTTTTTGTTTACGGACATGACCTCTGACCTTCAAATACAACTTGTTCCCTTCAATATCGGTACTTGCTAGCACGCATTAAATTTATTTAGGGAACCAGTCATCATACGTTGTAACACGTGCTAAGATTGGCCTTGCGCTTTGTACTGTAACCAATGAAATTGGACGTAATTGTTGAAAACAGAGGGAAATTTTATTCATAGTATTGGGAATAACCGGACTAAAAACAGACAAAATACATTTATCACGGGAAGTAATAACTTTAGCTCTCGCCGTAAATACTATCCAGACTAAAAACATCCGGCTGCTGGTCTGATTTTATTAAAATATCATCGGTCAATTTGTCACAAGTCAGCAAAAATAATCGGTCATAATGTCAGCTTGACCAAAAAATATTCGGTCATTTTGATTCATTTTCGGGCAATGGCTGATGACCGATGGCAATCTGAAACCTATCATCATACATCTACAAAAAGTCGATACTTTATTAACGATTGGTATTGAGGACAAATATTTTCATTTTATACCTGTAATTATGGTTTTATATATTTACAAATACTGGCTTAAAATGTTGAAGCGATGAACATTTCCATCATTGATCAAGACACGCGCATCGTCAACGAATTGCACTATGGGTAATCTCACTTGTTCTCGCCACGCAACATACTTGCATACAAGCTATGTTAAATCTCGCGAGATTCATATCCTTTCTACTATGTAAATCCTTGTAAAAAATAAAACACAAATAAATATAAATAATATACATAGAATGACATCTTTTGCAGGCATATCAATTTATTTACTTTTAGTGTCCATATTTATCATACATCATCACTTAAAAAGATAAAAATTTCAGGTCTCCAAATAAATCATTCAATTATTTGAAAATGTCATTTGTCCATATATACAAAATATGATACAACCAGGATACATGTACAAACTTATTAAAAAATAAAAATGTCAGGTCTTCAAATATATCCTTACTTTAAAAAAATGTCAGTTGTCCAATTATTATACAACTTCATTTTTAAAAGAAAATTGTCAGCTGTCAAATATAAATAATAAAACTTTATTTACTAATGAAGATTTACAATATGTATTTTTGCGTCTGACTTCATATTCATCACAACCAACACATTATTGTCCCATCAAGTCAAGGTCAAGTGAGAAAGGATATTCAATCCCCATGTCATTCATTACTTTATATGTCAATATATCTCATTGTCCAAAAAGGAACATGGAGGGCATGTGTTCTGTAGTCACACACAATAATGTGTCCTGCTGTTGTTGTTACTACATCAATAGGTAACAATTGTGTAGTAACATTTATCTTAGAATGTCCTGTATATGTCCACCTTAAACCCCCTCCCACCCTACAATCCCCCAGTAACACCTGATGTACTGTCAACAACAACTATGGCTTTGCTATTATTTGTTGTGATACTGTCTGGTAAGGTAAGCAGTCTGTGTTTATCCCTGTCATATTGATAAGTATGTTGTTGTTTACCATCCATACCAAAGATAAGTGGTGCCCTTATACTTTTGTATGTAGGTGTGTAGGGACCAGGTTCTGTGACACCTATAATATCATTGTCACTGGTAACATGGATTCCATGAGGTAATAAAGGTGACACTGAGAGGGAGAGTTTTACATATGAACTGTTAAACATAGACAGAAGTATGTCATTGTTTGAGGTCAATGTCATGTCAAGGACATCCAAAGAAATATCCTTGCTTGTTGTGATGCTGTCATTGTCAATGTTTATTTGTCTTATGACTTCTTTATCATTATCATTAATCCATGTTGATTTGTCATCAGCAGTATAAATTATGTTGTTGATACCTGACAACTCTGTAGTGTATGAATGAACATACTCAAAATCAATGTCTGATTGTACTTGTGGTATTTTCTGAAGTGATCCAAATAAGTTTGGTTTATCATTGACTGATTCTTTCTGAGGAATGAAATATTCAATTTCAGAAGGAATTGGATTACAATTCAAGTCGGACATAATTTTCTTAACTTTTGAAGCTGCTGCAAATATTGTGCTTTCTTGGATAGATTTCAAAGCTGCCATCATTTCATTTTGGTGGTGCATAATTGTCTTTTCAAATTGGTCATCCTGCCTTTTTATGTTGAAAAACTTGTTTTTCTCAGATTTTCGGTCCAATTCAATTTGCTTTTGCAATTTAATGGAATATTTCCTGATAGAATCTATTAATGTTTTTTCCTTTTTTTTGTATAAACATATTTTATTGGTATAACTGACATATATAAACAGAACAATAGCAATTCTATAATAGGATTCAAAAACAAGCAAATCCTTTTTTTAAATCTGTTTCCTATGAAACAAAATACAAATATGCATGCTGATTTAAATTTTAAACTAGTGAGAATTATTTATACATTGAGGGAGAAACAAAAAATGTATGTAAGCATGTAGTTGAAAGCTACACAATTTACTTGAAAATAATAATACAAAGAGATTGAATAAGATTGAAAAGGTGACAAATAGTATGTGAGCATGTCAGGGTGTAAATCTTTTACTTTTTATGATAAAAGTTTGGACTGATTTAAATACTGCCTTGTTGGCTTCGTCATTTAGATTAACTGAGCCAAAAATAAGTAGATTCAGTGAAATTATCTTAGGAATGTCCAAAAGTGAGAAGAAAAGTTGTTGTCTTAGAGTCGTGTGACGCGGACAATCTAATAAGAAATGAGATACAGTTTCAGTTGTTCCGCAGATACAATTTGGCGATTCAACAAGGTTTCCAATAAAGAAGTGTGCATCTAAGGCACTACAACTCATACGTAGTCTCGCATGTAATAGCTGACCTAACCTACATCCAACTTAATAATGGGCTGGGACTTTAGTGTTTTTAGTGTTGATAAGAGATTTAAATGAATTTAGCGATTCCAAATTACTGGTGGGAAGTGGTAAATCATTCCATGCTTTTACAATTGAGGGCAGAAAGTATTCAGAATAAAGACTAGTTCGACAGTTTATATTAACAATATTGTTTATTTGGGTAGTATTATGGGTATGTCGGGTACCTACAGTTTTGGAATTAATTCAGCTAAATATTGGGGTGTTTTATTGTAATCCATTTTCTTTTATTGTTATTATTGTTTCATCAAGAAAAGATTCATATTTAGTTTCACTGATTTGGTAATTCTTCAACTTTTGCCTGACAAAGGGTTAAATCTTTACAATATCTTGCCTCTGCTCCTTTCAGTTCATCCAAATTTTCTTATTGAACTTTGTCTATGGGTACAAAGTTGTGATTGTTGTGTGTGAATGAAACGCAATCTGAACAAACAAGATGATCACAGGTTCTACAGAACAGACATGTCATCTTTTTCTGATGTTCATCACATCTAATATTGTCTAGAATCACTTTCGGTTCTACATCTTGAAATGGTGCTTTTAAGTCCACTATTTGATGTTGTGAGTTGGTCTGTACTTTATTATGGATTATTTTTTTTGTTTTACATTTCTCACACAAAATTGTATTACATTGAATGCACCTCCATTTTAAGTTTGTTTCAGTTTCACAAAGTTCACAAAGTTTTACGAGTTGTGCCTTTCTAATAGAACTTGAAAAAACCATACTAATATAATGTTATAATTCCTGTGTTCGCGGTAGACGATCGCCACGTCGCATTTTGCAATTTCAGAGATGGTGTGGTTAAGATAGTTTGTGTCACATTAGCCACACTGGCGAATGGAAATTGCCTACTTCCTTGAAAATGTCACAACGATGATTAGAGGTAAACGCCATGGTCTTAACAAGATAGTGTGAACATTTAAATGGCAGTATATAAAAGACATTTGTGTTAATCAATGATAAAAATAGTATAGCGTAAGATAGAATTCGAAGTTGCATGTAGCACCAAATAATGGGGATTTTTCAGAACTCTTCAATGTGAGGAGACAAAAGGCATAATCCATTCTCGAATTATACCTGCAATTCTGTATCTGTATCTGTAATTATCTTCACCTCCAACGTTGGAAATCGTGATGTGAATCGCTAAATAAAAATTAAAACTTCCACCACTGCGTATTTTAATTCATCTTCTGTCGCTATTTACACACTATGTACAATACGTAATAGTCATACACTTATATTAAAATTCTCTAGATTTTAAAATCAAAAACTACTGCCACAGGGATGCACTATCAGAGGGGTAGGCTGTCCTATCGTTTTCTTGCTCTAATCTTAGCAACCATATTATATCTAGCACTGTGTAGATTGTAGACGTATCTCCGACAATGCAATTATAATGCCGATAGATTCTTTATAGTCACTCTGTGCTGAGCAGGATGATAAGTACCATTAATAAGTAATATAGAACAGTCCAGTATAATAGCAATTTTTTCCTTAACTGTTAAATCCTCTAATTTCTTTTGGATCAGTTTATAAAATTCAATATCCATTTGATGAAATGTAGAATTTCTGATTTCATCCAATACTGAGCATCTTAGGAGGAAATGTTATATGTCTTCATCTTCTGCATTGCACAATAAGCAAGTTGCATCCACCTTATTCTGGTTAAAATTCGCAATTAAAGCTCTTCCGAAAGAGCCGTGACGTCACAAAAACGGTATCGTATATTATATCCTCATTGATCAGTTTCAATTTTATCATTAAAAATTCTGTAAATCGTAAAATAACATCGTATATTTATCTTTTGATTTTTACAAACTCATTATGACTTCATGTCAAGCATTTTACTGCACTTACGAAAAGGGAAAGTGTGAGAAGAATTGTTTTGTTGTAATTACCGATCAGGAATACCCTTGTCAACACATTGACCAGTGACCATGAAGCACACGGGAAAGTACGACAGCATTGGCGACAAAAAAAGAAAAAAGCATATGTACGCATAAAACGAGTTAAAAGTGACAGTTATTTAACCTACGGCCAATCATATAAAACAGAACATTATACGTATACCCCCCCCCCCAAAAAAAAAAACTACAAATAAACTTATTTGTTTTATGAATATGTAACATAGAGTGGGAATATTAAGAACAACATTAGGACGATATACAAATTGTAAACATTGTATTGCATTTGACCTGATATTAAAACGTAACCAAAAGGGTTCATGGTGGAAAGAGTCAAAAATATTATCCATTCAACTAACGTAATCCGACCCTGTGACGTCACATGACGAGGTGTCATGGCCGCTTACACTACGATGGGAAATTCCAAATATTCATACTTTTAATTGGGCATATTAATGTTAATAAAGGTGTCTTTTGCTTAATAATTAGTTATTTACGAATAAAAAGTTACAATGTTTTGAATGTCGGATTTAAAAGCTCATCAGAGCTTGTGTTATAATTGCTGATTCTTTCCGACTTTAAATAAAGCTTATTGTATTGTATTGTATTGTATTGTATTGTATTGTATTGTATTGTATTGTATTGTATTGTATTGTATTGTATTGTATTGTATTGTATTGTATTGTATTGTATTGTATTGTATTGTATTGTATTGTATTGTATTGTATTGTATTGTATTGCATTGCATTGCATTGCATTGCATTGCATTGCATTGCATTGCATTGCATTGCATTGCATTGCATTGCATTGCATTGCATTGCATTGCATTGCATTGCATTGCATTGCATTGCATTGCATTGCATTGCATTGCATTGCATTGCATTGCATTGCATTGCATTGCATTGCATTGCATTGCATTGCATTGCATTGCATTGCATTGCATTGCATTGCATTGCATTGCATTGCATTGCATTGCATTGCATTGCATTGCATTGCATTGCATTGCATTGCATTGCATTGCATTGCATTGCATTGCATTGCATTGCATTGCATTGCATTGCATTGCATTGCATTGCATTGCATTGCATTGCATTGCATTGCATTGCATTGCATTGCATTGCATTGCATTGCATTGCATTGCATTGCATTGCATTGCATTGCATTGCATTGCATTGCATTGCATTGCATTGCATTGCATTGCATTGCATTGCATTGCATTGCATTGCATTGCATTGCATTGCATTGCATTGCATTGCATTGCATTGCATTGCATTGCATTGCATTGCATTGCATTGCATTGCATTGCATTGCATTGCATTGCATTGCATTGCATTGCATTGCATTGCATTGCATTGCATTGCATTGCATTGCATTGCATTGCATTGCATTGCATTGCATTGCATTGCATTGCATTGCATTGCATTGCATTGCATTGCATTGCATTGTATTGTATTGTATTGTATTGTATTGTATTGTATTGTATTGTATTGTATTGTATTGTATTGTATTGTATTGTATTGTATTGTATTGTATTGTATTGTATTGTATTGTATTGTATTGTATTGTATTGTATTGTATTGTATTGTATTGTATTGTATTGTATTGTATTGTATTGTATTGTATTGTATTGTATTGTATTGTATTGTATTATAACAATTTAAAAAATGACACATCATGAGATATGGAAATCGTATTGGACTCCAGTATATGTAAATAAAATAGTTTTGCTTTATTTCAATGCTAGCAATTTAAGTCACTATGACCTAATTTATATACATGTTGAAATTGTAACCACTAATATTAGCCCATCTGTATAACCAAATGATCAAGTAATAATGTAACTTCTGATAATCAAATAGTGTATTGATTGCGTACATTATATGCATCACTGTGTAAGAATGAGTATCTATATACTGTATAATCGTTAATTTCTGCGGCAATCTAATTTCTGCGGTATACTGCGATCAACTCCGGACCGCAGAAATTAAGATCGCAGAATATTATGTAAAATAAATGTTTAATGTCCCGTACAAAATACGTTTTCAAATTCTAACTCCGATTCCGCCTTACATATTTAATTAGTCATTATTACTATATCTAGATAAACAAAACCTGGTACACAACAATTATGTAAAATAAATGTTTAATGTCCCGTACAAAATACGTTTTCAAATTCTAACTCCGATTCCGCCTTACATATTTAATAGGCGTAATTACTATATCTAGATAAACAAAACCTGGTACACAACAATTAAAGGTTATTTAGCTGTGGCATGATGATTTTTACCTGTTAATTACAATTACTCCAGATCAAGAAATATGATTGTACCAAGCTGACACCGACAATATAATTTAAACAATCACCTGATTAAATGACTACAATCATAATAAAGATTATTAAAGCAATATTTAAAATTGTTATTTCATAAATTAACATTAGATTTTTTTTTTAATTGTTGTAGTAGCTTCGATTGAATAATATCAAACGGCGTGATCGCAGGATTCATCTAAAGACCAAACAAATAGAAATGTACCGGTAGTAGAATTCCGGTTAACCCGATTTTTTATGTCTACATTATACTAAAGGAATTGAATACAATTGCTTCTTATCATATTTCTTTTAAAAAAGATTGTTATATGATAAAGTATAAAAATTCGACATTAAAAAAATACATCCGAAATACATCAAAGTTTATACCGATATCGATCCAACTGTTGAATTCATATTTCCTGTCAACAAAATAGATCGCGAAAACAGTTAAAAAATAGTTTCTTAAGAACAAATTTGAAGTTAACCAAATGCGTATTCTGAAGTTGTAACGTTTGAAAACTTTCTAAAGAACTAAATATGTTTTTACTTCTAAGGATCACTGTAATGTGCACCAGTTGTTTATCGCAACATCGCTTCAGTTGTTGCTTCCTGTAATACAAACAATTTTTTTGCGGTGCCGAGATTTTCAATACGCAGAAGAAAAAATTCGCAAAAATTAAATGTCATCTTTTTCGACCAAAACCGCTGAAATTACCGGTTATACTGTATCTGAGAGCATCAATTCATATACAATATATAACAATAGTGATAGGAGTGGTCTGGACCTTTCGGAGACATGCTTTGTTGGTTATTGTGATTATCTGGACCTTTCGGAAACATACTTTGTTGGTTTTTGTGATTATCTGGACCTTTCGGAAACATACTTTGTTGGTTATTGTGATTATCTGGACCTTTCGGAAACATACTTTGTTGGTTATTGTGATTATCTGGACCTTTCGGAAACATACTTTGTTGGTTATTGTGATTATCTGGACCTTTCGGAAACATACTTTGTTGGTTATTGTGATTATCTGGACCTTTCGGAAACATACTTTGTTGGTTATTGTGATTATCTGGACCTTTCGGAAACATACTTTGTTGGTTATTGTGATTATCTGGACCTTTCGGAAACATACTTTGTTGGTTATTGTGATTATCTGGACCTTTCGGAAACATACTTTGTTGGTTTTTTTGATTATCTGGACCTTTCGGAAACATACTTTGTTGGTTATTGTGATTATCTGGACCTTTCGGAAACATACTTTGTTGGTTATTGTGATTATCTGAACCTTTCGGAAACATACTTTGTTGGTTATTGTGATTATCTGGACCCTTCGGAAGCATGCTTTATTTGTTTTTGTTATTATCTAGACCTTTCGGAAACATGCTTTGCTGGTTATTGTGATTATCTGGAACTTTCGGAAACATACTTTGTTGGTTTTTGTGATTATCTGGACCTTTCGGAAACATACTTTGTTGGTTATTGTGATTATCTGGACCTTTCGGAAACATACTTTGTTGGTTAGTGTGATTATCTGGACCTTTCGGAAACATACTTTGTTGGTTATTGTGATTATCTGGACCTTTCGGAAACATACTTTGTTTGTTATTGTGATTATCTGGACCTTTCGGAAACATACTTTGTTGGTTATTGTGATGATCTGGACCTTTCGGAAACATACTTTGTTGGTTATTGTGATGATCTGGACCTTTCGGAAACATACTTTGTTGGTTATTGTGATTATCTGGACCTTTCGGAAACATACTTTGTTGGTTATTGTGATTATCTGGACCTTTCGGAAACATTCTTTGTTGGTTATTGTGATTATCTGGACCTTTCGGAAACATACTTTGTTGGTTATTGTGATTATCTGGACCTTTCGGAAACATACTTTGTTGGTTATTGTGATTATCTGGACCTTTCGGAAACATACTTTGTTGGTTAATGTGATTATCTGGACCTCTCGGAAACATAATTTGTTGGTTATTGTGATTATCTGAACCTTTCGGAAACATACTTTGTTGGTTATTGTGATTACCTGGACCTTTCGGAAACATACTTTGTTGGTTATTGTGATTATCTGGAACTTTCGGAAACATACTTTGTTGGTTATTGTGATTATCTGGACCTTTCGGAAACATACTTTGTTGGTTATTGTGATTATCTGGACCTTTCGGAAACATACTTTGTTGGTTATTGTGATTATTTGGACCTTTCGGAAACATACTTTGTTGGTTATTGTGATTATCTGGACCTTTCGGAAACATACTTTGTTGGTTTTTGTGATTATCTGGACCTTTCGGAAACATTCTTTGTTGGTTATTGTGATTATCTGGACCTTTCGGAAACATACTTTGTTGGTTATTGTGATTATCTGGACCTTTCGGAAACATACTTTGTTGGTTATTGTGATTATCTGGACCTATCGGAAACATACTTTGTTGGTTATTGTGATGATCTGGACCTTTCGGAATCATACTTTGTTAGTTATTGTGATATTATGTTGGTGGGGTCCGTGTTACTCATCTTTTTCAATTTTCTGTGTTGTGTTTATTTGTCATCGTCCTGTGTTTCGTGTACCCATTGTTGCCAGTTTCTATAGAGTGTCCATCCTTGGTTGCCCCTTTGGTTTTCTCTATAGTTTATTTGCATTGGATAATGAAATAATTTCTTAATTCTGCAGTTATATGATGTAGTTCCTTCATTAAGTATAATACAATTTCATCTTGATTATAAATATGTTCATATCATTTGAAAACCAGCAGGAAAGGCCTACGACAATTATTCGACTTAGTATAAATATCAACATCTCCCCATTAGCCTATTTATAAATGCATATGAATTTTTTATATATTTCTGTATAATGGATCTTTTATAGTCAGACGTACGTCATACACAAATGCGATTGCTATTTCCCCATAGTATATTATTACACAATATCTTGGCATGGTTTAATAAGATTTTATATCAATTCAGAGTAATGCAATGATGATATTTATTGTTATTTTGTCATTACAATATATAAGTGGCCCATCAGATTTAATGGTATAATATCTTATTATATTATTGATAATTTGCCTTGGCAAATTAATTATTCTGGTAGATTAAGCACAGTCTTTCACATAATTGTTCCAATATACAAGCATTCGTCTTACTGTGCTGTAACTGAAGTCGCGAGTTCGAATCCCGCTCAGGCAATGTGTACACGATACAACATTATGTGATATAGTTTGTCAGTGACTTGCGACAGGTCGGTGGTTTTCTCCAAGTCCTCTGGTTTCCTCCACCAATAAAACTGACCACCATATTATAACTGAAATGTTATTGAAAGTGGCGTTAAACACCATAGCCCTAATTCTAACCCTACTGTGCTGTAATATATGGATGTGTGACACAGATTGTATCATTTCTACGTAATGATCCTCATCGTCATGGGAATATTTATACTGGTATCGTAATTTACTACTCCTCTAGCTATACAGTGTATCACTGCACGTGAATTACTGGATTACCAGCTCACCACGAAGATATCATCATAACATTAGGCAATATCTAGTCATACTGCTTAATGCATTATAATAATTAATCGACATAAAATTGGAGGAGAAAAAAACCTACTTTAAATCTAAAATGTTCCTCTCCGGCAAGATTATCTAAGCTAAAGTCACCTTGTAATGTCACGAAGTGGCATTTTACTATCTACATTTTGTATTTATATTGTACAAATCAGCGGCTGCGCATAGTTTGTGACCTTTCAACTTTTTGTAATAAAATGGAAAGCAAAAACTACCACACTGTCAGAATAGTTCCAAAATCTAATAGAAAAATCATAGAAACTGAGCCAAATTGGATACCCCTAAGAAATATGAACATAGCTACTCACTCCCTGGCTTGATACATGCACTTCAATAAACAGTTGTATTATAATATTTTTCATGGACCCAAAGCTCCTCTCTTATTAGAATAATGCGGGCCTGCATTTATTATCCACATGTGGATCCTCAGAAATAAGTGGATAAACACTGTTGTTGGCAAGAACGCAGAACCAAAACCCAGTTTTTTTATGCCACCTACAGTTCACCTGAGCTCACCCCCGGTTTTTAGTGGGGTTCGTGTAACTCGATCTTTAGTTTCATATATATGCTTTGTTGATCGTTGTTTGTCCTTCTGTACCTTTTACTTTTGGCCATCGATATACGGATTCTGATTGCCCCTTTGGTATCTTCAAACTGTTCTTTATTCTCTGTGACACAGAAGTTTTCTTATGTATAATGCTAGTTCTATAAAGAAGAGTCAATAACCTTAAGTATCACTTAAATAACACATTAAGCTTGTTATTAATATATAAATGTCCTTTCTCAGAAACTCCCGTCTTATCCAATTTCCTCTCAATATTATTGAAGCATTAAAATAACGCATCTTACAACATAATTGTATTTCTGTAATTAGATTCAAACAAATTCCAGTAAGTACATGTAATGTTATTTTGAAACATTTTAGTAATACACGGTCATTGTGCTAGATTCTGGATGAGGCTTAGGGTTAGAACTATGGTGTTAAACGCCACTTTCAACAATATGTCTGTTATATCGTAGCGATCAGCTTTATTCGGTGAAGGAAACTGGAGTACCCGAAGAAAACCACCGACCTGTCGCAAGTCACTGACAAAATGTGTATCACATAATGTTGCATTAAGTACGCCTCGCCATGAGCGGGATTCGAACTCTCAATTTGTGTGGTGATAGGCACTGGTTGCATATGTAGTTGTAAAACCAGTTACCTTTTGATTACGACCACGACGACCCTTTCTGGATGAGTGTAGCATATCTGTATGTACCACTGCATTCTACAAAAATAATGGATGATGTATTATGCAAATAGAGATTTGAAAAACGTCTACGATCTTTCCGAAAGCCAATAATGCAAAGTGTTAATGACAATATCGACAATATCAAGCAAGAAATCTAAATAAGTCAAATGACATACATATATTTTATTTTTCGTACATGCTATGGAAATGTAAATATATATATTATTGGTATATTCCGTTGTACATACAAAAACTGACAATTTGCTATACCGTTATTAATTTTTTCTTATTATTTTTGTTATTCTTGCAATTAGTAATAATAATTATACGATAAGATAAAGTAATTTTATTCTCAGTTCGTTTATCGGTGACCTAAAAATGTACAATTTCTCATGTTCTTATCATAGTTTTTCTTTAGAATAATTTATCGATTGCAATAATTTCCACCTACATTTTCCGCAAGAATTTCTCGTCGTCTCAGATTTTGCTTTGTTCCAACAAGTTTATTCAATTTGATGCCTTCCTTCTCGGGTACCTAAATTGAGTAGAGCCGGAATCTTTATAGTATCGTCTTACATGTTTTGCCTTTTAGTAACGCTCTTTAAGATCATGTAATAAATGTATTAACATCAAAAACTGCACAATAAAAAAACAAAATCACTATATAACTTTCTTGACATTGTATTGTATTTTAGATTTACTCTCGACATGTGTCTATCAACCGCATCTATAGTGTAATGGTTAGCAGCTGCAAGTGTGCTATATTGTAGCTTCGAGCCCGGTCGGGTCAAATCATAGACAACAAAATTGGTATTAACTGCTTCTCCGCTGAGCAAGCAACTTTTAAGAGCACAGGAAAAATTAGTTGTCTCGGAATCAGGATAATGTGACCTAGTGGGGCAATATGTTTACCAACATATAGTTGTTTTAATGCCATGGCACTATACAAATCAAATTAAGCGTGTTGGTTTAGTATAAAACGTTCCATGATAGACAGTTTGTTTCAGTTTCATTTTCTCTACTATTACAGATGCAACCTATTATCTGATGAAGTGAATGTCCAGTAAGAATTTCCCGATTACATTTGACCATGTGGTATATCGGTTCTCAATATCCTGCTAAATGTAAGTAAATTTAACAAGATACAGAAGTACCATAAATGTTGATGTGCATTCAGATTAAATATGAATGTCTTTCTTTGTATAATTCGCATATGCACCAAGCTATTCATAACAAATTTAAGTAAAGTATATAAATCTGCTGAACCACGACACTCAGCCAGGAAAATGAGCGGCCTTGTAATTGTGTGTTAATGAAATAGATTTTTCCTATTTTTATTTCTATTGTATTTTGGAACTGTTTCGAAGTGTGTTATTTATTGTTTTGCATTTAATTTTATTCGCTAATAGGTTATGAAAAAAAATTAACATTTACCAATGTAAATTTGCAATGTCCATTTAATGTAAAAATCTCATAAAAGAGGTATTTTCATACGGATATCACTAGTGGAGCAGGAACTGCTTACCCTTCCGGAGCACCTGAGTTCAACCCCAGTTTTTAGTGGGGTTCGTGTTACTCGATCTTTAGTTTTATATGTATGTTTTGTAGATCGTTGTTTGTCCTTTTGTACTTTTTCTTTTGGCCATTGTGTTGTCTGTTCTTTCTCGATATACGGATTATGATTGTCCCTTTGGTATCTTCAAACTCTTCTTAAATATATTTGATTTCTGGGAATTCAATAGAGCACCAGAATGCTAGCACTTCTGAAATCATCCCTTGTGATATGTAGAAAGGTAAATCCCGATGAGAGTTGTGTTAACCTTACTATTTTATGGCACATTTAAAAGAAAATCTGTTTGGTAAGCTTCAATCTCAACAACATGTCAGTTATATTGTGGCTGTCAATTATTATGAAGCCAACTGGAATACCGGGAGGAAATCACAGATCTTCCGCATGTCAGTTGTATCGAGTACCTACCACGTGTTGATAATCCAACTACCAAAATTCTATTCAACGGTCACCTTTGGGACTAGGGAAAAATGGCAGGTGACCGTTTATTTAAAATAGATTCTTAGTTCCGGTCCATAATGATTCGCGTATTACTATTACCGAAAGGTAATTATTTGTGAAAAAAAATGGCGATCGCTTTGTAATGATGGGGTGCTCATCATCAATTTACAGTTAAGTAGATCATCATTAAATGCTTTTATATCATATTTATTGTTGATGTGCATTGAGAACACCTCGAAATTAAAACTAATTATTCATGAAATTTCAATCTAGGATGAAAACGGACCGCTAAATACCGGTAATCTGATATGATGTAATAATCTTTTAGTGTTAACTGACCGCGTTAATGAGGTGAACGTTTATTTGTGTTCTAATAACACGTAGATCATGTCATTAGGGTTTGAAACTGGCCATTTACAGCAGATGACCGGTAATTCAAGGTGACCGATAGGGTAGGTTTTACTGTATAAATATAAAATACTTTAATACAGCCGCACCTCGATGCCACATCTATCTAGAAAGCGAACAAACAGCTCTCACCTCAAATCAAAGAATATAAGAAAATACTTCGACAGAGGACGTTTGAAATCCAGACCCTGCATGGGGACAAACACAACATTGTAGGGAACACTAAAGTTCACAAAGACGAAAGCGTGTGGTTCATGATGAAAGTGGAGAAACCGGATTTGAATGTGAATAAAACAACTAGCAAGTGTTAATAGTAGAGCAAACAACATTGTTTGGTTGGGCTTCTGTTGTTTAATTTTTAGTTTTTTTGTGTAGTGCTTTTGAACCATTGTTTATATTTTTGTTCGTCATAATGTCTGTATTTCTATCTACGGCTTCTGATTACTCTTTCGGAAAGTTCAAGTTTTCCCTTTGCACAACAAACATATTTTCAAATATAACTATATTTAGAGATTGGCTCCTTGTAGCATTAGTAATTGCGGTCGTTTATGGTGCAGCAATGATGTCTCCCAGCGCATTTATTGAATATATCTTGTTTACCATCATTATTTAATACAATGACTTAACAATTATTCAAACTATGCAATCAGACAATCACGTTATATAGACCTGAAGCCCTAAGGAAATTGTATTGTGAAAAAATGATGAAATTAACTGTCATCTACAGCTCTGTTTCTATAAATTACAATCCTCTATCATGAAGAGGTAGCTGATTGTAATTAAATGATAGGAAGCATACTATTTCATGATAACGGTACTCAAGAACAGTGCATACAGATTCAGCAGATGGTTTGCGGTGTTTAACGCTCTTTCAACACTACTTCAGCTATATCATGGTAGTCAGTTTTATTGATGGAGCAAACTGGAGGACCCGGAGAAAACAACGATTCAGTAGATAGTGTACCCAACAACAAACAAAAAGAAATAAGAAAGATGTCATTTATCGTATCTTTGTTAACTTGATTCATTTAACAGTAATAAAAAATGACAAGCAAGAAATGCTATGTTGTCAGCTAATTTCAATAGTCCAATAAAAAAATTGCATGGCTCAATGAGTTAGGTAGTTTAATTACATAGCAACTCATACAAGCCTATCACCAATACGGCATGGGTTCGCGCCCGGCTGTGTAAATCACAAAAAGGTGCACTCGACTCGCACCCGCAAGTGATAAAGTTTACCAGATGCTTGCCCATGGTCCGTCGTTCTCTCCGCGTACTCTGGCTTCTTCCACCACTGAAACTGGTCTCCATGATATAGCTGAAATATTGATGAAAGTGGCGTTAAACACAATCAAAACAAAATCAAAAATCAAATTTGCCTCTGTTTGAAACTCATTTTTATTGGATTTTGGCACTGTTTCGACAGTGTGGTATTTATTTATGTTTTCTTCTTTCTATTGGAAACATCTTGTCAAATATTCTGACTATTTAGAATGACATGTTTATAGCTGTGTTGAACAGTTGGCATAATCATTCATAAAGGAAGAGGTAAATAAAATATAGCAATAAGCATTCTATTGAAATTAATAAATAATTATTTTCTTGAAGCATATTTGTCAGCGCCTTTTTAACTTCTACTCATTAAATCCAACATTACAAATGTATCATAATACACTAAAGTTTATTGCAGCTAGAATGTGTTCCATTTATTGGATATAACAATTATGTAAGCTAGTATTGCAAAACTGCAAATCAACTGGTAACAAATTCATGATTTAATGGTCAACAATATAAGACAATACTCCTCTCGAACAAGAAGTTGTTTATAGGATGGTATCAATACTTACGTTTCCCTGTGGTTAATTTACGCTTACAATCCATTGGCGCTCATAATTGTCCCGCGAACGATTTATCTAACATTCAATAACAATATTTTTATTTTGAAGTCATCCATCACTTCCCTGTTCCATGATTAAATCAATACAATATTCGGGATTATTATATAGTGATAAATTATTTCTTATTGATTTCAATGGAAAATAATCGTGCAATATATCCTTAAATTTATTGCATCATTTGTCGTTTGGTAAATACAAATTGCGGCAGATGATATCGCCAGGCTGCTGCAAAATCAAGAAGTTGATCCCATTCTACCGCAAGAATGCCATGCGTACGGTATTAATGTGGACAAACAACAAGTCAAGGACTTTATTGACCAACAGAAGAACAGAAGAAAAAAATACTGATAAAATGTATATTGCACTAGTTCAAATATGAATATTTAAAGTAGTTCAATATTCCACTTAGATATAATAAATTTCACAATATATATTTAAAAAATGCTTTAGGCATCAAATATTTATTACTATATAATGAAAGGGTTATTGCATGAATATTGGTGAATATTGTCCCTCGCTATATGTCGTATTGCACTCGCAAGCTCATGCAATATGATATACTGCTCGGGACTATATTCGCCAATTAATCGTAATATGATAACTGTGTATATTGTTCTCCTTAATACTTGTTAAGTACTAGAGAGGTTCCGAGTAAAACTATTTTTGCACGCAAGCAGACGAGAAGATGGCGGAATTATATTGAATACATAGTTGCAAAGAAATATGGTGAACTGTAATTGTCACAGACTGAAATATTTGGTACTATATTATAAAAGGGTTATTGTATGAATATTGGTGAATATTGTCCCTCGCAATATTCATGCAATAACCCTATATTATTCGTAATATGATAACTGTGTATATTATTGCATTGCCATTATTGAACATGATTGAACATTGTTTAGTGTTAATTTGGTAATTAATTGGGATTGAGAACAGCTATTAAATCGATGTTTCTTAACTTTTGACGATGTTAATCTGGGTTGTCTTGGAGCTTTATTGAAGTTCGTATGTATGCACATATATTCGTATTAAACACGTTGTAAATCCATTGTATTTGAAATATGAACATCCTTGTAGCGTATTAGATATGGAGAGTTAATTATTGAATTTGATTGAAAATTGTTTGGGTTAATTTTGTAATAAATTTAGTGTCAAAACAGCAATAAAGTGGATTTTCTTTTCTTTATCTTTTGATAATGATATTCTGTGTTTCTCTCGAATAATAATTTCAGTTGATATGTATGCATATATATTGATATTAAATGAGTAGTAAATCTATTTGATTGGAAATATCGGCAGCCTTGTAACATATAGATATAGATCTACCATCATTTAATATGATGTCTGATGTCCCTAATGCTCTATGTATGCTATTGACTAAATTGTCATTTGGGCTTTAAATATGTAAAGGACTATATATTTTGTATTGTCCTCACAGATTTAATGATGCAATGAGCTAAATTGTCATTTGGGCTTTAATTATGTAAAGGACTATATGTTTTGCATTGTCCTCACAGATTTAATGATGCAATGAGCTAAATTGTCATTTGGGCTTTAATTATGTAAAGGACTATATATTTTGTATTGTCCTCACAGATTTAATGATGCAATGAGCTAAATTGTCATTTGGGGTTTAATTATGTAAAGGACTATATATTTTTTCATTGTCCTCACAGATTTAATGATGTAATGGGCTATATTGATATCGTCCTTACAGAGAAAACCAGATTCCAGTTTCATAGTTTATTCTGCCCCAATAGATACTATTTGAAATGTAATGCTGAACATTTCTCGTTTTGCTCCACACCATTTGAATCGAGGAAACCGCGATTATCCATTACAGAAATATGATTGTCTTCCGACAATGATTTAGGTCTTTCTCGGTTGTGTAATTTGTCATTCTGCAGAATATACAGAACGCTTTATAAACGTGGACCATGTAAACGAAGCTATCTGGAATAACCGAACAAAATATTACTTTTATAAAGTATTAATAACTACAATTAGCAAATCAGAGTACTCAGTCGAAAAATGAATGCAAACAAAGGTATGATCAGACTACAAAAAACAACAACAGAAAGAACTCAAAATAGGCAAAAACGAGACAAAATGAATTCACAGAAACACAGGAAGTCCCACCAGGGACCTTATTTACAAAGCAGCCGTAAATTATCGGACGAATTAAGTTAACGGAGAGGTTAACGCGTATGTCCGCTAAATTTTAAAGTGGTATTCCCAAACGTCTCCGTAAACGTCAAGTTAACGTGTGCGTTATGAAATTATTTATCACACCTACCTTTTACTTAATTTTCATTCTTATACTTTGCTTCAGCCAAAAACAAATTCTTATGGGAAGCTTAATGCAGCTTTATTTTGGAAAGGATGTAAATGTATTATCCAATCAAAATACTTGATACAACTTTTTCTACTCATTACTAACGGACCCGTTGTTAACGCACACGTTAACTTGACGTTTACGGAGACGCTTGTGAATACCACTTTAAAAATTATTCGACACATGCGTTAACTTCACCGTTATCTTAACGGGTCCGCTAATAAACAGATGCTTTGTGAATAAGGTCCCAGGTATTCTAGAAGGGGTAGCATGTTAGTCGTCGTGAGTTCCAAATCAAAGAAGGCAATTCCACTAATAGCGATTACCAAGCTTGCATTGAACACATGTCTGCACTCATGGAAATAACAGATACGTCTAAATATCCTATTTCTTCTAGTACACAGGGCCCGGGTGGCTCAATCAGTTAGGTAGTTGGATTACCTAGCAACTCATAAAAGCCTATTACCAATACAGGATGGGTTCGCGCCCAGCTTTGTATATTACACAAAAGGGTGCACTCGACTTGCAGTCGCAAATGATAAAGCTTGCCAGTTGCTTGCCCATGGTCGGTGGTTCTCCCTGGGTACTCCTGCTTCTTCCACCACTAAAACTGGTCGCCACGATATAACTGAAATATTGCTGTAAGTGGCGTTAAGACACCAAAAATCAAAATCAATCAAATCCTCTAGTACACTGAATCTGTCACACAAAACATCAATTTATTTATATAATACAATGAAAAACATACCACATCATCAGAACGGTTAATAAATCCAATGGAAAAATATTAGACAGGATCGCCATGATATAGCTGAAATATTGCTGAAAGTGGCGTTAAACACCAAAAAATAAATCTTAGACAAGTCGATACCAGTAGCACACATATACATGAATGCTCACTGTGTTGGCTTGGAACAATAAAAGGTGTAGAGGGTTAATCTAGTTCTATGACAACAAACCTCTCCTCTCAGTGAAATGATACGGTCATACTTTCTACATGTGAATGAAATACGAACGTATACATATAAATGGGTGAGCAGTGTTGCTGTAAATAACGATGATCGCTAATCTTGAACTTTAGATTGATTTGATTTGATTTATTGTGTTTAACGCCACTTTCAGCAATATTTCAGGTATATGAAGGCGACCAGTTTTAGTGGTGGAAGAAGCCGAAGTACCCGCAGAGAACCACCGACCATGGGCAAGCAACTGGTAAACTTTATCACTTGCGACTGCGATTCAAATGCACCTTTTTTGTAATTTCCAAAGCTGGGCGCGAACCCACGCGTATTGGTGATAGGCTTGTATGAGTTATTAGGTAATCCAACTACCTAACTCATTGAGCCACCAGGGCCCTTTGAACTTTAGACATAATATTTAATTAAACTAGTGTTAAGAGGTCACCGTTGGGACTAAGCAAAAGCGACCTCTTAAGACAGGTGACCTCATAAAAGAGGTTCAATTTATATGAAATTTTCTATGACAAGACAATAAAAGACTGACATTTTAATACAGGTGACTGCTTGATAGAGATAACCACATAGGCATGTTTGATTGTATTTATAAGTATAGTTTATAGCGGGAGGTTTGGCGCCTTAAAATCTGATTCAACCCACCATTTCTTTAGAAATGCCTGTACCAAGTCAGGGTCATTACGGTTTTCACAGTTTTCCGGTTGTTGACTGATTTTGTCTGTTTATATAATTATGAGTTTTGACTTTCCCTTTGTAAGATTGTTCGGAGTTCGGTAATTTTGTTATTACCTTTATTTACCTTGATATCCCTGAAAAAGTCATTGTAGCAAAACATAATTCCACGTGTCTACATATTTAATACAAGTCAAAACATTGAGCAACTCGAACCCGGAACTGAACCAAAACATTTAATAAAACAAAAGAGGCTAATCAAACTTTTCTATATCAATCTTAAGCATTTTTATAAATAAAGAACTGCATTTGTTTTGCAATATTCATCAATTTGTAATTGTGCAATTTTCTCAGGCTTAATGCAGCCATTATCTTGATATTTAGCTGTCATTAATACCTCGTTCAATTTTATAACGATTATTCGTGATGCATTGTTATTGATGATCACGTTTAAAATAGAAATAAGCATACTATTGCTGTATTTAAAGGCATACAGTCGCTCAAATTGATTTTTTTTTTTATATTAAAAGTTGCCAATATTCGATGTTTCATACTAATTGCAGTTGAAATTTTTCTTTATATCATACGTAAATATCCTAGAACGAATGAAATACGTCGCTTTTTGATTTTTTTGTATCCATTAAAAAATTCAATGTTGACCCGTACACTATTCATATATTCCGTGACCTACAAAGTGAATCTATTCGGTAAAGCGTTTGCGCATGTGCGACATTGTTTGCGGAAGGAAAAGCACATGTATGGCACAAACAAAAATATTGACGGGTTATACACGAAAACGACACAAATATGATGATTTCGTGTAAAAATTAAGAAAAAAGGTGTTATACCGACCTACTCCATTTTGCAACACGTATACGGTAAGCATAATTTAGTATCTTTTTAAGACCGAATCGTATTTTGACAGTAGAATTGCATCGTCGTTTTTAATACTATTCTTTTTTTCAGGAGAAGACGCTAGGTGATATCTCTTTTAAATTAGAGACTAAAATAATGAACTTCATGACTGGTTTTTTTTTCGAAAAAAATATATTCAAGCCAACTCAAGTGCAAGTGCAATACAATTTGTTTACAATTTTCCCATTATCAGGCCCCTTTGCAGAGTTTGGGTTTGTTTTTATTGATTACATCACGTATTTCAGATTTTAAGTGTCATTCTTACTAAATACCATTATATAATATTAACTGATTACCCTAGATCCAATTTCATATATAAATTTCTTAAATTATATTAATTATAACGAATTTACATGAAAAGCATGCTTCCTGGTTATTCATAGCAGTTACCAGTATCCGGCAATCTTCGGAAAATCAACCGACTTATAATTAGGTGTGTTAATGGCGATTTTACCAACAGGTATTTGAATTCTTTTCACTAATTACGACATTATAGCATATTTTTTTAAGTCTGGCTTCTTGTAGTACATTTTATTAGTATAAAACATCGAATATTGGAAACTTTTAATATAAACAAAAAAAATCAATTTGAGAGACTGTATGCCTTTAAGGTATGCTAATTTCATAGGATGTTCATTTCAAATATAATTACCGATTGTTTAATACCACCTGTGAGTGGCTGTCAGTATACATATAGTATACGCTACTTCCAGGAGACAGAAGGGCAATGCACCATGATAACGAAAAGCAAAACATTTTAAAGAATGCATTTCGGTTTGATTTGCTTACATTTTATACAAACGAAACATGCTTCCAAAATAGCAAAACTGGTCTCCATGATATAGCTGGAATATTGCTGAAAGTGTCGTAAAGCACAATCAAAACCAAATCAAAAATCAAATTTGCCTCTGTTTGAAGCTCATTTTTATTAGATGTTGGCACTGTTTCGACAGTGTGGTATTTATTTAATGTTTCTTCTTTCTATTGATCACATCTTGACAAATATTCTGACTATTTAGAATGACATGTTCATGGCTGTGTTGAACAGTTGGCATAATCATTCATAACGGAAGAGGTAAATAAAATATATCAATGACATTCTATTGAAATTAAAAAATAATTATGTCCTTGAAGCATATTTGTCAGCGCCTTTATAACTTCAACTCAACACATCCAACATTACAAATGTATCATAATACACTAAAGTGTATAACAGCTAAAATGTGTTCCATTTATTGGATATAACAATTATGTAAGCTAGTATTGCAAAACTGCAAATCAACTGGTAACAAATTCATGATTTAATGGCCAACAATATAAGACCATACTCCTCTCGAACAGGACGTTGTTTATGCGATGGTATCAATACTTCCGTTTCCCTGTGGTTAATGTACGGTTACAATCCATTGACGCTCATAATTGTCCCGCGAACGATTTATCTAACATGCAAATACAATATGTATATGTTTGATGTCATCCATCACTCCCCTGTTCCATGATTAAGTCAATACAATATTCGGGATTATAATAGAGTAACAAATATTTCATGTAGATTTCTTTGTAAAATAAAAATGCAATATTTTCCGATATTTTTACTATTCTCCATTGATACCTTAAAGTAGAGCTTTTCCGAATGAGTTAAAAATATTGCATCTTGACCGATATTGCATTCAATTCTTTCTCATTAATGTTTGGTACGCTCTAGAGAGGTTCCGATTAAAACTATATTTGCACGCAAGCAGACGAGAAGATGGCGGAATTATATTGAATACATAGTTGCAAAGAAATATGGTGAACTGTAATTGTCACAGACTGAAATATTTGATGCTATATTATAAAAGGGTTATTGCATGAATATTGGTGAATATTGTCCCTCGAAATAGTCATGCAATAACCCTATATTATTTGTAATATGATAACTGTGTATGTTATTGCATTGTCATTATTGAATATGATTGAACATTGTTTAATGTTAATTTGGTAATTAATTGGGATTGAGCCCAGCTATTAAATCGATGTTTCTTAACTTTTGACGATGTTAATCTGGGTTCTCCTGGAGCTTTATTGAAGTTCATATGTATGCACATATATTCGTATTAAAAACACGTCATCAATCCATTTTATTGGAAATATGGAGATTCTTGTAATATATTAGATATTGAGAGTTAATTATTGAATTTGATTAAATATTGTTTGGGTTAATTTTGTAATAAATTTAGTTTCAAAACAGCAATAAAAGGGATTTTCTTTTCTTTATCTTTTGATAATGATATTCTGTGTTTCTCTTAGATAATAATTTCAGTTGATATGTATGCATATATATTGATATTAAATAAGTAGTAAATCTATTTGATTGGAAATATCGGCAGCCTTGTAACATATAGATATAGATCTACAATCATTTAATATGATGTCTGATGTCCCTAATGCTCTAAGTATGTCATTGACTAAATTGTCATTTGGGCTTTAATTATGTAAAGTACTATATATTTTGTATTGTCCTCACAGATTTAATAATGCAATGGGCTATTTTGATATCGTCCTTGCAGAGAAAACAAGATACCAGTTTCATAGTCTATTCTGTCCCAATAGATACTATTTGAAATTTAATGCTGAAAATTTCTCGTTTTGCTCCACGCCATTTAAATCGAGGAAACCACGATTATCCTATACAGCAGTATGATTGTCATCTGACAATAATGGAGGTCTTTCTTGGTTATGTAACTTGTCATTCTGCAGAATAAACAGACCGCTTTATAATCGTGGACCATGTAAATGATGCTATCTGGAATAACCGAGAAAAACCTTTTATAACGTATTAATAACTTAAATTACCAAATCAGAGTACTCAGTCGAAAGATGATTGCAAACAAAGGCATTGTAACAGTAGAACATGTTTTACCTCCGATAAATGCAATGTCCTCGATGGGATTCGATCCCGCGACCTATCGCATTGTAAGCCACCGCTCTATCAACTGAGCTAAAGGAGATCTCCACTAACGCAGTTAGCAAAGGTGATTATGAACATACTACGGTTCCTATAACATTAGGTAGGGGAGCGTTCCCGTTACAATCTCCCCACCTCAAGAGTCATCATACTTTGATGACGATATCTCAAATTCCATCATACAACCCGACCAGTTTTCCTGTTCTGACCATCGTGGGTTATTTAAGTTGGACGCCAATGTAACAGTAGAGCATGTGTTACCTCCGAAAAATACATTGTCTCCGATGGGATTCGATCCTGCGACCTCTCGCATTGTAAGCCACCACTCTACCAACTGAGCTAAAGGGGATCTCCACTAATGCAATTACCAGAGGTGGTTATGAACCTACTACGGTATCTATAACCTTAGGTAGGGGAGCGTTCCCGTAGCAGTATGATCAGACTCCAAAAACATCAACTGAACGAACTCAAAGTTAAACGAAAACGAGACAAAATGAATTCAGACAAACACATGAAGCCACGCCAGATGTTCTAGAAGGGTAAGCATGTTTAGTCGTCGTGAGCTCCAAATCGAAGAAGCCAATTCCGCTCATAGCGATTACTAAGCTTGCATTGAAAACATGTGTGCACTCATTGCAGAAATAACAGTTACGTTTGAATATGTTTGATTTTTTATTTGATTGTTGGTGTCTTGACGCCACTTTCAGCAATATTTCAGCTATATCATTGCGACCGGTTTTAGTGGTGGAAGAAGCCGGAGTACCCGGAGAGAACCATCGACCAACCATGGGGAAGCAACTGGTAAGCTTTATCACCTGCAGCTACGAATCGAGTGCACCCTTTTTGCAATATACAAAGCCGGGCGCGAACCCACGCCGTATTGGTGATAGGCTTGTATGAGTTGCTAGGTAATCCAACTACCTAACTCATTGAGCCCCCGGGCCGTACGTTTGAATATGCTGCTTCTAGTACACTGAATCTGTCACACAAAACATGAATTTATTTTTTTTATTCTACAATGTAAACAATACTACATGATCAGAACGGTTAATAAATTCAAAGGCAAAATCTTAGACAGGATCGCCATGATATAGCTGAAATATTGCTGAAAGTCGCCATAAACACCAAACAATCAATCTTAGAGAGGTCGATACCAGTAGCACACATATACATGAACGCTCACATTGTTGGTTTGGAACAATAAAAAGTGGAGGGTTAATCTAGTTTTATGACAACAAACCTCTCCTCTCAGTGAAATGATACGGTCATACTTTCTACACGTTAGTGAAATACGAACGTAAACATATAACTGAGTTAGCAGCATTATTGTAAATAACCTTGACCGCTAATCTTGAACTTTAGATTGATTTGATTTGATTTATTGTGTTTAACGCCACTTTCAGCAATATTTCAGCTATATCATGGCGACCAGTTTTAGTCGTGGAAGAAGCAAAAAGACCTCTTAAGACAGATGACCTCTTAAAAGAGGTTCAATTTATATGAAATTTTCTATGACAAGACAATAAAAAATGACATTTTAATACAGGTGACTGCTTAATAAAGGAAGCCATTTTAACTATAGACGATACGTTTTTTTGGTAATCAGTCATACTTTATGCATAGCCAAATATCTTTTCACCGGAAGCATGAAATCATAGATCAAAGTGGTATTTAAAAACAAAGTAAAAATTATTTCAATAAGAAATTCGCAAATCTGTAACCATTTCAATTCTTCTCAATTGGAATAAACTTAACAAAAAATTATAATATCAAAATCGCGTGCTACGAGAAATCATCGTTTACAGTGTACATGGATGACGTCATTTTCTAGTGTGCAATACACATGTATTGCATTTCCTCTGCTTCGGAGAGGAAACATGAAATTGCATGCATTTCTTGGTCATCTCTGAAAACTATTGAGCCGGTGTCAAACGTTGACGAACAGCTCTGCATCGTTTGTATGTATACAGGAACACCTATATCATCTCCCGTGATTAATAAATGTGTACATTTGAAGTGCTCGGATTTTATCAGGTAAGCCTTTTAGCATATTTTCCATGGCAAGGTTAACAACATTGCAATTTCGTCTGACACTCACTCCCTTTTTCACTGCCACGCATACATTTTTTTCTCTCTTTCACCATTTTTATCATGATCTGTGATTGGGGTATTTATTTTATTCTCGTGACCCTCGATTTATGTTTGTTATTGATTCACCGTGATTTGTGAAATTCTCAAAAATGGCAAATTTTAATTTCCGTCAATCCTGATTTGGATTTTTTTTTCTTTTCTTCTGGATTCGTGACCAGAAACCACCCACCCCACCTTTTAAAATTTTCGTCTATTGAAAAGGTGTTCATAATATATCTAAATTTACAAACATTTTTTTCTTCAATTTTCATCTGTATTTAAGGAGGCATTCGCCTCTGGCATGACTCCCTCTTAATTGTCATTTTCTTCAAATAGGCTTCGCCCTTAAACAGGTTGTGCCCGTCTTATATTAGAGATAACCACATATGCATGTTTAATTGTATTTATAAGTATAGTTTAGCTTGATATCCCTGAAAAAGTCATTGTAGCAAAACATAATTCCACGTGTATACATATTTAATACAACTCTAAACATTGAGCAACTCTAAACCGGAACTGAGCCAAAGCATTTAATAAAACAAAAGAGGTTAATCAAACTTTTCTATATCAATCTTAAGCATTTTTTTAAATAAAGAACTGCATTTGTTTTGCAATATTCATCAATTTGTAATTGTGCAAGTTTCTCAGACTTTTCTAGAACAATAAAACATGCATTATTGATGATCACGTTTAAATTAGAAATCATATTAAGATATTATTACAGTAATTAAGCCATATTAATTTCATAGGATGTTCATTTCAAATATAATTACCGATTGTTTAATACCACCTGCGACTGGTGGTTATTACGCAAATATAGTATATGTTATTTCCGGGAGACAGACGGGCAATGCACCATGATAACGAGAAGCAAAACATGTTTTAAAGAATGCTTTTCTATTTGATTTGCTTACATTTTATACAAACGAAACATGCTTCCAACATATTCCCTATTTCTATTTTGCCATTTAATCACACCCCTTAGTATTTCCAAGCCAAAATCTTCATTTAGTTTTCTAAGTAGTGTTTTGTATATCATTGTTTGTCTTGTTTGGCCTTTTCTTTTGACCATTGTATAGTGTACCCTTCCTCAATTTACGGCTTCTGATTATCTCTTTTGGTAACCTCAAATGTTTCTTGAATGTGTAATTCGACTTAGAAAATGAAGACAAGTGATACACATGTCGAGTACACAACTGTAGTAAGCTCTCTATCACCTTTTACATGAAAACAAGATTCCAATATTATTAATATGATGGTTGTTGGCAATAGACGAACAGATATGTTTACTTCTTATTTCAAATGTTTATTTGTCATTTTATATTGTAATGAACAATATATGAAAATAATGGTGATTAGCCCTGGATAAGGAAGTCAACAAAAAAGTCAAAAATATTTGTTTATCAATGTGTGACGTAAAATTGTTTTTGACATTTGCTTCACTGGGTTTGGTACTGCTTTGACAACTATTTTACCTATTTTGTTCCAGTATTGTTATAGATACTGTTATAGTGACAGCCGGAACCTTTGAGCCGTAATGAAAGCGGGAGGTTTAGCGCTTTAAAATCTGATTCAACCCACCATTTCTTTAGAAATGCCTGTACCAAGTCAGGGTCATTACGGTTTTCACAGTTTTCCGGTTGTTGACTGATTTTACTTATGAGTTTTGACTTTCCCTTTGTAAGATTGTTCGGAGTTCGGTAATTTTGTTATTACCCTTATTTTTAATATTTGTCTTCCAATTAACAGGCACATTGTCTTTGGAAGTATAGTAATTTGTCTTTGTAGCTTGCCAAAAATAACTTAAGTGGTATTGAAATGAAGTGTACCTGGCGGCTGAAACACCTCATAGTACCTTGTTTTGTTGTATAAAATAAAAATTTTATATAAATTTTTCAAATACAATAATTGTGTTTTAGGGATATAGATTGTGCCTCTATGTGGGATTTGCTTTTGGATTTTGAAACTGTTCCGATAGTGTGGTATTATTATTTTTTGTCACTTTTTGTGTTGGTTTTGGTTTTCGTTTTACAATACATATTGATTGATTTATTAAAAATGCTTTTTTTTATTCAACAAAACAGATGATCGTTGTATCAACGTTCATGCAATTTTATTTTAAAAATGGCTCTAAATTGCAATATGAATATGGCAAGGTTGGTAAATTTAATGTTATATATTTACGCTGACAATGTCGATATCATGGGTTTGTAATTATAAATAAAAACGTTAACATCTAATTAAATACGAGGAACTCGTTGATGGAATAACCTTCACCAGGCACGCTCATAATCAAAAGATCTGAAAGACAAATAATTTCAAGGTTTTTCTTAGCAAGTAAGCCAAAGGGTCTAATCAGCAAATATGGCTAATAAAACCAACTATTTGCGTTGAGCGTTGACAAACACAGACAAACTTCGCAACCTTCATTTTGCAAAATATTGCGAAACGTACAGGAGCAGAGGAATACGTTGTAAAGAACATATGAACTTTCCAATTTCTTTACACCGGATGCATTTTACTGTAAGCAAAAAGGTTTACTGTCGAACATAATGTAGATTTAACAGCTATCATTGATTTCAAGCTCCATAAGACTTGCGAGATGTACGTTTCACTGCATATATATTCCTTTGGGACAGGACATTACGTAATAAGATGAAAAACAAATAAATACCACACTTTCGGAACAGTTCTAAAATCCGATAGAAAAATCGGTAACCATGACACAAAAATACATGACCGCTCACTTTCCTGGGTTAGTACAGTAACTTAAAAAGTGGCGGGATTAAAATTCAAAAATAAATCAAGTAATTTAAAACCACTCTAGCGGATAATCAAATCCCATCACCTGTCAACATGAGCAAGAATAACACGATGACAGAACAGTTCAAATATCCAATAGAACATCGTAAAAAGAAGCAAATTCGATACACCAAATGCAAAAATACATGACCAACCACTTTCCTGGATTGGTATAGGCACTTAAATATGAAGTGCCGGTTTTAAGCTAAGTTCATTGGCCCATCTCCCTCTCTCTCTCTCTCTCTCTCTCTCTCTCTCTCAATGAATTATCTTTTGAAAAAAAAATATATCATAGATTCTATTATAGTTGATTCGCGGAGTTAAAATTCACAAAATAATTCAAATAGTGTAACCAGTTCAACGAATAACGAACTTGCATTGGCTGTTCACATGTGTATAGTGCTATGCATACGAGTATATTATATTACAGATGATTCGTGCTATCATGTTGAGATCATGGCAGTGCAACGATCTCAATATAACCTCTGATTATACAACTTGACTTAATTAATATTCCAGAGCTGTAATTAAATTTGATGGTTTGGAAATATAAAAATATAAATAACTGATACAATAATGACAAAGTATTGCAAATAATTTTCATTATTTGGTATCTACTTTTTATTTGGCTTTCCAATATTTCCATATTTATTATATTACATTTTGAATGAACCTTTTTTTCTTTCGTAAAAAAGGAATAAAACACTTAAAAAATATAATTAAATTACAAAAATTGTACATCAAACGTAAAAATCCGATTGGATATGATAAAAACAAACGACGAAACCTTCATTAGTACAGAGATATAGATCCGTAACTTCATTTCGCCATTGAAGTGGGGAAGATCGACATGTAGCGGGTCTATGACAATCCAGTTCAGTGAATTAATTGGAATTAAGCTCAATATAACATACTAACCGCTTTGACAAAAAGTATGGATTTATCATTGTGGATCTAAAGATCAAACGCGTTTGATCATTGATATACAAGCTGTTGGCTATGCTTAACGTGCCTGATTTACAAGTAAGTTATTATATAAAAATATAAGTTTTAGTTAAAAAACAGAAATTAATGATAAATATTTGTCATTGAAAACAAGATCTATGACTATTTATATTTTTGTTTATCTATTGTTTATTTTTCCTTTAGTTTTGTTTAATCATTTTTGTTGTTTATTACTGTTTGTTTTTGTCTTTATTGATAATTATTTTATTTAGTTGATCTTCATGTTGGAAGAAAAGAGCTTAAGATCCCATAAATTGGTTTAACACAACCACAATTTGTGTGTCTGTCCTCTGATTTGAGGTGGGAGGTGATTGTTCGTTTCTTTCTTTGAATTTTTGAGTTTGTTGACCTTGGCTGTTTAAACTTTGTTTCGATATATTTATTTATATTACAATGATAATTTGACAATTTTGTTTTATACTTGCGTTCTTATCGTTATATCTATTGGAATATTAAAGGAATATTCTGACGGATAAAGTTGATATGGAGAGCATTTTGGTGTTTTATGAGTTGAAGAGAAACTGTGTCGTGTTTATCTTAATTATTTATTTTTGTCTGTCTGTTGGATATACAGCTATCAAATGAGGAGTGTTGAGATATCGTTAATTGGTTTAACACCACCACAATGGTATATATGTTCTAAGAAAGTATCTTGATGTCAATTATATTATATTATTGTCTGTCCCTTGTGTTGTGATGTTTGTGACAAACTATAGGAGAATGGTAGTGTAATTCTGTTTACTGAGATTGTAATATAATTACGACTTCTGTTAATGTGATAATAATACATTAATTATTTTTTTCTCTATATGTTTGCTCATTGTTTCTCTAAACCTTCAAAACAGCTTTGTTCAATATTTTTTTTAATTTCCGTTTTATCATCTTATTAAATTTCTTCAATTCTCCTCTACGTTGTTTTTTTTTTTTTTTTTTTTTTTCCTACACATTTTATTTGTCCGTAATCTGTAATGTATTAATTGTTTGTTCTGTCGCGGTCAGTAATTGTGATGATATCATACTTGAACGATAATTCATCGCTAAAAAAGCAGTAATTCATAGTTTATCTTGGTCTATCTATGATTTGTCTTTGCTGTCGGTTCCAATGTATTTTGGTGTTATTGTTAGGCGAAGGGATTTGTTTATAGTTTGGTCGCTTTAGACATTTTAAAATATTAAAAGCGCAAAATGTAATCAAATTTAAAATTAATATGCATTCGAATGCATAATATGAAACATAATCATCTTTTTTTTTACTTACGAATAAGGGTAAAAACAAAATTACCGAACTCCGAACAATCTTACAAAGGGACAGTCAAAACTCATAAGTATATAAACAGACAAAATCAGTCAACAACCGGAAAACTGTGAAAACCGTAATGACCCTGACATGGTAGCTTAAGCATTGATTGACATGATGTTTTTGTTTATGCCCTTGTTACTTATGACAAACTGTTGTTATGTTTACCCATACTACTTGAAGAAAAGCTTGTAGATATCAAAGGGATAATCAGAAATGGTAACTCAAAGAAGGACAGATAATGCAATGGCCAATAAGAAAATGTCAAAAGGACAAACAATAATCTACAAAAAATTACACAGAAAACAAAATATCGAGCCACACGAGCTCACTACAATATGAGCGAAGAAAAGTCATTTAATGGTTTATTTAATATGTCTATTGACAAATGTTGATTATATATGATAATTAGCAACTCCATTCTAATACAGTATTCTCCCTGACATTATCAATATTTCAAAAGACATTTTGTTTTGTAGATTAGTGGGGTTCATGTTGCTCAATCGTTAGTGTTGCCTGTAGTGTCTTTGTTTGTCCTTTTTCTTTTGGTCATTGTGCTGTCTGTCCTTCTTCGATTTACGGCTTAACGACTTCATGTTTTCCCTGTGGTATCCTCAAAATGTTCTTGTAACAAAGGTTTATCCCAATCACATAACGAACGGTTTAAGCTGCTTCTTTTATTGAACAACCAGTCCCACGATACCATATTTTATTACCAATTACCATCTAATAAAAAATAAATTTTAGCAACATACACATTTTATTTCTATTATTTATGAGAATTTCGCATGTCTAAAATAACCAATGAGTACTAATTAAACAAGTCTAGATTTATAACAAAATATCGGATTGTGAATATAAACAAATTAATTGTTGTGGGAAAGGTAAATATTGGAAAAGGGAGAAGGTATTAATTGCCTGAATATTTGTTTTTTGGTTTTTTTTGTTTTATTTCTTTGTTTGTTTGTTTGGCTTTCTTTTTTTTCCCTTTATTTGTTTTTTGTTATTTATGTTTACTCTATATATACAAAAAATATATTTTGCAAAAACATACTTAGCAAAGCTCAATTGTAGAAAAATGTATAGTGATTTAGATTGTTGGGGATTAATAATTAAATTGTATAATCTGTTTTCAATAATCAAGACAGCTATAGCTCTGTGTTTTCTATTGGTCGTACTGATTATCATAATGTAGATAGATCTGCTTACAGTATAAGTATTACTATAACGAACAAACCATCAGGTTCTGTAGCCTTTTAATATAATAACATGTTTATTTTCAGTTATCTGTAAAATAAGACTTAAAAAAAGACAGAGGCACTTTCTGAAAAAAAACTATTTTTGTGATTTCGAATTGAGGTTTTACAAATATATAATTGATTAGCAAAATGATTTACAATGTGATCACTGGATAAACGTTTTGGATCGTAAATACACACGCAGGTGAATGTCTTAATTATCAAAATTCAGGTAAGCAACTGATTAGTATTGCAGTTTAGTCATTGTCAATATTTAAAATAATGTTGAAAATAATATAACTGAAATATTGTTGAAAGTGGCGCTAAACACCATAACCCTAATCTTACAATGTACCACCTGAAGACAGCATTTATAATATAATACCAGAATGTTCATGTATATCATAATTCTAACTAATTCGGGAGGGGGAGGTGGGGCAGTGGATTTCTTCAGCCGGTTTAGTGTCATCGTATATATATGTCAGTCGTTTGTGTCTATGATTTAGTTTCCTACTAATTTCTGTCTGTCAGTTTTATTTGTATTTTGAAATTGATGGCTAGTCGGGAGAAAAGAGTGGTTCGTAGTATTGTGCTAAGCGGATTGTCGACAATCACAGTTATTGTTTTTCTTCTTCAATACAGAATTGACATATTGCATTAACTTGATGGTCTTCTGTCATATTATGATATGAAGAACAAGTTTTGTTAATATACGAATATGGTGGCGCTGAGTCAGATGTAGAAAAAAACTAAAATTGAATGTACAAGGTGATAATTGTGCTATATCATTTTTTCTATATGAATTGATCAAGATCCCAAATACTTTCGCTGAAAGAACAGTTTGAAGATATTAACGGGATAATTAGAAGCCTTAAATCGAAGAGGGCAGATTGTGAATCATTTCTACATTTGTCCTAGTTGTTGTATTACAACTGCTTTAGAATTGTTCGAAGATACCAGAGGAGTAATCGGAAGCCGTACATAGAAGACCAAACAACACAATGGCCACAAGATACCAAAGGGGTAATCGGAAGCCGTAAATAGAGGAACAGACAACACAATGGCCACAAGATACCAATGGCATAATCAGAAGCCGTAAATAGAAGAACAGACAACACAATGGCCACACTATATCAAAGGAGTAAGCAGAAGCCGTAAATAGAAGAACAGACAACACAATGGCCACAAGATACCAAAGGAGTAATCAGAAGCCGTAAATTGAAGACCAAACAACACAATAGCCACAAGCTACTAAAGGAGTAATCAGAAGCCGTAAATAGGAGAACATACAACACAATGGCCACAAGATACCAAAGGAGTAATCGGAAGCCGTAAATAGAAGAACAAACAACACAATGGCCACAAGATACCAAGGGAGTAATCAGAAGCCGTAAATAGAAGAACAGACTCCACAATGGTCACATAATACCAAAGGAGTAATCAGAAGCCGTAAATTGAAGACCAAACAACACAATGGCCATAAGATACCAAAGGAGTAATCAGAAGCCGTAAATAGAAGAACAGACATCACAATAGAACAGACACCACAATGGCCACAAGATACCAAAGGTGTAATCAGAAGCCGTAAATGGAAGACCAAACAACACAATGGCCACAATATACCAACGGAGTAATCAGAAGCCGTAAATAGAAGAACATACAAAACAATGGGCACAATATACCAAAGGGGTAATCAGAAACCGTAAATAGAAGAACAGACAACACCCTGGCCACAAGATACCAAAGGAGTAATCAGAAGCCGTAAATAGAAGAACAGACAACACAATGGCCACAAGATACCAAAGGAGTAATCAGAAACCGTAAATTGAAGACCAAACAACACAATGGCCACAAGATACCAAAGGGGTATTCAGAAGCATTAAATTGAAGACCAAACAACACAAAAATAACTACAAATGTATATAAATTTTTGTGTATATTGATTTTGAAGTCACTGTTGGTTGTGAACAATACCTCCATACATAATTTTCTGTTTTACTGCTAGAATCATGAATTTCACGTGATCCAAAGGCCTAATAGGACACATAGTTTCATAGTGTTTTCAGTGTCCGATTTCTAATTTACTTGGATGCTTTGTGGGCGTCATCGATTAATAGTTGGATTTATATCTGTCTATGCAATTAATGCCTATCATCACGTGAATTTCTAACACAACGTTATCGCCCCTTACACTATGTCATTAACCTCTGTCAATGCCTTCAATGTAATTATTTATTTTTGTGCAAGAACGGAATTAATCGGTATGGATATGAATTTACATTATCCGCATGCTATTTCGTTCCGATTGTGGGATTGTTCAGAATACCATAAATTGTATTATGCACTGTAACGCCATAATTCGCAACAATTATGGAAATCCGTCATGCTTAGTGCAATATAAACACCCTTAATCAATAAACAGTCATGACCAATAAACACTTCTCACCAATAAACATCTACAACAATCAAATAACTCCACCAAGCATAGGTTTATCTAATTATGGAGTTGACCACAGCAAATAATGCACCATAGTGTGCGACATAGTGTGCCTAAAATATATGTAAAAACTGCATTCCCTAGGTTTATATCAATCTTGATATCAAAGATATAAAATAAAAAACATTTAAGACCATCTCAATAAAAAAGCTCGTTTTTCTCCTTTTCTTTTTAAAATGTATAGTCCGGTCTTATACTACCGCGGGTTCTATGGTACCATGTATTCACGTGTTATTACAGCCAAATTTCGCCTATATTGTTTTCATTTAACTACCACGATTCCATAACACATCATGCTAAGTACATTGAAACCACAATTTTTTTCATTCGGGCTTCTTTAGATATTATTGACTTGTTTGTCTATTTAGATTATATAATGCTGATCAACATTGCAAGAAGTTTCTTTCTGTCGCTTAAGTCTAACGTCAGGTGTTCAATAATATAAATTAACATGTAGATCAACCCTCTGATCTTTGTGACTTTTGTTTTAAATACTAGTATTGAATACTGAGTGTCTTGCTCTGCTATAATTGTGTTCATTGTGTCACAAATTACAGACCTAATGTGACAAAATGCCAATTTGAAGTTTGGAGTTGCATAAGTAATTGCATTTGACATAATTTAGTTAAGTAATAATTACATTCTATACCGTTGCAAAAAGCGACGGAATGATTTTTAATGAAAAGGACTGTACAAGGTCGTTTAAACAAAGATATTTTGAATAAACGTTAGATAAAACCGAATCTGCAATCAAAAAGGCCAATCCAGAGAAACTGGCAGCATAGGATACACAAGACGACGAAAAACAAAACCAAAGCACAACACAATATGTGTTGGCCACCACTATGCCCAAGCAAACACAAATAACGTAAATAGGACAGAAGCGCTCCTACAAACAACTGGGGGTAACGACGAACCGAAAGTAGTTTGCTCACCTTAAAATATATTGAACATGCTTTCAGAATAACATTCATCAGATACGTTCATAGTCGACAGATAGGCAAAAGAAATAATTTTAAAGTTTTGGAAGCTAGTACACCAATGCAGTACACGATTTTCTTGTTCTGATCACTAATTTTTGTATCTATGAGCTGTATTTATGTCCGTATTGCTATATCGCGTTAGTGCCTTGCCGTGATAATATTGAAGCGTGTGCTCGAATACAAGATTTAAGGTTTTGAGTCTTTGCTGACGAAACAAGACATATAGAATAAAAAACGAATATTGTAGTTGAATTTACTACTATGTAATCAGTGCATATCACCTCTAAAGTTATGAGTCCGAATCCCTCTCATGACCAGGTGGACTCGATACAACATTATGTGATAAAGTTTGCCAGTGACGTAAGCCAGGTCGATGGTTTTCTCCGGGTACTGCGGTTTCCCCAATCAATAAAACTGACCGCCACGATATAATTGAAATATTGTTGAAAGTGGTGTTAAGCATCACAATCATAATCCTTTTATTCTGCATAAACATCCTTAATCAATAAACAGTCATGACCAATAAACACTTCTCACCAATAAACATCTACAACAGTCAAAAAACTCCACCAAACATAGGTTTATCTAATTATGGAGTTGACCACAGCAAATAATGCAACATGGTATGCCACATAGTGTGCCTCGAATATATGCAAAAACTTCATTACCTAGGTTTATGCCAATCTTGATATCAAAGATATTAAAAAAACATCTACGACCATCTCAATAAAATGCTTGTTTTTCTCTTTTTCTTTTTAAAATGTATAGTCCGGTCGTATGCTACCGCGAGTTATATGGTACCATGTATTCACGTGTTATTGCAGCCAAATTTCGCCTATATTGTTTTCATTTAACTACCACGATTCCATAACACATCATGCTAAGTACATTGAAACCACAATTATTTCATTCGGGCTTCTTTAGATATTATTGACTTTTTTGTCTATTTAGATTATATAATGCTGATCAACATTGCAAGAAGTTTCTTTCTGTCGCTTAAGTCTAACGTCAGATGTTCAATAATATAAATTAACGTGTAGATCAACAACCTGATCTTTGTGACTTTTATTTTAAATACTAGTATTGAATACAGAGTGTCTTGTTCTGTTATAATTGTGTTTATTGTGTCACAAATTATAGACCTAATGTGACAAAATGTCAGTTTGGAGTTGCATAGGTAATTGCATTTGACATAATTTAGTTAAGTAATAATTACATTCTATACATTTGCAAAAAGCGACGGAATCATTTTTAATGAAAAGGACTGCAGAAGGTCGTTTAAGAACAGATATTTTAAATAAACGCTAGGGGAAACCGAATGGGCAATCAAAAAGGACAATTCAGAGAAACTGGCAGCATAGGGTACACAAGACAACGAAATACAAAACAAAAACACAACACAATATGTGTTGGCCACCACTATGCCCAAACAAACACAAATAACGTAAATAGGACAGTAACGCTCCTACAAACAACTGGAGGTAACGACAAACCGAAAATAGTTTGTTCACCTTAAAATATATCGAACATGCTTTCAGAATAACATTCATCAGATACGTTCATAGTCGACAGATAGGCAAAAGAAATAATTTTAAAGTTTTGGAAGCTAGTACACCAATGCAGTATACGACTTTCTTGTTCTGATCACTATTTGTTGTATCTATGAGCTGTATTTATGTCTGTATTGCTATATCGCGTTAGTGCCTTGCCGTGATAATATTGAAGCCGTGTGCTCGAATACAAGATTTAAGGTTTTGAGTCTTGCTGACGAAACAAGACATATAAAATAAAAAACGAATATTGTAGTTGAATTTACTACTATGTAATCAGTGCATATCACCACTAAAGTTATGTGTTCGAATACCTCTCATGACGAGGTGTACTCGATACAACATTATGTGATAAAGTTTGCCAGTGACGTAAGCCAGGTCGATGGTTTTCTCCGGGTACTCCGGTTTCCCCAATCAATAAAACTGACCGCCACGATATAATTGAAATATTGTTGAAAGTGGCGTTAAACACCACAACCCTACCCCTTTTATTCTTCATAATTTTTCGTAATACATTTAGTTTCGATTAGGGTTATGGTGTTTAATGCCACTTTCAACAATGGTTCAGCTATATCGTAGCTGTAGTTTCGAGTAGATTTTCGTTTCTACATACATATCTGAATTATGAATTTTGAAAATCCTCACGAAAGGTAGTAAGCGAAACCTGCTCATGGCTTCATGCTTATTCACTATTCATGTTTTTTGTTCGATGTTATTGTGATCAATACAATATATTTCGGTCTTTCTCTTAATACTATTGTTGACGGTTCATAAAAGTAGGTAGAATCGTATCTGATTGGATATATATATATATATATATATATATACGTCTGAAAATTAAACCAAACAGTGTTAGAATTAGATTTTAGAGCTGTCAAATTTTTGTTCTTCCCTCGACGGGATTTGAACCCACACCATTGTTACACTGCAGCACCATTCGCTTAGCCTTACGTCCAGCGCCCTAGACCACTCGACTACATCCACTACATATATATATATCATAATGTCTCAAATGAGATCATTCGATGAATGACTATGATAATTCTAAGACCGCTTATTATCGATAATAAGTTTTCTTAAGTTTTGCTGGCAAGAACAAATGGTAGGAAATCATGCAAACATAGGTATACTTGGTTGAACCTTTCTTTCCATTGACATCAATAAAATGAAAAAGAAGAAAACATACCACACTCTCGAAACAGAATAATCGTAGAAACATGGACAAAAGTGATACCCCTAGCACACATATACATGACCCCTAGCACACATATACATGACCCCTAACACACATATAGATAACCCCTAGCACACATATGCATAACCAATTCACTTTTCTGCCTTGGTACGTACACTTCAATACAAAGTTACGGAGTCAAACTAGTCCTATGGACCCAAGGTTCCCCTCGCAGATAAATGATGCGGCCATGCAGCTGAGTAAGATGCCAACCCGCAGTGCATATTCTACGAATGACAATTTCATCAATATTCATGCGATAACCCATTTGTTGTCAAAATGATAAAAATGTTACGTTTATATGTGATTATTGGAATTAAATACCCTTTAATATATTACCGTTTTAATATTTAGTTACTAGTCACTTTTATTATTCATAGTACGATTTTCAGTTAGTCACACTTTGCACAGTAGTCGTAGGGCCCGGGTGGCTCAATGAGCTAGGTAGTTGAATTACATAGCAACTCATACAAGCCGATCACCAATACGGCGTGGAATATAGTACAAAAAAGGTGCCCTCGCCTCGCAGCCGCAAGTGATAAATTTTACCAGTTGCCTGCCCATGGTCGGTGGTTCTCTCCGGGTACTCCGGCTTCTTCCACCACTAAAACTGGTCGCCATGATATAGTGTTTTTCTTCATATTGTGTACCCTATGTTGCAAGTTTCCCTGGATTGTCCATTTTTGATTCCCCTTCGGTATTTTCTAACGTTTATTTACTTGTACAAATAATTGCGAAAGGATATTTATTTCCGAATGACATTCTTTTCTTTGATTAAAGCCGGGGAGTAAGTGTTTCTTATCATAAAGGTCGATCCTGACCCTTTGCTATCACACAATAAAACTGTTTTTCTGATGCCAGATTGTTTATGAAATATAATAATTCAATTTGGTTCGATTTGATATCTTCCGCAGTTATCTATAACTATGCTATTCTTTAATAAGAAATCGTTCATGCGTATACATGCCAGTCGGTGATTATTTTTGTTAGATAACAATTTTCCATTAAAATAAATCCCAATTTTGCTTTTATAGATATGTAGGGATTTATTTCTGATACGAAGTGTCTGGTAACCAATATCAGCAATAAAAAAAAATATATATATAATTACGGTTGTTGCACCAATTTTCGTCCGTATCAATTTTCGTGGATTTGTAGAAAATTTACATGTTCATCGACACTGAATTTCCAATCTGATTAAAAAAGAACACCTCTTGCTGCTTGCTTTCTGGTGTGTTACTGATGTGACCTTTTCAACTAATTGGATTGCACATGGCAAACAACACTATTTAATTTTAAATCATTACTCTTTCAAAGTTTCCTACGCCCCATATTTGATTTGATTGATTTTGACCTATTCTTTGTATGCCCTTTGGTTTTTATTGCTCCCGCGAATCTTTGCATTATTTGGATGTCTAATCTTTCGACTTTGAAGGTACCTGTTGAAGAAGATTCCAGAAACGAGTCATATGCACTAAATTTGATATCTACGTTTTTATTCATTGGAGATAATGTCATGACATAGTCACTCGCGTATGACCCGTATTAATGGGTTTTTTTCAGGTTTTACAGGCCGCGACATATCCATAAAGGACCCGGGTGGCTCAATGAGTTAGATAATTGGATTATCTAACAACTCATACAAGCCTATCACCAATACGGCGTAGGTTCGCGCCCGACTTTGTAAATTACAAAAAGGGTGCACTTGACTCGCAGCCACAAGTGATAAAGTTTTCCAGTTACTTGTCCATGGGTGGCGGTTCTCTCCAGGTAATCCGGCTTCTTTCACAACTAAAACTGGTCGCCATGATATAGCTGAAATATTGCTGAAAGTCGCGTTAAGCACCAAAAATCAAATCAAATCAATCATATCAATAAAGGTAGACAAATGAGAAATGTGATATCAATCAGATTGTCTTGTATATATATATTATCTTCTACTTAACTGGTGGTTGATCCCATCGCCATTCGTTAATAGGAGTAATATTATACAAAGCAAGTTATGTGTCTCGCAGATTATATATATTATTCATACTATAGCGTTCTTTATATTAAGGCTGTTCGGTTATATATGTGGGTTGGCATCTTACTCACATGTGGACATAAATGTTAGAGAAAACCGAAGGGCAATCAAGAAATCACAATCCAGAGAAACTGTCTACATTGGGTACAGAAAACACAGGATGAAGACAAACAAACCAAAAGCACAAACACAACACAGAAAACCAAACAGATGGGCAACAAGGTCCGAAGCAAAAACAGGAGGTAAATCCAAGCTCCAACGAAAACAATTGCTCCACCGCATCATGTCACTAATAGGGAGGGGAGGGGGGCTTCTTTCCATATAAATATATTAACCCCACCATATTTATTGAAGTACCTGTATCGAGTAATGAAAGTGAGTGATCATGAAAATGTGTGTGTGTGCAAGAGATGTCTCTGTTTCTCAATTCTACGATTTTTCTATTTGATTTTGAATTTTTACGGACAGTTTTTCTCTTCATGTTGTTCCTATATTTTGTGGATTAGCTATTTTACCTTTTTCTTTCCATAATACTTGTATATGTCATGGGTCACAGTATTTGGTGATTCAGTGATACCCCAAACAAAAATACTATCCAATAATGTGAAATTATTATTCATCATGGCGTTCTAATTTTCGTTGATTTCGTTTTCCACTTAAACCACGAAAATAAAAATCCAACGAAATACAATTTTCCGATATTTTGTTGCCTGTTATATTTGTAACCACGAATTCAAGAACCCATGGATCAATGCATGCATTTTCTAGAAACCACGACAATTGGTACCAACAAATAATACTACTTTCACAGTGTATAATGAATTATCTGTAATATGTAACTGTTGTTTACTTCTTTATTTTAATTGTGCATTGTGAAAAGATAGACATGTTTAATAAGGAGTTTTGTGTTGTTGTGATGCGAAGTAAGTGATTCCAGTTCGAAAATAACCTATTTTATTTATTTTTATGCAACCTTAACACAATAACAAAACTATCAAAATCCCCGCCTAAGGATGTGAGTGTTAATCTCAAGAGTAATTTACTCAAATGGCGTTGCAGAAATACATATAAGTAATGTTTTGATCCAATTAGCCGTTTATCTCCTATTAAGTTAATGGAATAAGAGTCTATCGGGAAGGAAATATTCGAGCCCACACACACAAAAAGACATCCAAGCCATTTAAGCATAAAAGGTTCGTCCATGTAGTTGTATACTGGTAATACATTTACAAAGATTGGAACTGTTTGTTGTCTCTTACACATAGGATATGCCAAATTATACATATTAAACCATATACCTATTACAATTTTGGTTTTGCTTTGATCTTTACAATCCATATTACAATACCCCGCTTAATTCTTCAGTCATACATTCAATTGTTATTACCAATGCATTCCGGTACTGTTTATGTTCTTCGTGGTAATACAATGACTTTTAACAGTACAAACATATCAGAATCCAGGTAAACAAATTAAACCTGGGAAATATGTAGACACCAATGATAATTATTTCATGACTTCAGATAATGTCTTTTCTGATTGGCTGAGGTCCCTAGTTACGTTCTTTGATAAATCGTTATATTCAACGGGCAAAAAGTCACGAGAGGTGAACATAACATTCCAACGCTTCTCACCTTAAAATAGAAATGGTGCTTCCCAAATATCTTAAAAGTAGTAGCCAATCATCATCGGGTTAAGTTTTGTCATAGACTAATCAGATGCGTTCTTACTAATTACCTTCGGTATACAAATAAATTAATAATGGCAGACGTTGGGCAGACATGGGTGTCTGGGGAACAAAGTCGGCGCTGTTTGGTGTTAATTCAAATTTGATTTAATGTCATATAATAAAACAGTTAATGACTTTCAATTTCGGTGAATACAAGGATTGATCAACCCATGAAGCATGATATTCACTTCGGATGCCTCGGTGAATATCATCTTCCAAGGGTTGATCAATCCTTGTATTCACTTGGGTGTTATCGTAATAATTATGGATGGCATAATTCACCTCATAGAAAGTCATCAATTATATAATGTAAAATGACAAATAGTCGGACCATACGAGTTCCGACAAACAGGAGGTGACACCAGATGTGAATGTGTGCTTTATTATATCTTCCCTGACTTGGACTTTTTGTATTTCATCCATGAATTAACACAAAATTCAGTATTTGTCTTCTAATTGCTCTTTAAAGGTAATATGTGCAATTTGTACGTGGGAAACCATCAGCGTTGACATTAAGGTTCTCTTTCATTGTTTAATAAAAAAAAAATGTCACTTGGGTGTTACCGTAATAATTAAGGATGGTATAATCCATTTCGTCTATGAATTAACACAAGCATAATAATTGTCATTCAATTGTTATTTAAAAGTATTTACGTTAGACATTATTTGAAATTCGAAGCGTCCATAATTTCTACGTGGGAAGCCATCAACATTGACATTTACGGTTCTCTTTTATTGTTTAATAAATAATGTCACTTGGGTGTTACCGTAATAATCATGGATGGCATTTCTTTTCGTCCTCTCAGTATTATGAACTATATCTACTAATTAAAGCTATTTTATCGCAATACACTCGATTTTGTTCCTTTTTTGTGTGTGTTCCTCTTGCGTAAGAAGATGTATATATCTATTTTATCATTGCACAATTCATGACTCCTTTCATTTTGGGATATATTATCGTGATCTATTTCTATTAAATAAATTTCATTAATGGACAGAAGCGACAATCCGCAGCGGGAAAAATTGTAACGAAGAACAATGTAATTAACTATTATATTTTTTTAACTTGTCAGGATACAGGTGACTTATTGATACAGTTATACAAATTCGGATATAAGTTCCGAAACTTCCCGGTATTAAATATAGGCGTTGTTACATTATAGTATTTCTGAGAAAAAAAATCATATTTCCTGTTCCTATCCATGACATGACATTTACAACAGATATAAGGCAACGACCGCTCATACGATTTTTTTTTACCAGCACTCGAAAAACTATCAATCATGACGTACTATGCAATAAACAAAGTGTTATTATATAATTAATAGCTATAATTATGGATTTCACATCAAGACTTTGCAAATATGTCTATAATATTTTTCCGAAGAAGATAGCCATACACGTCATATTTGATTATATACGGACCACCATCATAGATATTGCGATTAATTTCTGGTGTTATCACTGAGGTTCCTAAATAGCGTAATTTATTATAGCTATGTGTCAGTGTCCCTCAGAAATTGATAATCTTAGCCGACTTTTGATATTCTGTTCAGGCTTTTGCAGAGAAAATGAAAAATCGGAGCTGAATGGTGAACTAAGTTGATATCTTTCTGTTTAACAAAAAGGTGTTATTCAAAATGTTTGTTTTACGATTTCATTTAATACTTTGTATTTATCAATAATTTAATTTGATGTAAATACTGCAATCTGATTGGCTGCTCCGTCTGGATCAACATTGGTCATACTTGATAACCTGTGTTGGTACTGTGACGTCGCCAATATATTCATTCGCCAACGACAAATCAAATAGTCCCATGAAATAAACCAGACTCAAGCTAGCGACCAATTTCTAGCGACCAATAAGGAGCTATGTCTCAAATCCCACAAAATAAATAAGAGCAATGTACTTTAAAAGATTTCTACACATTTGACATTTGACACACTACTTTGGAAATAAGGTGCAGAATCTCACACAGACACTCATGTGAGTTAAAGACAATACATTGTATCTTCTATTTCCCATGTTCACCCGAACATAAAGTATTTCTTCTCTTTACTGACCTTAATAGCGAAGACACAACTATATTTTGGGATGGCGAGCTCATAAAACAGTCGGTCAACAAAATATAAACCCTGCATGTTCGTGTCACATTTATTTAATAAATAGCATTATTTTGTTTTTTCTATTTATTTTTAAATTGTGTATTTAAAGGTGCAAAAACCACTAATTTAATTCACCAATCAGAGCTTAAAACATATAAAAAGTATTCCCTTTTAAAGAAAAACGTTCCTTTCACTTTGTTGTATTGTGAATAATACTGATTGGTAGGGAATAATTAAAATTGATAATCAAAGTTAAATATATAAGGATTATATTGAGCCCAAATTGGTTGCATTTAGTTGTATTTGAATCCTTTAAGGAGGTCTTGATGCATGACCTATTAACACTGAAATTCCGGGAATGACGTTGCTATTTTTAGAGCACTGAATGTCCCAGAGCATGGCATTTCGCTGCAAGACTTTAACATCAAGTCATTTAAGGCCCTGGCAATACCTTTGATCTAAACCCGAAGTGGGAAAGAACTTTGCCGTCCTTCGGCAATATTTCATGGGATATTTATAGGGTCGCCCACCCAATCCAAATATCAAAGTTGATATTTGACACCCTGCTGTGGGAATGAGGTTTCAGATTCCCACTCAGGCACTTAAGTTAGTTAAAGGTCCGGGCAATACCTTTGACTTTAACCCCAAATGGGAAAGAACCTTGCGGTCGTTTGGCAATTTTTCATGGGATATTTATACCCCCCCCCCAATCCAAATATCAAAGCTGATATTTAACACCCTGAGGGCTTGAGGTGGAGAATCCCACCCAGAAACTCAAGTCAGATAAAGGCCCGGCCAATACCTTTGACGTAAACCCCAAGTGGGAAAGAACTTTGCCGTCGTTCGGCAATTTTTCATGGGATATTTATACCCCACCCCAAACCCAAATATCAAAGTTGATATTTGACACCTTGCTGTGGGCATGATGTGCAGAATCCCACCCAGGCACTTATGTCAGTTAAAGACCCGGGCAATACCTTTGATCTCAGCTCCAAGTGGGAAAGAATTTTGCCGTCCTTCGGCAATTTTTCATTGGATATGCATAGGGTCCCCACCCACCCCCAATGCAGATATCAAAGTTGATATGTAACACCCTGCTGTGGGCTTGAGGTGCAGAATCCCACCCAGGCACATAAGTGGTTTAAAGGCCCGGGCAATACCTTTGAATTAAACCTCAAGTGAGAAAGAACTTTGCCGTCCTTCAGCAATTTTTCGTGGGATATTTATGCCCACCCCCCAAATCCAAATATCAAAGTTGATATTTGACACCCTGCCGGCTAGAGGTACAGAATCCCACCCAGGCACTTAAGTCAGTTAAAGGCCCGGGCAATACCTTTGATTTAAACTCCAAGTGGGAAAGAATTTATCCATCCTTTGGCAATTTTTCGTGGGATATTCATAGCCCCCGCCCAAATCCAAATATCAGAGTCGATATTTGACACCCTGCTGTGGGATTGAGGCGCAGAGTCCCACTCATGCACTTACGTTAGTTAAAGGCCCGAGCAATGCCTTTGATTTAACCCCCAAGTGGGAAAGAACTTTGCCGTCCTTCGGCAATTTTCCATGGGATATTGAAAGGGTCCACCCCATCTAAATATCAAAGTTGATATTTGACACCCTGCTGTCGGCTTGAGGTGCAGGATCCCACCCAGGCACTTAAGTCATTTAAAGGCCCGGGCAATACCTTTCAATTAAACCTCAAGTGGGAAAGAACTTTGCCGTCGTTCGGCAATTGTTCATGGGATATGTATAGGGTCCCCCCAAATCGAAATATCTAAGTTGACATTTGACACCCTGCTGTGGGCTTGAGGTGCAGAATCCCATGAAATATCCCATGAAAAATTGCCAAAGGACCGCAAAGTTCTTTCCCACTTGGGATTTAATTCAAAGGTATTGCCCCGGTCTTTAACTGACTTAAGTGCCTGGGTGGGATTCTGCACCTCAAGCCTACAGCAGGGTGTCAAATATCAGCTTTGATATTTGGATATGGGTTGGGGGGAGGCTATAAATATCCCATGAAAAATTGCCAAACGACGGCAAAGTTCTTTCCCATTTGGGGTTAAAGTCAAAGGTATTGCCCGGGCCTTTAACTAACTTAAGTGCCTGAGGGGAAATTTGCACCTCATTCCCACAGCAGGGTGTCAAATATCAACTTTGATATTTGGATTGAGTGGGGGACCCTATAAATATCCCATGAAATATTGCCGAAGGACGGCAAAGTTCTTTCCCACTTGGGATTGCAATCAAAGGTATTGCCAGGGCCTTAAATGACTTGATGTTAAAGTCTTGCAGCGAAATGCCAGGCTCATGGGGCATTCAGTGCTCTAAAAATAGCAACGTCATTCCCGGAATTTCAGTGTTAATAAGTCATGCATCAAGACCTCCTTAAATGATTCAAATACAACTAAATGCAACCAATTTGGGCTCAATATAATCCTTATATATTTAACTTTAATTATCAATTTTAATTATTCCCTACCATTCAGTATTATTCACAATACAACAAAGTGAAAGGAACGTTTTTCTTTAAAAGGGACTACTTTTGTATATGTTCTAAGCTCTGATTGGTGAATTAAATTAGTGGTTTTTGCACCTTTAAATACACAATTTAAAAATAAATAGATAAAACAAAATAATATTATTTATTAAAAAAATGTGACACGCACATGCAGGGTTTATATTTTGTCTATTTTTATAAAACGTATTTCTATATTTTTTCTAATGTTCTATATTTACATGTTTGTTTAGATTTATGAGACGTCTTCATGTGAACGGGGAATCTTAGGACTTTATTTTGCTTGACAAAGCGCTGGCAATTCCAAATTATATATATACCGGTTTACATGAAAGTAAATTATTTGTATACGCTGTGTTTATTTAAAGTTGACTGACTGTTTTATAAGCTCGCCATCCCAAAATATATTTGTGTCTTCGTTACTAAACTCAGTAAAGAGAAGAAATATTTTATGTTCGGGTGAACATGGGAAATAGAGGATAAAACGTACTATCTTTTACTCACATGAGTGTCTGTGTGAGATTCTGCACCTTATTTCCACAGTAGTGTGTCAAATGTTGACTTTGTATTGTGGGGGAGGGGGGCCATAAATATTTTCTGTATGCCCAGATGTCGATTCAATGTGTTGAATTACAGAAAAATATTAATAATTGGTCGCTAGAAATCTTTTAAAGTACATTTTGGTCTTATTTATTTTTTGGTTTTGAGACATTTCGAATTATTGGTCGCTAGAAATTGGTCGCTGGCTTGAGCCTGATATGAAATAATCGTAATTAAAATTGATGAATCATTAAATTTTGTGGCAAAGATTAACTTATCAGGAATATGTTCCGTTTTTGAACAGGTTATGCTTGATTAACGATTACGCTTTTCATGAACAGCTTTCCGGTTTATAAAGCGTAAGCTGCTCTAATCCAAATTATATCGTATATATAACCTGTTAAAACATTGAACATATTCCTCAAATAAACTTGACTTATATTTAATAGGGGACAAATATGCATAAATTGAGACCTCCAAATTAATGTAGCATTGTAACACGAATACTCAATTCTATCTCCCTCTTTGACGATAGCAACACATTATTATATTAAAACAAACACAAAAAAACGAAATTAGGGGATTTTCTAAACCAACACTGGAAATATATCTTTAACAATAGTGTTTTTTTTCCTGTACAACTTAACCGAAGAGTATATTAAATATATTATGTAGTCATATGACAGAACATATCATCTTCTATAATCCAAGTAGTTGGATGTATAGCTACATATGCACTCAGTTCCTATCACCACTATTGTTGTGAGTTCGAAATCCTCTTAGGCGAGGTGTACTCGATACAACATTATCTGATAAAGTTGTTCAGTGACTTGTGACAGGTTGCTGGTTTTCTCCTGGTACTCCGGTTTTCACCACCAATAAAACTGACCGCCACGATATAACTGAAGAGTTGTTGAAAGTGACGTTAAACACAATAACCCTAGACCTATAATCCAAATAAAATCGATACCAACTAGATCAAATGAATCCATTGTATCAATTTTAAAAGGCGCTTGAATGAAATATATTGTTGTTGTTTTCCAAAAATAAATCGAGTAGGAGGAAATTAATTCAAATCATTATTCCGTTTCCCCTTTCAAGTACACAAAGGCAGTTTTACTTTAATTATATTGTGTTTTATTCATTCATAGTATTAGTATCGTTACGTATGACGCTACACATTAAAACGAAGTCAACGTAGTCGAGATCTGAACGGAATACTTAATAATGACAAAATAGAGATACCGGAAATGATATTAAGCAATACCTTTTCGTTCTATGTCGGTGTCGTCAACGCTTTCTATTCTATTTTACGACACACAATAATATCTGTGTTCTATTGTAAGTAAAAGTAGTGCTTTAAGATCTAGAACATTATCAGAAATATAGGCAGGCATCTGTATTAGAGTATTTGTTGGAGTTCCTATATTGTCCATCAATTTTTACATTTTCCTTTTTCTTGGCCTTATTCTATTTCATTCGAATTATTCTGATGTTGATGAGGTATTCTCCGTTTCTGAGTTCAAATACTATGTCTTACCATGATTTATGGTAACAATTAACATACCTCATGCGAAGTTAATGAGTTATAAGATTTGAAATGGTATCAAGAATGGAAATGTAGATATATAATTTATTAAACACGAGCCGTTTCTGGAATAACCTTCATCAGGTACGCTCAAGGTCAACAGCAAGGAAACCAAAGAGTTTTACCCAGAATCGACAGAGGGTACATATCCATATGGAGATGAAAAAACTTTATTTTTAATAATTATAATTACACAATTTAGGCACCATAAATTTCAATAGAAAATATATCTTATATAGGATGTCAGTGTCGAAATACTAGCTATTGAATAAATGACACACTCTGGGACTGATTGTCAAGCAGCACAGGCATCGATCTAGTGATAGTAGCAAAAACATAGATATCAAATTTAGTGTGCATCTTCCACTAAAATAGTCATCTTTGAAATATTTGTTTTTCCTTTTTCTGTGGGCCACTGTATTGTCTGCTCTTCTTCAACTTGCCATTTCAGATTACCCCTTTAGTATCTGCAAAACTTTCTGACATACAAACTACAAATAGGATTGTATAACCCAGCGTCTGCAAAGTTTTGGAATTTTCAATGAGTGAGTTATTGATTGCTGTTTAACACCCACCAGCCCAGCAATATTCCAGCTGTATCATGGTGAGAACAAGATAATGTTCAATGATATGGTGATGAGGTTATAATTATAAGCAATCACTTAAATCTATATATTTTAAAATACATCTTATTTTAGTTTTAGGCACTAAGCTATCTCCCCCATTTATCATAATCGACATCTTACTACTGTGTCATTTATGTACTTTCTGGATTCCTGATGTCTATCTTGTCTATATACATGTATTAAAATCTTTAGGAAAATATTCCCATGTTATTGATGTCTCATATATCTTGATGATATTGCGTAATAGTTGATTATATATCTTCTGATGCTTAGCTCAGTCAAATTCATCAATTAATAACATATTAAAATCACATTATTCTTTGAGTATTTGAAACATGTGGAAAAGGATACTGGCATCTCATACTTTATTAAATCATATCCATAATTACAATATTTGTTTAAAGATATAAGCTCAAGATAGATAAAATTACGTTTACAAACATATTGTAACTATGGATATGATTTCGCATATTATGAGATGAATTATTCTCTGTAGAAGAAAAGTTTGAAGATACCAAAGGGGCAATCAGAATCCGTATATCGAAGAAGAAGAGAAAACACAATGGCCAAAAGAAAAAGTACAAAATGACAAACAACGATCAACAAAACAAACATATAAAACAAAAAATCGAGTAACACGAAGCCCACTAAAACCGAGGGAGAACTCAAGTGCTCCGGAAGGATAAGCAGTTCCTGTAGGGTTCGGTTAGAGCTATGTAGCGCAACTCTCAACAATTGTTTCTTATATCGGTGCACAAACCAAGGTAGCGGAGGACAATAGCCAAAGACATACATCAAACAACTGCCAACTTTATCAGCTGAGCAGCAACTGCTTGTACCCGTCCGAAGTTCAACCCCGGTTTATAGTGGGATTCATGTTGCTAGACCTATAGCTATCTGCGATGTGTGTTTTTGTGTTTGTTTGCTTTACTTGTCTTCGTCTTGTGTGTTGTGCACCCAATGTTGCAAATTTCACTAATTCTCTAAGTGTAAAGTGACCGAATTAACGACAGAATATAATATAAATTTACCTATTGATGGAATATGACTGTAGCATTTTAATTTTCAATCAAATATGTATTTCGTGTTGTGCAACACACAATTGTATGCTCTGTTCTATTCAAAATATGGACAAAGTATGTACCAAGAATACTGTGCATGCATAGAATAAACCATCAAAGCAAAATCGCCATTCACAGAAAGAAATTAAACTACCTAAAAATGAAATTATGGAACGCACTGCATTTCTAACCACAAACACATAAATCAGATAACAATTAAGAACCGGCACCAACGTAATTACAACAGACAATCCATCATCACAGCATCCTTTGAATGTATTGTGTGATATTAATCTATATCAATCTTAACTTGTCCAATGAAAATTTTGTTTTAATTACTCACACATCTGATAGTATGTCACTCGATATATATGTATTGTTGCGTGCACAATTTAAATCAGTCCAACCATTTCCACAAGGAAATAGATATTCATTGAAGTGTACTAATCTCTCATAAAGTTCCTTGATATACGATATTATATTGTGAACATGATACATATAAACTCAGTTCGCTCATGCAATGTACGACATCTTGATTGCAATAACAAAAATTAATAAAACTAAAAAACATTGCTCATAATCGGTGTATGGTAACTGTGGAGGCGATATACTCAATGGGAATCATTTTGATTTAAGATGTTTCAAATTTCCTTGATATACGATATTCTATTGTGAAAATGATACATATAAAGCTCAGTTCAGTCATGCAATGTCTGGAATCGTGATTGCAATAAAGAAAAAATAGAATTGGAAAACAATGATGATAGGCAGAGTATGGTAACTGTGGTTGCGGTAATACCCACTGGGAATAATTTGGATTTAAGATGTATAGGAAAGATGTTTACAAACTTTTAGCTTCCTGATTCTTATCATTGGTAAAAAGGATGTATGTAGCCGAGTGGTGCAGATCGATGTATCATATTGGTAAATACGGATATTGCACCAAATACTCACTTCCATTGCAAATATTGAATACATTTTATCATTGATTTCTGAACACACGCCTAACACAACTGACGCCGTTCCCGTCTCGACATTCATAAAGAGTGTTACGACTTTAAGATGACTACCACGATCGGAGGTTTTACGGGTCGGTTTTCTATATCTGTCCAGCTTTGTATCCCAATTAGCTAGATAATCACGATATAGCAATAACATTGATAAACGAGAAACTATAAACAGCAATAATCAAAATATTCTTGCAGTGCTAACAATAGATACGTACATATATAATTTAGCGCACACGACTCGTATCTGCAAGACACCTTCATCGTGTTTTTTGAGAATATAAGAGCTATGAAATAGAGATCCTGGAAGCAAAGACGTTTGCTGGATTCGTAAATAATTTGAAACATACAAAATATTATTTTGAATAATAAGAAGGAAATCATTTAGAGACCCGAACTCATTTGATCGTTGTGTGTCCAATAATAATTGTGTGTTTGTTCTGTTGATAATATGATCTAATGAAATTTATTGATTAAGTTGTGTAAACACCTTGACATGTAATTAAACACCAATTGTTAAACACGTGTCATTGTAAACTGTGCTACTATTATTTTGTATGGTTAACAGCAAATCCTTATGTTCAATATGTGTTAAATTTAAATGAGGGGGAGTTCCACCTTTTCTTATCTACGTTGTATTACAGTTAATTACAGCATCCATCTGGCACCCCCTTTTCTTGTAAGTAAACAAATAGATATGAACTATGATAAATAACAGCTTGCCTACTTTAGTCATTATAAAGCAATTTCTTCATATCGTAAGACAAATGCAGTGTACCCATTTGTCATGTGGTATTAGAGTTAATAAACTTTCCGGATACAACAGTGCAAACATAAACGGAAAAAAGTTAGGAAGCCACCTACTACCATTAAAACCGTAATATGCTAATATTTGAATGTAATGCTTAGATTGTTTTGACATTAACAGGGGTAATTTGGTAAATACTAAAACATTCCATTTGCTAATAAAATTCAAAAGACAATTAAATGATATTTCTACACCAAGACCACCAGGCCTTATATGCGACTTTTTGAGTCCTCTTTGATAGTCACATAGGACAAATCTGATTGTATATAAAATATGTGTTTTAGATGTATCAATGCTCCTTCTGTTTCTACGATGTCCTATTAAAAATAACAACTATATGGTAGATGTGCAACCGTCATTAAAGTTGTGGATATTTAATTTCTTTTTTGCAAGAATTCTTTTTTCTTTCATACTATTTGATCTCTGACAACATTATGTTTGACATCGATGAACGGTTTTACCAGTAATACATCTATATATTATGCCAAATAAGAAATATAGCCTAGTAAAGAGATTATCTACGAGCACCAAATCAAACAGGATTTAATACTGCATGTTTTATGGATTTAGTAACTATGTCTTACAGATATTGTTTGACACTAATTGTCTTTTTCGGTAAGGGTACCATTGATACCTCTGGAGTTATTTACAAATTCTAAGTTAAAATATATATTGTTGAATAAATGTTTATTATACTAGGTATAGATAGTATCTGCTGGATATATGTAGGCATAGATAATTTTTAGCTTTATTTCTCTGTCCCTCGATGTTTTCATGAATACATATAAATATGTGCTCTTGGGATCAACATCGATGCAACTATTCAATACAGGCAACATAGATCTATTCATTAGATTAATATTGTTAAGATAAGTTGAATAGATATCCAACAAAGCTGGCTATGCCGGGTCACCTGGTTTTGCTTCCCGCTTTTCGTGAGAGTTCTTGTTGTTCTTTCGGTTTGTTTTAGTTTAGCTTCATGAAATAGTACTGTTGTGAATGGTATATAGTCATCTGGTTACTCGAATATATCTTCGTGCTAAGTGTCGTCATCAATATCGCGAACACATGGGTTCAATCCCGGTTCCCGGTGGTATCCGTGCTGTTCTCCTTTTTCTGTCTTGTGAGTTTTGTTTTTATTGTCTTCGCCGTGTGTCTTGTATGCCTAATGTTGCCGATGTCTATGCATTGTCCGTTCTTGGTTGCCTCGTCGGCTTTCTCTGAAGTTTATTTAACTGATTTTACTATGCTTGGTGACCATCACTTTTTAAATATTGGTTCCTTTGGATTCGTCATTGTTACTGTGAATTGGCATATATAACCCGATAAAAAGAACTTATAATAAATATGAAAACCGCGGTTTAAATGTCAACGAACTTCTCGGGATCCGCTACTTCGTAAAAATTGATACCAAGCTAAATAAGTGTAACCAAAGTATATAATTGTGTTTAGAATATTTCGAGAAGTATAATCATGGCGCACGATAAATAGTCATTTATCAACACAGCACTGTTATCCTTTCCGTTTTGATTTTCCAATTATTTCTTAATATGACAAGATGTTCTCCTTGAAATACCGTCATAATGTCATTCTGCCTTTTCTCGTTCAATTGTTATATAATTCATCAATTATTTCAAAAGGATTTTCCCACGCGAACATTAATTTTGAAAGTCCATTTTGAATGAAATATTAACAAGTTCATGTAACGTTATTAGAATTCTATGAAGTATTATTGATGAGAATTATTAAACATGTCATTTCCTAGTAAATGTTAAAGTTGAAGCGAGTATGAGGAGGGTTTTCCATTTCGATATTTTCTGTACATTTAGATACCGCGAAAAAACAATTACGATCGCATTTTTCAATTTATCCCTACCAACTTAGAATGAACTAAGAAAAATATGTAAATCCAATATGCAAAGATGTCATTTGCGACTTGTGACAGGCTATTAACCTACACTACAAGAAAGGTAATATTAAAAATATGTAACATAGTTATGGTTAACTGTTGTTTAACGACTCTTTCAACAATCTCGCAGGTATGTCGATGTATTCGGTTTTAAGGATACAGGTAATGTCATTGGACACATTATCCCCATTATTTGATATCCAGTCGTTGCTCTAAACTCATTAGCATCGAAGCAGCAAGCATTAGCAATCGTAGAGTCTAGTTTGACCCAGTCGTAGATCAAACCTTCGATCTTCACACTCGCGGCAAATAATTTGCCTACCATTCCGAAACACATGAGTTTAGTGGTGTTCATGTTGCTCGACATTTAATTTTCTGTGTAATGTTTTGGAGATAGGTGTTTGACCGTTTGTCCTTTTTATTTTGGCCATTGTATTGTGTGTCCTTCTCCGATTTATGGCTTCTAATTACCCCTTTTGTATCTTCAAACTTTTCGTGACCATTACAGGGACGAGATGGTTGATTAAATGGTACTTTAAATTAAAGTGCATGGCAAGTACAATCAAACTCTTCAAAATATACGTTATCACTTCCTCAATCAAATGCATTACCATCCACAATAACTTAAATGCGTGTTTCATTATTTCAATACCCATAGACAATAAAAGGAATCAGGGATAATTGTAGAACACAATGCAGAGCGGTAATCGTTAACTATATTTGTGTGTGTATTTTCCATAAAGATGACAATAGTATCCCTAGAGATCCAATGTAATGGTATCTATTAAACAAGATAGTATATTGTGTATTGTTAATGCTATTTGTAAACTGTAATTAATCATCTACTTATTAACAAGTGATTTCAACCAACCAATTTACACAATTTGCATCAATCAACTTTTAAAATAAAACAATCAGTCATATTTAGTAATAATGGTGGAAAATCTAAACGATCACACCCATCCTTAATCATTAATGGAAGTCTAGCTTGGGAGATATTGAAGAGACTTAGTAGAGTTAAGCTATTGATAAGCTTCTAAGCATCTCCCTAATGTTTAGTCATTATGAGTATATGGATGCTTTACGACAATACAACAATGGCAACACTATTGCAGAAAAGTAGGCCAATGACCTATTGTAAGTCATTCACAAGCTAAATCAATCGTGGTTACATGGAAAAGTCGGCACAGGCAAAAATTGCTTCGGTAAATGGGGATTGCGGTCATTAAGACCCCCTATTAACATAAACTATTACCACATAATCCTCATCTACAGATGCAATGTGTGCCTATGGCTACCATCACAATATGGTATGTGTCTTACGCAGGTCCATAACGATATTTCCTCGACGTAAAGTTGACTTGCAGCAGGTCAGTGGTTTTCTCCAGGTACTCCAGCATCCTCCATCAATATAACTGACCGCCACGATATAACTGAAATATTGTTGAAAGTGGCGTTAAACACCATAATCCTAGACCCTTGGCATTGCTTTTGACATCAGTTGCCATATGTAAAACTAACTATTTGTATATCTTTAATCTGTTTTGTGGGGAAATGTGGGCACGATGTTTGCTGTCATAGCAAATCTATAAAGGTGTGAGGTTCACTACATGTCTGGAAATATTTTGCTTTTTACAGGTTTTTCCGCAAAGTAGATATGATTGACAGATTGTATATCAAAACACACTGAATCCATTAGAATAGATGAATTGTCGTCTATGTAATTCGACTTCGACATTAGGCAGTTTTATCAAATAAAAGAGTGTTCACGAGATATAGTGGAAAATTGTTTCATCTTAATTCAGTAAAAAAAAATAAAAAATCTTCGTGGAATGTCTTTTTTACATGATTGAATGGATTTATCTTCATTGAATTTGAAACAAATTTTGAGCATGCTAAGCCGTCACATTTTGTTGTTGCAAAATGCCTATAGACACACACTCTCTCGATCGATCGATCGATCGAAGGTTATTCCAGAAACGCGACGTGCACACAAAATGTGATATCTACGTTTTATTTCTCTTGTAGACAAATCGTAACAACCTGCAATGCATTAATTGATGTAACAATTTCTATATAAAAGTGAATATACTATAATTTAGCGATAGACACCTGTTATTTATCAAAGTTGAACTTTTCTAAGATGTTAATATTACCCTCGAAAAATATTCACTCAGATGATATAAAAGGCATTGAAATTACACCTGTTTCTGTTTTCTTTGACTGAAAATATGGACAAAAAAGCTCAAAAGCTCAAAAGCTCAAAATTTAGCAGATAAATTATATACAAACTTATTTCCATTCCATATGACGTCTGTTTTGTGTTGTTCTCACTTAAACTTCATTCACTGCTTGATTTCATTGTGATATCAAAAGCGATTTTACTTTGGCACAATAAAATGAAAGACAATTAATACTACACTGTTGGAATAGTTCCAAAATCAAATATAAAACTCCTAAAGAAATAAGCAATATTGACAGCCATAATACACATAAGTATGACCACTCGATAAGGGGTTTCGAAATTGCCTCTTTCTAAGATTTTTCTATTGGATTTTGGAAATGTTCCGACAATGTGGGATTCTGAATTGGGTTACGGTTAGGGTTATGGTATTTAACGCCACTTTCAAGAATATTTCAGCTATATCGTGGCGGTCAGTTTTATTGGTGGAGGAAACCGGAGTACCCGGAGAAAACCATCAACCTATCGCAAATCACTGACAACCTTTAACACATCGCCATGAGTGGGATTCTACCTCATAACATTAGTTTCCTGACTTGGCGATATATAAATGGCTTTGAATAAACTATGTAGCATAACAGATGTGTTGTCTGTATTTTTAGACTTTGATGTTGTGTTTCCAATCTGCTTCTACCTAAAGATTATTTATTGATCATCAATCGAATTAGGATGGGTACACATGAAACTTGAGGGATGGTCATCAACAGCTCAGTTCATTCTGGTCTTCAGATATACTCTAAGTAGTTTGTGTATGATTGCACTTGAGGAGTGTTATCAATACCGTTTCTTTATTAACAAAAATGTAGATATCTAATTTAGTGCGCACTACGCGTTTCTGGAATAATCTTCAATAGGAATTGTCAAAGCCAAACGATTCTAAGGCTAATTAATCAAAAAGATTTTGGGAGCATTAAAATCAAAGGTCCTAAACAGGATAGCTAAATCGGATAAAATAGCATATGCCTGAGGGAGTTGAATTATAGTTCTTAACAAGGTTAATACTGAACAAGCAAATTACACCCTCCTCCCCCCAAAAAAAAAACCAAAACAGCATCATGCTTTACTTTCTATTGAAACAGCCTTCTTCATTGGATAATTTTCAGTCAAATGGTCACAGATTATGTCTTAGTTCGCATTTCACTAAGCCGGAATACTTTGGCACATAAAACTATCTTAAGCCCGCAACATTTTATTGAAATACCTGTATTAACCCAGGTAAGTGAGCAGTCATGTAATGATGTGCTCAAGGCATCGCTTAGCTTCTTTCTACGATTTTCCTGTTGGAGTTTGGAACTGTTCCGGCAGTGTCTCATTTGTTGTTTTCATGTTATTGCAACTACATTAGCAACCGCTTTCTAACTGAATATATTGATACATTGTTAAACAATGTTATATAATATTTAGCAGTTATACCTACAGTTATTATTTTTGTCATTTTCCATTTTGTTTTCTATACATTGACGTTAAATCAATGTCTTCTTTGTATTCTTGACAATAGTTGTTAAAATATATGGAAAATAAAATATTCTTTGACAGTCAATGGACTATATTTATATGGATTTTTTTTTCCACTATTGCAATAAATATTTTAATTCGAACGTCATGCATGGATCTAATCTAGTCGATGCTGGGTAGAATAATTTATAGCGTTTCAAAAACGAAAACGAGGTATAGCCACATGCATATGTTTGGTTCATGACTTTTTTTCAATTCCGGATTCTACATCCTGAATATGTTATTAGGTACTATGTAAATGATGTCATTGAGTGTATTTATCTGTTTATTTAAATAGTAATAAACTAAGTAATATTGCATTAGAGTTCCTACATCATGTATGGTGACCTTGGCCAATTTTGGTTATCCTGTTTAGATCCTTTGATTGTTTTGCTCCAAAAGACTTTAAATTATTTGTTTTTCCAATATTTCGATTATGAGCGTACCCGATGAAGGTTTTTCTAAGCATACATAGTGCCCACTAAATTCTATATTTACGCTTTAATTACACAACTTATCTAATTCTACTGATTCTTATCTAATGTGTGTCTTTAATAAACTTGATAAGGTACGTCAATGAACGACAACCCAAACAATTTTAGCTTGTAGAAACAAGCAAACCAAATGGCATAAGTAGGATAGCTAAAATCGTTTTCAATAAGTCAGGTCAGTTTCGAAGCTCTTGACTATTGGGCGTTTGATACCATCTGGGATTAATAGTCCACTAGCAGAGGTATCGACCCAGTGATAGTCATGTATTATCATGCTCAGTTCTTAAATAATAATAGATCATCAATGAGAAGTGTATGTGACGATAGTTGATGCACATCCGTGCTCACAACCCAACAACAAAATGACTGATAAGACATTGTGCATTGTACCATATGCATCATAGACAGGGTGTATGTACATAATTGCACTATTAGAGGTATAAAATACAAGTCAAAGACATGATTTTGTTGGACAAGCGATACTGTCAATACACCTTGTCAACTAATTTCCCGATTTGACCCAAGTATGTTTGTGGGGTTCATGTTGCATAATCGTGAGTTTACAATGTAATTATTTCTGCCGTCATTGTATATTATGTCTGTCTTTGACTTACGACGTTTTCTGATTACCTCTTTGATGTGTTCAAACTTTTCTTAGATGTATTAAAGTTATGAATATGAGCATCCTTTGACATTAATGTCAATTGGTCTGTTGTTGCAACTTATATAATGTCACTAACGTAGATGGTCTTGTATTAAAAAATAGGAATTTATTCTTGTGTAGGCAAGATAAAGTACACGAGGATTATTAATAGCTGACCATATTCTGTAGTATTTTTTTATATTACCGGATGTTGACATGTTCTGAATATGGGCGGATACATCTGACTACCAACATGTCACGGTGTCGTATAAAGAACCCTTATTTAGGTAATATATTGACTGTTGTACTAATATCAGTTAATATAAATCGTTGAATCCTTAGTTTCTATGAATAATTAAATAGTAGATAAAACAAATATATTGAGACACCTTTAGGGTAGCCAGTCACTGCTGATGTATTGTTATACAAAATATCACGAGTTGTGGGTTGGTATCAATTACCAGTTCGACCGTACATTATATATATTAATATATCTGTATATAAATCAATCTGTTAAATTTTCTGTACATTTTAGTAGTCGTCTATTGATACAAAAATTATAGCATACAATATAAAGTACTGTGGGGGAAGTTTGACGATGCCAAGGGGTCAATCAGATGCCGTAAATCAAAGAAAGACAGAAGTACAAACAATGTTCTACAAACACTACATAGGAAACTAAAGATCGAGCAACTGGGGGTGTAGCCTGGTGATATTTTATACATTTGATAGGTATGTAATATGAACATTACACTCATATTTAAGGATCAGCTTACTATTGGAATGGAAAACAGAATGCAGAACATGTACCTGTCCTTTCCAAAAAACAAACAACCAAACATCAACTGTAGCACGACTAGTATCACTAGTGGAGCAGGAACTGCTGATCCTTCCACCGCAACTGATTACTTACTCTGGTTTGAGTGGGGTTTACGTTGCTCGATCTTTAGTTTTTTGTGTAGTGACCTTTTAGATTGCCATTTTGTTTTTTGTTTTTTGCCATTGTATTATCTGTCTGTCTTTGACTTGCATTTTCTGATTACACCTTTGATGTTTTTTAACATTTATTAGATGTAATAAAGTTAGGAATATAAATTTGGTTTGACATTAATGTCAATTGGTCTGTTGTTGCAATCTATATAACGTTGATGATCTTAGATATATATAAAAAAAAGAAAAAGAAGAATAGGAATCCACTTTCATGTAGGCAAAATAAAGTACACGAGGACTATTAATAACTGACCGTATTCTTCTGTAGTGACATTTTTTATTATCGGATGTTGACATTTTCTGAATAACCGAGGATACATCTGACGACTAACATGTCACGATGTCGTATAAAGAACCCTTTCTTAGGTGAAATAGTGTTGTTCTAATACATGTGACTATAAATCGTCGAATACTTACTTTATATGAATAATTAATTAGTAGATAAAACAAATATATTGAGCCACTTCTAGGGTAACCAGTCACTGCCGATGTATTCTATGCAAAGTATCATGAATTGTGGGTTGGCATAAATTCTCACGTAAGCTATGCATTATATATATTAACATATTTATATATGAATCAAACAGTATAAAATACTGTACATTTTCTGTAGTGGACTATTGATACAAAAACAATACCATGCAATATAAATTACTGTGAGAAAAGTTTGCCGATGCCAAAGGGGCAATCAGAAGCCGAAAGTCACAAGGACAAAAACACAACAAATGGTCTACAATACACTTCACAGAAAACTAAAGATCAAGCAATACGAGGCCCATTACAAACTGATGGTGCATTGTTCTACATTTTATACAATTAGGAACATTACACTCGTATTTAAGGGTCAGCATTCTATTGGAATGCAATGCAGAACATGCACCTGTCCTTTCCGAAGAGTGTCTGATCCTTTTATTGGGATAATAAAGCTTATTGAAAAAAATACCATGCATATGTTGAATAGCGTATATTAAAAAAAGATCAAATGTAACACGACAGGTGTCACTAGTGGACCAAGAAATACTGGCCCTTTCACAGTAACTGATTATACACCCTGGGTGGTATTTATGTTGCTCGGTCTTTAGCTTTGTCTGTAGTGTTTTGTAAATAATAGTTTGTCCCTTTGTCGTTTTTTTTCTTTTGGCCATAGTGTTCTCTGTCCTTCTGTGCTATGCAACATAAGTAAGGGTAATAACAAAATTACCGAACTCCGAACAATCTTACAAAGGGAAAGTCAAAGCTCATAAGTATATAAACAGACAAAATCAGTCAACAACCGGAAAACTGTGAAAACCGTAATGACCCTGACTTGGTACAGGCATTTCTAAAGAAATGGTGGGTTGAATCAGATCTTAAAGCGCCAAACCTCCCGCTTTCATTACGGCGCAAAGGTTCCAGCTGTCACTATAACAGTATTTATAGCAATACTGGAACAAAATAGGTAAAATAGTTGTCAAAGTAGTACCAATTGCAGTGAAGTAAATGTCAAAGACACGTTGCTATGCGACATCTGAGTATCCTTTCGGTATCTTCAAACTTTTATTGCAAAATCATATCCACTTTAATCTTCCTGTATTACGATAGAACTGAACTGTTTGCAACGCCGGCAAAATGAATTAATGTCTAGTAAGATCATAATCCATTTCGATGACATCATTATCCATAATGATAATAGCGAACTTTATAATCCTTTAAATTATGCATTACCTCTATTGCACATTTATTGCATAGATAATTATAACAATATATTTGACTTGCTCCTATATTAGTTATGTTCAAACCGTATGTTCGTGGTCTAATTTTAGAAAAGCAAATAGAAGTTATGAAAAGCAATATCTATCAACCAGATATAAATCTTTATTCTTGATAGACCAACCAGATAGTTGAAAATAATTTTGTTTTAATTTACTAAATGAAACCGTGATTTATGTAGATGAATGGTCTGTAGTACTACGTTGCATGCTAAATGGACATATAGCGAATAAATATTTCTAATTTCCTTCAACAATGATTACAAAATGTCAACATATTTGCTACATTATGCAATTAATATATGTTTTCATATGCCTTTTATTCACCGGGGAATGCACTTTAGACATAAAATATAGAAAACGCAAAAACAACATAATGGTGAAGTCGTTAAAGATTTTTATCTTTTAGATGCATGTATATGCATTATGATTTTTTTACTGCACACCTTGACAATGTTTCTGAACTAATAATATTAAATTGAAACTCATTTTCCACAATGTAATTGAAAAAGTGGACAGTTGTACTGCTTCTCATGCATTTGTAGCTTAGAAGTCTTTGGTTTTATCATTGCGGCTGCACCATGACAAGAAAATAATCATCCGCCGTTAAATTAGTCTCGACTCTGTTAGTTTTCGTGACTATATGTAATTACATGAGACATTTCATTACATAAAGTGTCACTTAACGGTCTTATCAAAACGATATCGTTTAGCTTCCCAGCAATCTGTATTTTCAGTCAAATTGCTTAATTATGGTCATTAATGGCAGCCATGTTAATATTACCGTTGAGTATTAATCTGTTATCAGGAAAAACAGACATGGTATTTCCATTCCAAGACCTATTTGTAACATAGCTTTAAGGTGGTTTATCAAGTGTTGTTAGATATCATAAACACGCAATCAACGGTTGTGATGTCGAAAATAAATGTTATATGTTCGTGTACTTACAACAAGAAAACGATTCGGGATGATGGACTCCAAATGAAACAGGAGTCTTGGTGACCGAGAGAATAAGGTCACTGAGCTTGCTACCGCTCTGAACCCCACTTCAATCACTCATTTACCCGTTCGCTCACTCCAAATAAGACTGCGAGTGACGTTCTGATTAATAATCCAATGAAGGAGAGCTATTAGTATGCATTAAGTCACCTTTGTAAGCATAGAACTTCTATCTTATAATAAAAATTAGTGTGTATTGTGGAGCAGTTGTTGCTGCCTCTACCAGCAATTAAATCCACATCGTCACCAATGGAATCTTGGAATATACAGTGGAACCTGATTAAACCAAAACTTGAATAAACCGGAATCCTGGATAAACAGAAATTTAAATAATGTTTCGATGCAGGAAACACTTGTCAATTTATGGATTCTCATTACCCCTTTGGTATTTTTAAATTCTCCTCAACCTGCATAAAACGAACATCTGTTTATTCCGTAATCATAAACTGGTTCAACGGAAGTTAGGGGCCGTCGTAGTCGTGAACGTATGATAGTTGGATTTACAACTACCTGTGCAATTAGTGCCTTTCACCACTAACGTTGTGAGCTCGAACCCCGTTCATGGGGGGTGTGCTCGATACAATATTATGGGATAAAGTTTATCAGTGACTTGCGACAGGTCGGTGGTTTTCTCCGGGTACTCCGTTTCTTCCACCAATAAAACTGACCGCCACATTATAACTGAAATATAGTTGAAAGTGGCGTTAAGCACCATAAAGCAAACCAAACCAAAGAAGCTTCTACTTAGATAGATTTCACTGTAAAACATTGCGATTATTGCCATCTGAATATCTATTTTAATTATCATCTTGTTAATAATATCGCCACATCGTTCAAAAACAAAAATTGAGAAAATTGTTATATTGGATGATTGCTATCAAAGATCAGACATTGAATGTCCATTAACAGACAGACATATGACAACGTCCAGACAAAATCTGTACCATATTTATGACTGATTATACTCATGGTGCATGGTAATGTTCAATTTCATAATACATTTTATGTTAGATTGTACAAGTGCACGTCATATTAACTATCCTTTAACATTCAACATGAAATGTAATAAGCTGTGATCTTATCATATCTGTATGTTGCCATGTATAAAGATTAAATCAGGAGTCATATACTATGGACTATTTCTGTATGTTTAATACATTATTGGGATGGACTATATGACTGGTTAAAAGATTATTCGGACTGTATGCCTGGTTAATACATTATTCAAGCTATATGTCAGGTTAATACATTATTCAAGCTATATGTCAGGTTAACGCATTATTCAAGCTATATGTCAGGTTAATACATTATTCGAATTATATGTCAGGTTAATACATTATTCGAATTATATGTCAGGTTAATACATTATTCAAGCTATATGTCAGGTTAATACATTATTCAAGCTATATGTCAGGTTAATACATTATTCAAGCTATATGTCAGGTTAATACATTATTCAAGCTATATGTCAGGTTAATACGTTATTCAAGGTATATGTCAGGTTAATACATTATTCAATCTATATGTCAGGTTAATACATTATTCAAGATATATGTCAGGTTAATACATTATTCAAGCTATATGCCTGGTTAATACATTATTCAAGGTATATGTCAGGTTAATACATTGTTCAAGCTATATGTCACGTTAATACATTATTCGGACTATACGTCAGGTTAATACATTATTCGGACTATTCGTCAGGAAACATTATTCGGAATATAAAGCTCGCTTGTTGGTATTTCAATAGTAATAAGCTTAATACTAGTATTGTTTCTTGTGTACCCAATATTGCCAGATTCTCTGGATCGCCCCTTCGGTGTTCCCTAACGTTTATATGGAATAACTACAAGGATCAGTTTTTATACTACCTTATGTTGACAAAACATGTGTTTGATCCTTTTGTCATTATTTAGGCAATGAGAGATGCTTAAATTAAATTTAATAATTTAAATTATTACATTAAATACAGTAGTCAATACCATGTAGAAAAAACCGTACATATTATCTAATTTAGTGCGCAAGAATAAGCTTTATCATGCACGCCCAATGTCAAAATATTGGAATCCCAAATAATTTAAAACATCTTTAGGAGCAATAAATATAGGCAAGTACAATCGACCATTTTCACATTTCCAACTTTGCGAGTTATTTCTCTTTAAGGCAGACAAATGATACCCAATTGCATGCAACGTTCAATGGAAATAGCATGTAATCCCTATTTTTTCCATAATCTGTTCAAAATATTAATGTTGTAGCAACTTCTGATTGATATGAAATTATTCTCTGATTTTCTACAAGGTTTAAATATCTACAAATTATGAGAAAATATTTTCACAGTTTTCCGGTTGTTGACTGATTTTGTCTGTTTATATAATTATGAGTTTTGACTTTCCCTTTGTAAGATTGTTCGGAGTTCGGTAATTTTGTTATTACCCTTATTCAAAATTGTTGTCCCTTTCATTGCATTTGCTAGACAGGTCACCATTTTGTCCATTGTAAGGACAATTTATCGTATAAAAGCGTACTATTTTAGAACAAAATCGGGAATGTGCTAAATCTCTATTAACTTAAGAAAATAGTTGGTTTGATTGATTTATAGTGTTTAACGACACTTTCAACAATATTTCAATTATTTCGTGGCGGTCAGTTTTATTGGTGGTGGAAACCGGTGTACCCGGAGAAAATCACCGACCTGTCACAAGTCACTGACAAACTGTATCACATATTGTTGTATCGAGTACACCTCGCCATGAACGGGGTTCGAACTCATAGCTTTAGTGGGGATAGGCACTGATTGTACAGGTAGTTGTAAATCTAACTACCATACGATCACGACCACGACGGCTCTTTAAGAAAATAACATCAGTATTAATGTTTATGTTTCACTCGAGAACATTTGGTTTTCTTGCACTCAATGTCACAATTTCATCAATCCGCCAGTCTACAATATTGGTTGACCTTTCTTGAACATCGGAAAATATTATTTTCGGCAGGCAGATTGGAATTGTATGGTTTAGATACGGATGTCAAATACAACTAAATATAATCTATGCTCAGTATGTCATCTTATTAATTACACAGGTGTGTTCATACTAAGTATATAAACAAGAAGTGGAAAATAAAAATCCCACACCTGCCACCAGTTGTAACAACACAACCGCATGACATAATAAAACAATTAAAATAATGTACGTCGTTTTAGAAACACTTGAACGAAATGCCACATTTAGTTGCTATAGAGATATCGTGATTGTCTCGTAGCGATATCCGCGCTGATCTTGATATTATAGCGAATGTGGTTTCTGCCTAAGCAAGCGATATTAACCTTTGAAGCGCCTAGCCTGGGTTTTCGAAAAACAAACGTAAGTAAGGATTCGCTATGTTTGTACAGTAGAAAACTGAAATGTAAATTTAAGATGGCATGGACATATCGTTGAAAAACTGAAACGTAAATCTAAGATGGCATGGAAATATCGTTGAAAAACTGAAAGGTAAATTTAAGATGGTATGGAAATATCGTTGACTTATATCCTCCGTTGTGTCTTATTGGTATTAGTGTTGTCAAACCTCTCGTTGCAGTAATAAAATGGAAAACAAGCAATACCACACGTTCAGAACAAATCCAAATTTCCAATAGAAAAATCGCTCACTGTCCTGAATTATTTTTCTTGAACTAGTATTTCATAGACGTATGGTTGTATCAATGATTCCAGCATTAAAAAGATGCCGAAAAGGTGACCACTTCGACATACTTGATAGCCGTATGTGAAGGGTCGGTTTTAGGGGGTTTCGGACCCATTTCGGAACCTGCAGTGTGTTGTTGTGTTTACCTTTATCAACCGAGAGTAGATAACCCCACCGCATAAGCGCGGGGCCTACATGGAAGCAATTGCTCCAATTGGCTTTAGGTCGGCCCTGTGTATGCCAGTTCCAGTTGTCATTTCGATGATTTAAAAAAAAATTATTTGATGTTTCACTTGTATGTTTTTTCCTGCGCGGGTTGTGATTTGTAACTGGTATATTAACTTAGATGAATATCACTCAACTCTCATGTCGCCGGTCTAACTAGCATTTGCATTAAGGGTCGTCGTGGTCGTGATCGCATAGTAGTTCGATTTACAATGCAATCAGTGCCTATCATCACTAATGTTATGTGTTCGAAGTGTACTCGATACAACATTGAGTGATAAAGTTTGTCAGTGACTTACGATATGTCGATGGTTTTCTCCGTATACTTCGGTTTCGTCCATCAATAAAACTGACCATCAGGATATAACTGCAATTTTGTTGAAAGTGGCGCTAAGCACCATAAACCTAAATCTAAACATAAATAGCTGCAAACAATCTTGCCGATGATGATTATGTCATAAGTGAATGCGCAATACCATGACGGACTCGATTCCCAATACATTGAGTATTTTATTTTAATTCACAGATTTGATTTCATTTTAAAAGAAATAATTTTGAGTGAGCACCTAAGTAAGTCGCACACTTTCGGTGCTCCACATACTGACCCACAATTCACTCGTATTAGGATTGGCATCTCTGTATCATTTTTCTATTATGATGTATTAATCATTATCATTTAACCAATGTAGATTGATAATATTTTTGCTTATGTAGATAATTGTTTGTTTGCTCTAAGAATTTGCAAGAATTCCATAAATATCTGTAGCCATTTTTTTTCTATCATATCGTTATTCAACATTGCTTTGTTTAGTTTAGCGTTTACATATTAGTGCACAATCAATCAATTCAGCTATAATATTTAGACAGAACCACGTGTCTGGTTTCACGTGGTAAAAGTACATTTAAAGAAGATCTTCATTAGTATTTGTTGCTTTTCTGTTGTTTTTTTTTACGCAAAGCACGCATCATTAAAATGTAAGAAAAATGAATGTTGGCTTGGAATCCGTAAAGATGTGTCCGAGTACAGCGACATATCTACCCCCGGACAGTTGCTTCATGAAATTTAGATGCAACTTGTCCTCGCCTTAATATAGCTGAAAACATGCAACACTCCCTCGCTCACTCACGCATTTTATTTACCAGTCGTCATCAGTTAATCAACATACATTGATGTTGTGGTCTTACGTAAGTAATTGTATCTTAACTCTAAAAATGTCAGATAATATCTTCAGCTTTAATATCTCATAATTCAACATCACCTTGTTTAGTTTTCCTTTTACGTATTATTGCGCAATCAATCAATTCAGCAATAATATTTAGACAGAACCACGTGACGTTACAGTACTTTGATTGCCTCACGTGATAAAAGTATATAATCTTCATCGATTTCACTTTGAAACGTTTTGAAAGGATCAGTTTAACCTTTTATGTAATAATAGCAATTCAGATGGATGTCACAAAAATGTTGATTAAGTTTTCTGATATTTCTAGCTAATATAGTCCTTAGAGTTTGATACTTTACAATAAGATAAAAGAAAATCGACCGGCAAATTTCTTTTCTACACTCTCAATTACCTAAAAATCAAGAAACAATTCTACAAATGACACATAATTGAAAGCTCTCAAGACTTATTACGTGCTTTTGTCGTAGTCGTAAACTTGTTAATTGTGTATATATATACCACATTGGTATCTTAACGATGAGGCATCAATCATTCTATAATACTAGTACTACATCCCTACATTTTGTAGCAGAGAACTACTTAAGTGGTGTCAAATTTGGTTCGATGTTTTTAGCTTTGAGTTGTTACATGACAAACAACCTTCAATCACGAAGCAAAATGTGTATTTCTCCTTTCAGCCTGCATTCTTTTCTATACTCCATCGCTACATTTTATAGCAGAGAACTACTTAGTGGTGTAAAATTTGGTTCGATGTTTTTAGATTTGAGTTGTTACATGAAAAACGACCTTCAATCACGAAGCAAAATTTGTATTTCTCCTTTCAGCCTGCATTCTTTTTCTATTCTCCATCGCTACATTTTCTAACAGAGAACTACTTAGTGGTGTCAAATTTGGTTCGATGTTTTTCGCTTTGATTTGTTACAGGAAAACAACATTCAATCACGAGGCGAAATGTGTATTTCTCCTCTTTAGTCTGTGTTCTTGTCGATCTCCTTTCTTCATCGATTTCATATGAAAGTTCGAACAAATATTCAAATACTGGTAAAAGGTCATTTTGTAACTTAGCGATGTCAAATTTGGTTCGAAGCTTTTCGCCTTGCATTGTTACAGGAAAAAACGACATTCAATCACATAGCTAAATTTGTATTTCTCCTTTTAACCTGTGTTCGTCTCGATCTCCTTTCTTCATCGATTTAATATAATTCAAGCAAGCATTGAAACAACTGAAATAAAGGTCATAATTTAATTACAATCTTTTGAATATGGTACAAATTCATTTCTCTTTAACGAAAAAAAAAAATGCAATGCAAATTTACCAAAGAAATGCATTGTTATGCACACTTGACCTCTAATTTGCTGTGATTTACTTTAATTCTTAGTGAGAGTTCAATGGAAAGATACTCTTTGCCTTCTAGAATTATAACATAATCAACGAAGGATTGCGTTTTATTTGTATATGCTATTCAAGTGCAAGATGACAGGTTTTCTTTCCTCTGGTCGTCATCGTACAGTGGTAGGATTTACAACTGCATATGCAATCAGTGCCTATCACCACTAATGTTGTGAGTTCAAATTCCGTTCATGGTGAGGTGTTCTCGATACAACATTATGTGATCAGTTACTTGTGGCCGGTAGGTGGTTTTCTCCGGGTACTCTGGTTTTCTCCACCAATAAAACTGACCACCATGATAAACTGAAATATTGTTGAGAGTGGCGTTAAACACCATAGCCCTAACCAATTATTCCTCTATCATCGGCAAAGCTTGACATTATAAGTTACACTGTGGTTGTTCTAATAGAAGCAGGAATTTTCTAATATGGCCTGTACGTCTGGATTGTCCATTGTTCATTACCCCTTCGGTTTTCTCTAACATTACTGCATCTTACCAACTTCATCCTTGTCCGTATTCTTTCTTACCAATCCAGGTAGAAAGACATTATTTGCATTAACAATTTTACTATCGTAATTGTACTTCCAACTTTAATTGTCGACAATAATAACACATACATGTATGTTCCTCTGCATTGTTCATTTTTCATTGCCCCTTTCCGTGTTCTTTTATATCATCTTCGTCCTGGTCCGTATTTTTCCGTGTTCTTTAACATCATCTTCGTCCTGGTCCGTATTTTTCCGTGTTCTTTGACATCATCTTCGTCCTGGTCCGTATTTTTCCGTGTTCTTTAACATCATCTTCGTCCTGGTCCGTATTTTTCCGTGTTCTTTGACATCATCTTCGTCCTGGTCCGTATTTTTCCGTGTTCTTTAACATCATCTTCGTCCTTGTCTGTATCCTTCCGTGTTCTGTAACATCATCTTCGTCCTTGTCCATATTTTTCTGAATAATACAGGTACAAAGAATTAAATAATACATTGTGTGTATTAATAATTTTAATATCATAGATTAACTTGGAACATTAATGTAAACAATAATAACACAGATGTGCATCTAATGCACTTAATTTATTTAATTTGTGTCTCTGGTGTACATTTCATCATTCTGTAATTACGTAACAGCTGAAATTCACAAAGATTTAACACTCTGGGTTAACTTAATGATCGATTTCAAAAAGATTCAGGGTTCGCGTTTTAGAAATAATTCAACGTAATTTGTTCTACTTGTTGACAAATATAGAGATTCCCTTGCATAAACAGAAATGTTAAATATCAGCGATATAGCTCAATTTTTTATATAGTTTTTTTGGTAATAACGTGAACAGTTTTTGAACGTATTGCTTCTATGTGCTGACAGGGTTATTTCAATGACATTGATTCTTAATGAACTGATAAATAGAAAACCGGATCACATTAACCTATTTAACCCGCCATATTTGTGTGCCTTTCCCAAACCAGGATTTATATTTCCAACGTCATATATTGAGGGTTTTTTTATGTTCAGTTTGCTCAGTCAAGATGAAAAGTAGTTGTTCGTTTTGTTATTATTGGTGGAGTTGACGATCATCACTATTTGAACTTTTGCTTCATAGCGATATGATATAATGCAATTTAGGGTCGTATTGGAATGGCAGAACAAAGGACATCATCCTTAGTGTAACCCAATGTAGAGGATACCTGGACATCGTAAACATATTAATTACATATTTAAATACAATCAAGCCTGCCCATGCGGTCACCTCTATTAAGCAATCACCTGTATAAAAAGGTCACCTTTAGCTTGTCCTGTCATAGAAAATACATATGAATTGAACCTCTTTTAAGGGGTCACCTGTCTAATACGGTAACTTTTTCTTTGTCCCAAAAGTGACTTCTTAATACAGGTTTGACTGTATTGCTTATTCCTGCACTTTATTACCGCCACGATATAACTGAAATATTGTTGAAGGTGCCGTTAAACACCATATCCTTACCCCCACCCTGCACTTTATAAGAAAAGCTTAAAGATACCAAAGCGTTTTTAGAAGTGGTAATTCGGAGAAAGACAGACAATACAATGACCAAAAGGAAAACGACATATTGGCCAACACTGGTTGACATAGCATTGCACAGAAAACCAAATGCTTGAACACTACGAAAGTTTGAAAATGCCAGAACTATGATGATTTCGCTTGTTGTAAAATCAATCATAATTCAGATGTTCTGTTAAGTAATATAATGCATGCATATATACAAGAAAGCAACTAATAGCAACTACTCCACAATAATGCACAACACATATTCGAGGGTTTACATATTTGAACAGGGTCATCAACAGACGCGGTGATGGTATGCTAGTTCTGTGAGGTACTAACTAATACTATTGAGAACCCTGATTTTCATTAAAACTTTACTTCAAGTTGTTTGTAGGAGGGCTCATGTCATATTTACGTTATTTGTGCTTGCTTGCGTATAATGATGTTCAGCATTTATTGTCTTGTGTTTTGTTGTGCTTTCCTGCGTCTTGTGTACCTAATGTTGCCGGTTTTTCTGGACTGTTCATTGTTTATTGCCCCTCGGTATTCTCTAACGTTTACTTCAATTATGACACAATACACAGCTTACTACATTTACATCATTGTATTGTCTGTTCTTCACCGATTTACGGCTTCGGATAATCTCTTTGATATCTTCAAACTGTTCTTATTAAATATCAACACTCATAAGAAGAGTTTGAAGATTCCAAAGGGGCAATCAGAATCCGTATATCGACGAAGAACAGACAACACAATGGCCCAAAGAAAAAGTACAAAAGAACAAGCAACGATCTACAAAACATACACATAAAACTAAAAATCAAGTAACACCAGCCCCACTAAAAACCGGGGCTGAACTCAGGTGCTCCGGAAGGGTAAGCAGTTCCTGCTCCAATAGTGACACCCATGTATATTCTTCAAGAAAACCTATATAACATACCTTTAATTGTGCCGATATTCGCATTTAGCTTGTCTTATTAAGCTAATTCACTAAACGGTTTAATCCACCACATAGTTGCGCCTGTTCCAAGTCAACCCAGACGTAGATTCACTTGGTTTTTGTCACTGTCCTTTCTGTGCATACAAGCTTAGCAGTGTGCCAGGGAAAACGTGTGAGATGTTATGCTTGCCTATAACGTGGTCCTTTCATTGCGAGTTGTACTCGATACAACATTATATAAAAAAAATTGTCAGTAACTTGTGACAGATCGGTGATTTCTCTGCGTATTCCGGTTTCCTCCGCCAATAAAACTGACCACCACGATATAACTGAAATATAGTTGAAAGTGGCGTTAAACACCATAAACCTAACAACATAACACCTATAACATGGAGCATTACAATTTTATTTTTAATGATTACATCTATATTGAATTAATTTCACTTCCTGTTTGTTTTAAATACTTCAAAATCCTTTTATTTTACTATTTTGTTCTTGCCTGCACTCTAAGCAAATTGTACCGCTAAATTTAATATATATTTTATTATTATTTTTCTAATATATATTGCACTATAAAGCACTTTTACAACTTATCCTTTCGGTGAGAACAGAGCTTCTGAAATTCAGACCAAACATATGTTTTCTTCTTATACATATCGTTGTATTAGTGACAATCAACATATTGAACACGTGTCACGTAGGAAAACATAGAAGCAATTTATTTGTTGTCCTAAATACTATTTACGTGTTTGCTACATTAATTTTTACATCAATTTGTAGGTACATTAAGCGGTAGAACATTAATAGTAAGCTGACACCTTGGGTTTTATTATTTTTATTGTGGAAGTTTTAATGTTGAGCAAATTTTACTTCATTGCGTATTTTATGTAAGACCTAATATTAGCACTCAGCTGGAAAATAGCCAAGCGTATTGTATATACAAATGTGATATGTTTATTGAATATGTTTATTGAATATAAGATTTAAAAAGATAAATTTTCTTGTAATTTTATATTAAATTGATGAAGTTTGTGAGAATGCTTTTTCAAGATTCAAAATTCAATATTGTTTTATATATTTTTATTTATAATATATTATCACATAAAAGCATAATTTGCGGCGTGTTATTTGCCTCCAGGGCAATAACATTTTACTAGGGCAGTAGCATGTTACCTCCCCTCTTGTGAAGGGCAATAACATGTTATCTGCCCTGGCAAAATATGTAATAAATAGATTAATACATTGCCTTTTTCATATTGCCCTTGTCATCAACCCTCGACTGATATCGTCCTTGGGCTAAAGCCCTCGGGGCTGATATCAAGGTATCGTACTGATAAAAAGGGCAATATGAAAAAGGCCATGTATTAATCTATAAGTATCAAGTATTTCATGTAGATTTCTGTGCAAAATAATAATGCTGATATATTTACTAGTCTTTCTCAATAAATATACCTAAAAAGTAGAGTATTCGAATGAGCTAAAATTATTGCATCTTGACCGATATTGCATTCCATTCTTCTTCCTTAGAGATTGGTACGCACTAGAGAGGTCCCGAGTAAAACTATATTTGCACGCAAGCAGACAAGAGATAAGCAAGCTCGTGCAATATAATATATACTTCTCGGGACAATATTCCTCAATATAAGCACAATAACCCATTTCTGAATCATATATTCTATTATTTCATGAAAAGAAAGTTTACATGTAATTCATAGATAAATATATGTTTAAATCAATATTTTAAGGATATATTCAATACAAAATACATATGTTACAAGATTGAAGAAATTTTAAAAAAGCTAAAAAAATGAATAAGCCATCAGAACAAAAATTAAAACATGCACTAAGTAATGTTAGCTCTATATATGAACACAATATTGTGTTTTGTAAATCGTTTTCTATCTTTTGTCTTGTTTTTCTTTTTGTCATTGTGTTCTCTGTCCTTCGATTTACGGATTCTGTTTGCCCCTTTGGTTTCTTCAAACTCTTCTTACGTGATAACATGGTGCTGTCATTCAAGTAATATTTTCACGCTACATTCGTCCAGACAGAATGTTTGTATTGAAACTATATATTACACAAAATAAACGTGTAGGTGTATTTTCAAAGAACAATAATTGTTATCAAATTAAATCCCAATAACAACTTAATCACTATAATTGCTCTAGGGGAGGTAATCCCAAATTGTTCTACATGGGAAATGCCTTAATGTGACCCAACGTCAATATACCAAACAAGCTGAAAAACGTCAATCATTCTATATTAATGGTGATTTAAATAGGTCGTTTTTGCAAACAAAATGGAATTCGTTTAATTTGCTATGTGATGATACCGATACGGTTATTTCGAATCATGTCAATTCCGACCACGTTCCGCCTTTTTCTTGTCTTGACGTCTGAACAAATCGGCAGGCGACTTCCGGTGTTTAAGCTATTACTGTGACCACGTCAGCATATCATAGTCGTAGATCCGGTAGATTATAAGTAATTGTAATATGGAGACGCCAAGGAAACCGCTGAATAAATACTGGTGTTCGGTACCCCACTATCTGTCTGATATCAGAAATATATACATAAAAGCAGATCGTTTTCCTTTGATGATGCTGACAGCCGCAAATAAAGAAAGAAAACAAATTTAGTTTTAAAGAAGTATTTGTCTCTGCATTGAAGTTTTTGATACAAATAAAATAATTTAATTAATATCTGTCTTTCACAGAAAATGTTAAGATTTTTTTATGTTGAGGATCGAACGTTAAAACGGCACATATCGATTGGAGTTTTTGTTGTGTACATTGACACCGGAAGTTCAGTGCCAGGAGTTCCATCGAAATCACGTTTTCTGGGGGACGAAAATAAGAATAACTTTGACGGAATGGAAATGATTCGACACAACCGTATTATAGTATTCTCTGACTTCACACTATTGTTCGGACAGTTGGTTATTTTTAAGAATCTACAGTTTATTATATTGTTATTGCGTATACGAACTTTAACCTTTTACCATTCTAGGTTTTAAAACGTGTTTTAAATATCTTGAAACTTGCGGGTAACGAACCCCTGCTTGACTTATTAAGGTATGTCTTAGGTCTAACAACGCAGCTACGGTGATCACACTACAATACAATCTCATTAATATGAAACAGGCACGGCCATGAAGGCTCGCGAATCTGAAAATTATCTGGCAATTTCACGCTCATCCAGTGCATTAAAAAGTGTCGAGCTTTTTTGGGCCGAGATATATCGGGGACGACTTTCTTTTAGGGCCGAATCTAGTCTCTTGACATCGAACTGCCGTTCCTTACGAAATCTCAAAAGTTAACTTCCGCGTAGAAACAAAAATTATTGTCAGTATGTCAGAAGAGATTTAATAAATTAAAAAATATCAATATAAGTAAAACAAGCTAATAAAATGACTTTTATTACACACGGGTTCCGGGTTTCAGTGGTATCGGACGTACGAGAGAGGGTACGAGACATATGATCACCTATGCGCTTTATGCTAAGAAGATCTTCATTAGTTGAGTGTGTTAGTGTGCTACACGGAACGTGTTTACAATGCGTCGAATTTTTTTTTATCCATCTGTATGTGCAGCCATGTTTGTCAAAAAATCCTAAGTACACATTTTATACCATAAAGAGCTCTCTGACGCTCGCATAATATAGATGGCTCTAAATTATAACTTTATTTAAGAAAAATATCAACGTCTTTTTTAATTGAGTAATTGATCAATATATACAAGGCACGATACAAGTATTTCAAGTCTGGCATAATTTATGTTCAGTACTGAAGAGTACTTTTGATATAGATTCCCCCAATACAAACAACAAGTGACGAACCGACCGCAAGTAATTACAAATCAGACAGACCATAGGTGAACATTTGCGACACTTGAACGACCTTGAAATATCTAAATATAAACGAGGGTTTCATTGATTATTGTTAAGAATCTACACTTAGTGTGTATTATCCCGTACGTAACCGAAAAGAGGGCCCGTGTGGCTCAATGAGTTAGGTAGTTGGATTACCATACAAGCCTATCACCAATACGGCGTGGGTTCGCGCCTAGCTTTGTAAATTACAAAAAGGGTGCACTCGACTCGCAGTCGCAAGTGATAAAGCTTACCAGTTGCTTGTCCATTGTCGGTGGTTCTCTCCGGATACTCCGACTTCTTCCACCAATAAAACTGGTCGCCATGATATAGCTGAAATATTGCTGAAAGTGGCGTTCAACACCCCAAAATCAATCAATCAATCCGTTTTGATATTCATGTTTTCAACTATCTGAACTAATGTTGAAAATAACACTATAAAGCTACGTCATAGTCGTCATACATATACGTAAGGCAAACATCTATTTCATGTGGACAAAACCACATCAGCTGTTACGTGTAAAAGCAAAATAAAATACCTCGTTTTGAAATGTAATTCCTTGATTTTGTTCTCCCGTGCGTTTACAATTAGCCATGAATTTTCTGTATGACTCCATTTAATAAGGCATGTAGCTTGTCCTAGGAATGAAATGGTTGGTTTCACCCGATTTATGAATATTATTACTCTTGGTTATTTTTTAATATGTACTACAAGTAGTTGAATAATTGCATTAAATATACAAGTCTTAACATCTTGCCATGACACAGACATGAACATATGAACAGTTTGAATAACTTGCTCATGAATGTCATACTCTCTATTATTTTGTCATTGTGTCGGGAATATCGGAGAATTCTCATATTCACGAAATAAATTGTGAATAGCTATTTCTGGGTATAAACACAAAATTTATATGAAAATATGAATATGAAAGGCAGAAAATACGAAGACGTGAAAAATAAAAATCGAAATTAAGAAAAACAGATACATTTAAACTGTATTAAGAGGTCACCCTTGGGACTAAGAAAAAGTGACCTTTTAAGACAGGTGACCTCTCAAAAGAGGTTCATTTCATATGAAATTTGCTATGACCGGACAAGAAAAAGTTCCCTCTAAATACAGGAGACTGCTAAATAGAGGCGACCACATGGGCAGGTTTAACTGTATAGAGAAGCATTACAATACGTGAACAAATGCAGAATGCCAAGCAGTTCATGCCACACACCAGCTGTTTTATTTAGTGGAAACATATACACTAAACAAAATAAAACAAGACAAAGATAATAATGTTATTGAAAGAACAATGTGATGAAAAAAAATGTAATCACTTATATAATGGTCACGCCTGCTTTGTAAGGTTCTTCTCCCTTTGGCATTAGTGACCATTGACGATTGTATCAATTCTGTTTAGGGCCTTTGGTATTCCTGCTCCTAAGACCTTTTGAATTATTTGGCTTTCAAATCTTTTGAACATAAGGGTACCTGATGAAGGTTTTTCCAGAAACGCGTCGCGCATACCAAATTTGATATCTACGTTTTATTTTATCATTGTACTAAACCAATACGTTGAGTTTGATATTTACAGTGCTAGCGCATAAAGACGATTCGGAGCAATTCCGACATCCAATCGAAAAAGCATAGAAACAGAGGTAAAATCGATACCTCAAAAGGTTGGAAAGGGAGATAATTTAACAGTCTGTGGGAGGAAATATGTATCTATTGGAAAGGGAGATAATTTAACAGTCTGTGGGAGGAAACATTTATCTAATGGCTGTTATGGCGTTTGATTGAATTGCATCATTGCATCATTGCTTAATTGAACGGTGATAAGATAATATATACCAATGTAGAACTCGTACTTGCTTTCCTGGGGGGGAATCAAATAAAAACATTATTAATTATTATTGATGACTTTATATATAATATAAAAATAATGCACAATTAGAATAATGTACAAAATAAGAGTGGGCTGATTTTCTAAGAACAGTATTGTATTTGATAATATTAAAATAATGTGTATTCCGTCCTACAAAGGTAATTTAAAGACTTTATTTAATTGTTCATTTCGGAATCATTAATGAAAAGCAATGACGTCAATATGAATTATTCATTTATCCATGAAAACAATGGGAATCTAGCCAGATGCTCTTAATGACTTGCTATAATAATAAATTGATATATTTTCTATTGACCTGATGTGAATTGTACATAAAACAAATATCTATTGAAATGTGTAGATTGAAAGACTGTTCTTTGTTTCTCTTTACTATTAGGGGCCGCCGTCATGGTCGTGATCGTATGGTAGTTTGATTTACAACTATCTGTGCAATCAGTGCCTATCACCATTAAAGTTGTGAGTTCGAATCCTGGTCAGGTGATGTGTACTTGATTAAACGTTATGCGATAAAGTCTGTCCGTGACTTGTGGCAGGTCGGTGGTTTTCTCCGGGTACTGCGGTTTCGTCCACCAATACAACTGACCGCCACGATATAACTTAAATATTGTTGAAAGTGGCGTAAAATACCATAAGCCACAACCTTCTGTGAAATATTGAAATATGTAGGCTGATATTGGTTTCTCTACTATTTGATACAGCCATGGGAAAAGGACCAAATATCTGTCAAAGAGGATCTTAGCATTTCGGTAGGACCCTCGGAATAATGTTCCACTAGTATTATATCTCTTGGCTTACAAGTTGAAAGGGGACATAACTCGTTAGTATAAATATAAACCCATTATATCTTTTGTTGTCAGTTTCGATTTCCGCATAAAAACGATGTTCGGTTCGGTCTTCACCTCCAGTTGTTTATAGGAGCGCACATATCTTAATTAAGCTATTTTGTGTTTGTTTACGCATAGTTGTGTCCAACGCATATTGTGTTGTGCTTTTGTTTTCTTTTTCTTTGTCTTATGTAGCTTGTCCATTTTTGATTGCTTCTTTGGTATTCTCTAACGTTTATTTTATATTGTGAACATATATTTTAGACAGTGATGGTCAGTGATAGTAAAAAATGTCACCAATGTCAACAAAACGAACAATTACCTATCATATTTACTTGGCTTTCTAATCTGTCGATTTTGATTGTACCTAGGTTGTGTTCAATATCGTAGCAGCTAGCCTAGCTGCTAGGTAAACTAGCCATGACGTTATTGAACGATTAGCTACGTAGCAGTGCTAACAAATATGGCGCCAATCATATAGAATAATTTCTTGGAACATTTTAGCTAATCGTATTTGTCTAGTTACCTTAATAAATTATCATCCGTATTAAGAGCATTGTCACTTCCTGCAATGCCACTATTTTTACCTTACGAAATTAAATTTAGTTTTAGCCGCCATCTTGGATTCAAAGGCTAGCAGACATTTTCTAAGCTAGCTAGAGCTATGTAGCGGTTATGCTAGCTTTCCGTTCAATAGGATTTTTCTACGTAGCTCAACCTAGCAGCTACGATGTTGAACGCACCCCTGGTGAATGTTATTCCAGAAACAAGTCGCGCGCACTAAATGTGATATCTACGGTTTTATTAATGAAATATAATAATCAAACTAAACTTACCAGGACGAGCGCTGCACCATCCAATAACAAACACAGAAACGATCAACTAGATTGTCAAACCAGACATTTTACCAGCGAAATGCACACAACAAGACCACAACATATGTTGATATATTGTGTATATATTTATTTGCATGATTTTAAGGTACCTGTCATGGTAACGATCGTGTGAAAGGTTGGTTTGCATTGATAAACATATTAAACGCTGCAAAGCTGTATGCTAATATAACTTTTGCACATTCCCGATTTGATTCTAAAATAGTACGTTTTTGCTACCAATTCTATACGAGTTGTTATCCCTTACGACGGGTGAAATGGTTCCCTGTCTAGCATGAACAATGGAAAGAACGATGAGTACAATTTTCTCAAAACTTATAGACATTTGAACTTAGTAAAAAATAAGATGATAATTTAATAGCAAATACAAAATTCACAATTTGTTACAACATTAAAATTTTGAACACATTATGAGAACAATTTTGAACGTTGCATTAAAATGTACTTAAAGGGAGATAATTCATGTAAAACGTATAAATTTAGAATCAAGGGCGGAAGTGTGCAAATGGTCTAATATGACTATGTTTTTAGTATAAAAACAATAATGATTGACAATATGGTTAATCCAATCATTACGAACTCCTGGTCTGACAACTCTTTAATATCGTAAATATATCATTCGTTAATTTCTGGAAATCAGGAAACTCACATTGATACGCAATACGAATCAAATCAACCACGTGTCAAAATATGATCACGGTCATTGACGTGGCATAGGTAGATATGTACATGATAATTTTCACAATATTGAAATCTGACATTTTAAATTCAAATGAAGGGAATATTAAAATATTGGCATGCACAATGTTCACTTTGGAAACGTGTCCGGTGTTTTATCAATTTATCATTTATGCAAATAATTATAATTGTTGATGAAACTGAAATTGTTCTTTTCATCATATTCCACAATGAAAACAGAAACATTATTATACTGACATCGAAGAGCCATTCGGAACCCAAACGTGTAATTGTATTTCACGCTGGCTACGAATAAAAGACAAAATTCATACACTGCATTTCATTCAAAGTTAAATGGAATATTTTAAGCAATAATAATGCTATTAAAATCCAATACGGATTTGTCATTTACAAAATCGAAGCGTGCTCGGAATAAAATAGAAAATTAAATTGCAAACATGGAATGTGGTTGGCAAAGAGGTAAGACAATTTCTTATTATTCACGTGTATTTCTTAATGTATTTAATGATGTAATTTTCCAATTTAGATTTATTTTTTTAATCTGAATCCAAGAAATAACAATTTCCTATCATTTAGTAGGATGGATATCATGAATTCTCTTAAAGTAAGTTCTATGATTTATTATTCTATTTAAAACATGGCGTGCAATTGACCAGACTAATTATAATTAAAGAATTCTTTTGTAGTATTGTTTAATTTGTTATTCAATTAGTTGTACATGCTTGTTTGAATCTTTCGTAAATTGGGATTTAATTTTTATTGTTCAATCTGCTTAATAGTTTGCACTGGGAATTCAAATGTTTATTGCTGTCAAGATTAGCCATAAGGATTGTCCTTTTCCTCTTTTAATTTGTGTTTGAAAGAAAAGGTAGAAAGATATCATTGATCTCTTGATAATGTCCCTTTACGCATTCGTGGTCGCGATCATATGGTAGTTGGATTTACAACTACCTATGAAGTCAATGCCTATCACCACTGAAGTTGTGAGTTCGACGAATCCCGCTCAATGTAACATTATGTGATAAAGTTTGTCAGTGACTTGCGACAGGTCTGTGGTTTTCTCCGGGTCCTCCGGTTTCCTCCACTAATATAACTGACCCCCAAGATATAGCTGAAATATTGTTGAAAGTGTCGTTGAACACCATAACAATAGTACCTAACCCTCTAACACATTTATATTCAAAACACTTTGACAAATACAGCTGGTTTTGCGATATATCATACGATCTTTTTCCTTTTTGTTTGATAAGGTCCGTGTTACTCATCTTTGTAAGTGTTTTGTGTATTGTACCCAATGTTGGCTATATCTCTGGAGTATCCATTCTATGATCTCTTTTTTTCATTTGTTTTTCTGTTTGTTTGTCAAAGTCCGTGTTGCCCATTTTTTTAAGTTTTTATTTGTGTCTTGTGACCAATCATCCCTGAATCTTTTGATTATCCATTCGTTGCTGCCCTTCGATTTCCCTAACGTTTATGTTTTATCAACATAGAATTGAAAAAAAAGGAGTATATATTTATACCACATTTTGAAATTAATTAATTATTTTACATCAGAACAAAAATTCATCGGTCAGTAATAACAGTTAATATCAAATAGCATTGATACAAAATGTGAGATTTTCTAACATTTGCACATTAAAAAAAAATAAAGAATCGGTCTTATGTGTAATTATATTTTTTGAGTATTGCAACTTCATTTTCAATTAACTTAGTGGTGTCCATCACATATTGTGTTGTGTTTTTGATTTGTATTTCTTCGTCTTGTGGGCCCTATGTTGCCAGTTTCTCTAGATTGTCCATTTATTGATTGCCCTTCGGTATTCTCTAACCTTTATTATCTAACATATAAATACCCATTACATACATAGTGTGGTGGTACAAGACTTTTATCAGGTCGAGTCTGTTGTGTGAACCAGTATCACTACGAGTCGCGATAGCGACGAGTTGTGATGCGGTTAGTTCACGCAACAGACAAGACCTGATGCACAGTCTTGTACCACCACACTATGTATGTAATAAGTTTATTTAACATTTCAATAAAAACGAATTTTAAACAAATAGCAAGGGTTGAAATAAAATGTGTACAATACTCTGAGGGAGACTACATTTTGTGTATGACGTCACGTTATTTTTTCCGTTCATTCACCAACGTCAGGTTACTGTGTTTTGTCTCACATTCCAATGATATGACGTCATGTCAAAGTAGTTCGGCAGAGAACATCTCGTGCAACGTCGCGCCATTCTTTTATCACCACAGTGTGATGATACAACATCTCGTATCAGACACCCTCTATCAGAGAGGCGACTTTCGTTAATTTCAAAGGAAAACGTATATAATGTTAGATAATACAAGATTATTCTACATGCTTTCACTTTACTAACATGACCCGAATCTTTAATAAGGTTTCCTTCAAAACATGTGCAGTTTGACTTTCAAATTTGAAAACTTTTGTGCACCAATACAGATATACCCTCAAGCATAAAACAATTCAAAGGCAATCGTTTCACATGCTGCTTTAAAGTGATATAAGATTGACGCCATACACGATTAAGCTTTTAAATCTACTTAATAAAAGTCAACTAAGCATATTCTTTGATGTAAAATCTGTCAAAAATGTCTAAATGATCACTTTGCTTGTTTAGAAAAAAACCATTTAAAGTTTGTTTGTGACGGTTTATAGCTTGCATTTTAAAGAAACACTCATTTTCAATTTTGTTCCATCCTTATGTTTTACATTTCTTTGTATAATAATCTGATTTATAAACAAAAATGTGCATGGCGTGTCTACCAAATTTTGTATGATTGAATAAAAATCACCAGCGCAATATGAATTACAATTTGCGAAGACAATTTGTATAATGTCAATCTTGGTTAAAGTGCAAAACATGGTAAATATGATAACAGTGAACTGGATGAAGGACATATTAAATGTATTATATATCCTTACTAGAAAATAAACATCATAGAATATCGAAAGGGCGATCTCAAATGGACAATCCATAGAAACTGGCAACATAGGGCACACAAGATGAACAAAAACAAAACAAATACAAAAACACAACGCAATATGTGTTGAACACCACTATTCGCGAACAAACACAAATAATGTAGACAAGACACGAACCCTTCTACAAACAACTGGAGGACGAACCGAACAGATAATCAGATGTCGTAAATCGAAGGACTGAAAATACAATCACCAAAAGGAAAAGAACAAAAAGACCAGCAATGATCTACAAAATACTAAGCAAAATCTACCCATTGAGCCAGCAACGCAAAATCCAGTAATGCGTCATTCTATGGTCATACCCGTACTAGGCAATTTATTGTCGTCATATAATAGTGTTAGGTACGTCATAGTTGTGCTACGTACGTCCTAGTTGTGTTAGGAACCACATACGAATGTTAGGTACAACCACTGACTTCCGTTTTCCATACACAAAAAGGTATGTCAATAAACCTATGCTCTGGGTAAAAATTTATTTTTCATAAAGGGAAATAAAAGTCTCCCTTTTTTCTGGGACATTTTGATTTAAAGTTGAGAGACTTTAGAATCTTAACATATAATTAACTGCGATTGGCTTTCATGCCAAGAGGATAACAAACAACCCTTCGTTGGATTTACAACTTAAAATTTACTGTATTATCTGTGAATAACTTAGATTGGAAATTACGACTATGTCTTCATCAGATTAAAATCGTTATGGTTACAAAATAATGTTATCGTGTAGTTAGCACACAATGGAAGCTGTTAATGTTATCATTTACTTCGGAACATCCGTGAAATTTAATCGAGTTTCCCCATAATTGTGTCAATACATTGTGAATATGTGTTTAAGCCAACATAATAGTAGTAATTTTTTGCATAATTCCATTTTAATGTATTACAATGCAAATAAAAACGTAGATATCAAATCAAAATAAGTGTTCACGACGCGTTTCTGGAATAACTTTCATCAGAAAGTATCATAGTCAAAAGAGTATAAGTAGAATGAATACCAAAGGTCCTAAAGTGAATAGACAAAATCAGCTAAGGTCACCTATGCCCGATGGAGGAGAGCCTTAGTTTTGATCATGACTACGTTGGTCATAATAACCTTTATATTTTGAACTTATTAAACGATGTATTTTACTGACAATTCTACAATTAAAGACTTTGCTATGACTAACCTATATATCGTTGGAAATACTACCCTTCCAGACCACCTATTCCCACTTTTACAGTATATGTCAGATTCTATTGCATGTCCACAATTGTGCTTGTTTGGTCTTTTTTGTGTCGTAATTTGTATTTGTACCGCTGTTGATGTGATCGTTTGGGTCTGTTTGATTATCTCTTCGAAGATACCAATACACGTATTATTATCATATTTTATGAAAATTTGCATGGACATCTTGCAATGTTTGCAAGAAGGGAACCCTCTCGTGAACATTAATATGGCTGATACGGAATAAGGACTTTGTGAATCAATGCCGAATTATTTAACATAGTATAGCAAAGATAGATCACAATTTAGTTAAGTTATCATCTTTTGACAACTAAATTATTTTATTTTATTATATTTTATGTAAACCTTCATGGAGATCTTGCATTTTCATTGATTTACAAGAAGGTAACATTTTAGTATGTCTATCTCTGGACTGGATGACAAATTTTTTTTTCTGTCACCCTCTCGTGCGTGTCAACTGGTTATGGTATAATTTTTGAGTTTGACAAAGTATGAAAACACGTCATAATAATAAATTGGTCACGAAATAGATTGTTGTTAAAAACTTCTTGACGATATCAGACGGGTGGGTGTTTTACTGTCTATTTGTTTATTATGACACGCTAACAGTTCAAAAAATCCAAATATAATTTAAAAAAGAAAATTTCAGAAGGGTAGCAGAAACAGATTATATTGCACTGACAAAATGACATAAGGGAACATTCAATATAATAAAATAAATAACATATATTTAAGAGAGTGACGGAGATAGAGTAACCCATTGAAGTACAATGTCAACCTCGGCTTCGCCTCGGTTGACGATGATTTCTCGGGTATACAATATACTCCGTCACTCTCTCAAATATATGTCATTTATATAATATCGCTGATATAACGGTTAGCATGCTTGACTCGAGTGTGGTATATTGTGGATTCTAGCCCCGGTCATGTCAAGCAAACATTATATTGATATTTGCTGCTTCTCCGCTAAGCATGCAAAATTGATGAGGATTAAGGGCAAAAACTGGTTTGCTTGGAATCAGGATAATATGTCAGAGTGGAGCGACATCTCTACTGGATGGCTTGCTTTATTGAGCAAGCATTAAAAATGTTGCTCTAGTACAAAACGGAAATAAAATTGAAACTTGTTCTGGCCATATGCATGTTATAGCTGAAAAATTGCTAATTTAGTATTAAGCAATAATCACAACTCACTATTCCTGTATTGATATATGATTTACGTATTTAAAGTCATCTGTGGTTTTCAACCCTTCGCAGTGAGAAAGTTATTTCCGCCTGTTTCAAATTGACGAAGAATGTGGTCATTGATCTCTAAAGTTTACCCATCTTGTTTTACATTTAATATTTATATTGCAATATTTCAACCGTTGCTAATCAGTTTCTGGATAATACTGGTAAAGTCTAGGCGATGCACATTCGCCATTCAAAATGGCCACCTTCCTTGCAAATATGCATTTCTTCAAACCCAATATTCTTAAGTTTTGATATGGCTGTATTTAGCGAGATTCTCTTTTGAAGTTCTAAGTCTCCGAAACACGTCCATCATTTTTCGGCAGAATATTTGATCAAAATTTCTGGTCTATTTTTAATCCGATAGGCAATGGACTCAGAAGAGAGCTTCTTATTTTCATTAATCAATATATAATTACAAGTTGACTGAAAAATATTTATGCATATGCTTGGAATCTTACACCACCTGCAAGCTTAGAGACTAGGAATTCATTGGAAGTTTACAAGTATTTTTTTATTATGTTAAAGTGAAGCCATTACAGATAAAGCAGCGTCTTGATTTATCATAGGATTGTACGATAAATCAAGATGATGCTTCAGCTGTGGGACTTTAAGGCATCGACAGAGATCCAGCATTTTTTATTTTATTTTTATACATATCGTAGCATATTTTAAATGTTTATCAGAATATCAGGTAATTCTTGTTTCAAACACAACATTTACATCACGTGTAAGGTTGCAAGAAACACTCTGCGGAATTGGGTTAGCGGTTATGGATGTGGTCTTTAACGCCAATTTCAATGATAGTTCAGCTATATCGTGGCGGTCAGTTTAATTGGTGAAGGAAACCGGAGAACCAGGAGAAAACTACCGACTCCTGTAGAGAGTCACCGGCAAACTTTATCACATAATGCTGCATTGAGTACACCTAGCCGTGAACGGGATTCGAACTCACAACTTTAGTGATGATAAGTACTAATTGCACAGGTAGTTGTAAAACCAACTACCATGCGATCACGGTTGAAATTACTGAGTGATTCTATGCTGGGTTTGGTTTTCTTTTGTTTTTTTTTTTGCTAATAAAAAACACTATATTTAGACATCATTATTACTTGCTGCCCTCCCTTCATTAGCATAAAACGATTCCTTTTTTTGAATTGTTAGCATTTCCGTAATAGAAACCTCCCCATTCGTGTAATAGTTAATGTGCTTCCCTCATATGAAATACGAAGGCCGGAGTGCTCTTTGATTTTCTTGCTCCCAAAGTTTTTCAAATTATCTGGCTTTCAAATATTTTGGCTGTGAGCATATCTGATGAAGGTTATTCCAGAAACGCATCGTGCGCACTAAATTAGGTATCTACGTTTTTATTTTTTATCAGTAATAGAACCTTGTTCTCGCCCTGATATATCGTAAAATTGTACACTTTACGTTAAGCAATGTTCATCGAATTGCCTTAAAGTAATATATTTATTTAATATCGTAACACTTCAATTAACGCGACGATGTGATGGTTTGTAACAAGAGTACAAACGACGGGTGTAAATTGTTGAGAAGGAACTACTCACCTTCCCGTGGCATCTGTGTTTACGTCCAATTTAGTGGAGTTTGTGTTACTCAATCTTAAGTTGCCTGTGTATTGTTTTGTTGATCATTATTTTCGCTTTTGTTCTTATTCTTGTGGTAGTTTGTCCTTCGATTTACAGTTTTTGTTTACCCCTTTGATATCATCAAGCTTTTCTTATTTTAAATCTGTATAAATTAATTTGATGTGTTTAAGAGATTTTGATTGGATAACAAATTTATGTTATTTTCCATAGACAAAATTTTTACCCGGAAATCACATGTTGGGGTCTCAATTGGGAATTTTTTTTATTTTAATTCTTTTTAAGCAATTATTATCCGACAAAATATTTTTAGGACAAGAAAAAAATTAATTAGGAATTAACTTACAAGAATTGATCACAATGCGGGTTACACAGTGTGTACCACATTTTTGAGTTTATTTCTTCATGAATCGAAAAAAATTAGATTAATCCTTAATTACATCAGACAAATCTCGTCTCTCGATATTGATATATTTGTGGAGACGGATCATCCTGAACCATTCTAACTGTTTCTAAGTATCAAAATAACAGAAACACAGACAATGTTGTAATTCCATCAAACCACATTAAAAGATTTGTTGTGCAATGTTGCCATAAGGTAGAAATAATCGTTTTCAAAGATCTGCAACTTTAGCCTACCAATAATCGGATTTATTCCACACACAAAACGAAATTCAAGCAGGGAATAAAATAGGAAAAGAAGAAAAAAACATATCTCCTAATGTTTTGTGCAGTATCTATGTAAATCGAAAATTGATACAATAAGAATGTATCATCTGACTTATATTTTTCTAGACCTCGGTACTGGGTATCTTTATTCCGCTACCGATAACATACATTGTCAATGTGTAAATAAAAAATGTAAACAGAATAATAATCTCTCTTTGGATAACATTTTGTGCTCAGTCTTAATTCTGAACTTTGGAGGTTTCAATGAAATAAAACTAGTTTAAACCTGCCATTTTTTATTGAAGTGTCTGTACCAAGACAGGTAAGTGAGCGGTCATGTGTTTGTGCATCAAGGGTATCGATTTACCCTCGATCTACGATTTTTTATATCGTTGAACATTGCATCTGTTCAGGATGGTGGGTTTTTTTTGTTTTTTTTTTGTTACTAGAAGTATAATTAGGAAGATTGAAAAGTATCCTGCAAAAATATAAAACAGTTGTTCATGTATCTAATATGTTTTATTTTTTTGCAAGGTACTTTTCAATCTTCCTAATTATACTTCTTGCTTGACAAATTTCTTACTATTTAAAAAAACAAAAAACAAAACAAAAAAACAAAAAAAACATAAACAACTGTTAGATCTTACATGGTCAGTATTTCTTAGTTTGTCAAATTTTACAGCAAAGTTGTACGGAATAATGAATCGGATTGGTTATTATATAAAATCACAAATATTTATTTATATAATCTTGAACTTGTTGCACGCGGTCAGTATTTGGTAGAAGACGAAATATAAATAAAGGTATCTGATTGGTTGATAAAATTGTAAAAATGTTTTTATAATCTTGAACTTACTGTACGAGGTCAGTATTTTGGTAGAAGACAAAATGTCTATAAACCAATGAAGTGTAATAATTTCAAAGTCTAAGTAATTTTAGGTCGAACAAACTATTTAATGCTTGTATTTAGTAATCGGATGTTCTTAGACTTTTCAATATATATGTCACTATTAATTTATTATTACGAATTATTCCTTTATTTGCCAATAGTCAGATGATTACTTCAAAGAATTGTTTAGTGCATCAGGCTTATAAAAGAACAATTTCCTACAGTCTTATTTTGACAGCACAAAACATGATTATTGGTGGTACTGATTGAATCAAGCGACTTGTAATAGAAAATCTAACTCGAATCTAAATTATTTTCTGATAAGACAGTGAGTATCGGTCATTGTCTATGTTAATCGCAATCTGTGAAAAAAAAGAATGTGTGAACTAAAGAGTGAGTGACTGCGAACTTGCGTGCGTTCATGCGAGCGAACGAGTAAGTGAGTGAGTGATGGTGACGTGCGGTTCCGTCCTAAACCAACACTGTCAGCTAGATTTCTTTTTAATACTAGCTCACTGAAACAATAGTCTGTTGGTAGACACATTGTCCTACCTTCGAACCAACCAAGTCTTTGCTCTTATCCCCTAATAATATGGGATCAGCAGAGACGTGGACAATACCAATAGCATAGTCAACGGCTCGAACCGACCAATGATATTGAGCCTGCGATCTTCTGTATCTGAGGCGATTTTATTTACATCAGAGACAATTGCGTCCACTGATTTTCCAAATCAAGATATTCTTCTCATTAATAACTACCGATAGATAAGCATAATTTGTTTAATTATGCTTCACAACAACTCACACTTTTACAAAGATTCAAAATATGTCATTCGCATTATCATTAATACTTAGACTATTATGAACTAAAGCATCTGTGTTATCGCTAGGCGGCTTAGAACCCTCTTTATCAAATCCACTAAACCTGTGGTATATCGTGGTTTCCAGCAGTGGTGGGGTCAAATAAAAGTCTTGAAATGATGTCTTGCTTTTCAGCTAATCACACATTCTGATTGGCTCTACATTAGGAGCATGTGTCTAAGTAAGGTGACATATATACCCACGGCCTGTGAGCTAGCACTATAAAGATTTAACTAAACGTGTTGACTTAATACAAACCCACCATCATCATCTCATTAACATGTAACATGATAAACGCCATTAATGGCTGAAAAATAGCTTCCTTGGCGTTAAACAACAATCAATCAATCATTCACTCTATATACTTAGACTAATGGTATGCTATGAAGTACTGAGAAAAACTGAGAAATGTCATCCTGCGTACAAATTTCGTCAACATTTTAATAATAATAATTTTTTAATAAAGATTTGTATTTGTGGCAGAAATTTAAGGTTCAATGCATCACTTAGCGTCCGCCAAAAAATTGTTTGGCATCCCTTAGCATCCACCAAATTTAAAAACGCTAAAAATTTTCGCATATCTTTTTGACTCAAAATCGCCAAATTTTACACCCGCGAAAATAACCCGCCATACGGTAGTATATGTTGTATCTCAAATACATTATGTTTATGCTGACTTTTTTATAAGAGACTAGGCAGCACCTTGATTTTGTGATTTTAGTATCTGTCAAATGAAGGGCGCTCAATGTAACCTAAAAATGTGGCATTTATGAACAGTTGTCCTTTATATACAGGTTAAAATTATCAGCACTATTCATTGATGAAAAAAATAAGATTTCCCTTTATAGACAGTGATGTGTTATATAGAGGTGTCCTTTAACCCAGGTATGCTGTATATAAAGTTTCCAATTGATAGTTTACTGTGAAAGTTTTAGCCTTTCATCAAAGATGCATATATACTATTCTCTGTCGTTGAAACGCATATTCTACTTGTATAATGACGCATAACATATTGGTTGAAATTGGGTGGTCTGTACCATGAAGGGCTCGGATATAGTAATTAGCTTCTTGTATTATCATCTAGAGTCGACGATAAGCAGTACCTAGAACCCTTTATTATGATTTCACTGGATGATTATCATTGGAAAATTATTATTTTATTCGCTAAGATCTAACAAGTTGCACACATCTGTGTTTTCTAACAACTGGTTTGAATAACAGCAAAATTAAAACTGGTATTAACAACATTGCAGTGTGAAACAAAACTTTCTTTCCTCATATGCATGACCTTTGGCAGATGGTACTGTATTCATAATCAGAATTACCATAGCTCAGGTGGTGTATTTAAGGTTTTAATCTCTCTTAATAATGTCTTGGGGTTTATAGTAATTGCAAGTCAACAAATAATTACTGTATTCGTGGTTAAGTTTGCTGGGGGAGTTACATTTTGCGATTTTTTGTGTTTTTGCAATGCATTCCCATTGGGGGTTAATCTTGGAAAAACGTTATCGTATCTAATTGAACACGTAGCTTAAAGCTTTTCACTTGGGGCTATTTTTGTGAATTGTAGTGAAACGTAAATTAAGCGAAAATTTCCCCCACGAAAATCTGTCCGCTTATGCACTAACGTTAATTTTCAGGAATGGAAGAAGAGCTTGAAGATACCAAAGGGGTAATCAGAATCCGTAAGTCGAAGAAAACACATTGGCCAAAATAACAAAAGGTCAAACAACGATCTACAAAACATACACATAAAACTGACGATCAAGTAACACGAACTCCACTAAATACCAGGGGTGAACTCGGGTGCTCCGGAAGGGTAAAATGGGTTGTCCATAATATTTTCTTACAGCCATATTGTTTTTTGTTAAAGTTCTTATTCTCTCTCGTTGTAGATCAAATGATCCAATAAAGACAACATTGATATAACAAGGAAGGCATGATGCAGCCCTACGTGGTTCAAAACAATATAACGAACACTCCCGAGGAGCAATTCATTCATCCAGAACACAAGGAATTTTATGAAGTCTCGCGATTTATTACTGGACTTATATTGTACCCGACAATATGTATACCGGGTATCTTAGCCAACATGATCACTCTCATAGTGCTATCAAAAAAGAATATGCTAACATCGACGAATGCCTTTTTAAGCGCCTTGGCCGTTTCGGACAGTGTCAAATTACTGAATGATATCATATATTTTTCTGTTACACTCTTGTCAAAGACACACCCAAAAGAGGCCAACAAGGCATATGGGTACATATATCCCTACGCCCACTTTATATTCAACATGTCTGCCTGTATTTCTTCCTGGTTAACTGTTTCGGTGGCTGTTGAACGATACATCATGGTGTGCCATCCGGCTAAAGCGAGGATAATATGTACGCGATCACGTGCTATAATAACAAGTGCAGTGATATACTTTATTATGACTTGTGTAGCAATTCCTTCCGCAATGAGATATAAAACTGTATTATTGTTTGATAACGATACAAATTTAACGTATTACGACGTTAATATCACGGCATTATGGCAAGATGAAACATTTGCATCAGTATATAACTGGGTACAGAATTTCTTACGGTGTAATATTCCGTTATTGATTCTAATAACATTGAATACGTGTATAATAAATTCAATTAGGAAATCAAGAGCTAATAAACGGAACACTGCCCGTCATCGAGTTACTATTATGATGATCGTGGTCATCATGGTGTTTTTGATTTGTATTACACCGGATGCTGTCATGACGACATTTTTTCGCTATGGCTACCATGAGGCAGACTATCTTGTCAAGGGGATTAGAGAATATTCAGACACTCTCTTGACATTAAATGCAGCCATAAATTTTGTAATATATTGTTTATTTAGTCGGACATTCATGAAGAATTTCGTTGCCTTATTTTGTCCACACTTGTCTAAGAAACAAGCTGCTATTGAGGAAGATCAAAAATATCGACGTCTTTCGGAATCAACTGTCTTTACTAAATCAAAGAGAGATAGTGCTGTATGATGACACAGTGCACGTGGTAATTATTAGTGGATTTATTTCATGGATAACACCGTCAGGTCAGTAAATTTGGCTTGGGCATAGTTGAGATAAACAACCGAATCATAAGGAGAATTCGTTGCTAAGACGACAGAACTCCGTTCAAAGGTTTCGTATATATCTATAGAGTGTGCTAGTTTGGACATTTAAATTGAAAACTATATGAATAGCATTTCATTATCATGCCTACATTGTTTCGTAGAACGAAGCAAAATTTCAAAAATATCGGAGTTTATAATGAATCCATATACAAATGAAACGCCAACTGTTGAAATTTTATTTCTTCGAAGAAATTCGCGAAATTTTCTCCAGTTAAAATTACCTTTTGTTTACTAATATATACTGTGATTACATTATGTTAATGTTAAAAGGTTGTGTATTTTTATAATCGATCATGCCTATTAAATATTTCTCTGTCTGTTTTATATTTTATATTGTACATTACCTTTGCAGTAACTGGATTTACCAATGCATTAAGCACATTGTCAGTACAGAAGTTGTGGGTTTATTTTCCTCCCTTAGCGATGTATTCTCTATGCTACTTTTGTCAGTGGCAGGTCGGTGGTTCCTCGGGGTACTCTGGTTTATCCACCAATAAAACTGAATATCACAATAAAATATTATTGAAAGTGGCGTTAAACAACTATATCCCTTAACCTTGTTTACACGATTGAAAACGAAGATGATATTAATTGTGAGATATATTGCTTTGTCATGTCCTTCCTTCCGGCACAAAAGCGTATGCGCCTCCTTGAATTTAAAAAGGGAATTTCATACAAGAAAAGATTGAAGATACCACCGTTAATCAGAAACCGTAAATCGTAAAAAGACAAATAAAGCAATATGCAAATGAAAATGGACAACAGGACAAACAATGATCCACAAAGCACTATATGTACAGTGGAAATTAACGATCGAGCAACACGAACTCGACTGAAAACTGAGATTAAACAGATGTGCTCCAAAAGAGTAAGCAGTTCCTGCGCTCCTAGTGTTACTGCTAAACGACACTAACATAATCTGATATGGAAATTGTGTCGAACACCAGTATATATAAATAAATGCATACAAATAACATCAAACAGACATGAACTCCCGACAAAGCAAATGGGGGTAAATCGCGGAAATTGCAGCGTACATCACAACACGGAACTAAAACGTGAAAACATCTTATTTGACAAAATGAATACGAATCCCACTAATACATGCAAACAAAGGTGCGCGAATTTAGGTGCTTCTGTAAAAATAACCGGTTCCTGCTCTAGTAGTAACAATCGTCTTGTTACTAATGCTACAAACCCGGCAATAAGTCATGGTTGGTGAAAGGATCTGGTTATGATTACGACAAACGGAACATATCTGTGGTCATTTAACCAAATCATGGTATCGAGCGGAAAACTTTCGAAGAAACCACTTCAATTTTACCACTAGCAATCCTTGATTCAATAGCTTCCGTCTTAATAGCATCGCCCTATAAAGTAATTCATCAGAGGACTCGCTAGCTCGGTAGTATTGGATCAAACTGAGAGAGATATACTCTTTATGCAAGTGTTCCTGGAATGTTGAAAGTTCACAAGAGGAAAATTGAAATCATCTCTTTTGTCGAAAGTTTCGTTCTTAACCTACCCTCACTGTCAATTACGAGGTGTAGGTCAAGATATGAAACAGACCTAGCTGTATCTGTGGCATCCTTTATGTCAAGCTTAATGGGAGAGATGCAATACAACTTTTAATGCTTGCTAATTAGCATAAGGAGAATCGTTATGTTCAATGGATAGATTAGTTAAAAAGGGAATGAGTTAGGGAACGGTCATTCACCTTTAGGTTTAGCTTAAGCATATTTTATTTGCTCAAATATGCAAAAAAGATAAGACACAAGTTAAACAAACTTATGAAATCTTCTCTGTTCTTCTTCAACATTATTTGATAGAGCATGCATGCATATGAATATTTCTTACATTAATATGTGTAAATTGAAGAAGAACAGAGAATGAAGAAAGGAATTAGAGAGAGAGAGAGGTCTTGGTGATGGTGTGTGTGGTTGTTCATTTGGTGAACCACTTAAACAAGAAACCTTTCAGACCTATTTATATATTCAAACACGTGCTTAAAAATAATTTCGTTCTATTCATTTGAAAGAATAGGATTACCACTGGTTAAAAGTTTGAGGTCTATAGCACAGTCATTAGGTAGCCAGCTGAAATTGTGAAGCAATGTATATCTCATATTTGCATAATGGGAACAATCAAAGAAGAAGTGATACGAGTCTTCACGATTGGCCCCATAACGACAAGACGGATCTTAGACTATATTTACTTGGAACAAATCATAATTTAAAAAAGAAGCAAAACATCGAAGCTGGGTTAATGCAATATTAAGTTTTCGAGGTCCAATTTCGTAATGTTTAGGAACTTGTCTAATAGCTTTCTGTTTTCTTAATTAAGTTTTAAATTTTGCAATAGATTCCACATTTCAAAGTGATGGATTTAAGCTATTCCATTGACGTATTGTTTAGGGAATAAATGAGTCACAAGTAATCGATAGTCTGCAAAATGGTATTATTATATCACTTCCATTACGCAATGGATAAACGTTGTACTTTGAATCGTTGGAGGAATTAAGTCACAAAGATACCTCGGTGCATTATTATTTTGTATATTATAAAATATTTGTAATTTTCTCCTTTTTCTTTTTTCTGTCAATGATTCCCAGCCTAACTCTTTATAAATTAGAATGGAACTAGCAAACCTTTAGATGGTATGTTTTTTCCAGAATGTATGTCGCCAAATTTTATAGAAAAACCTAAACTGATAATGTAGTTTGTACGAGAATTTTACTCATATTTTGAAAAACAAATACTGCTTTTCATGTAGCAAAATCTTATATTTGTTTCAGTTGAAAAACAGATTCGACACAGAGAAAATACATAGCGCCCCTGCCGTAAAAGCTACATCTTATGTCGCTTATTTTGCACCTATTCGTTCACACACATTCTGTTTTGGGTTAACACATACCACTGAAATGAAAAATAACAATGCCACATCGACGTTTTATCTCAATTGAAATGTCATGATGAAGTTTGTTCCTACATTACAAGGTGTTAATGAAGAAAGATATAGACACCTTATTTCTGTTAATGTGAAAGTACTTTTATTCGTTTGCCCGAATTTTCGTGGTTGAGATCGCATGATATTTTAATTTTACACCTTCCTAGATGTAAATCAGAGCTTATCGCCATTAACGTTATTATAACAGTCGATACAAGGTTGGCATGTGTACTGACTTGCGGCAGGTTTGTCTAACTGAAATATTGTTGAAAGTGGAGTTCAATACTGACCTTAATAGTTCAACTTTTATTCATCTAAACCATGGTCTTAGAAATAATTAGTATCGAATGGAATAAAATCCTGATCAGTATATGGCTTTGTCAGTTTTATAATTAAAATGGATGATTTTGTGTACCCCATCTGCTTCCATTCTCTATCACATGCTATTGCAACTTATTGTACATAGGAGAAGACGACGTTCTAAGCTTGCTTCACTTCTGTCTGACCCTTGTGTATATTATATTTGAGCAAATATAATTTGTACATTAGAATAAAAACGTTGGAGAAATCCAAAAGTTTGTCTTTTTTACTTCCAGTAATGAATTATCTACATAACCAATAAAGGTTTCGTCATAATGTCTAAAACCTACTCATATAATCATGAATACATTATGCTTAGATCAACAATTGTCGTATTTGGTGAAAGGATCCTTCCTTTCACCAAATACGACAATCGTTGATCTAAGCATAATTTATTCATGATGATCCTTCCTTTCACCAAATACGACAATCGTTGATCTAAGCATAATTTATTCATGATTATATGAGTAGGTCTTAGATATTATGACGAAACCTTTATAATTAACCCCTCTATGCACAAAGTAACACTATTGGCATTTATAGACAAAGCAAGACGATGCCTATATAACATACTTTATCCTGCAATTGGGTTATAGTAAATCGAAGAAGAACACACAACACAATGGCTGACGCTCGTATGGCATCGTAGGGCATTCTATCGAGGTTCTGTGTAAGTAACTGGATTAAATATATTGGAAGATGATGACGCCAAGTTCTAGATTAACAATGCATTTTGTTCTATTAAACAGGCAATATTACCCTTAGTGATTTGATTAAAGAACATCAATCTACAACATTAGAAATCAATTTGGCAGAGGCAATGAGTTAGATGGTGTTCTGTAAATGACCCGGCAAATACGACACCCCATTTTTCAACGCAGACGAATAAATTGGCACTAATGCCCATTGATTTCACTATAATTTGAAGAAATAAATAAAATCTTCAGTCAACACAAATAAAAGGCAAAACAAAATATGAAAGACAATCCTTAACCACTGAAGCTTCTGAGACAACGGAATTTAATTTCAAAATGAAAACTGTGATCTTGCCATGGACAGACCTATGAATTATTTTATCTATATGACATATAAAGCGTTCTGTCTGTCACGATTCAATTTTACGATTAAGTATGACGTATCAGTAGTTATTTGTGTATTAAACAAATAATCATATTTCCTTCATTTGAATGACTAGACAAACAAATAAGATCAGTATTACTAGAAAATAAATAGGTTAAGTGTTCTAGTGTTATAGGTGCATGCACTTTATGTTATGTCCAAATTTCCTTGTCAATGAATTGCAGCAGGTCGGTGGTATTCTCAGGATACTCCGGTTTCCTCCACCATTATGAGATTCCCGCCTCGATATAACTGAAATATATTGGTGAAAGTGGCGCTATAACACCATAACTCTTATCCCTAACCCAAATATTAGATTAACAATGGTTTTTGTTCTATTAAACAAGCAATATTACCCTGAGTGATTTGATTAAAGAACATCAATCTAAAAGATCAGAAATCAAACTGACTGAATCAATGAGTTAGATGGCGTTCTGTAAATGACCCGGAAAATACGACACCCCATTTTTCAAAGCAGACGAATAAATTGGCACTAATTTCACTATAATTTGAAGAAATAAAAAAGAAATTCGGTCAGCACAAATAAAAGGCAAAAACAAAACAAAATAAGAAAGACAATCCTTAACCACTGAAGCTTCTGAGACAACGGAATTCAATTTCAAAATGAAAACTGTGATCTTGCCATGGACAGACCTATGAATTATTTGATCTATGTGACACATAAAGCGTTCTGTCTGTCACGATTCAATTTTACGATTAAGTATGACGTATCAGTAGTTATTTGTGTAATAAGAAAATAATCATATTTCCTTCATTTGAATGATTAAACAAAACAATAAGCTCAATATTACTAGAAAATAAATAGGTTAAGTGTTCTAGTGTTATAGATGCACGCACTTTATGTTATGTCCAAATTTCCTTATCAATGACTTGCAGCAGGTCCGTGGTATTCTCAGAATACTCCGGTTTCCTCCACCATTATCAGATTCCCGCCTCGATATAACTGAAATATATTGTTGAAAGTGGCGCTATAACATCATAACCCTTATCCCTAACCCTAACCCTAACCCAAACATTAGATCAACAATGGCTTTTGTTCTATTAAACAAGCAATATTACCCTTAGTGATTTGATTAAAGAACATCAATCTAAAAGATTAGAAATCAATCTGACTGAATCAATGAGTTACATGGTGTTCTGTAAATGACCTGGCAAATACGACACCCCATTTCTCAAAGCAGACGAATAAATTGGCGGTGATCCTGAGAATACCACCGACCTGATGCTCACAATATAATTGGAAGAAATACAAAAATCTTCAGTCAACACAAATAAAAGGCAAAAAAATGAAAGACAAATCTTAACCACTGAAGCTTCCGAGACAACGGAATTTGATTTCAAATTGAAAACTGTGATCTTGCCATGGGCAGATTAATGAACTATTTCATCTATCACGAATTAAGAGTACTGGCTGCCATGATTCAATTTTAATGTTAAGAATGACGTATTAGTAGCTATTTGTGTATTCATAAAAAAAATCATATTCCCTTCATTTGAATGACTAGAAAAAAAATAAGATTAGCGCTCTGGTATTATTGTTGTATGCACTTTGTGGCAATGGTTTCCATTATTTGGAATTCATTGTCCGCTTATTCCCTGAAAGAAATGTCTTTTGTACCAAGGCTTCCACCTTAACATTAAAAGGTGTGAATTTAAAAGAAAAACACACACACGTAGATTTGTTTTCTTTTTTTTCCTATCACGGACAAGACTTTTACTGGGCTTGACTAAGAGTACAGATAATATGGGGGTATCCAATAAGAAACAGAAACTGCTTCCCCTCCGTGACTACATTGGTTCATCCACGGTTTTCTGGTGGGGTTTGTGTTGCTCTTCTTTTAATGTGGTACCTAACACTACAGGGAGATAACTCTTTAAAATCAGTTGAACGTTTTGATTATATGATGTCTGTATGCAGATTTCAAGCATCTCGGTGATCAAAACCACAGAGAGAAAAGCTGCTATGTGGCTAGTGAATTTATAGCTCTGAGTCTGTTGGTTGGAATTTGTTAAAATTTTGATATTTATTGCAGTGGATATATTCAAACACACTGCCAAAAAAATAAGAAAATTAAACGAGCAGATTAAATTTTACCTTAAGTGTATGGTACCACGTTTAAGCTGTCCGTGCTTTTTTCCTTTTTCTTTTTCTTTTGCACTGCCTTCGCTTAGAGATTTGTCCCAAATGTTGCCTGCATTTCTGCATGGATTGCACATTCGGTTTTCTTTACCTTTTTTCCGCATAGTCGAGATGGCATGATATTTTGATTTTACATCTTCCTAGATGAAAATCACTGCTTATCGCCATTAACGTTATTATAACAGTCGATACAAGGTTGACATGTGTACTGACTTGCGGCAGGTTTGTCTAACTGAAATATTGTTGAAAGTGGAGTTCAACACTGACCTTAATAGTTCAACTTTTATCCATCTAAACCATGGCCTTACAAATAATTAGCATCGAATGGAATAAATTCCTGATCAGTATATGGCTGTGTCAGTTTCATAATTAAAATGGATTATGTTGTGTACCCCGTCTGCTTCCATTCTGTCACATGCTATTGCAACTTATTGTACATATAATAGGAGAAGACGACGTCCTAAGTTTGCTTCACTTCTGTCTGACCCTTGTTTATATTATATTTGAGCAAATTAATTTGCACATTAAAATAAAAATGTTAGAGAAAACCGAAAGTTTGTCTTTTTTACTTCCAGAAATGAATTATCTGCATAACCAATATCCTTTCACCAACTACGACAATTGTTGATCTAAGCGTAATTTATTCATGATTATATGAGTAGGTGTTAGATATTATGACGAAGCCTTTATAGTTAACCCCTCTATACACAACGTAACACCATTGGCATTTATAGACAAAGCAAGACGATGCCTATATAGCATACTCTCTATTCACAAAGGTAACAGCAATGGCATATTTAATCAAATATTTATAGACAAAGGGACATTACTCAAATACAACATCAGTCAGAAATGTCATATAATTATAGATGTATATTTTGTACCTAAATGGATGAGAGATATATTAGTGGAATTCATCATATCTGTTTTATAATGTCACCAGTGTAATATAGATTAGCTCTCAATTCAGCACCACGAGATATGGTCTATTTTAAGTGAGAAAGCTTCCAAGTTGTTGTTTTTTTCTGGTTTTTTTTCTTTTTTGTGGAACTCCACTACTACACGTGGTCACATGATATAGATCAGACATGTTTTGAGTGAGTTGAGTGAGTGAGTGAGTGTTTTACACAAAATAGGTAATTTGTGATCTATATTATGGCGAGAACAAGTTATATTTCGATGAGATGATAACGATGTCAGCATTGTACTAGACATGTCACTTGGACACAGTAAAATCCTGATTATAACCCAACTAAGACTCTGTTATCACTCTTTAATACTGCGGTCTTAGTGGAAGAATAGCAAATATTAATTTCATAGTTCTTGGTTTGAGTCGAACGCACGATCTACCGAACTCGCGGCGATCACTCTATCCATTACATCATGATACACTTCAGACATATTTAGATAAAAGTAGTCTATTAACAAATGCTTACAAACATTTTAATAAATCTATCAATAGCATTGCTAAAGACAAATTACATGTTTAACTACTGAATTTCATTGTTTTGGTTTGGTTTTTTTTGCTTTTTTTTATTAAATCTATTTTCCTTTTTACTGTGGTTGCCTCCGTTGGAAAGGGGTAGATTTCCAAATGAAATATATATATATATATATTACATATATGACCTCAGAAGTCCAGGATTTTTCTGAGGCTTACATACATTTAATACACACAAAAATAATACTACAGATTACAATATATATATATAAATATATAAGGGAGTGGATGTGGTCGAGTGGTCTAGGGCGCTGGACGTAAGGCTAAGCGAATGGTGCTGCAGTGTATCAATGGTGTGGGTTCAAATCCCGTCGAGGGAAGAACAAAAATTTGACAGCTCTAAAATCTAATTCTAACACTGTTTGGTTTAATTTTCAGACGTATATATATATATATAGAATATATTAGTTTTTATACAGAAAATGTTAAGCAAAAAATAAATAAATAAATATTGTATACATGTAAGCACAAAAATGGATAGCAGAATATTATGCTAACTTGGTTTGCAGATTTTCAAATAATAATTTTCCTATATTTTTATTTAAAAGGGAAGATTTTGTAATTAATGCAGTATTACATTTTAGTTCTATTTTTAACATTTGCTTAATTTTTAATGTATCAATTTTCTTATTATTATATTTGATATCATTTCTAAATTTCCATATTACCCATTTAGCTATAAAAATTAAAAATATTGACAAATAGTACTTCTTTTATGTTATGTTTATTATACAAATATATACCCTACATAATATCTTCTTCATTTAAGACATAAGTTTGATCACATACAGAAATGATCATTATGTTTAATTCTTCAATATTTGGTTTTATTTTTAAACATTGAAAAAAAAAATGTTGTAGTGTTCATGTGTTATTTTTACAGAAATGTCAAAGTCCATTTGATTTCCCCATTTTCTGTAATCTATTCTCTGTGTATACAATAACATGAATGCATTTCCACTGAAATTGAATTATTTTTTGCTTGCAGCTTAATAAATTAAGATTTTTCCAAACTACTTCCCACATGACTTTTTGTTGTATATTAATTCCCATTTATTTTGGCATTTTGGTTTCACGGTTTTATTTAATAGTTTTTTTAATAGTTTTTAATTTAACATCTTTATGCTGAATAATTTTATTTTTACTATCACAAAAAAATAAATTGTTATCAATATATAACTTACATTTTCTCTTATTTCTGCATGTATCGAGAGTCTTCATTTTTTCAGCTAACTCTTTTGGGACTGAGGTCTTAATTTTAGACCATTCCGAAATCCAGTTTCTCTTATTTTGTAATTTATTATATATAGTTATGTTGTCTAGAAACGTTTTATTTTGATAATCCCATATATCCGAAATTCTTTTTAGACCACTCTTACTAAATGATTTGAAAAATAAAGGTTTCCTGTTGAAAAGGAGGCGAGCATTTCCAAAAATAGTTTGATGTAAAACATCCATTTGCGTGTCTACTGTAAATAAGGGTAATAACAAAATTACCGAACTCCGAACAATCTTACAAAGGGAAAGTCAAAACTCATAATTATATAAACAGACAAAATCAGTCAACAACCGGAAAACTGTGAAAACCGCAATGACCCTGTAAGAGTGGTCTAAAAAGAATTTCGGATATATGGGATTATCAAAATAAAACGTTTCTAGACAACATAACTATATATAAAAAAATAATTTATAAAATTATCCACAGCGATTTAGAATGCTGTAAACGATTTGAGTAAAAAATTCCAAAATATAATCGCTTTTTGATAATATGAGGGTAAAGAAGTAATATTTAGACCAGAAATATCAGAGCACTGACATAGAAAATATTCTGAGTCAAATTTATTATCATATTTTTTCAGCCAATATTTACCAATAGAATTCCAGCATTCTAAATCGCTGTGGATAATTTTATAAATTATTTTTTTTTTGTGTCCAAGCAACACACATTTCGATCTATTTGATTTACTTTGTCGTCCCATATAAATTTCCATATGATAACGTTAATTTCATATTTAAATCTATCTGGTATGCCGCGCATTTCAATTTCATATCGCATTTGGGAAACAAGTAAGTCTTTAACTATCAAAGTTTTCCCTTTGAATTTTAAATTTCTTGTTTTCCAAATTTGGGTACAGCTTTTCATCTTATTTATTATTGTTTTCCATACAGTGTCAGTCTTTATATTGTAACTGTGGAATACCCCTAAGGCTTTAATATTGTCTGTGACCCATGAATTTTTGGTAAATCTCGGACGTTTAAACCTCTTAGCCTCCCGATAAATAACCCCTTTGTTTTTTCATAATTAATTTTTGACCCGGATGCCTTCTCATGTTTAACCAGATTAACTAAAACTTTAAAAGCCTGTTTAACTGATTCTTCATTTTTATTAAAAGTTATGTGTCATCGGCAAGCATACATGTTTTCGATTCAAGAACATTTTCACTCTCAGGCATTCTTATCCCCTTAATTTCGTCTGTACCCCTAACAGCACAGGTCATTGGTTCAGCTTGAAGAATGTAAAGTACCGGTGCAACTGGACATCCATGCCTGGCTGACTGCGATAGGCTGAACAATTTAGACATAAAACCGTTTGTTTTAATACAGGTCTTAGCATTTTTAAATAGCATCTGAATCCCCCCACAAAAATTTGAATCCAAAATTAAATCCCTTTAAAACGTAATTTACCCAATCCCATTCTACTCTGTCATAAGCTTTTTCTTGATCTACGAAAACAATTATCTTTTCTTGGTCTTCTTCGTCGACGTAGTTTAGTATATCATCAATCGTTCGGTTACTTTCACTAATATTCCTCCCTTCAACGAACCCCTTTTGATCTGAGTGAATTAATTTTCTTAAAACCGGTTTCGTCCGATTGGCCAATAGTTTTGAAATAATTTTATAATCCGTATTCAGTGATCGCCAATTACGAATATTGTCTCGGTCCCAACCCTTGTGTAATAGCGTTTTCATTCCATTATATTGAGAATCGCTTGAAGTTCAAAATTATGAAACACTTCATTTACAACCTCAACAAAATCTTTCTCAATAGCTTCCAAATAGAGTTGATAGAATTCACTAATAATTCCATCACCACCTGGAGATTTAAAGGATTTAATAGACATTACTGTTTACTTGATCTCTTGAGTCTTCGATTGTTAGATCTTCTTCTAATTCATTCTTTTCTACATCAGTTAATTTTTCATGAAAAAAATTTAATAAATCGTCACCACTATTGTTGTCCCACCCCTCTGCAGTAAATAATTTGGATTATTAATTAACTTTGATTTATTAGCCTTTATATGATCAAATTTGTCAATACAATTAAAACTTTCATTGGGCCAATACGGCAAAAAACCAGTCCAATACGGATATTTTCCGTATTGGCCCAATTTCAGTCAGTCCAATAACAACTAGATCGGAATCCGCTAGATATTTCGACAATTGCAAGGAAAAATCCCGAGAGATATTGGACTGGTTAATTAATAAAGGTATCATTACGTGATGTGTTTCATATTGGCCTAGTCATAGGTCCTCGATCTGCTGTATTGGCGTTCGGCTGCGCCTCAGGCCAATACAGCAGGCCTCGGACCTATAACTAGGCCAATATGAAAAACATCACGTAATAATACTATAATATAATTTATCTGCTCGTCCAATATGGAATCTATATCGTATTTAAATTGCCCATCCGAACCCGTTATTCTCTGCCAGAGTTTATTTTGACCGTTTCTCTTTTCATTGTTTTGATTGGCAATGAAATACCACAAGTATTAAATATAAGGGATTATGGTGTGCAAGGCCACTTTCAACAATATTTCAGTTGTGTCGTGGCTGTCAATTTCATTGGTGGAGGAAACCATCGATCTGTCGCAAGTCACTGACAAACTTGTATTACATAATGTTGTATCGAGGTTTAAACTCACAACGTTAATGGTGATAGGTAGTTGCAAATCTAACTGTCGTACAGTCACGACCACGACGGCCCTTATATATAATTGTTGACAATTAAATGTTACAATCGTCAAATATAAACAAAATAATGAAAGATGTGCAATTTCACAAAACGTGGAAAGTAAAACAGTTTTTCATGAACCATTAGGAAATTGACTGTTACAGACATGTAAACTAAATGTATGAAAAGGGTCACTAAGAGCTTAAACAGAAGGCGGTGATCTCTAGACATAGAAATAAAGAGAAAACTATTTTTTCTAGGCACAGGCTACGAATACGACGGAAACGTATTCGTAGCCTGGGTTCTACAAGTACGAAGGGCGGAAGTTGTGACTAAATGATCAACCGGTTTCCGGACATGGACACCTATTTTACGGAAATTAATCACGTATTGCTAGCTTCTAGAGGCTACGAATACGACGGATTTTTATTTTCTTAAATATATTGTTTTTAGACATTTATTACTGTGATACTATATAAAGTTACGATAGTATTGTAATGACTTAAAAATTCTAGAAACATGTATTTGCTGCTATGCAGAACATGATTGAAGACATCGCTGCGAAATTAATATGAAAAACTGCAATCAAAGTGATGATCATTTGCTTATTTAAGGTATATTATATGTGATTTTACCTTGTGTTTTACCTTGTGTTTGGGCGTTGACCGTTGGAAATGGAACTAAAATGTTTCCCTCCATGAATACAGGAATAATCCAACTCCTTATAAATTAAAAGACCCGCTGCACTTTCTGCAACTTCCATGTTTTTATATTTGGACCCCGTACCAAGCTTTCTTGAGCTACGCTTATAAAATTGGACGTAGTTATCCTGCTGGAATTTGTTTAGGGCACATTCTAAATCTGTAAAAGATTTATTCTTTGCTCCAACACGGAGCGCACTACCATCGTCGTCCATTTTGAAAATAATTAGTGTTGGGAAGTGTGAGTTGTACTCTGAGAAGTACTCATACCAGTGAAATCCGTGGGCTTAATCGTGTATTGTAAGACTAGTTGTTCAATGCATCAGATTTTATTGGCATAAAAATAAACTAGAAACAGAAAATTATATAAAAAATTCATAAATTGTCATTTAATGAAATAAAACAATAGAATTAAGAAAATCGAGAAATCCATCGTATTCGTAGCCTCTAGAAGCTAGCAATACGTGATTAATTTCCGTAATATAGGTGTCCATGTCCAGAAACCGGTTGATCATTTAGTCACAACTTCCGCCCGTCGTACTTGTAGAACCCAGGCTACGAATACGTTTCCGTCGTATTTTAATGTATGATCGATAGATATATAGTAGCATGATATATCAGAATTAACGGGAACCGCTGTGTGCGTCTGTGTTCATGTATATTTGCTTCTAATGAATAAAATAAAAAAGTACAAAAATGTAATGCAAAAGTGTGTTACCTTAAGCAAACTATAAGCCTTATCACTAAGCGCTTGCTCTCGCTGTTCAGCACACTTAATTAGTTCACAAGAAAAATCAGTAGACTGATTAAAATTGTAAGCATAACACTTGAAACGGAAGAAAAAATCCAAACTTCATAACCGGTTTTACCCTGCCATATTTTTGTACCTGGATTTTCAACGTCATTTGTCGTGGGTTTTTTGCGTCTAGTGAGTTCAGCTAAGGGTTAGGGTGTTTAAAGCCACTTTCAGCAATATTTCAGTTATATCTTGGTGGTTTTATTTGTGGAGGAAACCGGAGCACCCGGAGAAAACCATCGATCTGTCGCATGTCACTGAAAAACTTTATCACATTATGATGTGTCGAGTACATCTCGTCATGAGCTGGATTCGAACTCACAACGTTAGATGTTCAGTTAAGATGAGGGGTGATAGTTCCTTTTTATTGATATTGGTGGAATTGGTGATAATCAGTGTTTAAACTTTCTTTTTATAATTCAATTGTGTATTGCCACTAGCATCTTCGCTAGCCAAGGGTTACGATTCGGGTCCCCCTTCTCTCCACCCTTGGCGGATCTAGAATACATTTTGAAATTCGCGCGCAATGCCACCTGGTGGTTTATCGAAGTTGTGCCCCTTAGATAGTCGTCATCGCTTGCCAATCAGAATCGTTTTGTTATACGTATGTTGGAGAGTTGAAAATGGCAGCGCCCAGTGAAAAAAAAACTTATTTGTGATAAATTTAATTTGGAAGTACTTACTGTCAACCAAGTGAAAGTTTCAAAGCTTTGGCAGACGGGAAAGATGTTTTCATTGGAACCAAAACGGGAAGTGGCAAATCGTTGTCATATGAGAGCATTCCGGTGCCATCTTTGTTTACATTTCGTCGATAACATGTGCTCCGTTTAAAACGTCTTCTGATTGGATACGTGTACTGGTAGCCGTAACCAATGAAATATTAAAGCGCGAATCCTCAAAATGCATTCTAGATCTGCCAAGGGTGGAGAGAAGGGGGACCCGAATCGTAACCCTTGGCTGGCGAAGATGTGCCACTAGTAGTTACTCAGTATGCCTATGATCAGATGGGAAACATAAACCCAGTAGATCACATTTGCTTAAGTTTCATTTCTAAATGGTTGAAATGGTTCCAGGAAATATAACAAAAAAACAATCTCTCTATTGGGTTTTACGTGTTCCTTCTTGGATTCGATAATCATTCATGTACAGTTTGGGAATTAGGGTTAGGGTCTTTAACGCCACTTTCAACAATACATGTAGTTCAGTTATATCGTCAGGTGGCGGTCAATTTTATTGGTGAAGGAAACCGGAGTATCCGGAGAAAACCACTGACCTGCCGCAAGTTACTGACAAGCTTTATCACATAATCCTGTATCAAGTACATCTCGTCTGGGCGGGATTCGAACTCACGTTAGTTTGAGGATAATCACATTTCTACACAGAACTACAAACGTTCAGGCAACTGAATCCAACTAAATTCAGGTGCTCCGGAGACGTTGGCAGCTCCTGTTCCAATAGTAGCACCCGTCGTGTTACTCTTGTTACAAATTCGATGAGAATTCACGAAAGGCAAAGAATGACGAGATTGTGACTACGAAAACCGGAAAATAAATGGTGTGACACAAACATATCGTAATCTAGCTATATCCGTGGTATCCCTTTATTTCAAACCGAAGAAATAGATGCATCAACATAGTCACCAAACTTGGAATCAATAAGTGAAAAAGCATCATCTATATTGCAGAACGTGAAAGGAAGACATGACAAGCTTCTTTTTGTTTTCTTGAGAAGCACCTGCAAAAAGTCGTCGAGAATATGTGCACAGTTGGTACCCATAAGAATGGCGACTGTATCATCTACACAAAAAGAATATATATGTAAGAAGTGGTTGCCATTTGAAACTGTCCTTGACCTTTGAAATTGCAGTGGTGTTGCAAAATGTTTGTTTTTATATATTAAATGGCTTTTGTCTGTCTATACATACATGCATGTCATGTTTTTTTCTTGGATTTTTATGTGCCTCTGCTTTTCTTTAAAAATAAAAAAAATGTCATAATGTCAGTTTCTGAGAACTTCTTGTTAGAATCAGATTTCTTTTTTTTCACAAAATAAGATGTGTCCCATCTTAAATCTAGTTGACTTTTTTTATTTAATGAAACAAAGAGTTGAACTATTTCATTTAATATGCCTTTTAGATTTTTTGTAGAGAATAGCTGTGCAAAAGGAAGAGAAGAGGGAAAATTGATTGTATGTACCTGTATATATCAATTTTTCATTGCCAATACCTAATACCTTTATCAAGCAAGCTATGTACTGTGATTTCCAGTCAAACCTTCCAATGTGGTCACCTCTATTCAGCAGTCATCTTAATAAAAATGTCTCTTTTTATTGTCCTGTCATAGAAAATTTCATGTGAATTAAACCTCTTTTAAGAGGTCACCTGTCTTAAAAGACCACTTTACCGTTGTCCCAAAGGTGACGCCTTAATACAAGTTTGGCTGTACATGTATATACAAAAAATGATATTGTTGAGAGCTTTGTCTGCTGGGACAATATTCTTGGCATTGAGGCAAGGCATGTGTTTTGAAATACCTGAGACTGCCACGATATAACTGAAATATTGTTGAAGGTGGCATTAAACGCCCTAACCCTGAAACACTTGTGTCTTCGAAAACAGATGTGCTATTGCAGAAAATAAAGGTATTTTAAATAATTATAACATGTACAAAATTCAAAAACAAATACATAGTAGATGTATACATGCATCAGAGTTAGTGATATGGTGCATAACAATATCTGAGTTATATCATGGTGGTCAATTTATTGGTGGAGAAAACCAAAGTACTTGGAGAAAACCACCGACCTGTCGCATGTCACTGACAAACTTTATCACATAATTTTGCATTAAGTACACCTCGCCATGAGCGGAATTCACGTCACAACTTTAGTGGTGATACATGTAGCTACTGATTGCATAGGTAGTTGTAAATCCAACTACCATACTATCAAGACCATGACAGTCCCTTAGATGCATACATGTATCACTGAAATCTATAGTAAGAAAGTAACGTCATTATAATATTTAATTCTTCATCAAAAATAATACATAAACTAATACAAAACACATAATCAGAAATTGTCATAAAATTCAATATGGAACAATATTTTACAAACACACATAAAGTTTGACATTAGCTGTTATGTGATAATAAAATAATTGAAATGTTTTGCCAAAATTTGTGCTGCTGGGAAACAACCCTATTGTTTCCCACCGAACAACACCTATTATTATATTTTAATCTATATGATAGATTTTGATTGGATTAAATTAGTCATGTGATAATAAAATAATTGAGATGTTTTGCCTAAAATTTGCACTGCTGGGAAACAACCCTATTGTTCTCCGTCGAACAACCCAATTTCCCCCATAAGGGAGATAACATATAAAACATTGGCAAAAATTTTGCACTGCTGGGAAACAACCCTATTGTTCCCCGCTGAACAACTCAATTTTCCCCCACAAGGGAGATAACCTATAAAACATTGGCAAAAATATAATAAAACAATTACGGCCCTCTGTGTAGAGAAACATCCAGATTTGTCAACCTGAGGGAAAACAACTTCCCCCTGAGGTTGACAAATCTGGATGTTTGCCTACACAGAGGGCAGTAATTGTATAATGTTGGCTATCCTGTTTAGGCCCTTTGGTTTTCTTGCTCTCAAGCACTTTTAATTATTTGGCTTTCCAATCTTTTGACTTGGAGCGTATCTGATGATGGTTATTCCAGAAACGTCTCATGCGCACTGAATTTGATATCTATTTTTTTATTACACATAAATGTTTTAACACCGCCACAACAAATTGTACTGTACCTATATTTGATTTATCATCCATCACATCTTGCATATTAAGCAAAAATCTTAAAATTCTGTTTCATTCAACATGCTCAAAGAAAGTAATGACTTTTTAAATATGAAAACGTTATTGTCTCCTCAAAAGACCTCCGCCACGATATAGCTGAAATATTGCTAAAGTTGGCATAAAACACCAATCAATTAATCAATCAGAAGATCTTAATTTATAGACTTAAAAACAAAGAATTTATAAGTGATCAACAGAAAAGTTTTTATCATATCTTTGCTTCAATTTCATATAACAAACAAGGGCTGTCATGGTCGTGATCGCATGGTAGTTGGATTTACAACTACAATGCACCTGTACAAGCAGTGCCTATTACATGTACCACTAACGTTGTGAGTTTGAATACCACTCAGAGCAAGGTGTACTCGATACAACATTATATGATAAAGTTTGTCAGTGATTTACAGAAGGTCGGTGGTTTTTTCTGGGCATTTCGGTTTCCTCCATCAATAAAACTGACCGCCATGATATAACTGAAATATTGTTGAAAGTGGCATTAAACGCCATGAGCCTAACTATCATAAAACAAACATTTTACGAAGAAAAACACTGTAAATATCTGGGGTCCGTTGTTGAACTTGTGATTAAGCTAATCATATGATTAGCCATAATTACATGATTCATTCCTAATCACATACTTAGCTAATGCAATGATTAAATTTTGTTGCTGAACTCTTTTTTAATCAATGTATTAACTAATCATATTTAATCATTGAATTAGCTAATTATGTGATTAGGAATGAATCATGTAATTATGGCTAATCATATGATTGGCTTAATCACAAGTTCAACAATGGATCCCTGATCCAAAATATTTACATATATCATACCATTCGCTATCATGATTTTTTTTTAATTAATATTATATTTTATTCAACTGATAATGACTGAGGTGCACTTGATTCCTCATTATTATCGTAATTTTTTTTCTCATGCATCTTACGATGTGTAGCTAGATGACAACTTTGGATAAACCCTTTTCCACACGTTTCACATATATGAGATTTTTCTCCAGTATGAGTTCTTGTATGAAGATTTAAGCTACCAATTTGGCTGAATGTCTTAGTGCAGTAAGTACAACTAAAAGGCTTGTTGCCACTATGTGTTCTAAAATGTATGTCAAGTTCCCTCTGAGTCTGGCACCTCCTGTCGCACATGGTACAGCTAAATTTTAATGTTTCTTTATGAACTGTTCTTATATGCCTTCTCTTATCCGTCAATTTTTTAAACGCTTCACCGCAGAATTTACAACAATTTTTCTTTCTGGGTTCTTTTGAATGTGAGATAATGTGTTTTTTTAAGTTACGCTCCCATATAAAACCTTTCTGACATAAATGGCAGTGAAAACTAAAATCTTTGGCGTGACGTCTCATGTGGTCTGTCAGATGTGATTTTTGAGGAAATTTTTTATGACAAATACTGCATTCGAAAGGCTTCTCGCCAGCATGCATTTTTTCGTGTCTGATCAAATTTCCCTTTTGGTTGAAAGGTTTCGCACAAAATTTACAAAAAAACAGATTTTCTCCGTTATGAAATCTCATGTGGTATTTTAAGCAAAAACTATTTCTGAACATTTTTTCACATACTGTACAGCGTGCACCTGTTTTGTTTTTATCTGTATGTATAAGAACATGCCTTCCTAAGTAAGATTTTTCACAAAACGCCTTTCCACACACATCACACTTGTATGGTTTAACATTATTGTGAGCTCTTGCATGCATATATAAGCTTCCTCTTTGCTTGAAACCTTTGTTACATTGTGTACATGTGTAAGGCATTTCACCAGTGTGTGTTTTCATATGCTGGTTTAATTCACTGATTTTACGAAACTTCTTCTTGCATTCTCCACAAGTAAATTTCCCATCCGCGGGATGCTCAGCGTTAGAATGTTTCTGTAGGTCATTTCTTGTACAGAATGAGTGTTGACACTTTTTACATTTAAATATGTTTATATTTAGATGCTTCAGTTCATGAGTCTTCATTCTACTTTCTTTTTTAAATCCCTGATAACAGATACTACATTTGAACTCAAAGTCCCCCGTGTGAATTCTCATGTGGTCTTTCAAATGAGAATTCTGGCTGTAGCTGTTTCCACAAATTTCACACATGAATGGTTTCTCGCCTGTATGGATCGTCATGTGTCGTTTTAATTTCGACACAGAAACAAACGCCTTGCCGCAATTTGAACATTTGTACTTTGTTTCATTTGTGTGTATCACCATGTGTTCTCTTAATCTTATTTTCGTTGAAAATCCTTTGCCACAAACCTCACATGTGTCCGGTCTTTCGTCGCTATGAGTTCTTACATGAGTTTTGAGGTTATAGCTACTTATAAAACCTTTACCACACGTCTCACAAACATATTTTTTATTTCCTTCATGTATTTTAAGATGCTTGTTCAAATTACTTTTCGCGCCAAATTCTTTTTGACATATATCGCATTTGAAAGCTCTTATTCCTGTGTGTTTCCACATGTGATCTAGCAAGTGACGATTTTGATTAAATCCTTGATTACAAACGTTACATTTAAACGGTTTTTCGTCAGAATGGATAATAGTATGTCTCGACAGTTTACTTCTCACCGAGAATCCTTTTCCACATATAGTACACTTGTAAGGGGCATCACCAGAATGTGTGATCAAATGCGTTTGCAGCATATCTGATCGTCTAAACTTCTCATCACAAAGTGTACACGTGTATGGGTTTTCCCCTGTGTGTATTTTTATATGGCAATTTAGATTTGCTACGAGTGTAAACCCTTTGTTGCAGTAAGTACACACATGTTTATCACCTTTGTGTATTTTCATATGATTCCTGAT